>JADRCH010000064.1:5894444-5972559 GCA_019843965.1 Rhynchomys soricoides | reverse complement strand
TATATATATATATATATATATATATATATATATATATATATATATATGACATACACATACATATACATACGCATGTATATGTATGTGTATGTATGTTTATATTTGTATTTTTTTCAAAAACTTCCATTTATTCCAATGAGCTTTGCCTCAAGCCCCTTACATCCTTAATTTCTCTTGATTACTCCAGATTATCCCATGAATTCTTTGTAGGATATTCTATAACAAATATTTAATTTGATAATGCATGACAAAACGGTAAAGGAAATCAGGTGAGGAAATGTGATTTTGAATGTGAAAGGCAGCTTAGTTCCTGGATGAGCTAAGGTTTAAAACCCTAGAGACCTAGTAGGGGGTCCCCAGCAGGGGATAACCATGCAAGGGATAGTAGATGTTTTGCCATGCTCCTGGGCCCCAGGCTCCTGACACAAGGCCACAGCTCTCCATTAGGTCTGTGACCATCAGTCATGTAAGGCCCCAAAACCCTCCACAGATAGAAGTGTGGTCACATAGCCTAAAGACATGCCCATTTTAATGAGGCACCTAGAGGCTTAGCCAATAAACTCCCCTTCCCAGCCACTCATCTCTGCAAAAGGTATTTTAATCTCAGGCCTGCCCTGAGATTGGGGTGTATGGTTTCACTCATCGCCACTCTGCCATAGCAACAAATGCCTTAAAACCATGGACTCTTGATCAGGATCCACCATGGGGAACAATGGAACAGGCCTTCATCTAAATAGCTGAGTCTAGTCTCCTACAGAAGGCCTCAGTGCTCCCAACCACAGCAGTCACCAAACCAAACCAGCTAGCTGGTGACAAGCCAAAGACTTGGTTCTCGGGAGGGATCCAGCCAGACTCCTCCCCACCTTTTCCCCTTCCATCGAAGGCTAGATCCAACCCGCAGGTCCCCACTCCACTCTCAGGTCTTCCACAGCATCATGTGGCTCCTGGGATGCCCAAGAGCCTGAGAACTAGACAAAGCCAGATCCTTGTGGTCCCTGGGACCACAGGCCACACTGCCCTACCCCTGGGGGTGTCCTGCAGCTTCTCACAGCCCGACACCTGCCCTTCAGTTCCATGGGGTGAGCCCAACAGTAGCTCTTTCCTAGGGATATATGGCAAAAGACTGATGTCTTCAACTTTACTTTTAAAGAGTCTTCATCGATTACTTTTATAATTATTTTTACAAAACCTAAACAAACAACTATGTAAGGAAGGTATTTTGACGTGTATTTTGAGAAAATAGTCAACCCGGGTGGTCAGGGCATGGTGTTGAATCCTGAGGTTGATGGTCACATTCCATCTAGAGTTGCACACCATAGAGAGATGAAAACTTATTCAGCTAGCTGTGTCCTTTACATACATTCTAGGCCAAAATCCAATTAAATGCTTTTGCTAAACTTAAATGGTTTTGCTTAGATTTTGCTTCCCCTCCTCAATTAACCAAAATTAGAAAATACTTTGTAGAAATACATAGAGATTTTTTTCCAAGTTGATTAGAGATCCTACCAAGTTGAATATCAATAAAACTACCACATATTGGGAGTGAAATAACGGTCATTAAATGTTTTTAGTCATTAAAATAATCATTTGTCTTAAGAGATAATAGCTTGAATTTAAAATAAAGGATTAAATAAGGTTTCTAGGAATAAAAGTGTCTTGTGTTAGCTCAATTTTAAGCAACTTTACTGAGGTGAATTGATCTTAAGCACGTATACATGTGTATTTCTTCTTAATGGGAGAATTAACTCTTGCAAATAGAAGAAAAGCACACAATTGATGTGAATTCCCTATTCCCTATCTCATATAGTTTTTGTGACAATGTATGTGTTTTTATAATTAGCCAAGCTTTTAAGTGTAGGTGTTAATTTATTAGGTTTTGTTATAAAAGAACATAAGCATAGACTTCACAGTTCAAGTTTCTAGCTACAAGAGGTATGCTTTTATCATATTCAATGTTGCTTGATAAAATTGGTCAGAATGCAGTTATGCTAAGTCAAACATTATTTTTCCAGAAGAAGTAGCTCCTTTGAAGGTGTTTCTACTATTATTAGACTTGGAAATCACAGTTGAACCCAAAGCCATGTCTAGATACCATGCTCAATATGCCAATTAAAAAAAAATGGTTAACAGTGGAAACCAGAAAAAGAGATTTATCGATGTGGCCATATTGGAAAGAGGAACAATGAGATCCATAGAAAACCTTAACTTCATCATCAAGTTTCTGAATTGAGATTCTAGTTTAAGCAGAGGGCAAAATTGTGATCAAAGCAGTTCCTGTCATTGTATAGCTCTGTTCACCATTGACGCATCATTTTCTGTGCTTCAGTTTTCTCCTCTATGGTAGTCTGACAAGTTGTAAGAGCTGTGTGCTATTTCTTTTAGGAAGACAGGTTCTCTATTCTGGCTGGTATCATTTCCCTCTGCCCATATGAGATTCCTGTGGGAATTGCTCTTTGTTCTGTTATTTCAGTAGTCTAGTATATTGATAGACACAGGTGTTTCCTTAGAATGTCTTAATTTCTGGCTGGACTTTTACATTATAATTATTAATCCCTCTGTTCTTCTGTCTTCCCTTTGCCTTTGGATGAAAGGATCACCATCTACATTGCTTCCATATTAATTGCTAAAATATTTTTGGTTCAGAATCTAGAGTCTGATATCTTCTCAGTATCTGTCCTTACTCACCACCTACAAGGGGACTAAAACTTGTTTTTGTCATAGAAATTGAAGGTGATCATGAGTCTTGATGTCATATTACTTAATGATTATAGTTACTGTCTCACAATACTCTTTTTTAGATCCTTCAGATCAAAGTCAGATTTTCCTTGTCTCTCCAAGGACATGAGGCTAAATAACTGGCTACTGTATCTTCTTATGTGCCAGTCTTAAAATACTCTGGTTACTCCTACCCACACACATTTTCAAAATTTGGTGTCTGTGTTGAAGACACACTGCTCATTTGAATCCTTTTAATAATTAATGAGATAAAACAGATATTTCAGTTTCTACCTTGATGAGGCACAGTCAATTTACAGGGTGTTACTCCTATAATCTTGAACATTTTCTTTTTTCATATACATATTGTTTGGATTGACCACAGATGTTTTAGTCGAAAAAGGAAATTGTGTTTTGTTTCAAATGGTTAGACAAAGTACAGTATGGGAAAGTCACACTAAGACTCAGTGTGGAAAATCTTTGTATTTGCCATTTTTGGGTCACTTTTGATACACGTGTAAGATAAGCAACATTGTATCCATTTGGATTTTCAGACATTTCTATCATCACATTATTCATCAGGTTGTGATATTGAATGTAAGACACAGGATCCAAAACTGCATCAGATTTTTCCCTTGAAAAATGTTTATTTGTTTAGTCTTCTTCTTATCCTTTATTATATTTCTAGAGTTCTCAATTTCAATAGCATTTGTTTTGGTAGAGTATGAAATGCCATGAGGAGGATCATGTGAAAAACTAATTGATCCTCTGGTGGTAAAATTACTGTGGGAAGAGGAGGATATTTGGGAAAGGTGTGGTTAGAGAAAATGACTGATCAGAGGCATGTCTTTAAAATCCTGAGTCCTTTGGCCATTCTTCCTTTCTATGTGCTACAAAGTGGAGACTGTTCAGAACACTCTACTGCCACAAAAATGTTATGAGGATCATCATGGCAAACAATGACAGGCTGAACTTACTGGCATGAAAGTTAAAATTAATCTTCCTTTTTATAAACTTCCTTTTCTAAGATTTTTTTTTACATATAAGGAAATTTTAACACTGAAAATTGGTTCCACAAAGATGTATTCATTATTGTAATAAACCTTCTTCTGTGGTTTTTAAACATTTGCAGGAAGAATTTGGAAGTTTTAGAGAAGAGAACATTACAAACTACAGGATGTTATAAGCTCAAGTAATAGACAAATCTTTAGGGAGCACATTAGGACTCCGTAATGTCAATAGGAATATTGCCATTGAAATCTGGGCATATAAAGTATAGTAAGCATGCTGCATATGGATAAAATAAATGATATGCATGCTCTATTCTCCAAAGAACAGGTCTACATGGTGTATATCCTAACACTTGGTGGCTGGCTGCATTGAAAGTTTGTGAAAAATGTATCTATTGTAGAAATTTTGAAGGGAGTCTAGAATTGAGTTCATGATATGGGAATTTTGCCTGTTTCGTTTTTGTTTTTGCCAAGTTTGCAATTGTATAGTTAGAAAAGAAAATCAGAACAGAAGTATAAGATGTTTGTAGTTTGAATAGAAATGTTTATATAACATTTGAGTTTAGGAAGTTCTTTTATTTTTTCAGAAAATGTTAGCTAAAATAAAACCCTCCACATGTATTACATCAAGACAATAGGAAAAATGTCATTAGTACATCTTAGAACTTGACATTTTGACACCAGAAATTCAAGGCTTGGAAGTGGTAAACTTACCTGAATGTCCCTGGATAAATAGTACCTCTAGACATAAAACATTGTCACAGTCACCTAGGAAAGTGTCCCATTAAGTATGATTTTATAATATTTAACTACTCAGATTCTCAGAATTTGTAGACTCAATCCATGTGAGCCTAGACGTAGCTGAAGTAGTTGGCAAATTTTGATGTCATTAATTTGATGATAGTTTTGTTGTCATGCAAAATGCAAGCGGTGAAATATGAAGGATGGTGCTTCCACACAGATCTCAAAGGAAAACCTGGAAGGCTAGACAGGCATACAAATTCACAATACTTGTAGGAATCACTTATCAGTGCAGCTCGTCTAACTGCGATGGTGGAACTTAAAACAATGTAGAGATTTATAAAATGGAAATACCAGCAACACAGAAGTATTTAGAGAGTAAATTTGAAACCTTTAGTAGACCCAAATCAAGAGAAGCATCCTGTTAACATGGACTAAACTATAAAATATGGCCCATGGTTTCACATATTGAACTTGATCCTCAGTTAATGGTCCTAACTTGGTAGATGTAATTGAGTGGGAGAAAGCTGCTAACAGGGTAGTGTCTTTGTATGTTATTTTTAGGCCTAATATCTTGTTATTCTTTGTATTCTGACTGTTATGAAGTTCTGATACTTCTTTGTACCAGTTTTTGCCTCTGTGGTTTACAGCACAGTAAAATCAAGCCAAGTAATATTAGACTCACAAACCAAGGACCCAGGTTATTCTTCCTTTCTTAAGTTTTTATGTCAATTAATTTTCATAGAGTTACAAAATTTAACCATCACATTTTTTTTATAATTTGTTTCTTCTTATGCTGGAAGAAGAACTGTTTATCTGAGAGACACTGGCACTGCAGGCATGAAGGATCTAAGTGTTAGAGAGTTATGGAAGCTGTCATCTAGATCATTAGGATCAAAGCCTGGCATTTCAGCATAGGTGTAGAAGGATCAGCCTTCATTAAGGGAACTTGTGAGTGGGCTCTGCATGAAACTGTGATTGAAGCCCATGTTGAAATGACCTACAGTCTCATAGGTACAAGAGATATGACTCGTTTGTCAAGAAAGTTGGTAGGTTTGTGTTTCATCTTCCTTGGGGAAATAGAATATGGACCGTGTATGACAAGGCCACAGGGTTGAGTTGTCTTGGGAGCTCATATGATCTAGATCTCATCTGCTCTAGACACTTCACAGAAAGCCTCATGATTTAATGCTTATTCTTCAGAGTCAAGTGTTGTTGCTTTGGTCCATTCTTTTCTTTCTATTCCTTCCTCCCTTTTATCATGGGAATGTTTTTCTTGAACCACAGCATTTTGGAAGTACATAATTCTTGGTGAGCTCTTTCAGGTGCTTCATAGGCAGCTGAATTTGCCTTGTATCTCAGAGGAGAGTTTTGGACTTGTGCTTTTGATCCTTCGGAATTCCCCTACCCCATTGAAAAATTTATGATAGTGAAGACTGAGAAGTGTACTTGTGTTTGGAAGGTGGGGTCCGAATTACATTTTAATCATGGCAGCCTAAGTTGTCTAATACATTATGCTTCTTTTCCTTGTCTCTGAGCGTATAGTTTTTGTTCCTAAACCCCTCTACTCTTCCATTTATTCCACTCTGCAATGACTAAAGCCCATTGTGTTCTTGATCATTCTGGTTAATCACAGGAACATTTATAGGATCTTCTACAACAGATATTTGGTTTGGTGATCCATGACCAAATGATATTTTGTAGAAAGCAGGGGAGAAAAAATGATCATTTCTCATGATGCAGGCTGCACTAAAACACAGGTAACAACTCTGTACCCAGGGAAATATGACAGTAGATGAATGGATCAACATTGTGAAAACTTAAATGATTCATATTTGTTTGCATGTAGCTTTACTTTATGTACAATCTGGTCTTGATTTGGGGTTTAAGTGAGAAGAAGTAACTCAGTGGCCAAAGCTTAGGAAAAAAATATGTATGTAAAAATAATTCCTCAAGAGCTCTAGAGATGGCTCAGAGGTAAAGAGCATAAACTATTCTCGTAGAGGACTGAAATGAGGTTCCCAGAATTCATGTTAGGCAGCTCAGAAATCCGTGTGCCTCCAGAGCAAAGGTCTCTAACAGCTCTTTCCTCTCCTGGCACCTCACTTAACTGTATACACCTCCACATAGGCACATACATATATGTAATTGAAAAAATACATCTTAAAAATGCTTCATTTGGAGTCACTAAGCACCATAAAGATCCTCAGATTTTAAAAAGCAATAAAATTTAAAAAAATAAGGAAGACATAGCACTGTGTTTTAGGGCATGCACGATACCAGGCATCAGGACTATCCATGCTGAATTCAAGTTTTCCAAGCAGTGCTTGGATAACTTAGATAGCATTAAACTGCTCTCTATTTTAAGTTATAAATATACAATGAACCATGAAGGAAGTTTGAACATGTATGTATGGTAGGTATGTCTCAAAATGTATCCTACCTATTAATAAACATCATAATTATTCTGTAAAAATATAATGTTAATGTAAGCACTTTGCTATTATATCCACCATATGTCACAGACCATAGAAAAATATGAGAAAATTCTTATTGTTAGATGAATGTTGAATTATTTAGAATTTTCAACTCTCTGATTATATTCGCATTTAGCAACAAATTTTAAAAGACTGTTAAATAATAGAATACAAAAGCAAAATGTCAGATATAGAGCAGGGGAAATGTATTTATTTTAACCTTATTTCAGGCATAGGAAGAAAGAGAAATGGATAAGGAACAGGTGATCTATGGAAGGTAAGAGACCTCAGTTGTTCGCCATGGTCTCCTGAATCCAGCTTAGGTAGTTGCAGACTTTGGTATAAACACCAGGCTTCCCTCTCATTGCACAGACTGAACCCCAGGAGACAATGCCCTGGATCTCTCCATTGCAGACAACAGGTCCACCAGAATCACCCTGGTCAGAAAGAAAACACAATTACAATGTGCTTATGTTGAGGTGAGAGAATAGACTTCAAGATGTTTTCCTAGATTTTCATGGAGCCAGGATAGTAGGTACTGACGCTGAAGCAGTGCAGACTCCCTGCACAGTTAATTCTAATTTTTCCATTATTTTTAATACTGTCTCTATAACTCAAGTTTCCTTAGTTGGCAAAGGTCAGGAAAAGGTGAAGGCTGGGGGTATTTCTTGCTGTTATTTTTGCTGTCTTTCAAGAGTAGTCCTATGCTATAAACCAGCTTCTCAGAAGTTTGCTTTTATCTACTGTTTGCATACCACCTCCTGTACATAGTTCAACCTTGAGTTTATCCATAAAAATCACAATGAGAAAACCTGTTTTTACTCATAGACCTAATCTTATAGCATGGGAATTCTTCCAGACAGCAGATGTACATGGTTCTCAGCCAAGGAGAAGGATACTGAAGGAAGAGAGAGAGAGAGAGAGAGAGAGAGAGAGAGAGAGAGAGAGGAAAAATAAGGAGGGGGAGGAGGAGGAGGAGGAGGAAGAGGAGGAGGAGGAAGAAGAAGAAGAGGAAGAGGAAGAAGGAGGAGGAGGAGGAGGAGGAGGAGGAGGAGGAGGAGGAGGAGGAGGAGGGAAAATTGTAGAAACAGTCAAAGAGCACTCACATCACAGGAGTCCTTTCCACCTTCCAGGAAGCCCAGGCAGAACATGTTGCTGGTGATCTTGCCTGGGTAAGATTTTTTGCAAGAACTGGCAGAGAGGACAGGGGCTTCCAGACATTGAAGGAGCGCTGGGTATTTGCCTGTTGAGAGAAAAAGAAGGGAAGATCACTCAATACTTTCTGTGAAATTTCTAATTCTTTCTATTTGCCAAACATCATAATTTAGAAACACTTTTTTTAAGAACATTTTTCCTATAATTTTAACAAGTTGTTCTTTTATGACAATAACATTGTTGGCTTTTGGATTTCAAATATGGAGACAGTATTTCCTCCATGAGATAGATTCCTCAGGGAACAACAAATCCTGAGCATCTCTCCTATTTTTCACTTGATTTTTCATTCCCTCATATAACTGATCCCACCAGAAAAATATTTTAGCATCTTTCTAATAGTTCATTTTTGTTGTCCCTCTGCCCCATGGTCTTAGGGAAGCAACGTTCTAGCCTACAAATCCTACATTCCAAGACTTCCTATGTTAAAACCTTCTGGAAGTACCTCTTACAGTGAGAATTTTGCCATGTTGACCACCAACATTCCTTTTGTCTCTCATATTTGTACACATGGAACTTATGTTCCATTGACACTTACCACCAATGCTCACAGTATTTCCCCAGCCAGACACAAGGCACTGAGCATTTGTAGATGCACAGGATCTGGGCAGAGAGACTGTGGATACTTGGGAGTTAAGGATGGCAGGTGACTTCAATTTAATCAGCATGATGTCATTGTCCACAGTGTCCTTGTTATACTTGGGGTGTCGAATGATCTTTTCTGCATCAATGAATTGCTCACCACCCTCAAGGACATGAATATTGTGTTCGCCAAAGCGAACCTGGAGTCTCCTGCATTAAAAGATAAAAGATTTCTAAGTATTCCTGTAGAGGTTTTTCTCTACCAAGCTGAAAGTTCTGAACATAAAAACACAGACAACATCATCTTAAAGCATCCAGTACTATAAGGTCTATGCAGTTAAGGTGTATTGTGCCCTACAACCAATGTTCAGGATAGAGAATTCCATCATGTGGGTACTGTCAGTACAGATTCACAAAGGACCTCACCCTTAAGGTGGTACCAGAGGACAGAAGGGCCCTACAGCATAGGAATTTGAATATTATTTCATTACCTTTTGTAGCAGTGAGCAGCAGACAGTACCCACTGATCACTGATAAGGGAGCCACCACACTGATGGCTTATGCCATCATGCAAAGACACCTGGTAAGGAACGGAATGCTTCGGACATGTATAGCCTCCAACAATCTTGTCATCATCAATAGCAGGGAGAGCAACTGGGGGAGAATTTTGTATATTTAGCATAAGAAGACTTGTCTCAAAATTAGTCTTTCAAATGAAGTTTGTACCGACCAACCAGAAAAGACACATATCCTCCTGTTGGGTAAAATATGCTTGTAGTGTTTTGAAAGGTATTATTTTCTAATTTTAATATATACTCTCTTAATATCACTGTGAATCAAATTTAAAATTAAAAATAATTTATTCTCTCTCTCTCTCTCTCTCTCTCTCTCTATGTGTGTGTGTGTGTGTGTGTGTGTGTGTGTGTGTGATTATGCAGCATATTGCTCCTCTGGAGGGCAAAAACAACTTTCAAATGTTGGTTTTATCGGTTCGCTACAGGGTCCCAGTACCTATCCTGGGTCCCAAGGCTTAGAGGCAAGCCTTTATTCAAAGAAACATTTTTCATCACATTTAATGTACTTTTAAATTTATCTTTAATTTTTTTAATACCTAACACATACAAATGATTGATTGAGTTAATTTATTGGATACAATTTGTATAAATCATTTAATCACAATTCTATGTTTTTCTTCCCAGAACTTTTCTGTTATTTCAGTTATCTATTGGACATATATTAATGAACTTAGCATTTTTCATACACTGATTCATCAAGTGTTTGTCCTAATATTTTTATTATTATTAAAGTCAATATATGTATTTAATTTATATTGATCATAACTACCCCCAACATTTAATATAATTCTAAAGGCCATAATAAATTTCTATGAACTGAACATTCCAATATTTAAAAATAATGGTTGAGGTTTCCAAACATAAGAGACTTTATAATTCAAAACCTACTTTCATTGTGAGAATTTAGTTTTAAATTTAGTTGTATTACCCTAGAAAAAGTCATTTATTCTGTTGTTCAGTATTGAACAATGCTAATATAGGACTGATTGTGAAGTAGAACCTAAGATTTTTACCCATGGGTGATACCCTGTGTTTCTAATTATAACTTCATGTAAATAAACAGAGTTTGAACTCCTACATAATTGGAATTTAATGTTTATACTCTCTTCTTGGAGCAGAAAATAATTCCAATTATTTACCACTTCTTCACAGAAATGTCAGGTTGCCCATTTGAATCATTTGTACTGTTTTTTTGTTTTTTATCTTTTCCTCTAGTAACCTATAGAATGTACAAATGTAGTAAACAGTGTTGACTGCCCACTTTTAGCTTCTTGCTTATGGAATATTTACTCAATTCTGTTACTATTTTCCCACTCACAAAACACAAACTTGCATGTATAATACACATCTGATGAAACGTTCTTTGAAAGACTCACCAGCAGCTCCCAGAAAAGCGATGAAGATGATGATCTTCATAGTTTTTCAGTGTGTCTGAAGTGGGCACTAGGATAAAAGTTTGTCCTTTATAGCTATTTATACCTTGAGTTTTGGTTTCAACAGTGGAAAAAGAGTGATTTCATTGAATACACACAAAACCAAACTTAGAATTCTGTTCTGTGATAGGTGGAAGATGATTCAGCACCAAGTTCCCACATCACTATTTTCCCCCAGTATTCTCTAAAGGTTGTGGGAATGGAAGGAACTACTCCAGCTGGTGACAATCTGTTTTCATAGCAGGAAGGAACAGTGGAGAAAGATCAGAGGACACTGCTTTGTGTCTCAGAGGGAACTTTTGGATTCGTGATTTTGATACATTGGAACTGTTATGATGGTGAAGATTAATGAAAAATGTATGTGTATTTTGAAACTGTGATTTTTTTTTTTAAATCATGGCAACCTGAACTACCTAAAACAACATGATTCTCTTCCTTATCTGAGAGAATTTACTTTTTCCTTTTCAAAACTCTTCTATTTATTCCAATGTGCTTTGACTCAAGCCCTTTATGTTCTTAATTTCACTTGATCATTCTAGTTAATCATCGGAAACATGCGTAGGATCTTCTATAACAAAGAAGATATTTAATGTGCTTAACCCTGACCAAATGGTGGAAAATGGGTGAGGAAATGTGGTTGTGTCTCACTCTATAGGTTGAGATAAAAGAATGCAGATTATATTTCTCTATCAGGGAAATACGACAAATTGTTGGTGTTTTCAATTTTATTTTTTAAAAGTGTCTTTCACTTTTTTGACATAATAGTTTACCAAAGAAACTTTAAAAAGGGAGAATTATTTTGGTTTGTAGTTTGAAAATATTGTCCATTGTGATAAGGAAGGCATGGTACCAGATTCATGAGGTTGATGGGCACATGGATCCCATTGGATCCTGCTGCAGGAAATACAGAGAGATGAAGACAAATGCAGTAGCTCTGTTCTTTTTAAACGTTCTAGACCCCAACCAATAAAATGCTGCTGCTTAGAGTTAAAGTGAATCTTTCCACTTTAATTAGCAAGAATTAGAAAATATTTTATGCACGTGCACAAAGATTTATTTCCAAGTTAGTCATAGGTCTTGTCAAGTTGACATATAATACATACCATCATAAATTTAAAATAACATACCAACTTCCATTAAATGTTTTCAATCTTCAAAATTGTAATTATCATAAGAAGTAACAATTGCTTGGGTTCAATATAATGAATTAAGTCATGTATCTAAGAACAAAAGTATCCTGTGCTTGTTCTGTTAAGGCAAATTTATTGGTTTGAGTTCATCTTAAGCACTTTAGCATATATTATTTTTAATCAATAAAGTAACTCCTATATAGTGTAAAAGCACACAGTGGATGTGAAATAACTGTTACCTATTTCATGTATTTTATGTAAGAACATATTGTTTATATAAGAATAGTTAAGTGTCGATATTAGTGAATTAAATTTTGTTGTAAGGAATATAAGCATGGAATTCATAGTTGTTTTTAAGTATATAACTAAAAGAGATATGATCTTTTTTACCATACTCCAATGTACTCAGTTAGAAAGCAGTTATAATGAAATCAATATTTTTTTCTATAGAAATGGCTCTTTTGATGGTGTCTCCAGTGTTATTGAATATGGGGATCATAGTATTTGCCCCATGTCTGGTATATCAACCCTTGCTCAATAAGCCAAAAAAGAAAAAATGCTTAAAGTAGAGAGAATAAAAAAGAGATTTATCAATGTGTCTACATTGGGAAGAGGGACAGTGAGATCCACAGAAAGCTTAATTCATCTTACATTCTTGAGTTTCAAATAAAATTCATTTAGAGGGCCACAATGGTGCACATCAAAGCAGTTCCAGTGTTATAGCTCTGCTTACCATCCACACACCATTGTCTGGGATTCAGTTTCATTAACTAACTAACATGGTATGAAAACTTGTAAGAGCTGGGCAGTGGTGGCGCACTCCTTTAATCCCAGCACTTGGGAGGCAGAGGCAGGCGGATTTCTGAGTTCGAGGCCAGCCTGGTCTACATAGTGAGTTCCAGGACAGCCAGGGCTACACAGAGAAACCCTGTCTCGAAAAACCACAAAAAAAAAAAAAGAGAGAGAGAGAGAGAGAGAGAGAGAGAGAGAGAGAGAGAGAGAGAACTTGTAAGAACTGTGTGATATTTCTTTTAGGAAGACAGTTTGCCTCCTAGGACCAACACCCTTTCCTTTTGTCAGTGTTAGATTCCTGGGGAAATTCTCATTGCTTAAGGACTACTGCTTTAGTAGTCTAGTAGACTGATAGATACAGGCATTTCTTTAGAAACACTCCATTTTTGGGTCAAAACCTCTACCTGCAATCTCAGAGACTTCCAGCCACTAGGGACAACCAGCTGAGACCCCTACCCCAATGTTCTGCCTGCCTTGAATTAGGCAAACCCAGTAGGTATGAGTTCTGCCTTGCCCTCTATGCACTCCATTTCCTGGGTCACAATTAGACCTGTATTCCTGGAGGACTGAAAACATCTGGTACTACTACCCCTGCCTGCATCCTTAGAAACCTGCTGCTACCAGACACAATGAGCTACATCTGCAATCCTAGAGGCCTGTTGGCATCAGAGACTATCAACTATACCTGTAGCACCAGAGGCCTCCCCTCATCAGAGACTAATAGATCTAACCCCACTAGGAAAAACCAGAAGGCTAAAGGCTAGTGTAAGAACACAACTGAAAAAAGCCAGAGCAACATGGCACCACCATAACCCAGCTATCCTACTACAGAAAGCCCCAGAAATCCTAACACACCTGAATGGTAAGAAAATGGCCTTAAATCTAATCTTACAAAGATGATAGGTGCCTTTAAAGGGGAAATGAATAAATCCCTTAAGAAGCACAAGGAAACACAATCAAATGGATAGAATCCCTTAAAGAAGAAATGAATAAATATGAAGAGCTATAGGAAAATACAACCAAACAGGTAAAAGAAATGAATAAAACTGTTCAAGACCTGAAAATAGAAATAGAAGCAGTAAAGAAAATTCAACTGAGGCAATCCTGGAGATGGAAAACCTAGAAAAGAGAGCAGGAACTACAGACATGAGAGATGGAAGAGAAAAATCCCAGGTATAGAACACACAATAGAAGAAATTGATACATTGGTCAAAGAAAATGCTGAAGCAAAAAGGTTTCTAACACAAACAGCAAGGAAATTTGGGACAAATGAAAAGACCAAACCTAAGAATAAAGGAATAGAGAAGGAAAAGACTCCAAACCTAAAGGCTCAGAAAATATCGATAAAATCATAGAAGAAATTTCCCTAACCTAAAGAAAGAGATGCTTATAAAAGTATTCTGCGCTTAGAGAATATCAAATAGATTGGTCCAGACAAGAAAATCCTCCTACCTCATAGTAACCAAAACACTAAATGTACAGAACAAAGAAAGAATAAAATCTTTAACAGAAAACGGCCAGGCAACATCAAAGGCAGACCTTTCAGAATTATACCTGACTTCTCAAAATAGACTTTAAAAGCCAGCAGAACCTGGGCAGATGTCTTTCAGACCCTAAGAGACAACAGATGTCAGCCCACACTATTACATCTAATAAAATATTCAATCATCATAGATGGAGAAAACAAGATATTCCATGATAAAACCAAATTTAAACAAAATCTTTCCACTAATCCACCCTTACAGAAGAGTTTTTATACATAATTTCACACCAGTAAAATCAAAAAGAGAAACACACACACACACACACACACACACACACACTATACCACCAACATCAAAATAACAGGAATAAACAAATGGGCCTAACATATCTGTAGAACTGTTCACCCAAACACAACAGAGTACACCTTCTTAGCACCTCAAGGAACCTTCTCCAAAATCGACCATATAATCAGTCACAAAGTAACCCTCAACAAATACAAAAAGATTGAAATAACTTCTTTTATCTTATCAGATCACTATAGATTAACGCTAGACATCAACAAAAGAAACGACCAAAAGGCTGCAAATTCATGGAAACTGAAAACTCTATACTTAATGACCACTGGTTCATGGACGAAATAAAGAAATTAAAGACTTTATAGGATTCAATGAAAATGAAAGCACAACATACCCAAACTTATGGGACACAAGTAAAGTAATGTTAAGATAAACGTTCATAGCACTGTGTGCTTTCATAAAAAAACTGGAGAGATCTTACACTAGCAACCTCACAGCACATCTGAGAGCTCTATAACAAAAAGAAGCAAACACAGGGAAGAGGAGTACATGGCAGGAAATAACCAAAACCATGGCAGAAATCAATCAATTAGAAACAAAGAGAACAATACAAAGAATCACAAAACCAAGAGCTGGTTCTTTGAGAAATTCTACAAAATAGACAAATCCTTGGCTAAACTAACTAAAAGACAGAGGAACAGTATCTACATTAACAAAATCAGAAATGAACAATGGATGAAGCAACAGATAGTGAGAAAATCCAAAGAATCCATAGATCTTACTTCAAAAACCTGTACTCCACAAAATTGAAAAATCTAAATAAAATGGGTGATTCTCTTGATAGACTCCAGTTACCAAAGTTAAATCAAGATCAGGTAAACAATATAAATAGTCCTATAAACCGCACAGAAATAGAAGCAGTCATCAAAATTCTCATCCAAAAAAGGCCCAAGGCCGGACGGTTTTAAGTGCAGAATTCTACCAGCTTTCAAAGACTAGTTAACACCAATATCCTTCAAACTAATCCATAAAACAGAAACCCAAGGAACATTGATAAACTGATTCTATGAGGCCACAGTAATCCTGATTCCTAAACCACACAGACTCACCAATGAAAGAACATTCCAGACAAATTTCCTTCATGAACATTGATGCAAATATACTCAATTAAATACTTGAAAACTGAATTCAAGAACATATCAAAGAAGATCATTCACCCCGGCCAAGTAGGCCTCATTGGAGGGATTCAGGGATGATTTAACATTCAAAATTCAAATGTAATCCGGTGTGTGTGCATGTGTGTGTGCATGTGTGTGTGTGTGTGTGTGTGTGTGTGTGTGTGTGAAAACTGAAAGAAAAAATCACATGATCATTTTATTAAATGCTGATAAAGCCTTTGACAATATCCAGCACCCATTCATTTTTGGAGAGATCAATTAAGGATACAAGGCACATGTCTAAACAAAATAAAGGCGATATACAACAAGCCTATAGAAAACATCAAATATTACCTTAGAACTTTAACAAAATTCTACTATAATTAGGGAGAGGACAAGACTGTCCACTCATTCCACATCTATTCAATATAATAACTAAATTTCTAGCTATAGCAATACAACAACTAAAGGATATCAAGAACATACAAATTGAAAAATTATCACTATTTGCAGATGATGTGATAGTATACATACATGCCCCCAAAACTCTACCTGACAACTCCTACACTTGATGAACACCTTTAGCAAAGTGACTGAATAGAAAAATAAAAATAGTTAGCCTTCCATTATACAATTAATAAGTGGACTGAGAAAGATATTAAATATTATAAAATATTTTGGTGTAATACTAGCCAAGGAAGTGAAAGACCTGTATGTCAAGAACTTCGAGTCTCTGAAGAAAGAAATTGAAGATATCTAAAGATGGATAGATCTCCCATGCTCACAGATTGATAGGATGAACACAACAAAAATGGCCATTTTACCAAAAGAAATCTACGGATTCAACGAAATTCCCATCAAAACCCCAACACAATTCTTTAGAAACCTTGAGAGAGCAATTGTCAACTTCATAAGGAAAAGCAACAAAACAAAACTAACCACCACCACAACAAAAACAAAAAAACAAAACAAAACACAAAAACCTCGGGAATGGTGCCTTTTCTTTTTTCCAGTTTGTGATTTATCAGAAAATACTCTTTGATTTGGGTACCATTGTTTTAGTAGTCTGATACATTGTTTCTTTAGAATGTCTTAATTTTGCCAGAAAACTTCCAGTAATGTCTTGTAACCATTCTGTTTCTCTTCTCTTACCTAAACTATTGAATGAAGAAGAGCATCATCTGGATTACTGAAATATTAGTTGCTAAAATATTTTAGTTTCAGAATCTAGAGAGTCTGATGTCCTCTGAACTATCTTTGCTTAGCCACCACCCAAAAGAGGTCTAAGTCTATTATGTTGTTCCTGTCAGAATTTGAAGGTACACATGACCCTTGGGGACAAATTTCTTGGTGAATGTAATAACTATTCCTCCCTGCTCCTCTTTCCCTCCTGATCAAAGTCCTATGTTCCTCTCTCCCCCAAAGTGTATAGGGGCTGAATAGCTGGCTACTGCATCTGCTCCTGTGCCTTCTTTGAAATAGACTCCTTCATGAATTTGGTGCTGTTATTGTTGTAGACACACTGATTATTTGAAGCTGTGAACAAGTAGTGAGCAAATCATTGCCTTCAGGTGACAGAGTCCTTTCAGCTTCTGTCTAGATGAAGGACAATAGTTGAGAATCTGTGGGATACTACTGTGATTTCTATTCACCTTGGACATTTCTTTTCTCATGTGCATAGTGTTTTGGTTGCTTACAAATATTGCAGTGGTTAGAGAAAACGGTCTTTCATTGCTGACGACCTGACCAAGAGCAGCAAGGGAAAGTCACATTGTGGTTCAGTATGGAAAATCTTAATTTTTACCATTTGGGTTTCAAAAGCCATTTGATCTTGTTTGGGTCCTTTTGGATATCCCTGTGAGTTAAGCAACCTTAGTCTTCTAGAGTTTCAGATTATTCTTAACATTTTAAAAATCACTTTTAGGTACATTTTCTGTTGAATGCAAGTCTCAGGACCTAAGACTGAATCACCTTTGTTTCCTTGAAGATGTTCAATTATTTATTCATTCTCTCTCTCTCTCTCTCTCTCTCTCTCTCTCTCTCTCTCTCTGTATATGATCTTTTTGAAAACTTAATTTATTTACTTTATAATACCACCACAGCCTCCCCTCTCTCTCTTCTTCCAGTTCCCTCGTCCACCCCCACCTCCGCCTCTGATCCCTTCACACACACTTCTCCTCAGAAAAGGCTCAGAAAAAGTGAGGACTCCCATAATATCAAATTGCCCCTGCACACCAAGTTGCAGTAGGACTAATCACATCTTCCATCATGGGAGGGCAAGGCAGCTAGGATAAACAGATTCAAAGGTGGTCAGCAGAGTCAGATACAGCTTCTACTCACACTATTAGGAGTCCCACATGAAGACTGAGCTGCAGAACTGTTACATATGTATTGAGATCCTACGTGTGTCCAATGTACGCTCTCTCTTTGGTGGTTCTATCTCTGTGGACCTCTATGAGCCCAGGTTAGTTGATTCTGTATGTTTTCTAGTCTACCTCTTCATAGAATTCCTCAATCTCTGCCCAGTGTTTGGTTATGGGTTTCTACATCTCTTTCCATCAATTTCTGGGTGAAGCCTCCCAGATGACAACCATCCCATGTATCTTTCTGGAAATATAGCAGGATATCATAAATAGTGTCATGGGTGGGCTTTCTCATAAAAACATGTATAAAATAAGAAAGATAAAAGAAAAACTCTTGCTGTGGAGGCTATGGTGCATCCCTCAGTATTCCCTTCTGTCCAAACAACTTTACTTGCAAATGTTCATTGCATTGAATTATTGGTCTGGTTTGATGCCTCTGGCTTCTGCTACAATATCAATCCTGGATTCTCAATGGGGCTCCTCTCAGATATCCTGTAGTAGATAACCTGTTGTTGCCCTGTATCATGGAATCCTTCAGTTCATAAATGGGGTAGATGTTGGGGTGGGCCAACTTAAAGTCCTGGATCTGGGTCTGAGTGGGATGTTTTTCAGCCTGCCAGATCTTCTGTGCCTGAGCCACTAAGGCTAGCTCTTCAGCAGGGCTCAGGGTAAGGGGTGGGGCAAGCTCTCCCATTCCCACTCTCAGAGCCAGCTCCCCCATGCCACACCCATGAGGGCAGCTCTATTTCTCATGTGTCTGAAGCTGGGCCAGTCATTGGTTGGCCATTCCTCTGATCTCTTCTCCATCTCCACCTCTGCACATCTTGTTGGTAGCAGAAATTGTGGGTGAAACGCATTGTGGCTGGGCTGGTTTTCATTGGAAATCTTCTCTGGCTGCAGGAGATGGCCATTTCAGGCTCCATATCCACTGCTAGGAGTCCCAGCCAGGGTCACCCTCATAGATTCCAGGAAACTTCCATTGTCCTAGGTGTCTAGCTTGTCCCAGAGATACCCCTGCTCATCTATTCCAGCTTTCTCTCCCCATACTCTCTTCTTCCTGCCCATCTTGATTCCTCCTGCTCCTCTCCCCAACCATTCCCTCCACCCTGATATCCACTCTATTTTCCCTTCTCAGTGACATTCAATTGTCCCCTGCCCCTTGGGCCATCCTTGTTACTTAGCTTCTTTGGATTGGAGCATTATTATCCTATACTTTATGGCTATTATCTACTTATAAGTGAGTACATAGCATTTTTGTCTTTCTGGGTCTGGGTTACCTTACTCAAGATGATTTTTTCTTTAGTTCCATCCATTTGCCTTCCATTCATGTTCCATTCATGATGTCATTGTTTTTAAAAGTTGGATAATACTTCACTGTGTAAAATTTGCTTTATCCATTCTTTGGTTGAGGGACATCTAGATCAATTCCAGTTTCTGGCTATTACAAATAAAGCTGTTATTAACATAGTTGAGCAAGTGTCCTTGTGGTATGGTGGAGCATCTTTCAGGTATATGTCCAGGAGTGATAAAGCTGGGTCATGAGGTGGTTTTTGAAAAATCACCAACTTGATTTCCAAAATGGTTATACAATTTTTCACTCCAACCAGCAATGCAAAAGTGTTCTACTTGCTCTATGACCTTGCCAGCAAGAGCTGTCAATTGAGTTTTTGATCTTGGCCATTCTGACTGGTGTAAGATTGAATCTCATAGATGTTTTGGTTTGTATTTTCCTGATGCCTAAGAATGTTGAACATTTCATTAAGTGCTTCTCTGCCATTAGAGATTCCTCTAATGAGAATTCTCTGTTTATATTTGCACCCCATTTTAAAACAAGGTTATTTGATTTGTTGATGTCTTCTTCATTTCCATATTATATGAAGCGAAAAATGACAAGGAAACTTTATTGCTCATATAATAATGTCCAGGGCACTAGGAAAAGCAATGATGGCTGAATTCCCTGACATTAATGCCAACAAAACAACAACAAAAAAATTTCCTTATTTTTGACTCATTCTTTCAGATATTGTTTTACTTTTCTTTTTTGCTACACATAAAAATTTAACCCCAAATTGGTTCCAGAGAGATGTGGTCATTATTTTGATAAGCATGCTTCTGTAATTATTCTTTACAGAATATTCCTAATCTTTAGTAGGAAGAACTGGGAAGGTTTAGAAAAGATAGCAATAGAAATCCCAGACTGTTTGAGCTCAGTTAATGCACAAGTAATATGAGAGCTCAGAAGTCCATTTTGTCAATAGGAATAAAGACAAGGAAAACTGATCTTATTATGTGTAACTAGAATTCCATCTGTAGACAGAATAAAAGTCATACTTGTTCTATTCTGGAAAAGCACATGTCAATGTGGTGTATATCCTGATATTTTTTTCTTGATGAATGCTTATAAAATAAATTATCTAATAAACAACCTGTAAAGGGAGTCTAGCATTGAGTCAATAGCATGAATATTATGCCTATTTCTTTTTTGACAAACTGACAATTGAAGTGAAGACAGAATGTCACAGCAAAATGTATTGGACATCTGTGGTTCAGATTATGGCAAACACTAGATTTAATAACAATATACCATGCGATTTTTATGCCACAAAATGAAATATGTCTGTAATATGTCTTGGGAATTGACCATATGTTACTTAGCAAAAGTTCAAGGACAGGAATTGGTAAATTTATCTGAATGTCTCTTGAGTAAAGAATGCTTCTAGGCATATGGCTCAGTCACAGACAAGTAGGAAACTGTATGCATCAGTGGACTATTGTAGTAAATATTTAATCTCATCTGGGGTTTTCTACTATGCCTTTGATCATTCAGTTCCCAGATAAAAGACACAGAACTTTTAAATTTATAATAAACCTTAATCAGCACTAAAGCTGGGCAGATATCTAACCCCAAAACTATTATGTCTACTTCTCTGCCAATAGCCTGAGTTATAACTTGCTAGCTCCATCTGGGCTGCTCTTAACTTCAGGGCCATGTTTTCATGATTCACTACCACCGTGGCATCTTCTCTTCTCTCTACCTACTACCACTTTCCTCTTGTGGTCTCTCCTCTGAGCCCAAGTCCAGGAACCCAAACTGCCCTGACTTTCTTCTGCCCAGATATAGCCTGTATGCATCCTTATTCACTAATCAATGATAATTTGGGGGGTGAGGTTATGTAGCCACTTAGGTCTATGTATGGATTCTCTCATCCCTGGGGGCAAGGCCTTTGGGGACAGTGTTTAGCATTACAATGTATATCAAAAGTCCAAACCTCGACAGTGGGCTTTTTATGCTTTTCATAATAGGTAACCACCCAGATTCTTAGAAGTTATAGAATCCTCCATTTGAGCCTAGACATATCTGAAGTTGTTGGCAAAATTTGATGTCATTCACTCTATGGTTTTGCAAACATGGAATGCAAGTGAGGCAAAGCTATGGGCATTTGCACCCTGATTCCAAAAGAAAACTTGGGAGTCTTGCTAAGCTACAGATTGATATTATTGTAGCAATCCTTTGGGAGAATTGACTTGTTCACCTGTGATGGTGAAAACTAACACACAGTGGAGATACAAACTCAGAGATGCCAGCAACACAGGACATGTAAAGGAAAAGCTGAAGGTTCTGCATATACCTAGACCAAGAAATATACCCTGTTTATGTGGCTAAAGATGGCAAGACTGTATTTTTACTAATCCATATAAGGTAGCATGTACCATAGTATCTGAACTTACTGCTTCAGGGTTTACTATTTTCCATGTTAAATGTTGGTCTTACTTTGCTTTGCTTCTTCCTTGTTTTGCGCTCATTCATTTTGTTTGTAAACAGTTTTATGCATTTGTTGTAAGAAGTATGTAACATGACTTAAGACTTTGGGAATTTTTGGAAATGAACAAAATGCATTTCAATTCTGAGATTATCACATTGTTTGCGTGTCAGTTATGGGAAGTTGTGGCTCAATGCTAAATGGACTTCATGGTCTCACATATTGAACAGCTAATGTGGTTGGTTGATTGGGGGCTGAGTTAGGAGTAGTGACTAGCTGGGCTATGACTTGCATTTTAGATCTAGTATTCATAGCTCCTCACTTTGTTTTCTGAATGTCTTCATGTGGTAAAGCTCCACTGACACCAAGTTCTGCTACCTAGATTTACTACCCAAAATCTGACACAACTTAATACTCTCAAACTAAGGACCCAAATAACTTTAAGTGGTAATGTTAAGCCATATTTACAGAATTACAATATCTGACTCCCGCATCGTTAATGATTTCTTTGATCCATACAAGAGCTCTTTCAACAGTGACTTAACAACCACAGCAAGGTACCCTTGCTTCTTGAAATGGGCTTCTTCTGTTTTATCATGTGACTGATAGTTGTGCTACATTTGATGACAGTAAACTACTTGACAGACATTACAGACATTTAGGATTAAAAGTTTTAATGTTAGACCATGTAAGTATGGCTATATATATATATATATATATATATATATATATATATATATAACAAGCTTGCATACATTATATATATATTGTACAAGCTTGTAGTTCTTTGAGTGATTACTTTCTAACAGACCAGTGATTAGTCTAACGTCTCTAGGAGGAAAGAACGCTATTATATCCCTACAAACTTCATTGCTTTGAGAAGACATTTGAGTGGAAATTTAGTTGGAAAAGGGAAGTGTGCCATAGCTGTTACTTCCTGCTTACAGAGGTTTATAGTGAGGATTGTGGAATAAATGGGAGACAGAATAGTGTAAGACAGATACAACAAAGAACCTCTATAAGATTATGGACAGAGTAGGCCTTACAATCAGCTGAAGTTTTAAAATAGATTATTCTTACAATGAACTTGATCAGTATGCACAGAGACAATTCAGGAAGGTGTCTGATGTGAAACACTGCATTTATCAAAACCTCTAGACATATACTCACTTGAATGAACTTCCTTGAGATAGAAGGTGTGCAAAAACAAAACCTTCTGTTGCTTTTCTAGAAAAGGAACTCTTGGGAATTGTGATTTCCATAGTCAGAAGCCATACAGTCATCGAGCAAAGTAAACGATTCATACATAAGCTTGATAAAGACCTTGTTGTCTATGATATAGTGACATTAGTGTCATGAAGGGTCCAAGTGTTACAGAGTTATGAGACCTTGCATCTCAATCATTATTAAAAGCCTATGGTTTCAGCCAATGTGAAGAAAGAACAGTTTCTAGTTAGGAAATATGTGAGCTGGCTCTGTTCGAGAATATAGTGCGAAGCCTAATTGCAAGGAAGAATTACTGGCCTAGAGGTACCAGGAATCTGAGTCATCTGCTCAGAATAGCTGGTAGCTTTAAGCTATGTCTACTTCGGGGGAAGAAAGACAAAGAATATGGACTATGTCTGTCAAGGCCACAAGGTGGTGCTGTCTAAGTCTCTTGGAGCACAGATGATACCAGCATGTGCCCCAAACACTTCACAAAAGCTTTATGATTCAATGCTTATTCTTTAAAGTTGTATCTTGCTTTGATTCATTGTTTCTTTTGTATTGCATTATTCCTTCTGGTAACAAAAATTTCTATTTTGTGCCACTGTACTTCGAAAGTATGTCATTTTTTTTTTTTTTTTTCGAAATTCTCAGATTCATTGCCAGCTGTGCTTGCTTTTTGTTTCAGAGGGGACTTTGAACTTGGGCTTTTGATCACTTGAAACTGTTATACAGTAAGGACTGTGGAACTATGAGGAATGAATTCATGGTTTAAGCTGGAGCCTACTGAATTATTGTCAGGCATCCTGAGCTTCCTAATACAATAACACTTTCTTTCCTTATCTCTCAGGATAGTTTTTATTTGTAAAACTCTTCCATTTCCTCCACTATGCTTGAAACAAATCATAAATTTAGTAGTCATTGGTCATTCCAGACAACACAAGAAAGCATTCGGAGAACCTTCTATAACAAATGTTTAGTTTGCTTATCTACAACTAAATGGTGTGGGGTGGAAAGGCAGCTGGGAATGATGGTTTTGTCTCACTCTTTGAGCTGAGAAAAGAGCAAGTGACTGCTGTGTGGTCAGCAGAATATGACAACAGTAGAGTACAACTATATTCTGAAAATGAATATGATATAGTTTTCTTAAATATAGCTCAAATTTTTATACAATCCTGTGTTGATTATGGGTCTGGTTAAAGGAAGTGACACAGAAGCCAAAACACTGGAAAGAAAACAAATGTAAAATTTGTGTTTACAAAAAATATTCTTCAAGGGCCAGCATCATGGCTCAGATGTTTAGAGCACATGCTCTTCTTGCAAATGATCAGAACTTGGTTCACAGCACACATGTCAGAGAACTCACAGTACACTGTAATCACAATACAAGTATCATTAATAGTGTCACGGATTGGTTCTCAATTTGGGCCAGTCACTGGTTGGCCATTCTTTCTGTCTCTGCTCCCAAAAGTCAAGTATATATTATATATGAATATTATTGTCCGTATAAGCTTGCTTTTATTTTTTAACCAACATATGACTACACATGTGTATCAGGGGACAAAGAATTCTTTCATTTACCTCTAAAATTTGAGTGCTTGTGGGAAAACTCAAGAGGAAATTTAGGTCAAAAATTCTGTGTGGCCTGGTTATTGTTTGCCACTTACACAATGTTTTAGTGAGAATTTTGAGATAAAGGCAGAGTAGATGCAACAAAAAAATCTCTGTAAGATTATGTATGAATGGAGTAAATGTGTACTATCAGCTATAATTTCAAGAAATTAGCATCCTTATAATGAAGCTCATCACTATGTAGTGAGGCATAAAGAAGGTGTCTAAAGTGAAACACTGAATCTACCAAAGTCTCTAGAAATATACTCATTTGAAAGAAATTCCATGAGATAAAAGGTATGTAAAATCAGAGCTTACTATTGTTTTTCTAGAAATGAAATTCTTGGGAAGTATTTATGATTTCAATTACCGAAGTAAAAAGTTCATATATAGTAAGTTGGTTGAAGAACTTGTCCATGTGGTGGTAGTGTTAGTGGCATGAAGGATCCAAGTGTTACGGAATCATAGGAGTTTGCATCTTGATCATTAGCAAAAGTCTGGTCTTTCGTCCAATGTGTAGAAAGATCAGTTTTCATTCGGCAAACTTGTGAGCAGGCTTTGCTTGATAATGTAGTATGAAGACCAAGTTACAGTGAAGAATTACTGACTCAGGGGTGCCAGGAAAAACAGGGCATCTGCTGAGAAAGGCTGGTCACTTTAGTTTATGTCTCCTTGGGTGGGGGAAGAGAGAAGTGGGGGAAAGTATAGACTGCATGTGGTGAGGCTTCATGTGGTGCTTGCTGTCTAAGTCTCTTGGAGTTCAGATGATGCTAACCTGTGCTCCAGGTTAAAAAAAGCCTCATGATTCAATGCGTATTCTTTAAAGTTATATCATTGCTCTGGTTCACTGTTTCCTTTTTACTCCATTCTTCCCTTAGGTAATTTCTATTTTGTGCCATTGTGCTTTAGAAGTATGTAACTTTTTGTAAATTTCTAGGAGCTTCATCTACAGCTGTGCTTGCTACGTAACTTAGGGGGAATTTTACCCTGGCTTTTGATCACACAGAACTGTTCATATAGTGACCTAGAGAACTATGAAGAATTGATTCATACTTTGAAGCTGGTGGCTATTGAATTATTGTCGAGACATCCTGAGCTTCCTAAGACAATATGCTTCCTTTTCTTATCTCTGAGGATACAGGTTTTCTTTTCAAAACTCTTCATTTGTTCCACTGCACTCTGACTAAAGCTCATTATGTCTTTAATTGCCACTGGTCACTCTAAAGTCTGTAGGATCCTCTATAACAAGTTTTTAGTTTGGTTATCCCTTACCCAATAGTGAGTAGTAGAAAGCAGTTAAGGAAACATGGATTCGTCTCTTATTTGGGACTCACAGAAAAGCAAGTGACTTCTCTGTACTACTAGAATGTGACAACAGAGTTCACCTACATTCAGAAAACTTACATGATATAGTCTTTTTTCTCATAGCTTGAACTTACATACAATCTTTTAATTATGTGTCTAATTGGGGAAGGTGACACAGAGGCCAAAACATTGGAAGAAACAAAAACTGTTATTTACAAATAATTCTTCAAGGTCCAGAGACATGACACAGATGTTTAGAGCACTTGCTGCTCTTGTTGAGGACTAGAACTTTTTCCCAGCACCCATGTCAGGCAGGCCACACAACCCAGTAACTGAAATACAAGTGCATCAAGCACCTCTAGTCTATGCATGGACTTTCCTCATGTGCCTAAACCTCCACAGAGACAGGTATTAGTATTTAAAAACAATAAAAATTCTTTTAAAAATCCTTATTGAGAATTTTCAGTCTCTAAGATCCATAGAGATTCTCTGATTCATAGGATTAAATTTAAAAAAGAAACAAAAACAGGAATCATATTATTAGTGTTGAATTACTGCTTTACAAGGTAGTACTTTATAAGTTGGTGAGCAGTAGTACACTCAGCTTCAGGTGTTCTGCCTTAAATTATGAGTGTACAACCAACCATGAAACCAGTCTGAACATCTGTATATGGCAGACACATCTTATAGAAAGCATATCCTATCTACTAATACAGCATTAATAATTATTTTTCAAAATTACAATGATAATTTTACTCACATTTACCATTGTACCCTCTGTAACTAACACACTACAGAAGGAGATCAGTAGGTTTTTGTAAAGAAAGATGAATGATGAAATATTTATAATGGCCCAATACAATTGTTCCTCTCTGACCATGTTCTCATCACCAAATATTCATAGACTGCTCCCCAATATCAATTGAGAACCAGTCTTGCACAAATATGAAAGTGAAGAAAATGTTCCTTTTTATTTAAAGCTTAATTCAGGCATAGGAAGAGAGATGGATCAAGACAGCATGATTTATGGAGGGTAAAAGGAGTCAGTTGACATCATGGTCTCTTCAATCCAGTTCAGGTATTTTCAGACCTTGATGAAGACACAAGGCTTCCCTCTCATTGCACAGACTGAACCCCAGGAGACAATGTCCTGGATCTCTCCATTGCAGATAACAGAGCCACCAGAGTCACCCTGGACAGAAAGAAAAGACAATTATAATCTGCTTATTTTGAGGTGAGAGAATGGATTCCACCAAGTTTTTCTGTTGTCATGGAGCCAGGAGAGCAGGTACTGACACTCTGAGGAGGAATGCAGACTCCCTGCTTATCTTAATTGTAACTAATTTCTTCATCTTTCTTTCATCTTTTCTCTGTAAACCTTGTGTTTCCTTAGTTGGCATGCAAAGCCAGAAAAAGGTGATGTCTACCATACTTCTTGTTCTTCTTCCTGTCCTTCCTGAGCGGTCAAAATCCATAAACCAGTTTCTTTTCTCCTATCAATCCCTATTCTAACCCTAACCCTAAAGCTAACCCTAAGCCTAACCGCAGATGGGAATTTTATGTCCTATTTGCACATCGTCTTCTGCACATATTTTACCTTTGAGTCTATCCTTGATACCGCAGTGATAAATCCATCAATGTTACAATGAGAAAACATTTTTATTTTCTCATAGGTTTTTCTCAGCTGATGTGTAAACTTCAGACAAATGTACAGGGTTCTTAGCCAGGAGAATTATATGAAAATGGAGAGAGAGAGAGAGAGAGAGAGAGAGAGAGAGAGAGAGAGAGAGAGTTGGTTTGTAGAAAGAGTCAAATAACATATCACAGGAGTCCCTTCTACCCTCCAGGAAGCCCAGGCTGAGCATGTTGCTGGTGATCTTGCCTGGGTAGGAATTTCTGCAAGCACTGGCAGAGAAGATAGAGGCTTCTAGACACTGAAGGCATGCTGGGTATTTGCTTGTTGAGAGTGAAAATGGAAGATCTCTCAATACTCTTCTGGAAAGTTTTAAATTTCCCTGTTCTGTGCGTCACAGCATGCCTAGACCTCCGATTTGCCAGACGTTTACATCTTAGATGTATGGTTACTTTTAGAAGAATTTCTCAGTAGTTGTAACTAATGAGCTTTGCATTCTGTGACAGTTCTGCCAGTGGTCTAGAATCTCAAATATGGAACAGTGCTTGCTCTACCAGGTGAACACTTCAGGCACCTTCAAACCTCTGATCATCAGTTCTATTTGTCACCTGAGTTTTGGTTTCTTTTACATCACAGATCACATCAGTTAAATCATTTTCACCATAATAATAGTTTCTTCCTGTGATTGCCACATGGTCTCAGGAAAACAGTCTTCTGGACTCCAATTAAGTTAATTCCAGAAATGCCTAATTCTAAAATTGTCTTCTGGGGATCTAGCTCAGAGTAACAATTTGGACCGTTGTCTACTTATATGCCTTTCACTTCTGGTATTTGTGTACTTGGAACTTGTGTTCATTGACATTTACTACTAAGGCTCACAGTATTTCCCCAGCCAGACCCAAGGCACTGAGCACCTGTAGATGCACAGGACCTTGGCAGAGTGATAGTGGATACTTGAGAGTTGAAAGTGGCAGGTGATTTCAGTTTAATCAAAGTGATATCATTATCCTCTGTGTGCTTGTTGTACTTGGGGTCGAAGATGATCTTCTCTGCATCAATGAGCTGATCATTTCCTTTAAGAACATTTTGTTCTCCAAAGAAAACCTGGATTCTCCTATATCAACAGAGAAGCACTTCTGTGTATCTCATTTGAACGTTTCATCTCCAAACTAGAAATTCGGAATGTAAAATTATAGGCACCATATTCTTAAAGCATCTAGTCCTATCAGGGCTACAAACTTAAAGAGGTGGAATTGTGACCCACCACCAATGTGAAGGGTAGAAGATTCCTTAGGGTATGCCCTTCAAGTACAAATTCACAAGTAACCATCCCCTTGGAGGTGGTGTTAGAGAACAGACGGGTCTTAGAGCACAGGAATCTCAGTATTGTTTCTTACCATTTATAGCAGTGAGCTGCAGACAGTACCCACTAAATGCTGATGAGGGAATCAACACACGTGTGGCCAATGCCATCATTCAAGGATACCTGGTAAAGAACAAAATGTTTCAGATACGTATAGCCTCCAACAATCTCCTCCTCCTTTTCTTCCTCCTCCTCCTCCTCCTCCTCATCATCATCATCATGGAGAGCAACAAGTAGAGAATTTTGTATGTTTAGCTTAAGAAGACTTGTCTCAAAATTAGTCTTCCATAAGAAGTTTGTACAGCCCAACAAGTGAAGACTGTGTCCTACTATTCAGTAAAATAGACATGTATTGTTTTAAAAGATATTATATTCTATATTTTTAGCATATTCTCTTTTATATAATTGCTAAGAGAATGTAAATTTAAAAAATAATGTTATTTAATTACTCTGTGTATATCTATGTATGTAGCAAGGGAGTGTATGTGTACCTGTGTGTAGCACAGTTTTTCTTTGGAGTTCAAAAAAAAAACCCCAAATATCAAATATTGTCTATATCTGTCTACCATATGAGCCCCAAAGTTCATAATCTATTTTGAAATCTTGGTGGAAAGCCCCTTCACCCTGTCATAATGCAGACATTTTCCGACCCAGTTACCTTTCTTTAAAATTCAACTTTTAAATTTAATTATTATGTTATGACTTAACACATACAAATGATTGGAAGATTTAGTTATTTGACACAGTTTGTATTCATCGTTAATGACTATGCTATGTTTTCCTTCCCTATCTTTCTTTTATTCTAGTTATCTTTAGCATATGTATCAATGCATTTAGGATTTTGATTCATCCACTGAATCACCAAGTATTGCAAAGAAGATTTTTATTTTACTTTGAAAGTTCAAAATTGTTTGTAAATTATATTGACTATACCTACCACCAAGGTTTCCTATAACTATTAAGAATGTAATTAATGTCCATGATCCATTCCTTCCAGTATTTAAATACAATACTTGAAGTTTCCAAGCAGGCAGGGAGAAATACATTGCAACAGTCATATGAACTGTGAAAATTATTTTAAGTTGCAGCCGTGGTCATCTCCTCTCTGTATGTTTTCAGTCCCTCACTGGACAGTGTTATTGGCACTCACAATAATAGTGATTGATGTTTTTCAAACATTGCTGCTGAAGCAGATTAATGATTTGACCACAATCATAGTTAAGTTAGGGTAAGATTTTTTTTTTTAAGTTGCTTTGACATTGAAAACAATGAGGGAACAGTTTAAAGTTCAGAAAGGCACACTTTTAATAACTGAGCAAGGTATTTTTAAGGTCAAGGAACAAGAACAATGGCAGCCCAGAAAGGATTAGCTGATGTCACTTTCTTGCTAAAACTGGCCGATGATTAAGGGGATTATTAATTTTTATACCCATTTTCGCCCTTCAGCTTCCTGATACAATTTAATAAAAAAAATGTTAATAACTAGGCGTGCACCCTGAAAATGACAGATCATATGTGTGTGTGTGTGTTTAGCTTTGTGATTCTTTTTAAATCACATTTTAAAGAATTTTTAAAGATCTATAAAATAATTGATTCTTTCTTTGTAACCACAAATTGCAGCCTGCCAGTAAGAGAAACTAGGTAAGAAAAATATCTTGCTTGCTTACACTTTGTTAATCTATAACTAATTTCTTAGACATGAATGCATGAGGGTTCTTGGGAATAATTTGTTTTTCACCTGTAATACATAAGACATTTAATCACATAAGGGCATTGACAAATGTGCTGTTGTTGTTTTTTTCTTTTTTACATATACATATTGTACTTATTTACTTAAAGAAAACTACAATGGAACCACATTGTAATTTTTATATTGCTTGAGAGATTTTGCTGTGGTATAGAAGCTGTGGAAGAAGTAATAAACTTGTTAGGGCTCCTTGGAGCCTTGCTTCACCTACCGTGTGTGTGTGTGTGTGTGTGTGTGTGTGTGTGTGTGTGTGCTTTACATTAATCACAGATTCTACATCCTCTCCTTGGATTGTTGAACAGACTGCTGGAATTGACCTTCAGCAGTATAGCCCTGCCCACCACTGACCCACCACTGCCTGTGTTTGAATCTCCTCTTTTAGTGTAGTCTGACAAGTTGTGAGCACTATGATATTTTGTTTGAATCAATGAGGGTGACTCCAGGCAGTAATTCTAGTAAAAGGGGAGATATAGCCTGAATTGGACATCTTCTCTAATCAGGCAAGGCTTCCAGTGGTGAGAATTGGGCACCAATCTAGCCACAAAACCTTTGACCTATAATCTGTTCTGCCTGAAAGATGTCCTGGGGCAATGGTGGCACAGAACTCGTGAGAGTGACCAACCAATGACTAGTCTAACTTCAGGTTCATGCTATGAGATGAAGCCCATGGCCGGACACTGCCGAGATGGCCAGGAACTAGAGTCTGGATATCCCAGAGGCCTGAGATAGAACCAAATATGCCTGTCTTAAAGAATAAATCAATGAAATGATTTTAAATGATATTCTGCTATACTCAAAGATCATTGGGTAGCATAATCATCATTTTAGAAATTTCATCTAGTAAATGATGGGAACAGATACAGAACTTGAGATAGTCAGAAGAAGAACAAGAGGAGAGATTTTAAGAGTCAGAGGGGTCCAGGATACCAGGAGAATATAGCCCACAGAATCAACTAAGCAGGGCTCATAGAGGTTCATAGAGACTGAAGAGAAAATCATAGAGTCTTCATGGGCCTGCTCTAGGTCCTTTGCTATATTTGTGTAACTTGGTGTTCTTGTGAGACTTCTAACAGTAGGATTGATGGGTGTTTCTGATTTTTACCTGCTCTTGGGAACTTTTTCTTCTACTGGGTTGTCTCAGCCAGCCTTGATGGGAGGAACTGTGCCTAGTCTTATTGTAACTTGATAGGCTATGTTCAATTGATATCCCTAGGAGGCTTGTTATTTTTCTGAAGGGAAATGGTAGAGGAGTAAATGTGGGGGAGAGGAGAGGCAGGAAAAGGTGAGAAGTGGGAAGGGTGGGGTGAGTAGGGAGGAGAGGAGGGAGGGAGGGATGGAGGGAGGGAGGGAGGGGAAACTGCAATCGAGACATATAGTATGAAAGACAAAAAAGCATGTTGATGACAGCAATGGAGTAGGCACTTGGGTGGGACATGGTAGGCTCTCCTGTGGCCCAACAGGCCCTAGTCATGGGCAGGCACTGGTGGACTCAGTTGCTGGCCTTGGCCAGAGGGTCAAGGCTGCTGCCTATGGTCAGTGGAACAGGGTCACTCCCATTGGGACCTGCAGCAATGACAGAAAGACATCTGTTGTCCCAAAACTGTGCAGATGGCAAAGTGCTGGAGATAGTCGGTGTGTTCAAGGTGAAAAAAAAAGGGGGGGGGGTATGAGACTGCACAGCTATTTCTTCATATTGTTTTTGGCCACAGAGGGATCACCCTGTTTCCCTGGCCATGCAGACTGTATGACTAGGATGTGGCTTCTGCAGCTCCAGGAAAAGCAGAGAATATTGCTGGCCATCTTTAAAGAGGTAGAAGGCAAAGCTCACACTTATTTTCAGGTGCTGATTGATGCTTACGACTGTCCACATATCTCACAGATTTCTCAGACTGAAGCTATGAACTTCTTGGCCAGTCATAATAACAGCCAGGCCCTCTCTGCCATCCCAGGCTTGGACTATGTAAGCCATGAAGTCATCCTCCCCTTCACCTCCTTGGTTCAGAGGTCCCACACAACATGACCTCTTTGAAAGATTTCTTCTCTATGACCAGAGAAAAGCAGCCCCTTCTGTGGCTCAAGAAATGCTATGGACCTAGTTAGAGAAGAATCACTCCTGGCTAGAGCTCTCTGACCTCCACGAAGATACAACCGAGAACATCTATGTCCTAGCCATCCCTTTCTACATGGGCATAATGGAAGCCCAGAATTCTCATGCCTATTGGTAATGCTACTGAATATGCTTGGAGAACTTTGGCAGTTATGTGTCACAGCTTCAGAAGCTGCACTGAGATATCCAGTATCTCAGGTACATTGGAAACAGTTTAAGGATGAGAAATGGTGGCCAGGAAACCAGTGTTATCCAAGGAGCACTTTTCATTTCAATATAGCAATCATATTTCCTTGCAAGTTTCCACACATTTTCTTTTGAGAGACTTGTTAGCTCCCACTTTGATGTCTGGATCCTACCCTCTCTTTGGAAAACAATAATGATGAGAAGACACCACCCCTCAGACCAGCTGTAGGCCAGCTGATGTCCTTGAGTGCCTAGGTTGGGCCTCTCATAAGATCCTTTAACCCATAATTGCTGAAGAACTCTAAACCTCTCCCTACTGTGGCATTATTCTTTCCAACATTTCTTGGAAGACCCACATAAGATTCCTTGTAGCATGGTCCCTTCCCGGAGCCTTGCCTATATCTTGTTCCAGAAAATCTGTCCGGGGACTGTGTTCAGTTTTGACAGGTTTTCTGGAATCTGAGGTATGGTAAATAAACAAGTGCTCACTTGGCCACCATGTGTCATTTTTATTTCCAGGGTCTCAGGCCCCTTTGCTGCTCCTGTGAGAACTCATGGTTGCTTTCCATACAAAGTTTCTTCTAGGGAGCTTCTGGCTCTGTTTGGGTGTGTCTTCCTCAGAGGCTGAACTTATGCTGGGGGCAGTGGCTAACAGTGGAGTGTGCTAGACTCAGTTCTTGGTCACTTTACCCTCTGCCCAGTGCAGAGGAGGCCAGCATTTCAGCATTTCTGGCTTCACTAGGCCTGGAGAAGAGTGACACAAAGCCAGTCAGATTTTCTGGAACTGTGGGCTTCTGAGCATTGAACAAAAGTCTTGTCAGGCATCCAGACCATGAGTGCAGGAATTTAGCCAAGAAGCAGCTCAAATTATGGACAGTGATCAAGCAAAGATGCTTTCTAGGCTTCTTTCAAGTCAACAGGAGTCAGAGAATTGGGCTGCATTTTGCCCCAGTTCTTAGGATTTTACACCACTATAGGCTCTGTTACAGGTCTACTCATTCATGCATTATTAAATCCCAGTTCTAGTCCATATGAGTATTGATCTTAATCTTCTACTAGGGGGAGTGTGGATTTGTAGGACCACAGATGAATAAGTCTCTTGACCTACATAGAACACAAGAACACAGAAGGAACAAAAATATAAGAACTGAGCCCATAGCTTTGAACAAGCTAGGCTCTACTCACTGGAAAAATGGCTCAGTACCATTGCAGTGTTATACAATCTTATTGGAAGTTAGTGTTTAATTCTATAATGTAGAGTAAGCAACCAAGCACTACAGGTATGCAATAAAGGACACATTCTTTCATGCCAGAACCTGAGCTACCCTTCAGTCTGACCAGTCACACATCCTAAGTTCAACAGAACCCACAGCTGATGTTTGTTAACAGTCTGACCTTCATCCACATTTTATGTTTATTCCCCCTGGGCTGCCTATGTTTGAAAAACCCATCCTGCCAGAGCAATGTTAGGATAGCACTGGGAAATACCATACAACCCTATGTCAAAATTCCAGGCAAAGAAGCTTAGATCACTTCAGTGTTGGTGTTTTTCTTACACTAAGGAGATGTTTTCAGTCAAAGAAGATTGATGCCCAACTTGGGACTCCTGCTGCTGTACTTTCTCAGGCTCAATGACTAGACACCACTAAACAGCAGAAGATCTGGATGTCAAAGCACCACCTAGTGGCTAAAGGGAGTGTGGAGGTAAAGGGACAAACTAGCAGCAGGGAGCTGGGATTTGAATGTTAGAGGCTTCTCAGGGACAACTGAGAAAATAAACGAGTAGCCTCATGCTGCAACATTCTAAAGTCTGTGGGAAAGACCAAAGCCTAAATTTAGCTAAAACATTGGGTTGTCATCTCAGTTCCAGTGAGATCTGGAAGAACTAGTAGTTGCTGATCACTGAGGTGCCTGACCCAAGCATCTTAGAGCTATTTATACATTTAAGACCAAGATTAACAGAAAATGCCAAATTACTGAGTCACATTTCCCATTTCTCCTGATCTATTAGGTCATGTGGGCTCCTTGTGAGAACCCAGTCCTGGGCCTGGCATCTGCCCAGTGGTTCTGAGAAGTAAGCTTTGTGCGACCATTTGGTAATCTTAAAAGTGGTCAAGGGATGAGGCTGACAACCTGTCTTCATTCTTGAGGACTGTTGATGGCAACACACTTTCTTAGGCTTGCAAATAGCTCCCACCAGTGATAACATTCTTCTTGGATGAATCTCATTAAGAGGGTTAAGCCCAACAAAGAAGAGGAGGATAACCAAATTCCAAAAGAAGAATTTACACCCAGTCAAGACCCTAGCACCTCCATGGTCAAGTGACCCAAAAGAAACAAAGGACTTTCAAAGGGAAAAAAGGCAGTTCCTCCAGGGATCCTTTCCTTCTTTCAGTATGGAATTCCTGGAGATGGTTCTTTGTTTTGGGACTTATTGTTTCATTAAGTGATATGTTAATAGATTGGAGGGTTTCTTTAGAACGTCTTCATATCTGCTAGGGCACTAAAAATAACATTTTGCAAATCCCTGTTTTTCTGCCTTTATCTGAGCTATTGAATAAGCAAACCTCCATCTGGATTGCTGAAATATTAGTTATTAAAGCATTTTTGGTTCAGAATCCAGAAAATCTGATGTCCTTAGCAATGTCTTTGCATAGTCAGCAGCCACGAGAGGACTAAGTCTATTATTTTGTTTCTGTCACAGAAATTGAATGTAGGCTTATCCCTGGGCGACAAATTTCTTGGTGAAAGTAATAACTATCCCTTCCTGCTCCTCTCTCTGTCTCTGTCTCTGTCTCTCTGTCTCTCTGTCTCTCTGTCTCTCTGTCTCTCTCTCTCTCTCTCTCTCTCTCTCTCTTTCTCTCTCTCTCTCTGTCTGTCTGTCTCTTTCCTGATTAAAGTCCTATGTTCCCCTGACTCCCCAAGTGTACAAAGCTGAATGACTGGTCCCTGCATCTGCTCGTTGGCTCTTGTTTGAAAGACTACTTTCCTCCTACTCGTGCTCCTCTGTGGAATTTGGTTAGGATCCACTGCTCATTTGAGCCCTTTAACAGGTAATGAGCCAACCATTATCGCCCTTCAGGTGACACAGTCCCTTTAGTTTCTACCTAGAGGAGGAACACAATTGATGGAGGCTGTGGGTTCCTGCTACAATGTCTACTTATCTTGGAAGTTTCTTTTCTCCTATGCATGGTGTTTCACTGCAGATGGCCTAACCTAGCACAACATTGGAAAGTCACCTAGTGACTCAGTATGGAAAACCTTTATATTTACCATTTTGGGTTTCAGAAGCCAGTTGGATCTCGTTTGGGTCATTTTTGGATGCCCACGTGAAATAAACAACCTTATCTTTTTGGAGTTTCAGAGAACTCTTGACATTGCCCTCACCACTTTCAGGTATTGTTGCTATTGAATGCAGCTCACAGGAACAAAACTGCCTGTTTCCTCGGAGAGTGTTCATTTATTTGTTCAGCCTTTTTCTCATCCTTAATACCAGTTCTAGAATTCTCAATTTCACAATCATCTGTTTTGTTTGAGTATGAAATATCATGAGGAGGGCCATGGGGAAAATCACTGGGTCACCACGTAGGGAAAGGGAGGTATGTGGAGTATAGATAATTGGAGAAAATGGCCAGTTTGGTGCACGGCTTTAAAGCCTAGAGTCCTTTGCTGTTTATTAATTTCTATTTTCTAGAAGGTAGACAGTGACTATTGCATTGTATTGCCACTATGCTCATGTCCAGGGCTTCAGTTGATTGCCCCTCCTCTTGGTAGGAACTAAAAGGACTGTGTCACCTGGAACACAATAATGATTGGCCCATTACTTGTTAAAGAATTCCAATGAGCAGTGGGTCCCCAAACAAGACATCAAATCCCACAAGTAGGAACGGTCTGAATCCCCTGACATGAACAGCAAAATAAATCTGCCTTATTTTTTCTTCTTCCAGGAGTTGGTTTTATTCTTTTTCTTTTTTTACATATAAGATTTTTTCTGTTAATTTATTTATTTATTCACTTTCCATCCAGATCTCAGGCTTCTCCTCTTCCTAGTATGCCCCTCCCTCCACCATCTCCCCTACTCTATGAGAAGGGTAAGATGCCCTAGGCACAAACCCACCCTGGCACATCAAGTCACTGCAAGTCTGTCTAGGTGTATTCTCTCCCACTGAGGCTAGACATGGCAGCTCAGTTAGGGGAACAGAATCCACAGGCAAGAAACAGAGTCATGGACAGCCACAGCTCTGGTTGTTCTGGGACCTGCATGAATACCATATGTGCAGGGGAGTCTAGGTCCAGTCCTTGTATATTCTTTCTGGGTGGTTCAGTCTCTGGGAGCCCTCAATGGTTCATGTTAGTTAATACTGTTGGTCTTCTTGAGGAGTCTCTATTCCCTCCGGGTCCCTTAGTCCTTCCTCCAACTCTTCTCTAAGATTCCCTGAACTCCATTGAATGTTTGGCTGTGAATCTCTGCATCTGTTTTGGTCAGCTGCTGGGTGGAGCCTCTCCGAGGACAATTGTGCTAGAATACTGTCTGCAAGCATAACAGAATATTGTTATTAGTGTCAGGGATTGGCTCTTGCCCAAGGGATGGGTCTTAAGCTGGGCCAGTAATTGGTTGGTTGTTACCTGAGTCTCTGTTACATCTTTGCTACTTCACTTCTTGTAGGGAGGGCAAACTTAGGGATGAAGGTTGGTATCTTTATCCCTCCATTAGGAGTCCTTCCTGGCTACAGGAGGTAGCTACTCCAGGCTCAATATCCCCCACTGCTAGGAGTCTCATCTAGAGTCATCCTCATAGACTCCCTGGAGCCTCCTGCTTCCCAGGTTCCTGCAAGTCCTAGCGATGCCCCACCTACTCTCATTTCCTTCTGTTACCAATTTTCTTTCACTCTCCCAGCCCTCTCTCCCCAGCTCTCCCTATACCTGATGTCCTGCCCTCTGTTATGCTCCCCATTCCCTCTCCCACTCAGTTCCCTCCTTCCATCTACCTCCTATGACTATTTTACTTGCCTTTCTGAGTGAGATTTAAGCTTCCTTCCTTGACTATGAAGATTGCATTTGTTCAGATGGCCATTTTCACTATGTCAATCCTGACCATCCATGATCATGGGAGATCTTTCCATCTTCTAAGGTCTTTGATTTCTTTCTTTGGGAGCTTGAAGTTCTTGTCATACATACACTTGCTTGGATTCAGTTATACCAAGATGTTTTATATTATTTGTGGCTATTGTGAAGGGTATTGTTTCCCTAATTTCTTTCTCAGCTCATTTATCATTTGTATAAAGGAAGGCTACTTATTTGTTTGAGTTAATTTTATATCCAGCCACTTTGCTAAAGTTGCTTGTCAGCTGTAGGAGTTCTCTGGTAGAATTTTTTGGGGTCACTTATTTATATTATTATATCAGCTTTGAAGAGTGATACATTTACGTCTTTCTTTCCAAGTTGTATCCCCTTGATCTCCTTTTGTTGTCTTATTGCTCTACCTAGAACTTCCATAACTACTGAATAGATAAGGAGAAAGTGAGCAGCTTTATGGTTTTGTCCCTGATTTTAGTTGGATTGCTTCGAATTTCTTTTCATTTAATTTGATGTTGGCTGTTGGTTTGCTGTATATTGCTTTAATTATGTTTAGGTTTGTGCCATGAATTCCTAATCTTTCCTAGGATTCTACAATGAACAGATGTTGGATTTTGGTTGGGAGACTTTTAATGACTGCTACTATTTCTTTAGGGGTTATAGGGCTGTTTAAATTATTTACCTGATCTTGATTTAACTTTGGTAAGTGGAATCTGTCTGGAAAATTGTCCATTTCATTTAGATTTTCCAATTTTGTGGAGTACACACTTGTGAAGAGAGACCTAATTATTCTTTGGATTTTTTTCAGTGTCTGTTGTTATGTCTCCATTTTCATTCACATAAAAGAAAATTTTAACCTCCTTAATTGGCTCTGGAGATAGCAATAGCAACTGCAGAATATTGTAAGCTTAATTAATGGACAAATCGTTTGACAGCACAGAAATCCATTTTGTCTAAAGAAATAAGGACAGTGAAGACTGGGCTTATAAACTATAATGAGTTCTATATCTATAGAAGGAATAAAGGCCATACTTGTTCTATTTTGTGAAGCACATTTGACAATGGTGTGTGTCCTAACACTTTGTGTCTAGCCGGATGCACAAGAAATAATCTATATCATATTAAAAAAGTATGGAGGTAGTCCAGAATTGAATCCTTGACATAGATATTATGCCAATATTTTTACCACATTTCCAATTAAAGTCAAAAGAAACTATCAAAATGGAAAGCACTGGACATTTGCAGTTTGGTTGTGAAGGTCTGTTTAAAATTTGAAAGTCCAGGCTCCAGCAAATATTAGATGTGGCAAAAAGAAGCCATGTGGTTTATATGAGACAATAAGAAATATGTTTGTAGTATGTCTTGGGAATTGACCATACGCCACCCATCAAAATTCAAGGACAGGAAGTATAAACTTATCTCAATGTCCTTTGGGTAAAGTGTGCTTCTAGGAAAATCACTTAGTCATATCCACCTGGAAAAAAAATTAGATATTAATGGGCCCTTTCTTATCATATTTAACTTCCCTGATTCTCAGAAATTGTAGATTATCTACTTGAGCCTAGACATAGCTGAAATTCTTGGCAAAATTTGTTGTCACTCACTTGATAGTGGCTTTGCAAACATGCAAAGTGCATATGAGACAGTGCCATGAGCAATCAGATCATAGTTTAAAAGAAAAACATGGGAGTCTCAATAAACAAACAGGTTCCGAATACCTACAGGAATCCTATTGAGAGCCACCTGTGTGTGAAAACTACAACATGGTAGAGAAAAAAAAAAATCCTTGGAAATGCCTGCAACACATCATGTATAGTGAGAAAAATTGAAGGCTGTGCTTGTACCCAGACCATGAGAGACACCTGTTTGTGTGGGCTAAAGATGGCAGGGCTGTAGTTTTACTAATCCATATTAAAGTAGTATGTGCAATAGAAGTTAGACATGCTGTTGCAGGATCTACTATTTTCCGTGTTCAGTGTCAGTTTTACTTTTCACTGCTTCCTCCTCTTTTGTTCTTATTTCTTCTGTTCCTCATACAATTCATGCATTCGTTCTTGGAAATGTGCAACATGATGTTAACTTTGCAGGAACTCACAACAGTGAAGCTTCATTGAGTCTCAGCAAATAATTTTCTTTGTTTGAGACTGTGTCAAGTTGCCCATGAAGGTCTCATGTCTGCTTTTTTCTGAAAAGACCTTTAAACTGATGACCATATTGCTTCCATCTCCCCTCCTATGTACTAAGATTACATGTGTGGTAGGTTGAAAGAGATGCCCTCCATATGTTCACAGAGAATGGCACTGTTATGAGATGTGACCTTGCTGAAGTAGGTATGGCTTTGTTGGAGGAAGTGTGTCACAGATTTTTTCCTATTGCCTGCAGATCAAGATGTAGAACTCTCAGCTCTTTCTCTAGCACCATGTCTGCCTGCACACTACAATGCTTCCCATCAATGACAATAATGGACTAAACATCTAAAACTGTAAGCTAGCCCCAGTTAAATGTTTTCATTTACAAGAGCTACCATAATTATGAAGTCTCTTCACAGCAATAGAAACCCTAAGTAAAGCAAGGATCTGCCTTACTCTCCTCTACCGAGTCCTTGCCTTTATGCTTCACAATGATATTGGCATATTTAAGATTTGGGGTATTCTTGGACAATACATTTTGCATTATATGGTGGCCATGAGCTTTGGGGTGTTGGTTTTGGAAAGTTTTGACTCAACTATGAAATACATCCCCATAGTGTTGTTTGTTGAGTTGATCCTTAGTTGGTGGGCTCCTTTAAGAGATGGGGCTGAGTTAGAGGAAGAGTCTAACATAGTCATCACTTCGGTTGTCAAATCCTAATATTTCCATATTCTTTATTTTTTGACTCTCATGAAGTGGTAAATTTCCTGTCACAAGTTCCTGCCATACAATTTTATGAAGCCAAGTCATTTCAGACCAAATCACCTTGAACCAGAGTGCAAGTTCCCTTTTCTTCCCTTAGGTTATAATATCAGGAAATGTTCATAATGTTACCACCTATGACCACTATATCATTAATAATTTCTCTGATCCACACAAAGACAAAATAGTAATCAATTATCCTCATGGTTGCAATGATAAGCAAAAGAAACAAAAGGTCAACAGAAAAAAAATGCACATATTGAAGAAGTCTCACTGTAGCTTAAAGGATAGTTATTCCTCTGTAGTACCATCTGACTACATTTGTGCTACATTTGTTAATAGGTGGCTTCTTAGCAGAACTTTAGGATTGGAGATATCTGATGCAAGATCAGGTAAGTATAAATATAATATTTATATATAGGTTTTCAATCTCTTACATAAGTAAATTCTAACAAAGAACCAGGCTAATAACTTGAGAAGGGATGAATAATATTATTTTCCTCTAAAATCTGCATGCATCAGGGTGGAAATATAGGACGGAAAGGAAAAAAATAGTGCTTGCTGGACCAGAATGCACTGGGGTACACTTTCATCATGTTAGAACTATTGTCTGAACTTCTGGTTATTTTTCATTTGATTCCCTTTCTTTAAAGAATTCTATGTTATGTAAAAAAAAAAAAAAAGAAATTCTGTTTGTCATTTTGACACTTTCTTTTGATCACTGCAAGCATGAGGATAGTTACTATTTTCAGGAGAAGGGGAACAAACTTCTGCTAATTTATAAATGAGAAGTTCAAGAAAAGAAGATGAACTCCTAGGCTTTCCTTTGGTATCCCTCTTGTGTGCATGTTAGAGAATTGTGTTGGCTCAATTTCTAAGTTCTTAGAATAAGGGCAAAAGTTAAGGATGATTTAAGTTTGTGTTTTATTCAACAGAGTACATTTGTTATTTATATTATATTTTACCTGTACATTAAACTGGTTTTGATCAGAGACAAAGATTATAGATTATTTGTATGTATTAAAATTATGAGAATTAGGCTATTATATTAAATATATATTCTTTTGTAACACACATGAAGATATATATTAAATGTACAAACATATACATATATGTGAATATGGGTAAGACTGTATGACGCCCTACATCTAAATTTTGACATACTTAAGAGTTTTCCTTAAATTCTTAAGTAAAACATGTTTTCTGAGCTAAAGCAAACTCTTCTTAAAATTATTGAAACCTGTATCTTCTGACATTAGATAGACAATATAATTTTTGCATACTCCCTAATAAAATATATCATTAAATTTTCAATTAGCCTAAGAAATCTGATTAGCTAGATAAGTTATTGAAATCTAGGTTTTTGACATTCTCACTGATGAGTTATGAATTAAATTTCTTTTTGTTAAAATATCTCAGCTTTTTTATTGAAAAAGATTTCCAGGCAATATATTCTGATCAAAGTTTTCCCTGCCCCAATTCCTCCCACATCCTTTCAAACTCTCCACCCACCCAACTCTATGCCCTTTTTTTGTCTTTGGGAAATAAACAAACAAAAACCAAACAAACAAAAAACCAGAACAGAATAAAACAAAACAAAAATAGGCAAACAAAAATTTCACAAAGAAAGAACATAAGAAACATACACACACAAAACAAACAAAACCCATAAAAACCCAAAATTGCAAATCATAACATATAAGCAAAAGACCAGTAAGGAAAAATAAAATATGTAGACAAAAACCAAAAATAAGCAAAACAAAACAAAACAAAAAAAGAGGGTCTATAAAAATAACTCAGGTTCAATTTTGTGTTGTTTACCTACTACTAGTCATGGGATCTACTCTTCTCATTTATATACCCAGCAAGACTTCATTGGAGAGCCTAGGTTTTTGTTTTGTTTTGTTTTGTTTTTGTTTACAAGCAAATACCATTTGGAGACGGCTTCTTAATTAAGAATTGAATTTTTGTCTATGCCCCCTTTCAGTGTGGGGACCATCTCTGGTTTAAACCTGTGCAGAGTATCTCAATTTTACAAAGATTTTAAAATATTCCCAAAGACATTAACTGTGTTTATATAACATGTCTCAGTTCTTGTGCCATTCCTGGTGAACTTTGATGAGCTAGCTTCCCTTTATATTTTCAGCATCATCATTAAATAGACCTAGTCCCTTATTACAAGGCTTCTCCACACTTTCTATATTCTTCAGCATCTTGCAGAACAAATGCTGGAACAGGCAATGTTCTAATTACTTTTCTATAACCAGAAACTCCAGTTCATTGCTTGATTCTTCACAGAACAGCCAGGAAGGAAGAATTGCTAGGGGGAAAAGGCATTGATTTCCAGTTTTGTCCAGTACTAGGCAGAGGGAATTTTCCAGGTTCTCTTTGCTTCTGCTGTGCTACAATTACAGAAAAAAAAAAAAAATTAAGTAACAGAAGCCACCGAGTAAGCATGAATAGATTTAGCTCAGATGAGTTAGAGCTACAAACTCGATCTTTCCTTGGAAGAGTGCCCCTTCCTGGCAATTCCTCTTATGGCACCAGGCTTCTGGCAATTCTCACTCCCAGGGCAGGATTCCCTAAGAAACTTCACTTATACTGTTGCCCAATTTCATCTTTGTATTTTTCTCAAATTCTCTACATAGCTCTCATGCTGGTCTAGATCTTACTGTCTCATGAGCAAGAGGTTTATTTATAGCAAATACATTCCATGGAATCTTCTCCAACTTTTCCCCTTGTATTTTTGTGTTAAACTGCAGTGTCTTTGGGTGGATATTTTCTCTGATTACCTAAAAAGCAAATGTAGTTTTCACAGCCATCCATGTCTTTATCAACATAGTTTCTTCTTACACTATTCGAGTTGATTAGCATATAGCTCTTTTTATTTACTTTGTTATTTACCAGTTAGAATGTGTATGCCTGAGCACAGGGCTTTTTCTTTCTCTTTTTCACATATTTTTATGTGCTTATCAGAATAAAGAATATCATCAGCTCTTGATAAACATTTGATGAGTAAGTGAATAAATGTACTGTTTAGGACTAATGATAAGAGAGTCTTAATGATAAGAGTCTGCTTGCTTGTAAAACAGGCCCAATCCCCCACAGTCTTTCAGCACCATTGGTTCAGTACCATTCAATGAGTATGGAAATCCAAGATGTAAATGGCTGGCGATTTATATTTAGTTAAATGAATTAAGGTCAGATGGAGAAAAAGGAAAGATATTTTTGAAATATAAGAATAATATCCAATAGAGTAATGACTTGTAGTTATTGATAACTCATTGACCTAAGCCTGAACTATGAGAAGCAATATCCATTAACATTTTTGGGTATAGAGTAGAATAAGAAACATGAAACCCTAAATGAAGAAAAACATAAAAATTCTATAGACTTATTCACTCACTATCGAAATATCTAGAGGTAACATGCAGTTTACTGGGAAGTTCTACCTAAATGATTGTAAATATTATCTCATTCTACATGAAGGAGTTGAATCAACCAAGAAGTTTGTTTTCAAACTTGATGGAATAATTTGACAGAAAGAAATAAGGTAATCACAGGGGCCAGACCTCCTCAAACACACACACACACACACACACACACACACACACATGTATGTGTGTGTGTATGTGATCTGTCTTCACTCACACCCAGAAGAGGTACCATATCCCATTCCAGATGGTTGTGAGTCACCATGTGAATGCTGAGAATTGAACTCAGGACCTCTGGAACAGCAACCAGTGCTCTTAGCCATTGAGTCATCTCTCTAGTTTAATCACTTGATGTGTTATAACTTATATCTTATTGAAAAAGGTTTTTAAGTATGCCCTTTTTAGAAAACCTAATATACAATATTTTATTTACTGCTTTTCAAATTTCTAACATAGGTATTATCCTCATAATCTCTTCTTATTCCATTTCCCAATTAACTCCATATTTAAATAGCAATACATTTGGACATTATTATTACCATGGCAAAAATCAAAACCAATACTCATAATATAACAAAAATCTATAAACAATATTTTTCTCCAAACTGTACTTTAGTGTCCCAGTCTGCAAACCTTTTAGAGGACATGAGTGAACTATTCAACTATCTCTTCCTGTGGCTGACATTTTGACTGCTACATAACTACTGCAATTTCTGTAGTCAGCTTTTCCTGCACATAAATCTAAGTGCAGACGACTCACATGAAGTAAAACAAACAAAACCTAAAGATATAAGGAGGAAAACTGCAAAACACATACATTCAAAGGGATGTCTAAAATTTAGCAAAGAAAAAATGTGTGAGGGGGTATTCAACAGTGACAGTGTTACAAACAGTTGAGCTCTCAATATTGGAAAGCAAAGTTGATAAGATAGTTGAAATATCAGAAGAATCTTTCAGAGTTTTACTTCTAAAAATGATTAATGGCCAGATGATATTAAAATAAAGAGATAAGGAATTTACTTTAGTAACTATACAAGGAAGTTACACTATCAGTTCAAGACCTAGATCAGAAAGTTACCAAAGTGAATAAAAATAAGAAACATGGAGGGAAAATTTAAAACCATGGTGGAAATGTTCTGCAAAGAACTCGAAACCCTGAAAAAGAATCATACTCTGAAAATGAAAGAATTGATAAATCAAATGAAAAGTGGATCAGAAAGCATCTTCAATGTAGGGTAGACAATGTGTGAATTAGAAAGGAAAGGTTGAGGGTAAAAATGTTTCAGGGGGAAGATTGGGGCAGGGAAATGAGGAGATGTCATAAGAAAACTTGTTACTCTGAATGCTAATTTAAGATGCCCCAGTATAGAGGAATGCCAAGGAGGGAAGACGAGAGTGGGTGGGTGGGTGGACAAGGGAATACCCCCATAGAGGTGGGGGAGGGGGAGGGAATAGGGAGGTTCCAAAGGGGCAATCTGGAAAGGGGGAAACATTTGAAATGTAAATAAAGTATCAAAAATATCACATATTGGAGTCTATAATTAAAATAAATATTTAAATACTGTTTAAACTAAAAATAAAATAAAAAACAAAGCTTTTCAGGAAAAACTTCAGAAACAAGACTGCAAAGGTTTGCTATAATTAAATATTTAAGTCCTGAATGCAAGGCTAAGGACCTTTGAGTTCACCCCAGGTACAGTGAAATGCATTATTAAGAACTCAAAGCATCTCTCTTCAAATGACATTAATTATGAGGTGCAAAAATTGAGACATGAGTGATGGCTCTGCAGACTGTCTTCTTCTTCTCTCATTTTTCTGATATATTTCTTATGGACAACATAGCTATGTTCCCTTGAGATTTGTATATTGAAGTTTTAACACCAGGATAGATGACACGACAAAATGGAGCTTTGGGAGGAAATCTAGTTTTAAATGAACTTGAGAGCTGTGCTCTTATGTTGATAATCAGCTTATTTACAAAGAAAGAAGATATCAGAGGTATCTCCTGGGACCATAAGGAGGACATGAGACACAACATGAGAGTATGTTAGAAAACCAAGAAAACTATACCTCCCCAGAACTTCTAGTGTTTCTTGGACTATGAGATTGAAGTGTGTATTGGAGTCTTTTCTGTTACTTTTCAATACAGCATCCTGAGGTCATTAAGACAGAATGCATGTTCCATCTTATCACTAAAGATATACATTCCCTTTTCAAAACCGTCACAGGTATACAAGGTGTCTATATTTAGCTGCTGCTAGGTTTTCTCTTGTGGACATATCATACAATCATAGGAATTATCACAGGGGCTTCTCCTTCACACACTTCTATCAGAGATCTGTGCATTGGCGTTTGTTGGGGAGAGTTCATGAAAAACCAGAGTATGGTACTGTTGGCATCAGGACCTCCGAAACCAGTGACATCACACCTAGGCAACAGTGTGACCGGCACATCTGTTGCCAAGGCAACAGCCACCAAATTCCCAGAATCCACTTGGTCCACCTCCCACCTTTACCTATACTTTCCATGTATAAACAGAAGTCCCCTCTGATCCCCCTTCTCTTCCCCCTTCTCTTTTTGCTACCACCTTGCCCCTTCTCCTTCAATAAACCCCACGTGGAATTTTTGGCCTGGTGTGGTCTTTCTGAAGCCACACAACCATCACAACATTGGTGCCAAAGATTTCTGGAATTGATACTCAGGTTTCTGTGGAGTCCAGGTGGCAGGGGCCACCTGGAGCAATCATGACACCACCAGAGGAGGACCGACCCCATGTGGACTGCCACCACTGCCGTCACCGCCCACAGCCACTGCTACACCACATAGACTCCATCTTCTGGCACCACCATCATCCACCATTTTCACCGCTACTGCAGACCATCGCTGCTGCCACTACCACTGTGAGGCCCACAGACTTCTACCAATATGAGCTGTGCTGCCATGGCCCACGGTGTGGAGCTCCTTATGACCGGTCTCCTGGCTGACCTACAAGTTAAGACTTAGATCCTTGGGTGACCTCCCTTCTCTCCCTTCTTTGTGAAAGCAGTTCACAAATCCTTTAAGCTCTGCAGCTGGTCTAAATTCCTAGTACTAGGTTCAGTTGCTTTCTGGCAATTTCTGGGAAACTGCTTGCCATAGCCCCTAGAAATTCATGTGACTACCTGAATTTCTACCTTGACTTTTACACTGACAGGTTGCTGATCTTTTCTCAGGACACTGGCACAAATAGTAACATCCCCAACACCCAATGGGCACTAAATAGTCTTTGAATGCACCCCAAGGGACCCCACTAGGATGTCTCCTGGAAGTTCTCAAATCTCTGAAATTAACACCCAATTTGAGGCCCTCAAAATTGATACACCTCTGCAATAAGGTTGGGCTTCAATACCCTTTAGATAATAAAGGGCCAGCTAATGGCACGTTAGACACAATCGTTTTAAGAGATCTCCATACATACTGCCAGCAGTTGGGTAATTTGAAAGAAGTCCCATATATCCAAGCATTCATCTATCTTCACTCTCACCCTTCCATGTGCTCTGCTTGTTCTCCATCCCAACTTCTCTTAGCCATGAAACCTACTCAACCACCACTAGATGACTCTACAACCCTAGATCCAGCTAACGAATCACCTCCCTTCTGCAGCAGACCTCCTTACATGCCACTGAAAAGTCAAACTGCCACTTCAGTTTTTCCTTCTCACCAGGATACCCTAGGGCCTACTAGCTCTACCTCTCCAGACTCCTCCCCTTCTTCTGTGCCAGCTGCAGGTCCATCCAATCACCCTGCATTGTCGCCAACCTTCACTCCTCCTATCACACGTTCTAAGGCCACATCCAAACCATTCAATTCCTTCTCCTCCAGAGTCAGCTGACCCACCACTGGTCTTTCCTGTAAGGGAAGTGGCTGGGGTTGATGGTCTTGTCAGAGTACATGTTCCTTTCTAGCTAAGAGAAGTTTCTCAAATAGAAAACAGACTGGGTTCATATACTTCTACCTCTTCCAGCTTTATTAAGGAATTCCAGTATATCACTCAATCTTATAGCTTGACTTTCCTTGATGTTCATATGATTCTTACTAATAATTTACTTCCTGATGAATGCTGGCAAGTTTGGGAATCGGCAAAAACAAATGCAAATGGAATTCACCAAACAGATAGAACATATCTCCTATCTCTTTATCTTTTCATAGACACATCATTGGTGCTCTTGCCTTCTTGCCTCTTGCTCTCCTACCCCTCTCGCTCTTGCTTTCTTTGTCTCTTGCTCCCTCTTGCCCTGCCTCTCCCCATTCCCTCCTCCCTCCTTCTCCATGTAGTCATAGCCAGCCTCTACTTCTCTACTCTCTCCCTCTCTCTGCCTTTCTCTGTCTCTATTACCCTCTAAACTCCCCTCCTCATGCCCTGAATAAACTCTATTCTATTCTATACTGTCATCGTGTCAGTGCTGGTCCCTCAGGGGAAAGGGATGCCTCAGCATGGGCTCGCTGAGGCACCCCCCCACACACACACCTCACCACATGCCCATAGAACATATTTTCTATCTCTTTATCTTTTTATAACACATCAGGTACCTTTTCTAGCAGAACTGAAGAACAGCAGTAATATCTCTGGAACTTTAGTTCCAGACTGCTGGTTTAACATGTTTATTTAAGGCAAACTGATTTCATTTATTTTCAGCTTATATTTGACTTAGTGCATCATTTAAGTTGGTGTTTGAGGTATGGCTGAGAAAAAGAGAGGCCAGATTATCTTCAAACACTGTATTTGCTATTAAAATAATATTTCATTAGTAAAAAAACAAGAGGGCAATGTGGGTGTGTGAATCCTTGGAAAGGCACAGTGTAATCGAGCTTTGGATTGACTGAAGAATAACAAGTTAAAAATAGCCTTCTGTCATGGAAGTGGAAATGCACTAGGAATATTGGCAGCTTGGACTAAATTTCCATTCCAATATGAACCATTTCCATGACTTTTAGCTGTTGCTTTTATCTCTTCATTTTTGTATCATAAACTATTACAAATAATTAACACTAGATCTGCCACCTAATTGTGTAGATTGGGGCATATGAAAGTATATATAATAGCCAAATATTCAAATAAAATGTATCAGCTATATTAATAAATGACCAAATTAGGTATGAATGAAATACTAAACACATTTTAAAATTCTCTTTATAAAATAATAGGATGTGGGTACAATCCTGGTGCAGTGGAAAGAAGCCCCATGTTCCAGGTGCTGAGGCTCTGGGTAGGACAGGGGACATGTGGGAAATGGCTGTGAGTCTTCCCACACAGTCCAACGTGCAGGTGGGGCTGTGGGAAGCCTTTGCGGGACCTGCCCATGGGTGGGGGAGGTAGCCATTCTCGGAACGCTTGGCAGCCCTCTCCGTGGGTTCTCTAGCCCTGGGCACTGCAGTAACTGCAGGGTGCCACAGACAGGCTAGCCAGAGTGCAACTGGGGTTCCCGCCTGGACCAGGTTTTGGCGGCTTGGGGCACCAGGCTAACTGCTTAGGCTTGGGTAAATGGGTACTGTGTGGGAGCCCTGGGAAGCCCTTGGCAAGAGATTAGATGTGGCTCATTAATCGAGGGTCAGATCCCTTGCTTCCAATGGCGGGTCCAGGTGAAGAAGCAGTCCATAATTCTAAGACATTTATTTTCATCCTGTGGAGAGTAGCATGAATGGAATTGTACCCCTACCCCTCTCTTAGATGGCCAGTAGATATGATAACTGGGAGGGGGCATGGCTAAGCCTCTAGGTGTCTCATTAACATGGGGATGGCTTGGGGCTGTGTGGCCACGCCTCTACCTGAGGAGGGGTGGTACGTCCGTGACTGGAGCCAAAATCCTCCCAGGAGCATTGGCATAATGTTTCCGGTCCCTTGCGAATTCCTCTGGGTCTCCCAGAGTTTTCTCCTGTGCTCAACTAGGTGCCAGACTGCCTATCACAGATCACTGCCCCACAGTAGAACTCTATATTTTCTCATGGGCAGCAATTTTCAAGAGAAAGTTCGTCATTATCAAGCAAGAACCATACACAGACAGATGTGGTAAGAACAAAATATTTTCATTGTGATAGTGGTTTGGGGCATAGAAGGAAGGTGGATTTGATTACAAAGAGATGGCTTGTGAAGAGATAAAGGTATTTAGTTGGCAGCAATTGTCTGCTGAATCCAGCTCACATATTTGCACACCTTGGTGTAGACACCAGGTTTTCCTCTCTGAGCACAACCATAACCCCAGGAAACAACACCCTGGAGCTGTCCATTGCAGACTACGGGGCCACCAGAGTCACCCTGAATAACAAAGAAAAGATGATAATAAGAATTCTCACATATGTCTAAATGAGAGGATGGATTCCAAGTTGTTACTCGATTATCTTGGGTCATTTTTATAGGTTCTCCATGAAATAACTTCTCTACACCTGTATCCTGAAGCTGCAGTCTCCTTGTATGCCAATATTCTTTACCTTTCTTTCTTATAAAGCTACACCTCTCTTTAGTCAGCCTATCAACCCATATAAGTGTGAGAACTGGGGAGACTGAATACTTTTTCAAGAGCTCTACTCGTTTTTTTCCAAAAGTAAAGTCTACAACAAAGTTTTTGAGGTACATGGTCAGATAAAATGTTTGTAGTCATTTCTGTATATCTTTTTTACATTTAGTCCTAGTCTTCAATATAATAGAGACAATTAAAATTTTATTCCAATCTACTCTTCATCCTTCACCAATAGTCTCAGAGATGGTTAATGTTATCTCTCTCCATCTTTTTTTTTTTTTTCAAAGAAGCAGAAGTAAGGGAAGAGGAAGAATGAGTAAGAGGGAAAACAACCACAAATAAACTCACCTGGCATGAGTCCTTTCCACCCTCCAGGAAGCCCAGACAGAACATGTTGCTAGTGATCTTGCCTGGGTAAGAACTTGTGCAAGAACTGTCAGAGAGGACAGGAGCATCAAGACACTGAAGCAGTGAAGGGTAGTTGGCTGTCAAGCACAAGAATGAAAATAGATTATCCATGGTTCTTGGAAACATCTTTTCCAGCCTTCTGCCTCTTTCTTAACACCTACTCTGTCTTTAAATTACCCAGTGACTTATAATTTGGGAGAACATTTTTTTGAGAAAATATGCTAACTAATTTTATTCAATTCACAACACAATTTTTAAAAAATCAGGTGCAAGCATTGGTGTCCACAGCTCTCAACAAGTGTATACTTAAAACAACACCAAAACTTTAGCCTCTGTCTACACCTCCTCCATTTTATTTAAAGGCTTTTGAGTTTTTCCTAAAAGTTCATTTTTGTTGTGTGTACTGTATGATCTGGGCAGAAGTATTTTCTCCACTCTTATTCATTTTAATACTGCCTCTATATACCTCAATTCTTACAGAACCTTCTCTAGAGTGAGAGTTTGGACCATCTTGCCCCCAACATGCCTTTCATTTCTAGTCTTCTCACACTTGGTAATCAAGTCCCAGTGATACTTACTGCCAGAGCTAAGGGTGTTACCCCAGCCAGACACAAGACACCTAGTACCAGATGATGGGCAAGATTTTGGCAGAGAGACGGTGGACACTCCAGAGTTGAGGGTGGCAGGTGAATTCAGCTTAATCAACATGATATCGTTGTTATAGGTGTTTGAGTTATAGTTGGGGTGGCGGATGATTTTAGCTGCATCAATGAATTGCTCGCCACCCTCAATGACATCAATGTTGTGTTCTCCCAGGCGCACCTGAATTCGGCTATATGAAAGGATTAACAGTTTTTAACATATCCAACTTCAATCTTTCCCTCACTCCAATCTGACAATTGTGCAAATAAACACAAATATTCATATAGGTGACTTTATACCCTAGGTAGCGGTATGTACATGGGTTTGAGATATTAAGATAAATATGCAGTTGGATGAAGCAAGAGTCAGAAAAGAAGTGCTAGGATTAAAGCTGTGCACCACCACACCTGGCTGAAAAGCAGTGCAATGTTATAGGATAGAATTATGAATAGTTGCTTTTAATAATATATTAAAACAGAGTGTTTTATCTTTACATGCCCATTTCCCTTTGTTAAAGCTATGTAGTAGTTCACAATATGAACCTATTCTAAGACATCCTTAAACAACGATGGTTCTCTTTCTGGGTCTTTAGTAGCATCACCTAGAAAGATAGTAATGAATTCTGGAACAACACTCCATATAATCATCCCTCAATAGATCATATAGTTGTTGAGATAGAATCAAGTTCTTAATCTGATTTTGTTAAGATTTATTTTTAATTATTTATACACATACATGACTGTGTGTGGGTATGTTTATATGTAAATGCAGATGCCCATGGAGTCCAGAAAAAGGTATAAGATCTCATGACACTAGAGTTACAGGTGGTTGTGAACCATTAGATGTAGTTGGTGAGAATCAAATCCAGGCCCTCCAGAACAGCAGCAAATGCTCTTAACAACTAATCCATCTCTACAATCCAGTGCCTGAATGTTTTAACCATCCAGTATAATTGTGCACATTTCCTAATTGTATTTTGATAAGGCTAAAGGACAATGGATTTAAAGCATGGAAGTGCGAATATTAGTCACTTACGATTTGTAGCAGTGAGCGGCTGAGACAACCCACTGGGAATTGATGAGAGAGCCACCACAGAAATGGTAGCCGGCATTCAGGGACACCTGGTAAGGGAGAGACTTCTTCTGGCAGGTGTAGCCTCCAACAATCTTGTCATCATCATCATCCAAGGGGAGAGCAACTGAGAAGAAAGTCAATTAAAGATGCCTGACCGTGACTACTTGAGGACATAAGGAGCACTTTATAACAGAATCTGCTGAGAAGTCATGCAAATGGATAGCTTTGTATTAATTTTGACTGTTGGTAAGTTGTTGGCATGACATGTCTATCTCCATAAGGAAACAAGGAAAACTTAATGAGCAATCTGAAAGAATTCTTACTTTAGAAAAAAAAACTTATTTAATGTTTTTATTCTGTTTATCTCTCATATTCCTTGTCACTGAAGCTTTCATAAACAATTTCACCAATCATTACAAGATTCCCCTTCCTAACCTTTCCATTTAAGCTAACAACATTTGCAACATGTGCTCCTGTATTGTGTAGTAGGGCCCAGTGTTATCAGGATTTCTTAGAGTTCCAATGTCTTACATCTTTTTATGAGCTAAGGTATTTTATTAGCTAAGATAATTTCCAGAAGTATTGAGAAATACATCTAACTTATACTTGCTGAGTTCTGGAAACCCTAGTACTACATTTCAGCACTACAGTTTTAGTTGCATCCTTGCATTCTCTCCCAGATCTGTTATTCCTGCTTGCTGCTTTGGTGACTGAGGAAGAATGATGGCAAGCTTAAGGCCTGTCTGGGATACATAATGTGCTCAATGGTAGCCTGGACAATTTAGCAAGACTCATTAGGAAAATAGAGGATCATATATATGTTGCAATTGGTGAATATTGCCCTGGTATGTACTAAGCCTTTAGTTTAATCCAAAACACCTTCCTTGTACTAGGACCCTTGGGGACTCCCAGAGATTGAACCACCAACCAAAGATTAACTCTTAGTGACTTATTCATTAAAGGGACTCACCAGCAGCTCCAAGGAAGGCAAGGAAAATTAGGGTCTTCATGGCTGCTCACTGTGCCTAGAGCAGTCAATAAGATGAAGGCTTTCCTCGACAGCTATTTATACCTTCATGTCTTGTTGACGCTAATGGCTATGGGTGCCAGAAAAGTTCTTCATTGGAAACTAAGAAATCTAAATTTAGAATTCAATTCAACAAAAGATGGAAGATAATGCAGGACAAAATACGAACACTAAGCCTTTTCTTCCATAGGGTGTGGGAATGAAAGAAACAAACTCACCTGGTGGGAACTGTTCTCCACAGTAGGAAAACAAGTTGGTAAGGTCATAAGGCAAAGCTTCAGGTTTTCAGGTTCTTAGACAAAAATCTTAGGTACTCTAAAATTCCAGATGTGAGCATTTTTATAAAGGACTCACTGGAACCCTGGTCTGTCACATGACAATGTATATTTAATAGGTACTTTTAATGTATTTTTCCTAGGGCCCTTCTAATACTCTACATCCACTTTAACACTCCATTGCTAGTGTAAAAGACCCTCTCTTTCAAGGAAAGGAAAACTCTTCTTTAATGAAAGCAGTCACAGGGGGAAGAGGGAAGGATGGACCTCAGTGGGAGAGAGGACAAGGAGAAGAAGGAGGGAATATGATCAGGTATGGGGGGGGGGGAGGAACAGGACTGAAGCACTGAGGGCTAGCAGAAAGAAACAGGCAACTTTGGGAAGTAGGAGGTAGGGGGACCCTCTAGAATATGCTGGAGACCTGGGAGGTGAGAGACTCTCAGGACTCAAAGGGAGGAACCTTGGATGAAGTGCTCTATAGTGTGTGTATGTGTGTGTGGGGTACTTGTAGAGTCCACCTCCAGTGGAGGGACAGAACATCAAATGGAGGGATGGGGTTGCCATCCCACAGTCAAGAGCTCTGGCCCAGGATTGTTCCTATCTGAAGGAATGAGGGGATGAGGATCGATTGGGAGCAGACTGGGAAGGGGATGAAGTCTGGACTATAAAAGAGGATTAAAGAATAAAAATAAATAAATTTTTAAAAACTGGTAAAGTTAAAGATGAGAACTTGTGTCCATCTAGAGCTTGTTCTATGTCTAGGATATGGTGGTTCCCTTTTCTGTGCTTCCACTGCCCATGGTTCCAATTGACTTCAGTTCATAGATACATGAACCAAAAGTATTTTAAAAAATATAGAAATTCATAATGTTGACATAACTATGTCATAGCATAGCATTGATTTTTTATGTTTTCTTACTATTATATTTTATTACTCATTGTTGTTTTCAATCTCTTAATGTTTTTATTTGTATACTAAATTTTCTCATAAGAATTTATAGGAAAATGTATATGTATATTATATAAACATACATGTATGTTTATATGTAATATATAGTTTGGAATTATCTGTAGTTTTGTGTATTTACTGGGTATCTTAAAATAAATTTAACATAGAAAAGGGAGGGGTATATTGTGTTTCAAGTGCTTTGCTTATATTAATTTAGTGCTCCCTCCTAAGAAGATTGATTTGATATACCTATTTTAATTTCCAATTTTCAGACAAAAACTTCAGGAACTAAATATATAAATTGTAATGCAGCCTCCTGCAGCATTATATATTAAACATGAGGAACATAGAATGAACTACCAAGTGAATATTAAAGAATTCACAGATTTGTTTTCAATAATTGCATTTTTGAAACAGAAAATATAAGAATTAACAGAAGAGTCAACTATCAAGAGTCAGACAAGCTTTTTTCCCATGCAGTATTTGGAGTTGAACCCAGGGCCTCACCCACACTGGACCAGATAGCTCATGTTCTACCACTAAGCTAAGCCAATCTACAATACCCTTTCCACCTTTGCTTAGAGAAAAGGTCTCACTATGTACCCTTGGAACTGGCCTAAAGCTTGTCTGTATGTAGACTAGCTGCCCTTAAAGTCCCTGGCGTCTGCCTGCCTTTTTTTCCCTGGAATGAAAGGCATGTGCCATTTTTCCTGTCACTTCAATCCTTTATAAATATTTATTTTGAGATATTTTTGTTAAAATTTTCAGGTTAGATTCAAACTTACATCCCAGGGTGAATGGGATGAGAGATGTTCACTACCATGCCCTGTTAGAGGGATTCTTCATACAAAGTAACCCTCTAGCTAAAGAAAATAGCCAGATTCTCTACCTACCAAAAAAAAACCTCAATTCATATACTAGCATGTTATTTCTGTTTAGGATATCATTTTTGATGACTTGTTTTAAAATTTTGCTGTTACTAAGAAAACTTAGTTGGGATGACTAATCTTCATTATCAATTTGATGGAATTTAGAATTATCTAGGAATTTGAAAGGTTATGCTCCTGGCACTGTGTATGAGGTCATTTCCAGAGATGGTTAATTGATAGGAGAAATCCTACTTAAATATAGTTGGTGCCGTTGCTGGGTTGGAGGCCCAAACTGACAGACATGAAGAAAGAAGAGAGGTAGTGCAGTGCCTGGGTTCTCCTCTTCGGCTTCCTGTCTTGCAATCACATAATGGCTCCTCTCTGTCATGTATTTCTTCACATGATGAAAAGAACATTTTAAATCATGAGGCATTACACCATCATCTCTTAATTTATCTATGTCTGATGCTTTGGTCACTGTGATAGTAATTTATTAGTGAAAAGGAGATTCTCAACTTTGACACTATTGACATTTGGAGCCTCTTAAGTCTTTGTGATGGGAAACTCCTGTATTTACCAGAATCTTAATATAGAAGGAACACTACCTCTTTCTTGTATTTGTGACAATCAATGCCAAATTTTCAAGTGTCCTCTCCAGCAAAATTGTTCCAACCTGTTTTAGTCAGGGCTTCTATTCCTGCATAAACATTATGACCAAGAAGCAAGTTGGAGAGGAAAAGATTTATTCAGCTTACACTTCCACATTACTGTTCATCACTGTCTTAGTCAGGGTTTTTATTCCTGCACAGGACATCATGACTAAGAAGCAAGTTGGGGAGGAAAGGGTATACTCAGCTTACACTTCCATGTTGCTGTTTGTCACCGAAGGAAGTCAGGACTGAAACTAAGCAGATTGGGAGCAGGAGCCGATGTAGAGGCCCTTCTCTGTGATAACTCCAGCTTGTGTCAAGTTGACACACAAAACCAGCCAGTACAACTGACCCCTTGTCAACTTGACACACAAACATATCACTATTAAGCCTCAACCATTACTTTCTTATTCATTCCCAAGATCTAAATAACTTTAAAAATCACACAATATCTACAAATTCTTACATATTAAAATTTCAGTTCCTTTAAAATATCCAGTCTCTTTTGAAATTCAAAGTATTTTTACAATTCAAGTCTCTTAACTATGGGTTCCATTAATATACTTTCTGAATTCAAGAGGGAAAAATATCAGGGTGCAGTCACAAGCAAAATCAAACTCGAACTGTCCAATGTCTGGGATCCAGTCACAATCTTCTGGGCTCCTCCAAGGGCTTGGGTCCAGCTTCTCCAGCTCTGTTCTTTGTAGCACATACCTTGTGCCTTCTAGGCTTCAGCTGCCTATACTTCACTGCTGCTGCTGTTCTCAGTGGTCATCTCATAGTACTGGCATCTCCAAAACACTGCTGTCCTCTGCTACAACTGAACTGCACTTTCACCAATAGCCTCTCATAGGTTCTTTTCATGATGCTAAGCCTCAAGTTCTCTACATGACCCCTTCAGTTTTCAACCTCCAGTGAGTCTTCCCCTTCACCAATGGCCTCTCCTGGCTTCTCACAGTGCCAAGCATCAGCTTCTATCCCTTCATGTTTCAAAACCAGTACTGCCTAGGGGACTCTTATACATTACCAAGTCTGGCTCCCAACACAAGGTCTGTTTCTGGAACACAGCTTCTCTGTGCTCTTTGGAAACACTTCCCAGAAGATTTCACCTTAGTGATGCTGGTCTCTTCTTAATTACTGTTAATTTCTTAGCTCCAGCTAACCAGCATCAATCATTCCAGTAATGCAAAGGTTTCACTTTAGTAGTTCTGGTGTTTTGTTAATCAGAGCTGAACCTTCAGCCCTAGCTAACTCAAACCACAGAATTTACAATCAGCATAGCAATGGCCCTGATAAGAGTCTTTAATCTTCCCTCTGAAATTTCACAAGCCAGGCCTCTATTGTTTGAACTGGTCTCAACATTATCTTCCAAGCTCCTACAGAACATTATTCAGAGCTCTTAACACCCAGTGGCTCTTCTAACCCAAAGTTCCAAAGTCCTTCCACAGTCTTCCCAAAAACCTGGTCAGGTTGTCACAGGAATAGCCTGCTCCTGTATCAGTTAGGGCTTCACTGCTGTGAACAGACACCATGACCAAGGCAACTCATATTAGGACAACATTTAATTGGAGCTGGCTTACAGGTTCAGAGGTTCAGTCCATTATCATTAAGGCAAGAACATGGCAGCATCTAGGCAGTGCAGGAGGAGCTGAGAGTTCTACCTCTTCATCTGAATGTTGCTAGCAGAATACTGGCTTCCAGGCAGCTAGGATGAGGGTCTTAAAGCTCACACCCTTCAGGGACACACCTACTCCAACAAGGCCACACCTACTCCAACAGGGCCACACCTTCTAATAGTGCCCCTTCCTGGGCTGAACATATATAACCATCACACCGTTTAAGCATTTCACATGAAGGGGAGAAAACAAACGGACAAATGTGTTTTGCATCCAAGGCTATCGTAAAAAAAAAAAGGCCTTAAATGTTGGGCCAATATAGACACTCAATATTCACTAACTATATGGAGTTGAAGGTCGGAAGCTGCCATTAATTAATTCCCAAGAGTCAGAAAATATTAAAAAGTAAGAGAAGGAAGAGCACTGAGAATGAGAGACATCTTCTCACCCTCATTAATGATCTGCTGATGATTCTTACAACAATGCTAGAAGCTGGACCATTCCTGATCCCCTTTAGAACTCTCCAGGCTCATCTTAGATTTGGGTCTATAAGAATGATATATCTCAGTGCAGAACTTTTTACAATAATAGGGTCATGTACTTTTGCATTCAACAATGCATCCTCTGGTGTTCCTATCTGGGCTTTATCACATTCATTCCTTCTGAGAGGAAAAAATCTCGAGGCTTCCAGGGAGGAATGTAAGAGAAAGATATAGATATAGATATATAGTTATATATATAGATATTCCAAAATCCAAGACAACAGAACATGATTCTTCTTGACTTATATGAACATTATCAGTCATCAAAAAGTGGTAGTAGCCATATGGGAGGATATTGATCTCTAGTAATATTTCTACATCTGTAGGCATACAAATTACTTAATATAGTGGCTAAACATTGTTACATTATGAAAGTTGATCATTTTTCTTTTTTAATAAATATTATGTTTTTAATGACAGGTAAATATGTGTATATCTGAGTTTGTGGTTTTGAGCTTGAGTGCAGTGCTCAAAGAGGACTAAAGGGAATTTTGCATCTCCTAGAGACAGAGTTAAAGGCATTTGTGAACCTTCAGATGTGTGTTCTGGGCACCTCACTTGAGTATATTATGTTCCGTATCTGAACCATCTTTGCAGCACTCTTGACTTCTTTTATCTTAGTCTCTTCTTAAACAATAATGTTGGCTTTTCATGTGCTGGCCATGTTTTATCTGATAGACATTAAGATAAATGGTCACTTTTAAAATGAAATTATTGTCTTTGTACTATCTAAGTTCAAGTTGAAGACTAATAATGATGAGTGTACCATTCTGGAAATAAAGATGTTAGGCAGATGGTTCAGAAAATGGCAAGCTTGTAGCTCCTGTGCTGGTTGGCTGTAAATTAAAATCATATTGAAGACTGAAGCTAGTCAGAATATTAAGACTTGAGTACCATATGATTCTATGTGCTTAATATCCTTAAGGTATCCTTAATACATATATAATTATATGTATATACAAATCTGTATAATTTATATAATTAGTCATGTACAGTGGTTGAACAAGTCTGAAAAAAATATATCCAGGAATAATCTACTTATTTTTAGGCTTAAGATTGTCACAAGGTGGTCTTTGATGTCTGATGTTCTCTGAAATAGTCTATGATGCTTGAGAAAGATAATGGAGTTAAAAGTTCCCTGATCCCATAATAATATATTCTTTACTACTTCTTGTACAAAATATCTGTGCTCAATAATACCAGTGAACTCTTAGTTATAACAAGAACTGATCTTGCTATACACTGTGTGGGTGTCTCCTTTTATGTCTTTTTCTATAACAAAAGACATGAGCTATGGGGAATTTAAGCACATGGTTGCACATACCCCTCAGTTTATATTTAATTAGCCTGTGTTTGTTATTTGTCTTTCCCATGCACATGGCTTAGTGGCCCTGAAAGACTCAATTAAACTGGGGGCTGATTGAGCTCAAGTAAATATATTGACATCTGCATTGGCAGGATCAAGAAGAACCAGATATAGAAGTCATTGAAGGTTTTTTTCCTATATTAAGTCATCGGATTTTTTTTTTTTTTTGCTTCTCTAACTACTTTCCTGGTTAATGTACTAGTCATTACCGGGAAGAAATGGTTCCTTTTAACATCTTTAATGCCCATGGATTATTCTAAATTAAATTAATGTCATTCAAAATATTCTAATAAGGCTCCTAATACATGATATAAACAAATGGGACAACCAAAATACAAAGGGAAGGTCACAAAGCAAGTGCTTCTGAAAATAATCTTGATATCTGTGTGCAGATTCACCCTCAACTGCATTTCTAAACTTTGCCACATACAAGTCATCTCTGGTAGAACACAGAATATTCTTTTTGTGGAAACCTGATCCTTAGAACAGATCCAAGTTTTCTTGAGACTATGTCCAAAGATAAAATATTTGTTTAGGGAATTTCTACTTTTGCTACTTAGGATTCTTACCATAGAAGTATTTGCAAGGACAGTTTGCACTTGAAAAAGCTTTAGTTGTTGCAGGGTATGTCTCTGTCGCAGCTACTTTATAGCACAAATATAGTCATGCAAAATATGTAAATGATTGAGTATACCTAATATGTTAACAAAACTTCATTTTAAAACCATTAGATTGCATGCCACACACTTCACAGAGGGAGCATCTTGATTAATCTGCTCTAGAAGGTAAGAAATAAGCCATTTAAATGCCTTTATCTGGATATAAAGTGGAATGCTAGTTTAATTTCAGAGACTGACATGGTCTGAAATAAAGGTAATAAATAACATTGGGGAAAACATTTCAGTGTTCATTTGATGGTGAGGAGGAGGAGGAAGGCTGAGGAAGATCTATGTCTGGAAGGTTAGTGAAAGAAACTCATGGAGCAGGCAGTTTAAGAAATGAAGTAGGAGGAAGAAAAGTTTGTGATAGAACATTTAGTTGTGGACACCAGCGTTGCTGTGTTTGCTTCATCACTGGCATTTTTGCATCTGATCTCCAGTATCCTCATGCATAAACCAAGTTCTCACAGAGAATAATGGATAAATCAGATGAGTCAGAACAATGACCAACTCTTCTGTGTCAGCATTCACTTCAAAGACTCATCTCCAGTTTGTAGTCAGGTTCTACCTCCATCCCACAAGCATGCTAAGGAAATCCTCACCTGGATCACACAAGCTAGAGGGAGGGCACACCTGAAACTCACCCCAGTCAGAACAGGTACAACTACTACCATGAAACAATTTGAAGATGAATATGATAAGGCAATGAAGCTTTTATGAAGCAAACTCATTATATCAGAGGACAATGAGGCTAACAGAGAAACAGAAATGGAGATAGAAACTGAAGAGGAATTGAAGGACCAAAGGGTATATCAGAAGACATGACTCAGGGGCTGGAGGTGGGTGGAACACTCACTTAATTCTAGCACCAAGGAGGAAGAGGTAGGCAGATTTCTGTGAGTTTGAGGTCAGCCTGTTCTATGAGGTGAGTTTCAGGACAGCCATGGCTATATAGTGATACCCTGTCTAAGACAAACAAAACCAAACAAATGAAACATGGGTCAAGAACAAATGATGCAGATTTCAAGTCAACTTTTATAAAAATTTTATGTTGAATAATCATATTTATAACTAAATATTGAACACACTAAGTAATTCAGGAAATTTTGTTCTTTTCCTGTGACTGTTCCATCATTCCAACCTACTTTATTTATCCTCATTTCATGGCATGTATTTTTAAAATTATATATATCATAATGTATCATACTATATATCATATATATTATGTATAATATAATATGCTATATATTATGCTATATTATGGATTATATATGTATGTATGTATATTAATGGAAGTTTTGTTTGAATGACTAAGCTTGCACAACATGTATGCTGAGTGCCAGAGGAAGCTACAAGAGGACATAGTATCTTCTGGAACTAGACTTACAGATGCTTGTGAGCCAACATATGAGAGATGGGACTCAGAGCTGGGTCCTCTGGTAGAGCAGGTAATGCTTTGAACCATTGAGCCATCTCTTTAGACCTCAATGTTAAAAATTGTTGAATGCTAACATAATGCCATAAACTGGAAGCTGTTCATTGATTTGATTTACATTGTTTGAGGCAAGGTCTCACTGTTCAGCCCTGGCTGGCTTGGAACTCACAGACCATCTGCTTTGCTTTGCTGGTATGAGTGTCATGATCCACTGTGTCCACCACCATGTCTGTCTTTTGTTGGTATTTTTACTATGACCTCTTACATGAGTCCAAGTCACATAAACATAAAATACAATTAAAAATGAAAAGACGTATTTAAAAATATTGGGATTTTGGAATATTTCATATTTCAGAATTAGGGATACCAAATGGGAAAACATGGTAACAGGACTAGTAGAAAGGATCAGTAGATAAAGTACTTAATAGAAAACATGAAGATTAGATTTTGGACTCTCAGAACCAATATAAAACTGGGTATGTGTAGTGGTCTGCCTGTAATCTGCCTATAATCACAGTTTTGGGGAGATAAAAACAGGAGCTCTTTGGTGCAGCTGGGTAGCTAGATTAGCTGAGCCAGTGAGCTCTGGGTTGAACACATGACCTTACAACAAAAAAACAACAAGGAGAGTAATTGAAGAAGACACCTGACATCTACTTCTGGCTTGTACACACACACATTACACACATGTGTACTTTTACACAAATATACCCACCATATACACATACATACAACAATGTGTCTTGAACATGTATTATCCCAAACTTATTTAATCATCAAGATCAAATAATAAAATAGAAATTATATTTTTGTTCCTTCCCCCACTAAGTAATTTTGGGGAAAATAGAACTGAGCCATCCTCAAGCAGGCAGCTCGTCTCTGCAGTCCTCAAACTCACTTATCAAGCCGTTCCATTGTACTTTGACTTTTCTCATGGACACAAGAAATACGTTTCACCACCTAGTCATGTTTCTTTTGGGGTTTTGTAATTTTGCTGAGAGTATTGGTTTCTTTGCCCATTTCTTCTATTAATTTTAGGTTTCTGTAAGACATAATTCTGTGTTTAGTCTTCAAATGCTGGACCTGGCCCATTGTTTTCTTACTCTATTAGACCATTAAGCATCATCATCTACAACTTTACCATCAAGAAGTATCTAGCTTCTCTCCTGGGGGAACCACAATGCTTTCCAAATCATCCAATTGAAACTTATTTCTTGTGTTGAAGGAGAAAATACTGTACTTAGAGCTGCTGAACATTTGCTCTGTGCTCTGCACCTTGGCATCACGGGATTGGGAGAGTAGTCATGAGAATGTAAATGGTCACAATAGATCAGAGATAACCAGACAACGAGGCTTCTAACTCAGTCAACAGGTAAATCAAGAGAAATAAGGTACCAACACAGCAAATACATTTTTCTCTCTTTATATAGTGACTAGAAATCTTAAAAGTACCCTTAAAACTGGCTACATGATGGTGGGAAGCAGCCTAAGTAGACCTAGATTTTGGCTCTTTGTAGGTAGTAGAAATGGTTATTAGAAAACAGAATTTATTTTAAAGAAGAGAGAGAGAGAGAGCTGGTTATGGTGGCTCATGCTTGTAATTTCAACATTTGAGAGGCTGAGGAAGGAAGACTGCTTTGAGTTTGAGGTTAGCTCCAGATATGTAGTAAGTTCCCGCCTAGCCTGTGCTACAGAGTCAGACCTTTTGTAAACATCTGCCTCTGCCAAAAACCAGAGAGAAGTTGGTATAGGGTACAAGACTGGCTAGATTACAGAGTTTGGCAGAAACTTTTCTTCTCCAAATTATTCTGTCTAACCATTCCCTTTCTAAATAGTCCTCCAAACTCTGAAGAAAGGAATTTATGCCTTATTGACTGAAATTGTTTGTATAGCATGCTGTGTATTTTTAAAAGTTATTTCATCTTAGTACCAGTTGTCCGTCTACAAAATTTATACATGATATAACAAAAATATACAGGCTTTATTTTAAAAGAAACATTATTTATTTTTAATATGTTCTATGTCCACTTAGTGTTCCTTACAACCAATGATCTTAAACAGAGTCACCATGTTTGGTGACTAGAAGATAGCAGGGAGGAGTCTTTGGGGGTCATGGTTCAGAGCAGTCTCTCTAATGATGAAACATCTTCTAACTGTGGTTCTGAGGGCTGCAGCCTGGGCTTATGAGTGGGTGGTGATTAGAATATTTTCACACCTGGTGATATTCATACCTCCTAGATCCTCTTCCAAAGAATTAAGTGGGAAGGAGCAAGTGGTGGGCTTAAGGCATGTGATCAGGACCAGCTGATGTTCTCAGCAAGGGGGATATACTTTTATTTTCATAAAATATTATATTATTTCCTTTATTTTAGAGATAATATGATTATATCATTTCTTCCTCCCCTTTCCTTCCTGATTACATCATTTCTTCCATTTCCTCCCTCCAAACCCTCCCATATAATCCTCCTCACTCTCTTTGAAATCCATGGGTTCTTTTCTCATTAATTGTTCTAACACGCGTGTAATATGTATGTGTGTGTACATATATAATCATAAATATCACCTGGACCTATATAATGCTACTTGTGTGTATGTTTTCAGGGCTGACCATTTCTTATCAGATAACTAATTGGTGTGCACTTCCCTGGGCAGAATCTTTCCCAGCTGTCAGCATTCCTTAGTAGTCTGTCATTTTTTGTGCAGAGTTGAGGCCTGATAGGCTTTTCCCCATCCACTTTGTCATTTCTATGGTTGTTTAAAGTGATTTGCAAATACTGCTAAGTGAGAATGAAGCTATTCCAGGAAGGACAGAAGAGGAAATGGTTAAGGTAAGCCTGGGACCTGATGAAGATCAAATGCAGATGACAAGGTATTCTTAAAAAGTACAAAAGGGTCAAGCTGAAGAGCAAGATTCTAGAGTTTGCAATATCAAGAAATAAACAGTGCCTTCTAAAGAACGGAACAAATGAAAAACAACTGAGAAATACGTAGGGCTCAGAGGGCCCAAGTGCTGCAAGTACATGTTCAGTGGTTGCCATCACCAACCTCACACATGGTGGATCTGTCTGGAGTATAAGTGGTCAGGCAAAACCTCCCTAAAACATTAATGGTGCTTCAAATTTTGTTAGAAGCACATTACTAATTAAAAGAATATCATTGTTATCAGAGAACTGAAGAATGCATTTAATTGTGTCTGAGGAGGAAAAAGTCCTGGGGAAGGAGATTGAGACCACATAATGCAGCGGTTCTCAACCTTCTTAGAGCTGTGGCCTTTTAATACAGTTCCTCATGTTATATCCCCAGTCATAAAATTATTTTTGTTGCTACTTTATAACTGAAGTTTTGCAAGTATTATGAATCATAATGTAAATCTGTGATTTCTCATTAGGGGTCTTAGGCAACTCCTGTGAAAGGGCTATTCCATCTCCAAAGGAGTCGCAATTCACAGGCTACACTGGTATAAGGTGAAGAGGGTATCTCCACTTGAATCTGGTGTTAGACTACAGATGGGGCACATTAAACAGCCTCACGCATGCTGTTGAAGCCCCACCAAATTGAGAAGGTCATGCGCTCAACACAGGCCTTGATGTGAGAAACTAGGCCAAAATGAGGAAGGTCTATACATACTGCTTTTCAGGCTTGAGGAGTCAGAACAAGAGCAGGGTCTGTAGGGTGTTAACAGGTGAGAGAGGGAGACAGTTGAAATAGTCAACTGGCCACATGCAGACTGGTGATCACATACATAAACCTATTAAGGATAACAGAAGCGAGGTTTCTCAGCACTGCCTCAGAAAGCTGCAGACAAGGAAAGGGAGAAGGTCAGAACTAGAATGAACTGAAAATATTAGTAAACTCCCAGATTTTCACTATTAATAAACAGAAATACATGTACGTGTGTGCTGTTGTCTGTATACTGCGTATGCTTCTTACTTTACCTACTCCAATGCCCTGGCAACAGGGTTATAGCCCAAATACATATCTAGAGCTCACTGCTTCCTAAATATCCTTGCTCTTGTAAAAAGGATTGTTTTGTGTCATAATGCAATGGAGTCTCGAGAGAATGAGAGGATCCTGCCAAAAAGGAGGAATTAAGAACGGAAATGTTCTGGGTATATGCCTGAAGGAGCTGAGGGAGTTTACATCCCCAGGGAGGCAGCAGCAATGGCAACTGGCCTGACCCTCCCCCCCTATACTCCTGGAGACTGATCCACCAACCAAAGAATACACATGGAGGGACCCATGGTGCTGGCCACATATGTGGCAGAGGAGGGCCTTGTTAGCCATCAGGGGGAGGAGAGACCTTTGGGCCTGAGGGTGTTAGATTCCCCAGTATAAGAGAATGCCAAGGAGGGAAGACAAGAGTGGATGGGTGGGTGGATGGGAGAATACCCCCATAGTGGCAGGGGAGGGGGAGGAAATGGGGAGGTTCCAAAGGGGAGATCTGGAAAGGGGGAAACATTTGAAATGTAAATAAAGTATGAAAAATAAATTAAAAAAAGAAAAGAAAAGAAGACTTTTTAAAAAAAATTGTCATGGTCACAGAGGTAGGTTTTTCTTCTCAGGAAATATATAGCAAAGCATTTCTACATCTTATACAGAAATTAGCTGAAAGAAAATGTAAATATGTATCCAATCGTAAATTGGAAATATCAGAAACAAATTTGTATAGTTATTATGACTAAAAGAGTTTACTTAAATAAATGTTGCTGTAAGAAAAAAAAAGAACGGAAATGTTACCAAGTGTTGGTGGCACATGCCTTTAATTCCAGCACTTGGGATGCAGAAGCAAGCAGATCTCTGTGAATTGAAGGCCAGCCTGGGCTACAGAGCTAGTTCTAGAACAGCCATGGCTATACAGAGAAACTCTGTCTTAAAAAAAAAAAAAAAAGAAAGAAAGAAAAAGAAAAACAAGAAATAAATGGAAATAAATGAAAGAAGGAAGAAAGGAAGGAAGAAAAGAAGGAAGAAAGAAAGGAAAGGAAGGAGGGAAGGAGGAAAGGGAGGAAGAAAGGAATGAAGGAAGGAAAAAAGAAAGGAAGGAAATTTCCCTCTCCCATTTTCATTGCTCCTTTAAACAATGTTTGGCACACACTGAAAAGCTACTGTTTCCTGACCACCTTTAAAGAACAAATGTTCTACTCACGTCAGATATATTTATTTTAGTCAGTTACATGCTGGTCTTACATCCGGAGACTTCACTTTCAATTTATGCAAAGCCTTGAGTATATATAAGTCAGTGCCAACAATACCTCACTGGGAGCCCTTACAGTATTTAGATTTACCCTTTACATGTGATCTTTTATTATTTATCATTCCACTCATTTATTCAACTACTAAGGAGCACAATTAACCACCTATACCCTGTAAAGCATTGTGACAGAATTGGAGAACACTGGAGTTTCTGCTACAGAAGAGTAGACATCTTGGCCGAAGGTTGCTCGAATAGTCTAAATGTTTGGCAGAGGTTGCAAATGATTATTTCAGCCATTATCTAAATCCAACTTTCAAGTGAAATGAGAAGATGAAATTATTTAGGTGCCTTAAAGCAATTACATTTAATTTTTCCCAAATTGTGCATTGTAGCCCCCCACAGTGAGCATGTAAGGGGAATAATATTATTCACCAGTGATTTTTAAACAAACTAAGGTAGCCTATTAAAATAGTCTGTTTTACTCCTCTGTTCCTAGTGTTTGAGCAGAGCCTTACAAGTGGGAAAGTGTTCAGTAGATAATTTTTGATTAATTTTGGGTGTTTCACCAAGAGCTGATGTTTGTAGCCCATACATCTTCAAGACTTCAAATGCCTCCTTAGTCTATGGATCACCCTTCAATACCATGGTTAATCTTTCTACGTATCTCAAGCTCAGGTACCATGAAGGAGTGAGGACAGAGAGGAGTGTAATGTGTTTGTTTATCCTCTAGGGAGAGCTGTGACCTCATGGAAACTCTTGAGTCTGATGATGAGGTGAGAAGGGAGGATGGGAAGAGAGCTGGGCAGGAAGTAAAACATAAGGCTCCGTTCCTTGTGCTTTTTAAGAGATGGTGCGGATGGAGCTCAGAGACACAAGGACTTCCAGAACCTGTAGGGTATTGTTCCTGAATGCCCCCTTGTCTCTGTCTCTTTGAGCCAGATATTCTCTATTCTCCTGCAGCTTCCTCTGCTTGTTTCCTTTCCATATGCAAGGCCAAGCATCTAGGAGGTGATGTGTTCCCAGTGAGTGTGTGTGTGTGTGTTGGAGGGACGGAGTTGAGGTTGCAGCATATTCTTCTCCTTCCTCTCTCAGCACTCACTGACATACTTCTTATTTAGTTATCATTAAATTACTGTGCCTTGAAATGATGTGCAGGTGGCTTCAGAAAAGGCTCTGATGAGCAATGAGACTGCCTTTCTTAGGATGAAGGAGAGAAAGCTTGGGTATGCCTAATCTGAATCCATGAGAGCCAGTAGGAAGGGTGTCTATCCAAGGGAAGTGAATCTGTCTGTCAGAGAAGGAGGGGTACTACAAAGTAGAAAGAAAAAAGAGAGTACCATTTATTGGTGAAAGAAATTGTCTGAGGATCCCCAGGTGGCACTGGGTATGGTCTGTCTGAGAGCCTATGCCCTGACAAGCATAAAGGGCAAAGAGGAAGTGTGAGCTGAAACTCTCTACACAACAGGGAGCATCCAAGCAAACCTTTTTACAGGGTCAGCAAACCTTTTTACAGGGTCCCAGACATCCAGGATCCAAAGAAAAAGACATAGATCCCATCCTGTGTGACATTGCCATGGGTTCCATGTTCTTCGTTTGCCTGGCCTTTTGTATCCTGGTGGCAGGTGAGTCCTAGTCTTGGTCTGTACACCTTAGTATTTTCCATAGAACATCCTTCTATGATTATCTTGAGGATTAAAATTGTTTTCTTATTTCCACAGGTCCAGTTGACCCAAAAATTATCCAGAAACCAGAACATTTGGTGGCAGTCACAGGGAGTGAAAGACTCCTGATATGCAAACAGTCTCTAGGACACAATGCTATGTATTGGTATAGACAAAGTGCTAGGAAGTCTCTAGAGCTCATGTTTTCCTTTAATTATCAAAAACTTATTGACAACCAGACTGTCCCAAGTCACTTTAAACCTCACAATCCAAATAACACCTACTTAGACCTTCAGATCACAGCCCTAAAGCATGATGATGTGGCCACATACTTCTGTGCCAGTAGCCCAGACACAGCCCCACAGAGCTCTTGCCTCCCTGTACATAAACCAGGAAACTGCTCATGTAGCTGATCTACCTGAGCCTGGAGACTCAGCACAGTAGTCCACAGGACTCAAGAGAAAACCTCAGACCACAATGCCACCTGCTAATTAGATGTCTTGATTCCAGATTCTGAGTCTGCAAAGCAGCAGCTTTGACTTGAGAACATGTTGTTGTCCACAGTTAAATATGGGACCGACAAGCTCAAGTTTAAGTTGTTTCAAGGGTTTGTAGTCCTGAGAAATCTTTTATGGACCACTTAACTGTTCTCACCAATTCTCTTCCAATAGGTACCCTTATGTGACTTCCTTTTTCAAGAAGAGCCTGAACCTCTGCCTTCATTCCAGCTCCAATATGCTCATTTTCTGAGAAATTCCCCCCTATCCCCAAGTGGTTTTGTGAGTTCCTATATCTCAGGATAATCCTTCTTTATTTGATCTTTACCATTGATTAATTTACTCTCCTTGCTTATGGTCAGGTTCTCAATTCTTTCTTTTCTTTCCCATTGAAGTTTTTAACGTGGTTTTCATGCTTCACTCTTTCCTTCCATTTCTTAATCTTCATGCTGACTCTTTGTGCTCTGGGTTGTTAGTTGTAGAGTCTGATGCCTTTGAGTTGTTGCTTACAACACTAAGAAAGAAACCTCCTGATTTCTGAGGAAGACTTATTTCTTACAACTTCCTTTGCTGAACCCTGACTTCCCTCTGATTACTCCTAGCAATGGCCCTCTGTCTTATGCACACCATCAGATCTACCTCATAGGCAGAACAGAATCCTGAACCCTCCGGTGTCTGCTCTAGGCATGATATTAGGGTTTCCTTTCTCCCATAGAGGGCAGTCTGCAGATGGTAACTTTTGCCACTCACCAATAACCCTGTCAGACCTTGCCTATGGAACCACTGGAACTTAACATGCCCCTCTCCTGTTTCTGAGGTGCAGTCATTCAAGCTAGGAGAAACTACATTCCTGCTGTGACCCTACTATGGATATCTGGCTCCTGAGTTGGATAATTTTTAGTCTCCTGGAAGCAGGTGGGTTCTTAGAAATTCTAGAGTTTTCATTTCATACTGAGACAATTTTAAAGTATCCCATTAATCTTCTTTCTCTTTCCACAGGACACACAGGACCCAAAGTCGTACAGATCCCAAGTCATCAAGTAATAGATATGGGACAGATGGTGAACCTCAGTTGTGACCCAATTTCTAATCACCTATATTTCTATTGGTATAAACAGATCTTAGGACAGCAGATGGAGTTTCTGGTTTCTTTCTACAATGGTAAAATTGTAGAGAAGTCTAAACTATTTAAGGATCAGTTTTCAGTTAAAAGGCTAGATGGTTCATATTTTACTCTAAAAATCCAACCCACAACGCTGGAGGACTCAGCTGTGTACTTCTGTGCCAGCAGCTTTGCCACAGCCTTGCAAAAACACTGTCTTCCTGTACACAAACTTTCATGTGTCTGGCTCTTTCCTAACTCCCTATCTTCCCCAGGCAAAGGAAGTCGACATGACTGCTTTTCTATTGCAGTTGTTTTGAACAGACAAATATCTGAAATGAAATGGCCAAGATAGGGTATTTCATGGAGGAAAGGACAGAGGTCATGGACATACAGATTTTCTCTAGACACCACAGAATGTGGTTGGTAAATACTCTTGAGCAAATACTCTCTCATCAAGTAACTAAGTAACTCATGTCGTCTTTTCCCCCATTTTAATTGCATTGCATTAGAAATCTTTTTATTTCTTTTATTGATAGTTGTTTAGATACAGTTAACTCATAAGATAGAGGTAGGGTCACTACTCTGTGGATCCTCACTCCTAGTGACTCAGGGGCCACAACTGTAGTTCCTGTCCCTGTATTAATCAGATCTGTTGGATAAGAAATCTTACTTTAGGAGAAGGAGGAGAAGGAAATTGACACTACAACCACAATACACAATAAGCATTCTGTTAATTCTAAAATGAAACTATGTTTGATGTTTTCTGTTTTGTATGGTTTGGTTTTGTTTGTTTTGGTTTGTAATTCCTTTTACAGGGATGCAAGAAGGTATGCATAAAAAATTGAAATTATATCAATAGAGTTTCTAAAAATAGATACATGTGGTCACAAATTTGCTGCTCCATATTGGGAACAAAGAAAGGTTGATCTGGACTTGAGTGAATTCAATCAAGTTTCTATAGTTTGTGAGTGTGGTGATAAGTGTCAATTTGTTGAGTGAATCAGTCACAATAAAAAAAGTAGGTGTACCAAAATAAATCAAACCCATAAAGCAGCGATTCTCACCCTGTGGTCAGCAATGCCTTTGGGAGCTGAATGACCCTTTTCCACAGGTTGCTTAAGACAATTGGAAAACACAGATATTTACATTATGATTCATAACAGTAGCAAAATTACAACTATGAAGTAACAACAAAAAATCTTACAGTTGGAGGTCACTACAACATGAGGAACTGTCACAGCATTTGGAAGGTTGAGACCACTGCCATAAGAAGTAAAGATTGGATCATCCAACTGAACAAGGAACAACCCACAGAAAAGCAGAGCAAGGCTAGAGAAAATCTAGAATCAGTGGTAGAGGAGAAGACAAGGAACATCAACTCCTTGAGAACCACTGGTTGAATCAGCTCTGTAGTTTATTGCTATGAACCTCCTATGTTTGTCGCTGTTGCAGCTGACCACTACCTTAAAGGCCTGATTATATGGACTTGATAAAAATATAAACTGTATCATTTAATTTCAGCCACATCTGTGATGAGCAATTCCATGCAGACACAGACTTGCACTATAGGAATGATGCTTAGAATGTTGTGTTCCCAAGGAATTCTGCTGCTGTTATGAGTTATAGTAGGGGCCTGGATGGTACTTATGCAGGCAGAGTCCAAAAATGTGGGACACGTGGATCAAAGGTTTTCTATTAATCTGACTCTCTAGAAGATCTTAGATTTATGGCCAATTACCTACCTACAGCAATAGCCTAATTAACATGCTTTCATTTTTCTTTTTCTTTTTCTTTTTTTGTCTCTCTAATTTTGTTTGGGTAGTTTCACCTTCTCTTTCCAGCTTATCTATTCTTTTAAGCTTTGTCCACTCTCTTTATAAACAGATATATTGAATGTATATATTAAGCAATCAGTATAACTCAGTTCAGAATTTCTATTTAGATCATGACTATAGTTTCAAGTTCCCTGCTAAAATTCTCCATTCTATTTACTTTGTTAAAACATTAACTATTTAAAAACCAGTGTCTAGTAACTGTAAAATATATATGTTTTGAGCCACATCTTTTTTGTCTGTTGTCATATCTTGGTTTGTGACGGTATTATCTTCAAGTGGATGCTGGATTATAAGGAAAATTAGAGAGTACTTAGTGCTCTGAATGATTTCATCTTTCTCTTGACAGGACTGAGATTATATCTGTTAGGAATGAGTGGCAGGTCATATTCATTAAGCTGATGACTGAATTAAATTGCAGCTGGGCTTTGAGGAGTCCCAGGGATCACTGTTAAGTCCTGGTCCTAAATGGACAGTGGTTTATGTTTTAAACAATGAGTATTTAGCAGCTTTATTGACATGAAGTTCATATAACATACATAATATTTATTCACATGTATAATTCCACAAGTTTTGAAAAATCCATGCAGTGGTGCCAGTGTCATCATGGTCTAGCTCTAAAACATTGTCATTGTCTTCAAAGTTCCCCTGTGCTCACTTTCAGCAATCCCCTGCACTATCTGCAGGTCCAGGCCTGGAGCTGTCCTAGGATCCTTTTGATCAGTAGCACTGAGCTTGGGTTATTCTACACATCCAAGAGTTATTGGTGCTTTTCAAAGTACCTCACTCTCTCCTTCTTTTCCCCACCTGGTCTTCTTAGCTAAACTGGCAAATATTATTAAGAGAAAATATCTGCAGGAGTTTTTTTTTTTTCTCTCTCTAAATTTTTGTTCTTTTGTGTCCTTGCTGCTTTTGCACACAAATGCCTCCAAATGCGAATCATCTCCATTAAACAATCTTTTGTTTTAGTTTATTCTGGCGTAAACGTTGTAGTAATTGGACCCAAGTTTGAAGGCCAGGGTATGTTTGCACATGTTTGATTTAAGGTGGAAACATCCTTTAGAAAAGAAAAGCCTCCTGCAACTTGCTCTAGCAACCATATTTCTATTGTAAGACCCAGTATACAAACTCTTCTGAAGATAGATGGCTTTAGTGACTTGGAGGATATCATCACTTATTTTTCACAAGAGGAAATGGTTACTCCTTATAGTCTTAAGGACTACTGATACATGTTAGTTGGTATTTATTAAGTCTTTACTTTCATTGTTTATCAACAGGATCCCAATTGGCATCTGGCTCAGAACATTTGGATGACAGTTCTCCATGTGTTGTGTAAAATTTGGAACCTGACTAATATTTCAGGGCATCCAGATACCCTTACCCAAAAGTTTCTTCCCATTCCCCAACATGTTGAAGACATGATGTCTAGTTGAGAACTCTAACACCATTTGTAAACTCTGTGAGTCCGATATTTTCCCTCAAATGATAGACACCAAGAAAACAACTATCCAGTAGTTACATTTCAGTTTCAGCTGCTGGACTTAGAACTCCTGCGTTTGGAAACTTCTTGAGATTGCCTGTGGCTCTCATAGCTTACCCCTTGCGTGGGCCTCAGACCCCGTGCTTTGTGTGACCTCTCAGGCTGAGCGGGAGCTTGGGTCAGGCTTGTGTCCTCTGTGGACAGGTTTGTGTTCTTGTGAAATGTGCTTCTGAAGCCGAGAGTGTTTAAAGACAATGGCACTCCTCTTCTAGCAGCCCCAAGAGAAGACCCCCCATTTTTCCTTGTGGCCTTAGCCAGTCCCAGGATCACCTCTTCCTGCCTTCTTACTTGTTCATTGGGTGCCACTTCCTCAGATGGTGCCTATGGAGAAATAAGTCTGAGATGGGAGAGCCTTGGACAAATGATAATAACCCCCCGCCCCCAGTGTATCCCTGCTTCTAAGACCTCTACCAGACCTAATACACAACAGAAATGCTAAATTCTAAAACATTTTTTCTTTGTGTGCTTTGTTTTCTCCTTTTTTCTTTTTTAATTAATTAATTAATTAATTACATTATTTATTTTTTATTTTTGCTTATTCACTTTACATATCTCTCACTGCCCTCCTCCTGGTCACCCTCTCTCCTAATATTTCCCCCTCCCCTTCTCCTCTGAGTGGGTGGGGCACCTCCTGGGTATCCCCCCACACCAGCAATTCAAGTCTGTTTAAGGCTAGGTGCTTCCTCTCCCACTGAGGCCAGACAAGACAGCCCAGCTTGAAGAACAGATCCCACATACAGGCAACAGCTTTTGGGATAGCTCTCATTCCAGTTGTTCAGGACCCACATGAAGACCAAGCTGCATATTTGGTACATATGTGCAGGGGGGTCTAGGTCCAACCCATGTATGTTCTTTGTTTAGTGGTTTAGACTCTGAGAGCCCCAAAGGTCCAGGTTAGTTGACTCTGTTGGTCTTCCTGTGGAGTTCTTATCCCCTTTGCTTTGTTTTACATTTTGTTTGAATCTTAAAAAGCATAAAGGGGGAATTTATTCACTATGCTCACATTGAGAAGACGGTAAAAAAAAAAATCCACTGACTCCCTGAGTCCATCTTCGGCTTCCAATATGCAGTTTAGTTTTAGTTTTAAACAGAGGGCCAGAGGTATGCATATGTAAACAGTCTCCATCAATCAAATGTGGTCTTGTCCATCACTGTTTCAGCTCCATCTTTCTGAAAAGTATAGTCTGATTGCTTCCAAATCTCTTTCTGGGAGAAAAGTTTTCCTTCTGGTGGGCCCTGGATGATTCCCAGTAGTTTAATATCTTGGAAGTCCATTTGTCAATCGCATGAAAGCCAAAGAGATATAGATACACAGTGTCTTTTTTGAATGTCTTCACTCCTTTTGGGCATGTCACATTGACATCGTTTCTGTCCCATAACCTCAACCTTCAGATGGAATATATTTGTGAAACAGACTCCAAGTGAGAAAAAAGGTAAGTATGCTTTTCATTCCACAGGCCACAAGGGGAGCTGTGGCTCTGAGGTTCAGATTTCTAAGGAAGACCTGAGAGAATTCAGTTTGAGAGAGGGTTAAGAGAAACTTTGACTTATTTATAGCATGGAAAAGTGTGGTCTGCAGAGGCTGTGAACCAGTGCTGTCAGGTGAATGGATAAACACAGACATCTTTCTGCACTGAAGTTCCAAAAACGGCCTGGCTGACTTCTTTTACATGTACCTGCATGGAATTAGAAAGTAGTTGGGAGCACAAGAACTGAGAACCCATAGGTAGGTGCAGGTAGAGAATACATCCTTGAAATCAATATATGAAACTTTATGAGCTGTGTTTATGCTCCAACTTAGTCAATTCTAGTCTGGTTCAGTCCTGCATGATATGAACTCCTATACCCAGCAACGAATGCTGCAGACCAGGGGTTCCTTAGGACATTTGAATATACAACCAGTGACAACATCTACCAGTTAGGACAAAAGAGACCCAGAATCGTATTTCTGTTTCCCTCAAAGTATTTCCGGTAATACCATCAAAGAATTAGACTAGGAATACCTTGTGGCTGTTCATCTGCTGGGTAAACTTCTCCTTTCTTAGAGAAATATATCTACCCAGTAATAGGAAACACTTCCTCTGGGCATATGTTCTATTAAAATAGCAACAGCATCAGAAGATATTAGAAGCACAGTCCTGTTTGGACTCTATTTTCAACTTCTATCTCTATCTACAAATACCCTGGAAACAGGGCTACCCTGATGCAGACATTTTTGAAGCTATCAAGATACATAGAGATAGAAAAGCAGGGGGCATTGACTGTCACCCAGAACATAGTCTAAGACAATGTGTTTTTATTCAAGACTCTATCTCACTTTTAGTGAATTTGGAATTTCCCTTGCTTTGTGGAAATCCAAGAATGTCATAAAATTACATTTTCTGTGCACAGTTGCTAGGCAGCAGAAGGAAGTTCTAGGATATCAACCCTTGCTGCCCTATCTATTCCACCATACTGCACAAAGTGAGAGTCTAGCCAAATAATTTAACTGGAAAATAATCCACTTTTCTGCAAAGGTTAATTATGTAGCTCATCTTAGAACAAAACAAAGAAATACACTGAAGATTTCCAACTCAATTTTCTAAGCTGAAATCTAACTCTCTTTCTGTGTCATGAGCTGCTTTCAAAATCCTCTGAGAATTATGAACATCAGAAAAGGCAAATACACACATATCTATCATCAAAATTAAATTTTAATAGGAATGAGCTATAATTTAGTGCATGGAAATTCAGAATCTCTTGGATTTTTCCTCATGAGCACACAATTAAAATATCTACAATTTTCTCTCAATAATGAAAATAAGGTAAAATATAACCATTTTTAAAATTAGCCAAAAGGCTTGTGTATCATATTATTACAAATAAATTTTGGTAACTGCTCTTTGCAAGCAGCTAGATTAAATACTGAGGGATCCGTGCAATAGTATCGGTAACATAAGTAACTGTTGTAAGAGGTTGGATGAGAATTCAATAGTTAAATAGGTGAAGCAACTGATAATTTGTAAAGGTAAATGGGAAAAGACCTGTAATGCAATATCTCCTTTGGCTTGCTATGAATTTTTATTTGGAAAACTGGTTGATAAACCTTCCAGCACAAGATAACATTAATTAATGTGTATGCTGACTTTTATGGTTTTTAGCCAGGGAGAATATTGATCATTCGCTTCTGGGTCAGTGCCACTGTAATCTGCCTCACTCTGAGCAGTACAGAACCAGGATGCCTTGTTCCTTGTCCGGTAGGAGATGTGAGAAACAATCTGAGCACCAAGATATAGAACGTCTGTGACAATGCCATCCCCATGGGTTCCTGTGCCACACTAACCACTGGTGATAGGGCCAGCTATGAGACTTTCTCTTCACTCTGATCTGCCAGAGCAAGCACTGTCCCCTGATTTTTCAGGGAATTTCTTTTGATGGAAGTCACTCAAGGCAGAAGCAACAGTGGGAGTTTTGGTCCAAGGTGGGCGATTTCACATATAAAACTGATGAACATGTGCGCTTCTCCCACTGAGACACACACTCTCCAGCATGGCCAGATAGAAGGAGCTTAAAGAAAGCCAAATTCAGATTCAGTGACAAAATAAGGACCTGGCTGCCAGTCAGTCCACTTCCTGCTTGCTCTGGTTCTTCTCCAGCCTCTGCCTCATCCCTGCTGCTCCTAGACATTTCTATTTTTAGGTGACAGCCAAGCTAAAATTGCTTCATTTTTAATCCCCCTTGCTTTCCTTACTGAAGTCTGGCCCTTGCTAGGGAAGGCAGAATCCGCTCTGGGTTCTCTGTTCAGGCCGCCCTCTCTCCAGCTTGGCTAGACCTGTCAAGAAGGAAACTCTACATCAATATTTGTTACTGCCTATTCTTCAGGCAAAAATCATAACATCTTTTAAAAACTTACTTTAAAATATATAACAGTATTTGGAACTAACATTGCTTGGTTTCTCCACCAAACTTTCTCCCCTCCCCTTTTCCTTCTCCCCTCCCCTTTTCCTTCTCCCCT
>JADRCH010000064.1:5845500-5894434 GCA_019843965.1 Rhynchomys soricoides | reverse complement strand
TTCTCCCCTCCCCTTTTCCTTCTCCCCTCCCCTTTTCCTTCTCCCCTCCCCCTACATTCCTCCTCCCTGTCTTCCTTCCTCTCTCTTTTTTTCTCCTTTCTCGTTTTGTCTCTTACTTCCTCCTTTGAAAGACTCCATGTGTAAGCCTTGTGAGGTAATGAAGTAGTATGCACTAAGGGCACTAATCACTGCTCACAGAATTGTAAAATTATTGACTTTAGCCCACTGTTTTGCAGATGAGAAAATGGGATACTGTATAAAGTGCTTAAAAAGGAATTTCTGTCTCAGAAAATGCACCACTAACCAAAGTGCATATGCGGGCTGGACCTAGGGTCCACTGCACATATGGAACAGAAGTGCAGCTCAGTCTTCATCTACCTACGTCTCCTGACAGCTAGAGTGGGGGCTGTTCCTAAATCTTGCCTGCTTGAGGATCCTGTTCTCCTCACTGCGCTGACTTATCTGGCCTCCATGGAAGAAATGTGCCTAGCCCTGATGTGCCAAAGTTGGGGAATACCCAGGGGGTCCTCCACCCTCTCAGAGGAGAAGGGAGGGGGATGAGGGAAGGGACTATGTGCGTGTGGGGGAACCAGGAGGGGGGCAGCAATTGCGATGTAAGTTGAATAAATTAATTAATTAATGGGGAAAGTAAATAATTAAAACATCCCCCAAAAGAAAAAAAAAATGAATTTCTGATTTCCATATAACACAACCTTTATGATCCACATGTGATCTATATATTTTCTAAATTTGTTTTTGTGAGATAGGGCCTTGCTCTTGAACTCTGACTGGTTTAGTACTCACTTTATGGCCCAGGTTGGCCTTGAACTCAGCAAACTTCCTGTCTCAGCCTTCTGAGTTCTGGGATTATAAGAATTAAGACCCCACACCTGTATCCATTTTTTTTTTTACTCCCTTAAGAATATTAATATCCTAAGAATGAGACTATTTTCTTCTTGCTTTGTACTATATTAGCATTTAGTGTCCAAAACAAGTAAGTCACATTTGTCCTTCCAGGAAGGCTTGTAGTTACTCTTACTTCCTTCAGTGATGTAGTCTTATGTTCTTTCTGTGTTCAGTAAAACACACATGTACCACCTGGGTTTACTGTTGGTAGTATTACCAAAATTTTTCTGTTTTTCTTTCTGTGTCTTTGTCTCTTGTTTCACTTTGTCTCATAGTCTGTTTCTCTCTCTCTCTCTCTCTCTCTCTCTCTCTCTCTCTTTCTTTCCCCTCCTCCCTTCCTCCATCTCTCTCTCCTTCTCTCCCTCCTGCCTTTCTCTCTGCGTGTGTGTGTGTGTGTGTGTGTGTGTGTGTGTGTGTGTGTGTGTGTGTTTGAATCAAGTACCTTCCTAGCTGTGGTGGTAGATAAATAAATCAGATAGACAAATCACATGTCGTCTACAGTGGAACCTACCACCTGGCCTGATAGCTGCAGTAGAACTGTGAGGTAGGACTTATCTGCCCTGCCTTGACCCAATCATGAGCTGTAGGCTCCTAAGCTGTGTGGCCTTCTGCCTCTTGGGAGTAGGTGAGTAGTTGAGTTCCGGGACAAGGAGATACGATCCTGTTTGAGTCCTTTGAGCATGCCTATTCTGAAATTTTACTGAATTCTGATTTTTTTCCACAGGCCCTTTGGAGACAGCTGTTTTCCAGTCTCCATCGTATCATATTACACAGGTGGGAAATGAAGTATCTTTCAAGTGTGAACAAAATCTGGGCCACGATACTATGTACTGGTACAAGCAAGACTCTAAGCAATTGCTGAAGCTTTTGTTTAGCTACAATAATAAACAACTCATTGTAAACGAAACAGTTCCAAGCAGATTCTCACCTCAGCCTTCAGATAAAGCTCATTTGAATCTTCAAGTCAAGTTTGTAGAGCTGGATGACTCTGCTGCGTACCTCTGTGCTAGCAGCTAAGACACAGTCATGCAGAGTCACTGCTTCCCTGTGCACAAACCCAGCCAGCCAGGAAGCAGTACAAGCCAAGTGCTAACCCGCACTTGAGGCTCCATGCCCCCAGTGCTTTTGAAGCATTTTTTGAAGTATTTAAGTCTGAAGTCCAGCCAGTTATGATAATACACGAGGCGAACCAGTTCTGTGTTTTATGCACAAATGAGACTCACAGAATTCTACAGATTAGATAGAATGGCATTTCACATCATAGCTAGTCTTTGCCCACAATCAATGACTTTGGAGATTTTAACTGTTGAAAGAAGACAGTTAATTTCGGCTGTGTGTATGTGTCGCTTATAACAAAGATCAAAGGCAGATGGTTTCTACAAATATCAAGGAATATGATTCTAAAAGACAAGCAATGTAACTTGATTCTAAGCTTTCACAGAAAATTCTGGTTATCACTGAGTTTTTGTTTTAAGAAAAGGGTATGTGGAGAAGAAGGAATAGCCATGGCCACAGGTAAACTAGAAAAGAAGAGGGGAAGGAGAAATCAGTTGAGTCAGGCTTGTAGAGTCAGGACCTCTTCTCGTCAACTAATACAATTTATCTCTATTCGCCATCTTTCAACCTTCTCCAAAAACAAACAGCAGTGAATGCTGGAGGATAGTTTGGGAGACATTTAGCTATAAATGTCCATGTACTAGTTAATTGTTGAGCCTACTGATGTGACATAATACTGTTGGAAGCACTTCACAAATGGTCCTTGCACTCACAGATCTCCAGAACAACCAGGAATATTAAGCACACACAATTGCCCTCTCAAAGGAGTGGGCATAAAACCTGTTCTTCCATTGAGAAAGGTGGGAATTAGAGGTAATTCACAGCCTGGTGATCTGCTTTGCCTGTTAGCCCAGGTTGTATCAAACTTCTACAACCAGGACTAGAGGTAGCTACTAATCTAAATGACCCTGACCTACAGACAAAGGGCTCCCCTAATCTCTCCCAACCAGGACCCGAGATACCTAATAGTCTAAACGACCCTCACATTATCTGTGTAGCCGGAGGCTTCCCCATGCTTCCACAACCAGGACCAGAGGCTGATTCATTAATAATAGTGTCCCGCGCTACCGTCTCGCCAGCAAGAACGACGCGGCACACAAAGGATCCTTCTGCAGTAAAGCTTTAATGCATCTTGAGAGGGAGAGCATAAGCTTGCCACGAGTGGAGACCCCGAACAATAGAACACCTGTCCCTTATATAGGTCACAGCGCTTGCCTGGGACGCGGAGCTTCCCCATTGGCTCCCGCACATCAGGCCAGATGACGCCACGAGAGAGGCTGAGACTCTGAGGTGGAAAATTACCAGGTACATGCGCACTAGCCTGTTTACAACTTGTCCTCGGCCGAATGTAGGCGCCATCTTGTAATGGCGAATGTGGGTGCGACTCAGGAGGCTCCCCACATAATAGCCCATATGCTACCTGTATGACTGAGACCAGGCCAGATTCTTCCTTAGGCTCTTAAACTAGTACAGGTAGCCTATCTCTAGAACCCATCTTCCTGGAAGAAATGGCATGTACCCTGAGTTAAGTTTAATTATAATTATGCTTCCTGTGTACTTTTTTTCCAGATTATACTGTGTTGTATTTATTATGAATAAACCAACTGGCATCAGACTCCATGAAGTTTAATCCAGTTTGGCAAAGTCAATCTGAATCAAGTTTTTATTTTCACTTCTTTGCAGCTCACTTTTCTGCCTGCTGTCATCACCTGCAGGGTCCACTAAACATATGATCAAACTTGTAGTTTGATACAACAGTGGTATGGTCTAGGTGGGTAAACATAAATATTCTGAAAGACAAGGTATAAAGTAGCTAACATGCAGTGATGAGAGTGATGCCGTGTGGATGCTCTGAGTTACTTACTTTCTGGTAGAAGTACTGTTTTATCCTAGTGTTTGAATGCATTTTGAAGGGTCAAGTTCAGCATTGTTCTCATTATTAGGTAGCCCTAGCATGCAGCTTTTATTGCCAGTAAACAGACTGTCCATAGAAATTGAAGTGTACTTATTAATGTCTCTCCTATGTAATGGGGTGTAAATACCAGAGTCTTTCATCCCTAAGTGTCTGCTGAAAACAGTTCTCAGCTCTCCAGCCTTCTAGATTATTCTCTACTCTGCCTTCAGATAGCCCTTCCTCTGCACACACAATTTGAATAGTGTCCCCCCCCAAAAAAATGTCTTTATTCAGATCTTTGGGTCTACTTCGCATTTCTCTGTGCCCCAAGTTCTAGCTGTATTGTATTCTTTTTTTTTTACTTCAAGGACTATGCATTATGGTAATTTTTCAATATAAACACCACAGTAAGCGAATGTTCTAATTTATCTAGGGATTGTGTATCACTTCACTGTGTTTATCTGTACCCTTATATTTCCTAGACTCAAAACAAAAACTCAGCACTTTCATAAAAATACATTGTAATAAAGATGATAGCTGATAGCTAAGTGGTCAGATGCATATACATTTTATTCAAGGGAATAGAAGTGACCATGGTGGGCCACCCCAGTTAGTCTTACACTTGGAAGAACAAGGGAAATCATGATGAGGTTCCATTTCAAACATTTCAAAAATGAACAGAACTTAGGATATTCCATCCCAGCTTCTCTGGTTGTATAGATGAGAAATGTATTATACATCGGAAATTATTTAAACTCTAAAATACGAATAACATCCTTAAATATGTTAGACTTTTATTTTATAGTTGTGATTTATGAATATTTTTAATTGCCCTGCTAATCTGTGGGTGAATATAGTATTTTGTTTCCTGCTCTTAATTGTTTGTCACTGAAGATAGAATAAGCTAATTCAGTCCATAAACTCTATATGAGCTGCATAGTTAATACCCATTTTACTCTGTGCTACGTAAGAATACTGACACTGCCAATCTCTGCATAGCAGAAATCAGTGAGACTTAATTGTGTGTAAATGGGCCACTTTGTCCACAGGGTAGCACTGTGGTCTATCGTTATATCTGAAGGTGGGCGTGGGGAAGGTAATCCACTGGAGAATGGGAAAGAAGGGAATCTCAGGCATCTGGACTCCTTATGCAAGAGTTTAGGTCGTAAACATTCTAAACACTTTAATTGTAAACAACATAAACATTGGAAGACTAGGTTGGAAGCATCTCAAAAACACTGGCATCAGGTTCTAATTGATTTTTCTTGGTCTAACATAAAATGATGTTTCTCTCAGCATCTTATGTACAGTGTCTTTCCTCTATGCCCAGGCAAGCTCCATTCCTTAAAGAACATGCACACAGGCTGTCTTATCCACTGTATGCTCCCTTTAGTGTACTGATCAGGGTCTGGCTCCTAGATGACACTACAGTTGTACACTGCAAATGATGTCTCGGCATTCAGAATCATCTAATCATCAAACTGCTGGGTCATCAATTTGGGGCATGAAGCAACACTTTGAGGGGCACTATTTCTTGAAACTGAGAAGGAGGAAGGGGGGCTTTTGAAGAAGAAATGGGCTATGTTAGAGGAGGTAGTGGGGAAGATCTTCAGGCTGAGAGTATAGCTACAAGAATGGAAATAACTTTTAGAAATGCCCATGAGGGTTAAAAGTTTTGACAGTTTTTAGACACATATTTTTATTCCTCCCAGCCCAGTGAATTTAGTTGACAGTTAAAGGGGGAAAAGAAACATCTCTTGTTGCTGGAGAAGCCAAAACTGAGTGACTTCACAGAGAAAACCACCAATCAGGGCCATGCAGAATAGAGCTAATTCTCATCCAGAGTACGATAGCTACACAATACCCATCTAGAGCCTGATTCCACCACGAGCTGCAGGCTTCTCCTCTATGTTTCCCTATACCTTGTGGAAACAGGAGAGTCTTGTATTCAGCTGGCTGCTAGCTCCAACTTCCTTTTTGCTGAAGCTACCGCCTTTTTCCTGTGAGGTGTCTGAATTTTGTCCCTTTCTCCTTCCAGCACTCATGAACACTAAAATCACTCAGACACCGAGATATCTAGTCATGGGAAGAGCAAATAAGAAGTCTTTGGAATGTGAGCAACATTTGGGACATAATGCTATGTACTGGTATAAACAGAGCACTAAGAAGCCCCCAGAGCTCATGTTTTTCTATAATCTTCAAAAATTGGTTAGAAATGAGACTGTGCCCAGTCATTTCTTACCTGAATGCCCAGACAGCTCCACTTTACTCTTACACGTATCTGCCCTGGAGCCAGAAGACTCAGCTGTATATTTCTGTGCCAGCAGCCAAGACACAGCCCTGCAGACTCATTGACTATCTGTGCACAAACCTACAAGTTCAGGAAGCTGTGGGGCACAATGTAGCTGAGGGCTACTTTGAACATCTCATGTAGAAACCAAAACAGATGTTGCAATCTATAACACTACCTTGCAACTCAACCCATGCTGCACCTCTCTATGCCACGTTCATATTTAGAGGCAGTGTTCCCTTACTTGTACATGGCTCTGCTGTCAAGTGATATAAAGATAAGTACTTGTGGGTATCAGTTCTTAAATTATTTTTATAATTGTGAGAGAAAATAAGCCAGCGAGAAAGTGAATCATTTAAACAGATAATTTACAAAATCCCCTGCTACGGAGTTAGATTTAGTGCAGGGCTAGAAAGTGGGACATTTTATTGAGAGAGGCATCCTACTTCACATACTTTAGGTCCTGCCACCCCAAACTCCTCCTCCAGTATGGTTGCCACCAATTCTTAGCAGCACTAAATCTTGAGAAGTCAGAGAATGAGCCTCTAAGAAAGGATACCCAGGTCTGGAGCCAGATGACAGGACATTAGGAGGCCAGGGATTTTGAAAAATGTATTGAAAAAAATACACGTATTTTTTCAGTGGTTCAGTAGTCTTTAGTAGTTCTATACCTCTGAGACTTTGTATGTCATCTTGTCTGTTTTCTGATTTCCTTTCCCCCCTCTACTTTTAGCTAGTCTTAAACCTTAGCTCTGATCGAAGGGTTTCCTCTGCGCAAACTCTTTCTCTGAATCCTACAAGTAGCAACTGCAGTGGTATGCTCCCATTCACACAGCTGGATGCTTGCACCTTGTTCACACTACCACCTTATTCTTGCCAACATCTGTCTATTTCTTTAGTTTCACAATTTTAAACCAGCATGCAAAGAGCCTTTGGCATCTAGCTTTTCACTGGCCATCAGAAAAAACAGGTGGTCTGTGGTTCTGCTTTCTGTCTCACTGTTGGGGTTAGGGAATGCAGCCTGGGCAGGCAAAATGGAGGCTCTCTGCTCCATCCCATCTCGCCATAGGGGTATGGAAACTCCCCTGTGCAGATGAAATGCTAAACACTAAACTGTATTTACCCTTTGCCCTCACTGGGTATTGGGCTTGTGGGAAGTGCTTAGGCCCTGCTCAAGGGATGGGAGAATGTAGCCCAGGTTGGGGGTCTTATTAAGATAAAACTAGAATTTTATTCCCAGATGAAGAGAAGCAATAATTGTCATCAAAGAATAGAGACAAAGAAGCCTTGAAGTTAGCAGTATACGAAGACAGAAGAGTTCTGGGGCTGGACTTACCAGCATGATGGAGCAGACCTGGAGTGAAGACTTGGGTCTCTCTGAACACTTCCAGCTCTCCTGCATGACTGTCATTTCTACACACTGAGTTGTCTTTGTAGTGCCTGGGTAAAGTTGAAACAGCATAGGCTGAGGCTAAAGTTGGGGTTCCCTGATTCCTGGGTGTCTAGTTGCTGCTTGAAACCAAGTAGTATCCAGAACAATGGGAGCTAGTGGGCTGAGGACAATGAGCTTTGGGGACTGTGGGGAGGGGAACTCCGGCTTAGCTCTGAGATCAGGAGCAGAGGCACAGGAGACTTAGGTAGTACAACTCTGTAGCAGAAGGCTTTCTCCATGATCCCCATGGTGGTTCTTAATGAGAGAGACATTCTTTGGTTTCAACCTGTTTATTGAGTGTTCATTGTGAAAAGTGGTTGTATACCACCTCCTGAAGGTGGACCAGAGATTAAATATCTTTTACAGGAAGGAATGTCTGAGAAGAGTTTATTGGTTAAACCCTCAGGGCTTCTAGATACCTCATAAGCATGGAGAACTCTGTGATGGGATACACTATCATTGGTTAGGTCTCTTTGTGGGGAGTGCAGGGAAGCAATGTGTGAATTCCGCCAATTTCTAAGTATACCTATCCCAATTATACATTCTAGAACTGGGAAAATGACCACAGGATGTGTTTGGGGACTTACTGGACCTATTGTGAGTCAGACATCAGTCAAAATTCCATTAATCATCTGTCCTCCATAAGCCCCTACTTTAACTGGAGAGGCACAATGTTCCTTGGGATCTCCTGGGATCAGTGTCAATTCACAACCAGTATCCAATAGACCCCAGAAAGTCTGATTATTTCCTTTCCCTCAGTGTACAGTTACCCTTGTAAAAGGCTATAGGTCCCTCTTGGGAAGAACTGGAGAAAGGCTAACAGCAAATACTTTTAGGTGTCTAATCAAGATCTTTCCTCAAGAGAACCTGGCTATCCTGCATTCAAGGGGTTCTGAGTCTGAAAACTGACTCAAGTCTGGACATTGATTCACTGGCCGAGATTGCCTTTTGCCACAATCCAATATAGGCTTTCTTTCATTTGTTTGAGAATTTTGCTGCTTATATAGATCAAACAGATATGCAGTAGGCTTCCTATCTGTTTCATGCCTGGAAACACCATGACTGATTAGACAGTACCAAAGGTCCATACGAGTCATGCCATTATAAATTTTACCTCTCCCATGTTGACCATTAAGAGCTAGGTCATTATAAATGTTGTTTTGTTTACATTGCCCATTATAATAACTATGAGACCCTTGTCTCTGGCAATTCAATACTGCCATCTGGCCCTTGCTACCTCGGGGCCCAATTAAACCCAATGCATTTAATTCAGCCAATCTCACCAGTTTTCATCTTATAGGATTCATGAAGGGCATGTCTCCTGGGCTTTCTCATTGTGGAGGATTAGATTTTACACAACGTATCCACTCTAGAATTGCAATTTCCCTAAGCCTTAAAATCCCTTCGTCAACACTAAGCCAAGAGATATCAGGCATCTCCAAATCCTTTTCAGTAGGCCATCTTTTGATAAATGCTACTGCCAATAATTCAAACAAACTTCTGACATATTTTTTAACTATGTGAGTTTCTATATTAAACCTAGAATCCCTACTCAGAGGTCCCATATCAATAAACTCAGCCTGGTCTAGTTTTATGTTCCTTCCACCATTATGATACACTCTTAAAATCAATTCCCACACACATTCCCTAGACTTCTGCTTAAATGAATTAGCAAACTCATTAAGCTCCTTAGTAGTGTAGCACATTTCCTCATGGACTACAATTTCTTTTTTTTTTTATTTATTTTTTATACATTATTTACATTTCAAACGTTTCCCCCTTTCCAGATCTCCCCTTTGGAACCTCCCCATTTCCTCCCTCCACCCCCTGCCACTATGAGGGTATCCTCCCATCCACCCACCCATCCACTCTTGTCTTCCCTCCTTGGAATTTTCTATACTGGGGGATCTAACACCCTCAAGCCCAAAGGCCTCTCCTCCACCTGATGGCTAACAAGACCCTCCTCTGCCGCATTTGTGGCCAGCACCATGGGTCCCTCCATGTGTATTCTTTGGTTGGTGGATCAGTCTCCAGGAGTATCCAGGGGTCAGGCTAGTTGCCACTGTTGCTGCCTCCCTGGGGGTGCAAACTCCCTCAGCTCCTTCAGTCCCTTCTCCAGGTCCTCTTTCTGGGATCTCACACTCAACCCTACTGTTGCTGCAAAGTGACTCTTGGGTATTTCGAACTTTTGGGCTAATAACCACTTAACAGTGAGTACATACCATGTTCATTCTTTTGTGACTGCGTTACCTCACTCAGGATGATATTTTCAAGTTCTATCCATTTGTCTGCGAATTTCATGTAGTCATTGTTTTTAATAGCTGAGTAGTATTCCTTTGTGTAAATGTACCACATTTTCTGTATCCATTTCTCTGTTGAGGGACATCTGGGTTGTTTCTAGTTTCTGGCTATCATAAATATGGCTGTTATGAACATAGTGGAATATGTGTCTTTATTACATATTGGAGCATCTTCTGGGTATATGCCTAGGAGTGGAATAGCTGAGTCCTCAGGTCGTATTATGTTCATTTTTCTGAGGGTCCACCAAACTGATTTCCAGAAAGGTTGTATCAACTTGCATTCCCACCAGCCATGGAGGAGTGTTCCTCTTTCTCCACATCCTTGCCAACATCTGCTGTCACCTGAGTTTTTGGCCTTAGTCATTCTGACTGGTGTGAGGTGAAATCTCAGGATTGTTTTGATTTGTATTTTCCTGATGAGTAAGGATGTTGAACATTTCTTTAGGTGCTTCTCAGCCATTCGAGTTTCCTCAGTTGAGAATTCTCTGTTTAGCTCTCTTCCCCATTTTTTGATAGGGTTTTCTGGATCTCTGGAGTCTAGCTTCTTGAGTTCATTGTATACATTGAATATTAGCCCTCTATCGGACTTAGGATTGGTAAAGAGCTTTTCCCATTCTGTAGGTTGCTGTTTTGTCCTATTTACAGTGTCCTTTGCCTTACAGAAGCTTTGTAATTTTAAGAGGTCCCATCTGTAAATTCTTGATCTTAGAGCACAAGCCGTTGTTGTTCTGTTCAGGAACTTTTCCCCTGTGCCCATGAGTTCGAGACTTTTCCCCTCTTTCTCTTCTATTAGATTCAGTGTATCTGGTTTTATGTGGAGGTCCTAGTTCCACTTGGACTTGAGCTTTGTACAGGGAGATAAGAATGGATCAATTCACAATCTTCTACATGTAGACCGCCCGTTGAACCAGCACCATTTATTGAAGATGCTGTCTTTTTTTCCACTGTATGGTTTTAGCTCTTCTGTCAAAGATCAAGTGACCATAAGTGTGTGGGTTCATTTCTGGGTCTTCTATTCTATTCCATTGATCTGCCTACCTGTCACTGTACCAATACCATGCAGTTTTTATCACTACTTCTCTGTAGTACAGCTTTAGGTCAGGGAGGCTGATTTCCCCAGAAGTCCTTTTATTGTTGAGAATAATTTTTGCTATCCTGGGTTTTTTGTTATTCCATATGAATTTGAGAATTACACTTTCTAAGTCTATGAGGAATTGAGTTGGGATTTTGATGGGGATTGCATTGAATCTGTAGATTACTTTCAGCAGGATGGCCATTTTAACTATATTAATCCTGCCAATCCATGAGCATGGGAGATTGTTTCATCTTTTGAGGTCTTCTTCGATTTCTTTCTTCAGAGACTTGAAGTTCTTGTCATACAGATCTTTCACTTGTTTGGTTAAAGTCACACCAAGATATTTTATAATGTTTGTGAAAATTGTGAAGGGTGTCATTTCCCTAATTTCTTTCTCAGCCTGTTTATCCTTCGAGTATAGGAAGGCTACTGATTTGCTTGAGTTAATTTTGTATCCGGCCACTTTGCCAAAAGTGTTTATCAGCTATAGCAGATCTCTGGTGTAGTTTTTTGGGTCACTTAGGTATACCATCATATCATCTGCAAATAGTGATATTTTGATTTCTTCCTTTCCAGTTTGTATCCCTTTGACCTTTTGTTGTTTGATTGCTTTAGCTAGAACTTCAAGTACTATATTTAATAGATAGAGAGAGAGGGGGCAGCCTTGCCTAGTCCCTGATTTTAGTGGGATTGCTTCGAGTTTCTGTCCATTTAGTTTGATGTTGGCCACTGGTTTACTGTATATTGCTTTTACTATGTTTAGGTATGCTCCTTGAATTCCTGATCTTTCCAAGACTTATATCATGAAGGGATGTTGAATTTTGTCAAATGCTTTTTCAGCATCTAACGAAATGACCATGTGGGTTTTTTCTTAGAGTTTGTTTATGTAGTGGATTACATTGATGGATTTCCAGGTATTGAACCATCCCTGCATCTCTGGGATGAAACCTACTTGATCATGGTGAGTGATCGTTTTGATGTATTCTTGGATTCGATTTGCAAGAATTTTATTGAGTATTTTTGCATCTATATTCATAAGGGAAATTGGTCTGAAGTTTTCTTTTATTGTTGGGTCTTTGTGGGGTTTTGGTATCGGTGTAACTGTGGCCTCATAGAATGAATTGAGTAGTGTTCCTTCCATTTCTATTTTGTGGAATAGATTGAAGAGTATTGGTATTAGGTCTTCTCTGAAGGTCTGGTAGAATTCTGCACTGAACCCATATGGACTACACTTTCTATCTCTACTCTAGGGACCTGTTTTGCCTTGAGTCTTGTTATAGGTCTAGAAGAAACTATTGGTTTGCCTTGAGGAACATCAGTAATGTCTTGCTCAGCATTTTCTTAATTAAAAGTCACCGCTGGTTTATCAGCCTCTGAGGAATTACTTTCCTCCTGTGAAAAAGGCATTATTTAAAGGGTTGGGGCTGAGGGTACTTTTTTCTTTAAGTGAGATAAACCCTTGAGAATCTAAAGATTCAAAGTTCTCAGCCTCAATAGGGTCCTCCTGTGCATCCCCAGTCTGGTGATAGGATCCCTTCTTTGCCAATTAATGCCCTTATATTAACTGCTGACAACCTCATTGGCTGAGGCTTGAATTTTCACTGTAATTCAGCCAACCTTATAATGAGGGCTTCAGTTTGATTTTCTGCAACTCGAGCTCTATGGCTGCTGGAGAGAAGATTCTCTTCAAGGGCACATTTAGAAATCTTTATATTGTTTATTTGCATCTGAAGCCATTCAATTTTATCATATAGCTCATTTTTTTCCTTCATCAATTTTTCCAGAGATACTAAACAACATGCCAGCAAAATCATTTTTCATTTTTTTCCATCAAATTGTAGAAAATTTTGTACATGGGGTCACCTAATTCATTGACAGTTACAACTGATGGATCAAAATAATCAAAGGTATTATCTTCTTTAAGTTTGAAATAGAGTTTTCACCATGGACCTTCAATATTCTCCAAACCCCAAGAAGAGAGAGTATCTAGAGACATTCTAGTAGTGAGGTGCTTGTGAATTAGAAGGTACTGGCAAATTATTCTTCCGATTCCAGATTCTCAAAGATTCATCCTTATACTTTTGCTACCCTAGAACCAATTTTGGTACATGTGCATGGTTAAATGCACACTGAATACTTGAGATACTCATAGGGCTACAATGGAGCATATTGTGCCCATGATGACTCTCTAGTTTCTATTCTTATGAGATCATCCTAGCATCTCTGAGTGTAGCACAGACTGTATCATTGTGGACTTCTCTTCCAGTTTGTTAGGACCCAAAGCCCCAGCTTTGAGCTTTCTGATCCTGCATTAGCTTACCATGGAAGGTCTACTATGGACAATGCTCTCTATCACTGGGTAACCTTTGGTCTTTAGGCTATAAATAAGTCTAAAAGGTACTTAGAAAATTCTCATCTGCATTTACATAGGAGTAATTTTTAAATTTCTCTCCCCCCCCCCACTCCTCCACAGGAAACAAGGAGTCTTGAATCATACAAACACTCAGTCATGATGGTACAGACACGGGACAGAATGTCCTTTAGAGATGTAACACAATTTCTGGTCATTTTGACACCTTTTGGTACCAACAAATACCAGAAAAAGATATGGAGTTTCTGGCTTCATTCTATGATACAGCTCATTTGGAGAAGGCTGATGTTTTTGATAGTCAGCAGAGATGCCTGATGGATTGTTCTCTACTCTGAAAATTTAGCCTGTTCATCCAGGAGAATGTATGCATGCCAGCAGCTTAGCCACATCCCTACAGAGAGTTTTTCTGTTCCTGCAAAAGCTGAATATATTCTCCCATCTTTCTGGGATGTCACTTACCCTTCATGCCTAAGGAGGTGGAGACAAGGAGGAAGACACTTCCAATGGAAGAAAGAAACTCCAATAGCCAGAAAGTAAATAGAAGTGGAAGAGTGTGACTTCATGATGTTTGGAAATGTTCATAGGAACCACAGCATGTTGCCATGAACACAACATTGCGATAAATGTAAGCCTTAGTAGTGACTACAGAACCATGTAGGAGCCTTTGCACTTGTTCTGATATCAGATCGTGTTTCTTCTCATTCAGCAAGACATGGCTTCTCATTTGCAAATGGAGACAGACCTTCTAGAGAGGACATGAGGGATTTTCACAGGTATATTGAAAATAATTAAAAATTTCTCAGAAAGGAGGTAGATGTGAGCATCAGAGTCTGAAGATTAATAAGGAAGGTTGGTTTAGAGCAGTAGATGACAGTGGAAGCAGGAACCTGCTCTTAGTAAAGAGGGGATGTTTATACAATGGCTGCTCATGCTTATTGAGCTGCCTATTAAGTTGTGTAGTGAGGATTTCAGGTTTTGTGAGTAGGGGTGGGCTTTAATTATGGGTTGTCTTTGAATCACGTTTGCTCCTATAAGTAACCTCTCACCCATGCTCGTGTATGTAACCCATTACCTGTACTCATGTAAGTAACCCTAATAAAACTCATTGCTTCACCAAGTTGGAATTTGGTGATAACCATACTATGATCTGCCATTTTTTTCTTTATCTGTAATGATTAGATATGTGTTCACATGACCCCAGAATTAGTGTCAAACAATTACCCAGGAACACAAAGTATGGTTGATATTCTGTAGGGGCCATGGTTTACACAAGAACCAGTCATAGGGTCATACATATATATTGCAGTCTGACCCAGTTCAGGCAACTCTCCTTCGTATGATGAAGCTACTAATCTCTAGAAAGCGTTTCTGGGTGAGTAGTACAGAAGAAAAGTTTGGAGGCAACATGTTCTTTCATACTCTTGGGCTGAGTATACCATTTATCACTAAGGCAGAGTCTATTTGGAATGAGGAAGAAGCTGCTAATGATTGTTCATGAGCAAGAGTCATACCTTGCAACATTTGCTCTATGTGTATCTCAGACCTAAATCTTTGGGTTTTCTTCAGATTCATAGTAGAAAGAGGCTCTGGACTTGCATTCATCTTGCTATTGAGCACAAGCTTCTCTGAAGTACACAAGAATAATTCCTGACTTAAAATGTCTCAGCTCTGAGACTCACTATTTCTCTCAGATGAAAGCCTTTGTGATCACTAAGCTGATTGGTGAGTAGGACATGAAGGAAAGTAGCAGAGTTTTTATGTGAAGTTCTGTCTCTTGCTTCTTTCTTCTCCTATATGATGTTTGTCATTCCTAACTCACCATCCATGTGCCATTATGCTAGCAACTTTACCCAGGCACTACAAAGATAACTCAGTATGTAGAAGTGACAGTCATGCAGGAGAGCTGGAAGTGTCCAGAGAGACCTAAGTCTTCACTCCAGGTCTGCTCCATCATGCTGGTAAGTCTTGCCCCAGAATTCTTCTGTCTTCATATATGGCTGACTTCAAGGCTTCTTTGTCTCTATTCTTTGATGACAACAATTATTGCTTCTCTTCATCTGGGAATAAAATTCTAGTTTTATCGTAATAAAGCCTCCTTTTCATTTCCCTTATACCTTCCCCTCCTTTATTTCTTTTGGATTCTGATTAAAAGGTCTCATCATTTTTTGACCCATTCCATTACCCGTTACCATGGTAATCTCTTCTCACATCAAGACTTAGGTACTGATTAAAATTAACCTAATTTCTACTATCTATGGCATATAGGTGATAATGTCTACTTTAAAGTATTAATATAAAGATTGGACTGGATATCATTTACATAAAATGCCAGGTAGATGTTCAGTGTTTCGTAAATGGCCAAGTGTTTGATTATACATTTATCAAGGATATAGTAGCACCTTTTCTAAGGGTGCTTTTGCTCCAAAGATGCTTTACAGGACTGGAGGTTGTACAGGACTCACAGCTTTTTGTAAAAGTCATGCTTATTCTAGTGACTATACTAGAATATAAGACAAACAAGAACAGAGTGTGCTAGAAAGAACAAATTACTTATATTACAAAGCTTCTATCCAACAGAAAGGCTTTATAACAGCTGTAAACCAGTCTCCTACCTGAAGTTTTGATAATTTCTTCTCCATTGTCTTTAAAGGATACTTTTATATTTCCAGCCAGGGTTGTTGTTGAGGAAAAAATTTATAAACCAAACCTCTTCCAAACCCATAAAGTCTCTCTAGAAAACAAGGAAATTATTCAGATATTATAGCAGAGCCCAAACCTTAGCACAACCACAACTGATTCCATGGTGGAAGCACTATTCAGGCTATAAAACTTAGTTTGTAGACAGCACCACCTGAGAAAAGTAAAACAAAGACCTAATCCATCAAAGTCCATGTAGTTCTCGGAATGTCTCAAAAAGTACAAAATGTACTAATCTTGTTTTTTAGCTTCTTTAGTTCTGCTCCTGGCTAACTCTTGCTGTTAACTGAAGTATGTCAACACAGAACATAGTTTTTTGTGCTTAAAGCTCACCCTGAGAAAAGGCTCAGGCTACACCGGGATTCTAAATACCCAGTGTCTTAGTTAGGGTTGTCTTACTCTGAAGAGACATCATGACAATGGCAAGTTTCCTATAAAGCAAAACATTGTATCGACACTGACTTACAGTTTCAGAGGTTTAGTCCATTATCAGCACACTCTAAAGCACGGCATCCAGCTTATTTGGTGCTGGAGAAGGAGATGAGAGTTCTACATCTTGATCCAAAGGTAGCCAGGAAGAGACTTCCACAGGAAGCCAGGAGGACACAGTCTTCCTCACTGAGTAGAGTGTGAGCATAGGAGACCTCAAAGCCCACAGTGACATACTTTCTCCAATACTCCTCCAATAAAGCCACACCTCCTAATAGTGCCAAGCATTCAGGCATATGAGTCTATGGGGGCCAACCCTATTCAAACCACCACACTTAGTCTAGTCAACTGTCAGCTAATAAAGACTTTCTATTGGCTTAAGCTCATGTCTCAACAGTTTTCTCTGGCAAATGGCCCACAACAGTTATTTCATAAGTATTATCCAGACTGAGGTATGGACATAGATAATCTGCTGAAATTCATGTGAGCATATAAATTCACTGTACACAGGTGATCTTGAGAGGAATAATTACTACTCTTCAGTGAAGGGGATTTAACAAGACCTTTGTCACCAGTAGTTCATTCCAGAATTACTTGTTGATTGCAATGATTATTGGGATAGCTAATTAGCTTTAACTGAAGGAAAATATACTGCTCTTCTGCTTATGAAATAAGATAGTTTGCAACTTAATGCAAAGCACATATTGTCCATTAAGTTAGACTTCTAAATTAGAGTTATCCAAGTGAAGGAAGTTTCCCACTTGAGTAAGGTGGACTCCCAAGTTAGGCTGTAACCCTCCTTCAGACCTTGAGATGCTCTTGTCTGTATACATTCTACAATAAATAAGTGTTAAATGCTCAAGGCATGGCCTTGGTAGGGCTAGAATGACTTGGTTCCTGGCCCTGGGAAAGGGCAGCAGGTGTAGACCTCCATAGGTATCAACGACTGCTGTGGGCACAGGGCTTGTTTGTATAATGTACATATTTTCACATTCCTCCCAGTTAATGTTAATGACTCCATTATTAGGCAGTAGAAAAAATTCTAATAATATGGGTTTAAAAGTATATGGTTTCTCAAAAAATAAGGATTCAATATAAATTATGAGGGGCTTCATGAATCTAAAGGAACAAAGGCAGCTTGTCAAAGATACAAAGTCAGGCAGATTCCTGAGTTCTAGGTCAGCTTGAGACACAGTGAGTCTAGGCCCAGGTAAAATAGAAATGGTAATTTCAGGACAGGGTTCCACCCAGTTAGCTTATTATCTTACTAGCTTAACAGAGGCAGACAGATCTCTGAATTCTTTTGCATTGTTAAGAGAAAATGTGTGCTTGCTGTCTACTAAAAATCAAGGAGCTGGGTCATAGGATGCTGATTTATAATCAAAAGGAGTAAATGATTGGATTGATATGTAAAATAAACGACTGGACTATGATCTGCAAGAGATGAGCTATCCAGAGAATTTTGTAGAATAGCAAGAGAGAACTGCTTGGAGAACAGTCTCAAGCTGAACAGAGCTGTCTGGAGATTTCCAGAGAAAGCAGATCAGAAAGAAAGCAGGCTGGAAAGGTGTCTTGAGCTGAGCATAGACCTCCAGCTTTGACTCATAGTTTGACTTCAAGTCATTTGTTTTTGCTGCTCCCAGATACCCCTTCCTCAAAACCCCTCTCCAAGCCGAGGTTGGTCCTTGGCATTCACCACTCTGTGTTTCTTTAAATATCTGAAAAAAAAAAGAAAATATAAGTCAAAAAAGAAACCATTTTAGAATATTGGTTCTCAAAGATTTTCTAATCATATTTTCTATTAGATTTATTGCTACATTGTTAAAATTTTAAAGCAAAGAAACATAATATTATGAAGATATAATTGTGTAATTATAAATAAATAAAAATAAGTAAGCTGTGAGTAGTGTTATTTGCATGCCTAACCATCAAAGTGTCCCAAGTGTTCTTGGGTGAGCTCTGCCCGGTTGCATGATAGTGCTAGGATGTTGTAGTTACAAATGCTCTTTACTGAGCATAGGGAACAGAAATAAAACAATCCATTCCTGACTTACGAACCCTGTCTTCTATAAATCTCTCCTCTCTAGTTTTAGTTACTTGTAAAGGGAAATATCCATTGAGGATTCTGATCCAATTAATTTTATCATTTCATTTCTGCCACTGTATTGGAATGGCGTTTCACCCACTGCTCCCAGCCTCAGGCTTCTGCTATTCAGTTTCAGTGTTTTTCCAATTGTTTATTTCTCATTTGGATTTATCCCAGGCTCTAAAGCTTCTTATTGAATTTCCAGATGAATATCTTTCCCTAGGTATGCTATAGGCACACACAAACCCAAATATGGAAGATGAAATTAGTCCACACTACACAAGACCCACTGAAAACTGCCATTTCTTGTACTATGTAATTTGTCCCTTCATTTGATAAATATTTGCAATAACTGACTGAATAACATGCAATTTGAAAGATGCTTGGGGATCATGACTCAAGCACTCAATAAGTCAAGTTATAGAAATCAATAACAAGTCTTCAGAATTTGTGTTACAGCTTCTAACTGGTACCCTTGTTTGAAGGAAGTAAATAACCATCTACTTTGCAAGAAACTCTGTACTTCCACAGGTTTATAAAAGTTCTCCAAGAGAATGACTCATATTTCAAAAAATCAAGGAAAAGTAATATTTTTCTGACAAATTCAAGTCCTTATAACAGTTTATTTAAAAAGCTTTGATGAATTCATGCTATTTTTTTTTTTTGCCATCCCTGAGACATTGTTCTTTGGCTGTGCACTGTAATAGCTCATTTGAAATGAGATTTTTGTTAATGTTTAGGCTCAGAATTTTTACCTTACAAGGAGCTGGTCTCCAGCGGGCTGTGGGGCATCAAGGTTGGGAATGTTAAATTCATTAAGAACTTGTTCTGAAAACAAACTCTATACCATCTGATCCACCACTGCAGACACTAGTGCAGCTAAATCTTGAAGTTTTCTATTTTAAATTTATATATATAATAGAAAACATTATTTGAGCTTTGAGTAGAATAGTAAATCATTCAAGGGATTTTACAATTAAAAGTAACTTCCTGTTATTGTAGAGACTAATGTTTTGGCTAATTCAGTAAAAATCAAAATAGTAGCGAAAGGAAATAGAATCCCACCATATATTCACATTCTGTAAAGAAGATGGAAGGAGAGGGGTCTGGGGAGAGATAGATGGCAAGGAGTTGGTAGGAGTGGAGGGAGGGAAAACTGTGGTCAGGATGTATTGTATAAGAAAATAACCTATTTTCAGTTTAAAACAGAAAAATTTTAAATTTCAAACATTACACTTAAGATGGCTTTTTAGAAAAAGACCTCAACTACATGGTCCACATGTTCCAGTATGATCCCAGCCATGGCAAATTCAATGGCACAGTCAAGACTGAGAATGGGGAGCTTGTCATCAACAGGAAGCCCATCACCATCTTCTCTCTAACATCAAATGGGATGATGCTGGTGCTGAGTATGTCGTGGAGTCTACTAGTGTCTTCACCACCATGGATAATGCCGGGGGCCACTTGAAGGGTGGGGTCAAAAGGGTCATCATCGCTGCCCCTTCTGCAATTCCCCCATGTTTGTGATGGAGTGTGAACCACGAGAAATATGACAATTCATTCAAGATTGTCAGCAGTGTGTGCTATACCATCAATTGCTTACCCCTCTGGCCAAGGTCATCCATGACAACCTTGGGATCATGGAAGGGCTCATGACCATGGTCCACGCCATCACTGCCACTCAGAAGACTGTGAATGGCCCCTCTGGAAAGCCCAGAACATTATCCCTGCATCCACAGGTACTGCCAAGTCTGTGGGCAAGGTCATCCCAGAGCTGAATGGAAAGCTCACTGGCCTGGCTTTCTGTCTTCCTACCCCCAATGTATCCATTGCAGATCTGACATGCTGCCTGGAAAAACCTGTCAAGTATAATGACATCAAGAATGTGGTAGAGCAGTCACAGATGAATCGTGACATTATGTCATATGAAGATAGCCAGAAAGAAAAAGATACTGTATGACTGTTGTGATGGTCTCACAGCTCCAGAAAGACCACACCAGGCCGAACAGTTCCATGTGGGGTTTATTGAAAGAGAGGGAAGCAAGGTGGTGGTGAAAAGAGAAGGGGAGAAGAGACAGACAGAAATATCAGAGGGGTCTTCTGTTTACATATAGATAGTGACTTAGCCACAGGTAAAGGTGAGAGGTGGGCCAAGTGGATTCCAGCAATATGGTGGCTGTTGCCTTGGCAACAGGTGTGCGGGTCGTGCTGTTGCCTACATGTGATATCACTAGTTTCAGAGGTTCTGATGCCAGCAATGACTGTGACTCCAAATAGAATGGTAACATCTTGAGGATTGGAGTAGAGAAAATGGGCAGTTTGCATTCAATGAGTATAAAGATTCCCTTTGGGAACTTAAAGAAGTGGGGAAGATGAATGGTTATGATAGGTGCACAACAGTATGGAGGTTTTTAATGCTTCTGGGCTGTATACTTAAAAGTGGCTAAAATTAACATCAAGGAAATAGTTCCTATGGTGAATTCTATGTATAGCTTTATCACAACAATTAAAAGATATTTAATTATTGTAGTTTTATAATATTATGTAATTTATATGAAAATCTCATTATAAAAATTAAATTATAGTCTTAATCACTAAAGAAGAGTTTCAGTCCAGAAGAGATTGGTGTGGTCGGAATTTTCATGAAGAGATTTGAACAGCTGTATACTAGCTCAGATGTATTGGAGATAGCAGACCAAGGAAATGACCCACTTATGGTACATCTGATGAATCAATGAATTTATTGGAGCTACTTACAGAAGCATATGTGAAGAGTTGAAGGAGCAAAAGACTCAAAGACAGCAGCAGCATGTAAAATCCTACTATAGAGTGGGTGGACATATAAATGCCTGTCTTAGTTAGGATTTAAATTGCTGTGAACAGACACCAGGACCAAAAACTCTTATAAAGGGCAACACTTAATTGGGGTGGCTTACAGGTTCAGAGGTTCAGTCTATTATCATCAAGGCAGAAAGGATGGCAACATCCAGGCAGGCTTGGCCCTGGAGGAGCTGAGAGTTCTACATCTTTTTCTGAAGACAAACAGGAGAAGATTGACTCCTAACACAACTAGGAGGAGAGTCTCAAAGTTGTCCCCTACAATGACACACTTCTTCCAACAAGGCCACATCTCATAATAGTGCCACTCCTTGGGTCAAGCATATTAAAACCACTACAAATCTGTATATCTGAAATGCTCAGTCAACCCAGAGAGTCTCTTTTCTCTGACCATCAGTAATTTCTTAAACTGGGACTGGGCCTTGTGAGTCCTCAAGATCTCAGTTTTCTATATTTTACAAATATCTTTAGCTTTGTGAGTAGCATGAGCCTCTCTCTTCCCTCCAGGTGGGAATGAATATTTCTACTCAGAGGAAAGAGCTACACAATTGGTTAAGTACCACACACACATACACACACACACACACACACACACACACACACACACACACTGAAGGTAATATTTGGCAACGTTTTTTTCTGGAGTAAAATGTTATTGGTGGCAATATTATGGTAGAAAGCATCTTTCTATTTTTCATGTGTCCTTGACAGTGTGCTCAGTCTTTTGTTCTGTCTCTCCTACATCAGCCAGCATTCCAGTGAATGATTTGTTGAGGAAGACAAGAAAAGCCACCTTTCTGGCCAGATAATGGGACAGGGCTGCACAAACAGGAGAGTTGCCTATGGCAATAAGCAGAACCCCTCAGTTTGAATTTCATCAACTTTGAGTTTGATGGGCTACATAGAAATTCCACATACATCTTGAAAAATCTGTAGGCATTATTCAGATTATAAACTTACTAGCTAAAATCTCCCAGATAAATTAAAAGGGAAATTTAAAGACAGGATCCATTTCTGTAGTTCCTATTAGGAAAAATATTCTTTGAGTATTTTTAACCTTAAACACTGATATCATTTTTTTTCTATGTCAGCATACCTAGAAATGTGGAATGCAAATATATTTGATGTGCTATTGCTGTGACCTCTAATAATTTAACTCTACTTGGTCCTATGTACTGGACTCTTTCTCTTCCCTGTATATTTGCATAAGGTATGTTTACAAAATTTATTTAAACAGTCTTGGTTCACCTACTTGAATAATTTGCGCACTGTAGATAGAAACTAATCACGTGGTTACTGCCAGTTCCATTTGGAATATGATAAAAAATACCAAGGACCAAACAATTCATAAGCAACAAACATGTATTTCTCTATGTTAGGTCTAAGGCCAGGGGTCCTTCAGCAAGGCAGAACAGATTCAGTGTCAAGAAAGGTCTTACAGTCTGGCTCATACATAATACTTTCTTCCTGTCTTCTCAGCTGATGGAACTGCTGTCAGTAAACCTACAGTTGATTTCTGCATTAAAAATTCAGTGAGATTCTTTCAATGCAAGTGTCAAATCAAAGGAAACAGAACTTACACAATTTTCCTGCCCTGGTTTCTCACTGCTTAGGCTCACTTCTCTTCTTACTCACAATGTGGCTTCTAAAATTGTCCTCCAGAAGATGCTCACAGTTTGGGGTTCATCTCCAGTCTTTGTATTTCCTTCTTGCCTCATTAGCTTCACTGGAGGAAAACAGCTGGAAGAGGAAGCTACTTTGCAGGTTTAGAATGAGTCAGGCATTTATATTTCAGACATTTTAATGTTACTATCTGGGCTTCCTTCCATCTGAAATAGAATAGTTATTTCTTCCTGGTGGCTAATGCATTTCCAAGTTATTACATTGTTGCATTTTACAGTTCAAACTTGACTGGTCATTTAGAAGTTTGATCTAATTGGAACAAGACATTACTAGGTATTCCATTTAAGGCAGAGAAATATACATTTTCTCAATGAGCTTTATTCCTATGGCTTATGTTTTTACGTTTTAATAGAAACTGTTATTTTAAACCACTAAAATCTCCATCAGGTACAACAGCTTCTGTTATGAAAGGTTTTAATGAGTTTTATATGCATAAAATTTCAAAATCTGTTAAAATAGGCTGTGTTTGGCAGAGCTTTATTTGGCTTATAACCATGAAAAATTAGGGTATAATTTTCCTCCTATGGGTAACATCCTGTCAGGCCACTATTTCTGAGTAACTGGCTTATCAATAAGTGATAACTTTATCTTTGATAAATTTTGATAATTCTCAGTGAAATGTCTATATATTGTTTGCACTTATACCCAGAAAATTAAAATAGATTATTTAAGAGTATATACATTCCTGTTTTGTATAATGAAATACTGAAAACTTATTGACAGTTAAGCAGATATATTTAAATAATTTAACACTATATATAATTTAAGTCAGAAGTAGCTTGTGTAAGAAGGCCATTGCTTAGGAACTGATTTCTGAAGTGTACTTGTCTGTTAAACCTACATTAATCCAGGCATTACTACCCTTCTTTGCTCAGTGAGCATAGAGTATAGGAATAGCTTACATTCAGCTACAATATCAAAGAAAAAGTCAAAGAAAATTAATCAATTGTATGCTCTACCTATCTACTCATATATAGAGAAATAAGAACTGCATTATTGAATTGAATTAATAGATTAATTGAATTAATAAATAAGAATTTAATTATTCTTCATTGAACAAAGCAAAAAGAGTTCTAGAATAAAGAGAATGAATGAAAAGACAGCAAATACCACAGGAGTATAGAGCAGCCACTGTGGATAATTTCAGCGTAAATTGATCCAACAGGCACCTGGTAAAAATGAGCCAGAAATGTCTCTTGCTTGAGAGAACTGGCCAGGGCTATCTAAGAACAAAACCTGTCTGCAGTGAGGATAACTGGATGAATTTGGTAACTCGTCCTAGGTTTTCTTTACTGTTTCCCTACCTAAGATTGTCTAAGCTTGTGTCATGCTTTTCATCAAAATCTCAAAGGGAATATGTTAATTCTCTATGACTTTTTTCCTTCAAATGTCAAAAGTGACGTTAAGGAAGGGCATTTCCAATGTTCTGGAGACACAACATATTTATTTTGTGCATATGTGTGTGAGTCCTCTGTCTAGCAGGGGAAAGTGCATAACACACAAGATTAGGTTACACCAAAGAGCTGCCAATGTTTCTGGTGAAGAGTTCATAGCTGGCTGCCCGCTTTATGGAGGATTATGAACAGCAGTGTTTGATGATTTTATCCACTAGAAAGTCAAAAAATAAATGTCCAGCAGTGAGCTGCCAAGTTCAGTTATGCGATTAACGGATCTCTTTGAGCTTGCAAAAGAGAATGAAAAATTTGTTTCAGGACTAGGGTGGCATGCAGACAGAGATAGGTTAGGGAGAGGGAGAGACCGTGACAGGACAGAGATAGGAAGATAAACAACTGCCTTCCAGGAGAAGCAGAGGAACTGTGCAGGGATACATGGCCCAAAGTAGTCCCGTCTAGAGCAGTGCAGTCTATCCTCACCAAGTAGTGAGTGGTATTCTATCAGGCAAGTTGTGGCAGACAATCCCACTTGGGGACATCTCTGGTGACAGTTTGCCGGATGTGAGAAGCCTGGCACTTATCATGGCATCCTCCCTGCTGACTTCTGTCTCAGATGAAATGCAGAGGAGGTCATATCACTCCTGGTCCCAAATGGACAGATTCTCCAACTTCCCAAACATGAATTCTGCTCTCCTGGGTTAATGTTCTGAAACCCACTAACATTCTGTTTTCACATCTTCTTCCAGAGATTTTTACTGCTTATCAGCCTCTCCATCTGTGATTGAAGCACTATGTGCTTCCCAGACTGGACAGATGCTGTACAGTGGCAAGACCCGTTACTATGATTTTCCATGACATCAAGTAATCTTGCTTTCTTGCCCTTACTTTCAAAATAAAGCAATGTGTGCTATCTACTATGATGTTTATGAAACAAAAATTAGCACCTGTTTCTAGAGAACTCTAGCCTACTATCAATCACTACTGCCCCCCCTCAGCTACTCCCTTATCTATAATAGAATGCAGTGCTGTGACTCATCTCAAGTCTCCATGTTTCTTTTGGAATACTCTGAGTCATCATAATTTCTCAGTCAGAGTCAGGCACCATGAAATCCCTTGACTGGATGAACAAAAGGGCTAGTGTGCCAGCTTGTTTTTGGAACAATGACAATGATGTTATAGCCATGCTCATACAGCAGCACAAGCCCCACAGCAAAGAGAACTGTCACCACTGCCACCGTTTTCATCATTTCATCTTTAGGGAGTTGATGCAGCTGGAAACATCATCAAAGTTTCCCAGAATTTACATAAAACTGGAAGCAGACTTAGCTGTGCTGAGTAGTAAAAATCTCACGTCTTGCCAATTAGAAGGCATTGTGCCTGTGTGTGAGACTCTGTGTGTGTGAGCTCTTTCTTGAGGAAACTCACCCACCTGGGAACAGTTCCTCCCTGGTGTGTTTGTTTTGTAAGCATCCCTGGGTCACTGGTGAGAGCTCAGAGTAAACTTAGATCTTGCAAAATCTGCCATAATCGCTGCGTATGGAGTTGGATAGTTTGTGAATTTGTAAGTTTGCAAATGAATATACAGATTCTAATGACTCTCTTTATGAAATGTGCTATCTAAATTTTGGTAATGATTTACATGTAAAGAGTGAAAATGCCTAGGTCTGATTAACGAGGAGTAGCTGTAGAATAGCACGTTTCCAGGTACACATCCTTGAGATCACCACTCGTTATTTTTATTGTCTGCATTATCCTAGTTTAACCCTTCATTTAGCTACTAATTAGAAAGGGACCACAGGCAATATTTGTTTTATTTTGAATCATAATGTTAATTCACACATTTTTTTTTTTTTTTTTTTTATCCACAGGATGATGATGGATTTGCAAATCAACCCTAAGCTGGGCAGACTGGGAAGGCAGAAGAATGGTGTGAGGCAAGATGGGAGCTTGATTGCTGTTTCTGGTTCAGCCAGTCAGTCAGGAACACACTACCTTAGAAGGCAGGACTTCAAGAACTGATGTATGTCACCCACTTCGGGGCGTTGTGATGCCCAGTGTGGCTGGGAACCCTACAGTAACAATGAAAGCAGGCTCAAAAGGATGCCTGCCTGTCTGGTCAGATCCAGGACCTCGTCAATCATAGATCTCTCAATACAAGGAGAGAATCAGGGTCCTAGTGTGCACTAAAGAGTGAGTTCCCTGCTCCTTCTTGGGCAGTGGAGGAGAAAGGCATAAGGACAACAAGAGTGGGGAACTAAGGTCAAGCCAGGTGCAATAACAAGCAGAGGTGAAGTTAATATGGAAGGAAATGTGATGTAGCATGAATATAGAAGAATGAAGTTGAACCTAACTATCTTCTGTTTGGGGGCTACAGTCAGGGGATCCAGCTACTCTGGTCTTGTACTGTACCAGGGTATCTTGCAGGGAGAGTAATATCAGAGCCTATCAGGAGATTACAGCTCCAAACCTTCAAATAGTTTCCCCCCAGAAGGCCTGGATCCTAAGCAAGGTGCTTCTGTCATGCCCTGAAAGCTGCTCTGCTGTGTGGCCCTTTATCTCCTGGGAGCAGATGAGTCATGGGAACTATTTGAAAGTTTTTGCCCTGTGTTTTTCAAACTAGCCAGTGAGGTCTCTCGCAGGCTCTGTCTTCTGACCCATAGGACCTGTAAATTCCAGAGTCATGCGAACCTAAAACATCAAAGACAAAGAACAGCTAGCGACTATGAGATGTTCCCTTGTCTCTGGACACCTCTCTGTGCTCTGGTACCAGAAGACCCTTGAGCCCAGTTTAATACTACAATAAAGAAGAGAAAGAAAGAGGAAATGCCCCTTATTTGATTCACAGCACAATTTGGTGATAAGCATTCTGAATTAAATCTGAGCTCGTTGGAGTCAAAGGACTCTGCACTGTTGCTCTGAGCTAGCAACTCAGCACAGTCCTGCCTGATCATCAGCATTCTGTACAAAAACAGCCCTGATCCTGCTCAGGAGACTAGGATGAGGATGCTAACACTGAATTTGCTCAGGCCCTGAGAAGTGGCAGGCCTTTGACACTTGTGGCTGCATACATCTGTGGTCTGTTTAGTGTTCACAGAATTTGTGCAAGGTAAACCTCACGTTCTCTGTGCATGTGTCTGAGATGGAAACAACTTTCCTGACTTCATATTCACTAACTACCTGATATTTCCTTTCTCAATACTTATTGCTTCCTGCTTCCTGCTTCCTCACCCTTCGCTCTAGATCTGTTCCCAAACCTGGCTTCCCTATCTCAGGCCTCCATTAGCAAGGAGGTAAGGTGATTGTTTTAACCTCATCCAGAACAAGCCTAAGAGATACACATCTTTGAAGCAAGCATATACAGTGCCAAGAATAAAGGCATGCTTTTCGGTAATGTAGTTATTGGGATATCAGCTTTGTATAAGATATTTTCACAGAGGATAGCAAGTAGAAGAAGGAGGAGGAAGGAGAAAAGAGGAGGAGGAGAAGGGGGGAATAAAAAGGAAAGCAGAAGAGGAGAAGGAAGAGAAAGAATAGGAAGAAGAAAAAGGAGGAAGAGGAGGGGAAGAAAAAGAAGAACTGGTTTGTAACCCACACTCTGTATACAAAGTAGACTTCCTTTGACTTTCTTTGCACCTCCTATTGACAAAATTTTAGTTTTTAGGGCTGGGAAGAAGACTTAAATAAGATCTATATCTTAACTATTGTTAAGTGTATGGTGCAAAGTTATATTGCATCTGGGCCCAATGTTGTACAGCAGATCTCCAGACTTGTACCTCCCGCGTAAGTTAAACTATGTATCCTTTGTCAGTACCTTCCACTTGCCCCCACCTGTCAGCCACTGGCAACTGCTATTCAGTTCATTCCTTTGGTGGGTTTGTCTTCACATAAGTACAATAAAGCAGTACCTATCTTTTTTTTTTGATCTGGCTTAATTCAATTAATGTAGTGTTCTTCCATTTATAGCTGCAGTTAAAAGGGAAAAATATCCTTTATAATACTTCAAAATATTCCATAATATTATATAACATTATACAGAAGAATAATGTTTGTTATCTGAAGGACTAATATATAACTTATGACTTCTATGAAAGGCACTATAAAGTGGCAAGATCAGCTACAGAGCTACATGCACTGTGCATGTCAGTGTCCAGTCCCAGTTCAGTCAAGATATGTGAAACAACTCAGAAACAAGTAGCAAACACATCATTATTTATTGTTGATTGACTTAATAAAAATATTTCTATTTATAAATTTCCAGTTGAGAACTCATTATTCAGAGAGAATGTTAAGAGGTAAGCCATATTATTGTGCTTTCTATATAAATAAAAGAAATTGGCCTGTAAGTGTAATAATTTGACCACATCAAATAGATGCCCCAAATGCAGTTAAATTCCTGGTCTAAGTCCCATTCTATAACTCCGTGTTACAACGTTTACTTCATGAAAAAGATACCTGTATTCAAAATCAGAACGCTGCCCTTTCCAGCCCTCTCATATCTGGTGGTTCTAATAAAATCAGTGACAGAAATTAGTGTACTCTGGAGGTGACCACATCTAATTCTTATTCCTTTCCCAACATGAGCTCATCAAGACAGGCCAGGATCTTAACTTGTTCAACTTGATATTTTTCATCCATAAATATAATCAACAGCATCTAGTCTCACTGGTCAGAAGGATCCAATAAAACAGAACCATCAAGATCAGTCTACCTTATTTGTCTCTCATCTATCTGTCTGTCTGTCTGTCTGTTACCAACCATATATCTATCACTTAAATTTTAATGACCTAGCTAATGCTATTATGAAACTCTTTAAATCCCGATGAGCTAGTGCAGCAGGACAGCAAGGGAGAGCTGTTGTTCCAGTTAAAAGTCTGTCAGCTGCCTAATGGACACATTCTACCTCACCTGAGAGAGTGACTCTTTTGTTTTAGTCACACACTGATCAACAGGAGCTGATAAGTCATATTCTGAAGGGCTATTTGATTTGCTATACTGACAAATTACTAGTTTGATTTAATGATAACATCTACTGATTTAAATGTCATTTTTCAAGAACATTCAAGCAGACATATTTAGAATGTCTGACAGTCTTGTGGGTACCCACGACCTAGACAAATTGTCAAATGAAATTAGCCATCACACCATCTTCACAAATGTATAGCACCTCAAATAAGCATAAAATACATAGTACATGACATGAATCCAGAGTTTTGTGTCCATTTACTAATCATAGTCAGCCTCCTTCATTATTATCTATGTTCAATGGCAGACATGGACATCTGTCTTCTTGTCATTTCATAGGTGAAGAACTGGAAACAACAGAATTGGAAACACATATGCTTGGAAAGTCATCACATGAACTAGAAAATTTAGCATGTATCCCTAGTCATATATTTAAAAATGTTATTGACATACAAATCAAACATGACAGATATTACCTATTGATTAACAGATCAGTGACTTTTGAGCAGTGTATATGTGTATATGTAGTCATCTTATATCCATCCTACTAAGATACAGGACATTTATATAATTTAGAAAGTTTATTCTTTATAATGTCTTTCTCCATATCTGATAATTTACAAAATTATTTTTATTTTATAGAGTAATTTGTCTTGGATATTTTAAGCACAAAACTAACATCTATACCAATTCAAATACTTTTCTCTTTGGGGCATTGGCAAATATTGAGGATGATTAGGCATTCCTGGACCCTCCAGTAGCTTCAGGAGTATTTGCCTGTTGGATACCTGATCCACACTCAAACACTACTCTCTGAAGACAGACAATGAGGCAAAGTGTTCTCTTTTGCTGGTAGAGATGAGCTTTACAACATTCACTCATTCTTTTCCATTTACTAATTTTCTCACCCACAAATGCACTCCAATAATCCTTAGTCATTTCTGATGAAGTTGTTTTGAGACATTCAGCTAGGCTTCACATGTACATGTGCTGGTGCCAGGCAAAACACATGATGCCATTAATGGAATTGTATTGGAAAGCGATGGCTTTTCCTTGACTGTAAGAGCACATTTGTGACCTAAAAAAACTCTTCTTTCTCCTCTAGATCTCCTCTGGGCATCAGGCTCAGGTGTTATATTCTAGGCCAGAAGAGTCCTGAGCACAGATGTGGGATCCACAGCCTGATTGTGACTTCAGCATTAAATGAAGTCTCTACCTTCAGTGTCTGCATCTTTCTGTCTTCAGCTCCAGAGATGTTGAGTGATATCAGATCTGTGCTGATGTCAGAGATACCTTATCAGAGGAAGAGAACAGAATCTAAAACAAACATTCCTATGGACTAGCCATAGGACTTATTTTTGGGACCTTTTGCCAAACATCATTAAGAACCTAATGTCTATTAAACAAATTGTAAAGTCTTTCTGAATTATGAACTTTTTGCACAAAATATATGTATTTGAAGTCTTCTATTTTAAGTAATTCATGACAACATCCTAACATTACCTACGGATTGTACCTCAAATAAAAACATATCACTTGTCCCCATGTAGGATTCTGCCATCTCACCCAGGTACTCATACCTTCATCTTCATCCTTGTTACTGACTCTATCAATTTTTCTTATTATTTTCATTCATATTATGTTATAATGATACTCTAACAGTTGTTTCCAAAAAATGTTATTTTGAAAGAACATGTAGTAAGTCAACAGATTTTTGCCAAGAGGTGATCTGTTATACTGAGTGTCCATCACAGTCCATAATGAGAGGCCAGTCACCAACATGGTATGATTCTCTGATATGGTCTCACCTGGAGCACAGGAAGCAATTCATTGGCTTTATATATAAGGGTTCCTTGGCTACATTTGGCAGGTGTTCTGTTTGTCATAAATTGACAAGAAATAGCAAATAATTCCAGAAAGGCTGATGGGTCTCTCCCTCAGGTTTAAAAACTGAGCATGAGAGAGATTCATTGCAGAGAGAGTATGTTAACAGGATTGTGATTAATTAAGCAAACAGAAAAGGCTAATGTGAGATACATGCAACAGAAGCCACCAGGAAACCACAAGAGTGTTTGCTATAATTCTAGACCTATGTATTAATGAGGAATTATACCTCAGTGGGTATATAATATACATAGACTCACAGGCTGCTTTACAAAAATGTTATGAAGTATTTGAGTCAATTTAGACAATTGACTTCTATTTAGCCATTACATGGACATATATTTTGGAGATGATGGGGTGTGGACTCTGGTGCCCAGGTAGGGAGCCTGAGAACTCAGCCATTTGCTTCAGAGCTCATTTTCTTTCTGCTACACAGAGATTCAGTCAGTGGGCTCCCTCCTTTACTGAATCTAGGTCACAAACCTTAGTTTACTAGACGGCACAACATTTTGTTTCCTGCAGGCAGGTGAGTTCTGGGCAGGTCTTGGTGTGGTATTCTAAGGTACTGAAACAAAACCTTTCCATCATTGTGGAAGCATTCACATGTTCTTCTTTTCCACAGGTCCAGTGAGTGCTGGTATCATTCAGACCCCCAAATCATTGCTCCTAAAGTCAGGAAAACGTGTGACAATCAGATGTACTGAGGATATGAAGCATGACTCCATGTTCTGGTACCAACAGGATACATGGTTTCAGCTAAGGGTAATCTACTATTCATATGATGCTGGCATCATCGATAAAGCAGAAGTCTCTAAGGGGTACAATGCCTCCAGATCAAGCACAGAGGATTTTTCCCTCACTGTGGAATTGGCCTCTTCCTCCAAGACACCTGAGTACTTCTGTGCCAGCAGTTATACCACAGAGCTGTGTACCTGCCTCCTCTCTGCACATAAAGATACATATAGAGAAGAGGCACCCACCTTTGGAAATCTTGGCTTGAATATTCTGGGCTGTGTATGTATACCTTGGACTCTTCTGCGGGGCAAATTTTGGTAAGCTCAGCCAGGTTTGGTCCAGACCTTGGACTCAGATGTGTCCACCATTGCTTTCTTCCTCTGATGCTTCTTTAATTCTGACTTGTGTAGTCTTTTTCCCAAGTCTAAGTATTCCAGGATGAAAAATAGCTTGTAATTTGAATCTGGATCAACTGACTTCTTGTTCTCCTTCACATAACCCTATTCCATTCTCCCTCTGCAGTTCAGCTCATAGGAAAGACATGATCAAACATCTACTCACTAGATTAAGGAACCAACAACAGAAACACCTTGGATCTTACTTTGTCCTGCCAGAGCTGAAGCCTAACTCTGAGCAAACATATCTCCTTGAACTATGGTGAGTACTGGAGTGTGTGGTGCTATGCTTTCGTGCCCCAAATGGCCAGAGCAGGATCAAGACTTCATTCAGTGACTGTATCCCAAGACTTCCTTAGGTGATTTTTCTATAAGAAATTTAGATAGATCAGAGACCCATTCCCAGAATGCCATCCTTAGGGTCTTCTTTCTTTGAAACCACTTATGATACTAATACATCTACTAAATTTCCACCACAGTGATGATACAGAGCCTGTTAAGCATCATGGGAAGATGGCATTTATCACAGATGCATTTACAGATCTTCTGATCTGAGAAAGAGCTAGAGTGAAACATAGAAGTTGTGGATTGGTGAATCAGCTAGCAGTGAAAGCTTTAACTTTCCTATGCAGAGCACAGGTTGGAGTTCCAAGGGAGGGATCAAAGTGTTCCCAGGCACTCTGGGTGGAAATCCTAAGCTGAAACTAAGAGGATCTTGAAGAAGAATAAGAAACATAGATACGCTCACTCCAAACTATCTGTTGCAACCTCTATGTTCAGCTGACCTCTGGTGCTCAACATGCAGAAAGATAACTACATGCAGAATACAGAAGCAAAACTTCCTTTTGGTCTTTAGATACCTTTGTGTTTATATCACCACGTCCCTCTTACACTTCAGTGATCTTCCAAGTACAGTGATGGTTATTTTAATTTTTTTCTAAATTATATACAAAGGTTTCATTATCAAGTATAATCTGAAAATGATTACAGCCTAGGTAAGTTTATTTAATACCACCTAGTACAAAATGGGTTCTCCTGGACTGAGGCTGGACTCATACTTGTTTCAAACCTGCTTTGGTATCTAGGATCCTTTTCTGAATTCTCCTCTCTTCTCAAGTGAACTGTGACTATAACTAGGATGTTTCTGTTCTAGATGTTTCTTTCATGACTGTGGCAAAAATCTTCCTCCTACTCAGTCATGATTTTATCTCTTGCTTTTATCTTTTTCTCATGAGCTCCTATGATGTTGGAGTCTCACCAGGCAGGATTAACTCATGATTAAATGTGATCGATTAGTCTATTCAAATGAGAGCAGATGACTTCAAAGTAAGAATGCTCATTCTACTCCAACTAAGTTGATACTAAGTAGTAAATAGAGTATTTTTGTTCTGTTGCTTTCGTCTGGCCAATGTAGCACATGTCTTTGATGTGTCTTTCATGTCTTTCATACCTTAGGATTTGAATGTTTTTTATACTTCCAGTTACCTAGTCTGTGGTTCAGAATACATGAGAATAGATGAATTTGTAGAGAAACATTTACTACACAAGTCTGAATTCATTTGTGAGTGCAATCCAACCTGTCAGTTGGCATAAGAATTTCCTATTAACATATAGCCTGTTCTTTAATCCAAATGTATGTAAAGCCTATAATATAGTTCAAGCATCCAGGCTATTCCCGAAAGATTATATATATACACCAAACCTATAGATTCCTGTTTTCTTTCCTTTTAAACGGTTATGAAATCTCTGTCCATGCAGCACTGAGGCTGAAAATTAAGACCCATCCATTAGTTCTGGCTAAAAGAAATGTATAAGTGTTTAAGTCAGTCATCTAAGTGCTGATAATGCAAATTGTGTGTTCTTGATGTTGGAAGTGAAGTCACAGTGGAAACTTCCATGTGAGGAGATGGGTCACCACAATCTTCCTTTGCTGTTACTCAATAGGATAGACATTCACTGAACCTTCATCCTGTACTGACTCTGCCATGGGCATTAGGCTCTTCTGTTGGCTGATTTTCTATCGTCTCAGGGCAGGAGAATGATTAGAACATCCTCTCTCTCTCTCCCTCCTTCTCTCTCTCTCTCTCTCTCTCTCTCTCTCTCTCTCTCTCTCTCTGTGTGTGTGTGTTTAATGAACTGTTACTACAACGTTTTTCCTTATTCTGTTTACAATTTATATTTTCACAGACCTCACTAATGCTGAAGTCCCTCAATCTCCTATGCAAAGAGTTACAAGGAGGGGACAAGATGTAATTCTTAAGTGTGACCCAATTCCTGGTCATACTAGACTTTATTGGTACCGACAGAAGCCAAGGCAAGGGTTAGAATTTCTGATGATTTCCAGGTTGAGTTTATATCTGACAAATCTGGAATGCCTAGTGACCAGTTCTCTGCAGAGAGGCCCTGGGGGCTTCTTCTCCACACTGAAAATCCAATCCACAAATCAAGAGGACTCAAGCACCTACCTCTGTGTTAGCAGCTTAGCCACAGCATGGCACAGACACTTCTTTTCTGCTCACAGACTTCTGACTTCACACTCCTCATAATGTGTAGAGCCTCAAATATCAGTTTTCATTTATATAAAATCATCACAGAAAAATTCACAAAACATTGGCTCTAAATATGGGTGACAGAAACAATTGAGACCTGTGACATTCTAGACATCTCTAGAGGCAGTTGAGTGCTACAGGGCAAGAACTGGGCATCTTAGCATTAGCCTTCAGGCCACAGTAGCCAACCATCTATGCAATCTTGAGGCTGTTACTCATTCACAAGCCTATGGCACATGCAGTGTCCACGACTCTCTCCTGCAGTTGGTTGATCGATGTGGTATCTGTAATGTTCACAACCATGAGCTATATTATTTCTTCAGTTGCATCTTCTACTTTAGCCAGATTAGACAATTGGGCTATATAGTATGAAATTTGTCTTACTGTTTTGGATTCAAAACCTTTACTACATTTAATGGCAGTTACTTGATAAACAAACAAACAAAAATGGTACTAAGACTTCACTTTATTTGAATATATTAAGCATGTTTTTCATTTTATGTCTATTTCTCCCTGTTCTTGTCCTGACAGCTACACTTTACCATGCACGCATACGTGCGCGCACACACACACACACACACACACACTCATTTACATTTCAGTGCAGTCTTAATACCCTAAAGCAATAACTAGAAATTGAATTTTTCAATTCCTGCCCAAGACATTCAATTTGAAATAATTTCCTTGAGGTCTCTAACTTAAAAAGATGGAATTAAAAATCAATGTTCTTATTTTTGTTAGGTTAGTATATACTGATATATATATATATATATATGTATATATATATATATATATATATAGTCAAAAATACAATTACTTTGTTGAATAGTTGCCCGTCCATCTGTACGTGAAACCAGTTTCTATCTATGAGACATAAACATATAATGAGAGTGAATGAAAAGTTCTGGGTTTCTGCTTCTCCTCAGAGACAACTCAGGGTTCCAAGATTGGAACTGCATATCATAAACCAGGCACCATAGGGTGCACGTGCAAACTGGTTAAAGGAATTTCAATCCCCACCCCCCCCAAACCATGGCTCTGTATACCAAATTCTTTTCTATATCATGATGACATTGGCAAGGAATTGCCCTGGTCCTACTTTACTATTGTCACCCTTAAATACCCCACATTTTGTTTTTCTGTCTCCTGGGAGCAAATAAAGCCATACTACACATGGCTATAGCCTGTCCTCGGCAATTCAAGTAATTTGCTCCTTAGACTTTGTCTCAACTTTGGCTACCTGGTCATAGTAGCAGAATAATCTCTGATTGGTGTTCTGGTTTATACAGAGCACAGGCCTTGGTTATAGATACTGTATTTGTAGTGGCAAGATTGTAGAACATGGGCTCGCTCTGAAGATTCTGTTCAGATATTTAATACACCTTGCTGTTTTCTGTTTCATTCCCGATTCTCACTGATTAGAAGAATTCCTCTGGCTTGTGCTGCTTATAGCACTAAAGAAGGTTTTCCTGCTTTAATTATAACCAGAAATCATTTCAACTTTTCTGTTTGAAAAATTTAAGGCAGTAAAAAATAAGCACTGAGCACTAAGCTATGTGAAGCAGACATTGTCCGTGTCACATGATGAAGACCTCTTTGAAGGTTTATTGTTAGCAACAAACTTCTAGTCTAGTTGAAATGAGAGGGCAGAGAGTTGGAGAACATGGGACTTGGAGAGAAGTCTTATCATGAATTACGGAATTTGAAGAAAGGAGATTTCCACTTGATACAGTCAGTATTCAGGGGGATAAAAAAGCAGCCATGAGCTGGTACATGGAAACTAAGGAAGACAAAGCAGTAATTCTAACTTGGTGGAGGAAGGAAAGAGACAGGAACACATCTTGGAAATAGAAATGAGCCCTTTGGACCAGCCCACAGACAGCAAATAGCTATAATCCAGCATGTTCTGTTGCTGGTCTCATGCTCTCTGTAGTACTAATTCGCATCCATGTAACCTTGTTTCCCACAATCCTGCTATGGATTCTTTTCCCAGCTCTCAAGCCAGTAGGCATGCACTATGTAAGCGATCCATGCACACCCCTTCTGCTAATTATACCCAGCCTGATTCCCCACTGCTTAACCCGTAATCAGTTGATTTTATAACACAGTTTATATTTTCTTCCCATTTAATTTTTTATTCACATACTTGACTTCATCTTGAAGATGATCTTACCGTTGATCAGTTTATTTTGTGTTGTTTGGGCTCTTTTGTTTATCTTTAGTAAGAAAGATTATTCTTACCCACCAATTCCTATGTCTTTATTCCTAATATTTTATACTAAGTAGCATTTCTTTCATGCCTATCTATCTTTTAAAAGAAAATGTTAAGGATAACATTCTCATAATTGTCGTTTATGTAGTAGCAAAATTAAGGTAGGATAGATCCTTAGTGTGGAAACTCCAAGAGTAAGTTATAGCTAGAATTAAAGTTTAGATTGAGGTTTAAGAAAATTGATTATAAAAACTGTTCTGTAATACTTCTGGGATTTTCGCTGGCTGACCACTCCAGTATTTTTCCTGTGTTCCTTGGGTGACTACAAAGAAAAATGCCTGTCTTGGCCACAAGATGGCACTCGGCTCCATAGATCTCTAGAGAGACTGAGGGTGGAGCCTAGGAGGGATGTTAAGACGAAGCCCAACTTGGAAAGTTTCAGTTACCAGGTTGCCCGTAGCTATCCAAGACGTGGGAGGATATCTCTAAACTTTAATGAGACTCACAGAGGTTTTGGGCGAGGTAGCTTGGATATCAGAACAGGTGCTGACAACGGACAAACTCCTCAGAGGAGAAAGGGAAGCCACTGGAGTGCGGTTTACCCTCATTTCTTGTTATCTCTGATAAACTCACTTTTCCTGCTGGCTTTGCTGAGCAAGAGAGGAGCCCTGAGACAGAAGTGGTGAGGGAGAGGTGTCATCACAGACCCAACCATCACTCCCTAGGACAGGAACCTCAGAATTCTTTTCTCAGTCCTAAGAGCACAGCTGTCAGTGAGGGTGATTCCTTACTCAGTGTGGACTGAAATGATCCCCACATTCTTTTGTGTGATGCTTTGTCTGCTAAGAGCAGGTGAGTTCTGCATTTTGTTGGAAAATTCTACCATCATTTGCAGGGTTCTGGCTCCAAATCTTTCCATCCCTACAGACACATGCTGTTTCTTCTCATTTTGTCTTATGCCTACTTCTTCAACAGGAGATGGTGGAATCACCCAGACACCTAGACACTGGATAACACATACTGCCAGAAAGATAATCCTGGAGTGCTCACAGAATATGAACCACTATTGGATGTTCTGGTATCGACAAGATGCAGGACAGGGGTTGAGGCTGATCCATTACTCAGGAAGTATTGACAGCACTACCAAAGGAGATGTTCCTGAAGGGTACAGTGTCTCCAGAAATGAGACACAGCGCTTTCCCCTGACATTAGAGTCAACCAGCCCCAACCAGACCTCCATGTACTTCTGTGCCAGCAGGGAACACAGCACTGCACAGCCAGGTGCTGCCTGCACAAGAAGGACAACCACGAGGTTGAGATGGGTCCTTCTTCTTCAGCCTTTGCCCCAAGCAAAGGAACAGTCTGCACTTTCTGAAGCTCTTCTCAACAATGGACTCTCAGCCAGAGGGACCTTGTGCAGCGCGAACCTTAGTGTGAGCTGAGGTGTATTATGCATGTCATGCAAAGGATATTGCCTTTTCTAATTTGAAGTCTCTTAGTAACTGAGTAGAGGGGATAGTAGCCTCCCACATGACATTGATATTTCATTTTCTTTGCAAAATAGAAAAACAGCATGAAAAATATCTGATCACTCTGAACTTCTCGAATCCTTCTCCAAGGTTAATGTCACCTTGGCCTTGATTCCATCAAATCCACCACATTTCCTCTGCAGACAACAGTGTTACTACTAAGTTAAGAATATGCAAGTCAACAAACTTACAAGGGAACATTAACAAATGTGCCAAACAGCAGTCATAGATGTAACGATGTTCAGGCTGGAGAATTACTGAAGAGAGAACAAACTAAGGACCCATGGGGGCAGAATGCAATTGAGTCTTACTAAGGTAGATCCAGATAGGAAACTGATACACTTCTTTGTCGGACTGCAACATTTTTACTTGTGAATATTAAGTAAGCACTTTTCTTAAGGCTTCCATCATTCCTTAGTACCTACAGGTAGGAGTCCACACCTAGGAGCAAAGTCTCTTCATTTAGAAGCTACAAGCTCCAAAGACATGAGGTCCAGAACTGAACTTGACAGAAGACACAAACCTATGTGTCTATATCATACCCAAATATGACTCTGTAAAGCTGCTGCAGGAGTGTACTGCATCCTCAAGGGAGCCAGCAGATAAAGAGAGGACCAGGCCACTTGCCTTACTAAAAAACGACTCCCCAATTGGTCAGTCTACTGATGGAGGCATGATAATTTATGAATTTACAGGTTATGTTATTTATAGCCATTTATGAATAATTTCTACAGCATCTGAGTGTGTTTAGGCTTTTGCTTCTGTTGAGCTTTCATCCTGCAATGGATCCTTAGCTCTTCCTAGACAAACTCGTCAGTGCAGCTTACTTTGATCTTAGGTTTGGTTGTCTGTATTTCAATCACGAAGCACTTCTCACATTCTCAATATTTTGTGTAAATATGTGTGTTCAGGGATTCACGTCTGTGTGATGGATTAGAAATTGCACTGTGTAGCGTAAAAGCACATATTTGTATAAGACTCCCATCTTTTATGGAATTTAAAATCTCTCATTGAAGGTATAACAGGGAATTCTCATTAAGGTATAACAGGGAATAAAATACTCAAACTAATCAATGGCTAGCTGGTAATACATACTAGTATAATTATGACTAAAAAGAAAACAAAGATTTCTTCATCCCTCTTCCAACCCAATTTTCTTGGAGAGGTAAAATAATTTGATTTCAGTAACCACTGTTTGATTGTGTCTACTTTTGAACCTCTTATAAATAAAATATATTTCTTTTTATTAACCTATATTCCCTCAAAATTAACAGTTTTTGAAATGCACTCATTTTGTGGTCTTAACTCTTCACAATGCTCAGAATGTATTACATTGAATTTGCTTACCTCCTTCCTATGGAAATATATTCAGGTTACACTTACCCCAGTTTTCAAGAATTTCTGCCACTGAAGCTTCTTTGAATGTTATTGTGTGGTTCTTTGTGAATGTGCATCTATTTCACTTGGGTACAGACAACAGAGTAGACTTATTGACTCCTAAGCCACATACATACTTAAACTTATTTAAAACATTGGGAACATTTTCCAAAGTGACTTTCTGAATTATAATTCTAAAATCTTAGTAGTCTCTAGCTCCACATTCTAATCAGCAGCTGGTGTTTTTCATCCTATTAGCTACCCAATAGATTAATAATAATTTCTCCCTCACATTTCTCTAGTGAATGATAATATTTACTCCACTTCACTTTTAGTTATGCATGTGTGTATATATATATATGTGGATATATGCACAAGAGTCCAGGTACCCCTGAAGTCTAGAAGATAGTGTTAGATCTCCTGAAGATCAAGTTATAGGTAGTTGTAAAGTATCCAGTAGGTGCCAAGAACCAAATTGGGGTCCTCTATGTCTTAGGGTTTCCATTGCTGTGAAGAAACATCATGGCAGTGAGAACTCATATAAAGAAAAACATTTAATTGGGGCTGGCTTACAGTTTTAGAGCTTTAGTCCATCATTATCATGGCAGGAAACAGCAGTATGCAGGCAGACATGGTGCTGGAAAAGGAACTGATCTACATCTTGATCCACAGTTAGCTAGGAGATGTGGACCACATCGGGCAGAACTTGAACATTTTAACCTCCAACCCTGCTTTCACAGTAATACACTTCCTTCATACCTATTCCAATAAGGCCATACCTCCTAATACTGCCGCTCCGTATGGGCCGAGAATTCAAGCACATGAGTCTACCTGTACAAACGACCACATTCTACAAGGCGAATATATACTCTGAATTCTTGAGTCATCTCAATCCACAATATTTGCTTGTTTTGCACGTTAGCTGTGTGTGTGCATGTGCGTGTGCGTGTGTGTGTAATGTGCATGTGGCCTCAGATCAAACAAAGGAAACTATGCAGCTTGTTTTATGAAACCTTCACTGGCCTGGACTGTGTGATAAGACTAGAGTGGCAGATCGCTCCAATGCTGGTGTTACAGGCATATGTGTTGTTTTACGTGGATACTGGGAATTTGAACTCGGGTTCTCATGGTTATGAAGTAGGAACTTTTAACGGCTGAACATTCTCCCTAGTTTCCCCTTCATTTTCTTAATAGATTTTTTTTTAAAAGGGGGGGAGGAATTTAACACTTTTATTCAATTCTTTTACATTCTAGAAGGGCATCTTAAAAGCCATAAAAAAGAGTGGAGGATGGCCTGAGGGAAGATGGATAGAGAAGGACCCAGTGAGACAAGTAGAGCATATATGTAAAGACCTGGTTGTACATTCTCAGATCCAAGATTTTTTTTAATTGGACCTGAAGTTTAAATTGTTTTTGAATATATAAAATTAATCATTTCAAAACAGATTTAGGTTCTTAGTAAAATTGATGAGGAACTTGAAAGCCTCCACATATTTCCTGATTCCTCCTAAGCATGGATCCCTTATAATCAACTCTGCACCAGAAGCCAGATCCACTCTCTTCATTGACAAATCATCACTACTGCAAGTCCATTATTAATACTGGGTTTCCTCCTTGGTGTCATATAACCCAAGGGTTTTATGCATTCATATAGGAAACTATCATTACACCTTAGTATGTATTTTTTCCTCTCTTAAAATTTCTCTTTGTTCCACCTACTCATCCTTCCCCTTATCCTAACTCTACTGACCTTCTTATCTCCATGGATTTAGCTTTTGTAGCCTGTTAAATATTAGAATCCAGCATTACATGTCCATTTCATGTTGGTTTCATTTGTTTAGTAATATAATAGGTAAATATGTCCCCTTCACATCTTCTTATACCTTGATAGATTATTTGGTTTTAGTTCTGAATATCTCATTATTAAATGCATTGGTTTACAGATCCACTTGCCTCCTGATAGGTAACAATGGTGCTGTCTACTTGTGACAGGTATGAATAAGTTAATATAAGCCGTTGTGTTAACGATTTTCACTTCATTTGGACAAATAGCAAGGAGGGAACTTCCTAAAGCACATGATAAGGATGCATGTAGTTCTATAAAAAGCGGCCAAGCTGACTTTCAACATGGCAGTTCCACTTTGTTCTTCACCAGCAATGAATGAGAATTCCTGTTTCTCTATATCCTTGCCATGGGTTGCTACTGTTGTTTTTTCTAATTCTGGGGATTATAACCAGTGGAAAATGATACCTATTGTTTCAAATACACTTTTTGGTTTGTTTGTTTGTTTTCCGAGACAGGGTTTCTCTGTGTAGCCCTGGAACTCACTCTGTAGGCCAGGCTGGCCTCCAACTCAGAAATCAGCCTGCCTCTGCCTCCCAAGTGCTGGGATTAAAGGCATGTGCCACCACTGCCCGGCTCACATACACTTTTAATTAAAATATAATTATATCTCTTTTGCCTTGCCTTGCCTTCCTCCATCTCCTCCAATGTCCCCTCTCCCAAACTTTCCATGTCCCCACTCTCAAATTAATAGTCTCTTTGTAAGAGCCTGAGTACCAAAAAGTCTGCTGTGAGACTGCCTCCTTTAGAAATGGTGGAATGAACAAGGTTTGGACAATGACAGACTCAATAGACAAGGTAACATAGAAAGGGGAAAATATCTACCAAAGAACTACAGGCAACTAAATGTTGCTGAGAGTGTAGGGAGAACTAATAGTATCCTTGGATGGTTAAGATTTTGCATTTTTATGAAGCTCAACTTAAAAGACAGTAAGGTTCAGTTCTTGAGTTTTTGTGTCTGAGGTTTGGGAGAAGGCTGTCTAAAATTTTCTGTGCTATTTAAAGGAGGAAACCAATCACAAAGCAATCTTTTCTGGAAGGAAAGAAGCCACGAAACAAATCGTGCAAACCATGACAATTGATTGTCTTGGAACCTCTATTTCCTTCACATTCCTGTCAGCCTATGAATGCAGGATGATGGGATAAACTACCTCAAAGCTATACATTGCTCCTTTACATGTTCTTTGTCACTGATTGAAAACCCAGTACTTGTGCTGTCCTGGGGCTGTCTCCAAAGTTCCAGGCTTTTTTGTTTTTGTTTGTTTTTTAAATTATTCCAGTAGGTGTTAGTTTTGCACTTAGGGCTGAATCTTTAACATATTGGAGACACCTTGGAGTTGGTTAATTAAAATATCAGAGCTTGCCTGGGACTTGGCTCATAATGGAGCTGCTTGAGGCTGGCTCCTTTATATCTTGTAATCATTACATTATTCCAAGTCACACAAAATGGTTTTGCACAAAATAGGTTCCTATGTTCCTAACACAGTGACTCTATAGCGTTACCATGACTGACCCACTATCATCAAGGAAGAAACTAAAGTACAGAGAAATAAAATAATTTGTCCAAGATAATATAGCATGTAAGTGGAAAGGCCACATTCCATTGGTGTGGTCTCCATGACACATCATTGCCTCTCAACTCATCTTAAAAGCAGGGGCCAGGCCAGCCATGCTGGTGTACATTTGTAATCACAACTGGAAGGCTGAGACAGGAATGTTGCTATGGATTAGACACCAGCCTCAGCACCATAGTGAGACCCTGCTCCACTAAGCTCAATCTGAAACCAAACAAATGACAAGAATACCTGAGACCAACAATAGTGATATTTTCAGATCTAAAAAGGAATTTCCACGAGCTATTATGGAGAACTGAACTGAACTGGCTTACCTATGTGTGATAAATCTGAGAATTAGTAGAAAAAGTCATTGATACAAACCTCCTCAGTAAAGAGTGTAAATGAGAAACTACCTCATTGTAAATTTGCTCTGCAAAAAAAAGGTGATTCTGTTAGTTATAGTTAACTTCAGTTGACTGGATAAGGTTTGAGCTTTGAACAGATTATAAGAGACAAATAATGAGAAAAACAACAGGCTGCCATCTGTGATCTTCCCTCCCCTCCTTTTCCACTCAGTCTCAGCATTCCCTAAGAGTAAACATTGGAAAAATGGTTTACCATTGTAGACTTAAGGGGAGGGTCAAGTAATTGGGAAACCCATTGGCAAAAAGCTCAGCCTCCATTGGTGACAACAGTCCTCACTGGGAAATGTCCCGCACAGGAAATGCATAATTGGCTCACAGAGTGACTTCCTTGAAAGGGAGCCCTGCATAGAGAATCCAGGAAGGAACGAGCATGGGTACATATAGACCTGCCTTCTGTGCATAGGTACATATGGACCTGCCTTCCGTTGTTACCCACTGTCAGGAAGAACAGCTGGTCCCTAACTCCAGCTCTGCAGACCTGACAGAAGCACCTGCTCCCCTCTTTTGGCTGTAGGAGAGGACCTGTGGACTGAACTGTTTACCTCAACCCTTCTCCACCTTAGAGCTTCCTCACCTGCCTCTTGCTCCCTCCGACATAGGGGAGGCAATCCTCCACCAGCAGTTTCCTCCCTATGGTTGTACTAGACCTCACAGGTGCTCCTCCATGGTTCCCATTGACAGTTTCCATCTGAGAATAATGGAGAAACAGGAGACAGAAATGGAAACTGAGTCTAGACTTTAAGGTTATTCTGGTTTCTCTTCAGACTCTATCAACCTTTGTTATTTACTAAATTACAGGAATTTTTAGCAAGAGTCATATATGGAAACAAACTTATGCTAAAAATTAAAACCATTTGGCATTTCGCAAGAATTTAATGTTTAAATTATCATTTCATTCATGGTGTTATTTTAAAAAAAATAAAATCGTGTGTAGTAATCTTCAAAAAAAGAAAAGAAAAGAAAAAAGAAAACCCACTGCTTTCTGAATGAAAAACAAACAAACAAACAAACAAACTAACTAAACACTAAGGGACAAGTATGTATGGTGGAGAAGAAAGTTTATTGTAGATACAAGAGAGAGCATTGCCACAGGCATATACTTCTGAGAGAGTTCAGAAAAATCATGACATTAAGGCAGTGAGGAAAGCAGGGAGAGGAAGGGAGAGGTTGTGCAGCAGCCAGAAGGCCAAAGGTACAAACAGGGCAGGTAACTAAAATAGCTGGATAGTATAGGGAAGAGCCTCTGGGGAAAGGGCAGCCAAACTCCTGGGTTGAGGAATTAAGAGGTAGGGGGCTGAGTATGCCTGCAGCTAATAGGGACCGAGGAATGTTGGGAGAACTTAAAGAGCAGGTCCATTTTGATGTGTTAAATAGGCACCTTAGCCGGTTGTTCTGGGTTTGAAACTTAACACTTCCAAAGTCACAAGTGCAAACGTTCTACCTGGCCCCAAATGTTTATCCTACCACATCAGTTCTTGGATATGACTAAGATCACTTTTCTGTTTATAAGTATAACTTAGTTTTCCTTAGGGCCAGCTTGGGCCACATCTCTGAGGGTGGGAGGGTATCTCTTTAAGAGAACATTTGTACACAGTACCACAGTTTCTCTGTACACTCTGTATAAGAAACAAACATCACCTTCCTAAGACCTCCCATCTGGTAGTGGATGAGGATGCATAACATATTAATGAACCCCTCTGGAGCCGGTGGCCCCAAGCCAGGGCGTTTATTTTCACATTTTGGGGTTCTTCCTTAGCATTTCTACAGTCTCACTTAGCAATGCTAATTTGCAAAAGGCTAGAACTTTGCTTACTGCTAATTGCAGAACAGTGGAGGCTTTATTGCCTCTAATTGCAGCACGTTAGAGCTCCTTTCACTTTTTTCACTGGGGTAAGCAATACATTATCCAGAGGTCAGGGTTTTTTTTTTGTTTTGTTTTGTTTTTGTTTTTGTTTTTGTTTTTTTGCAGTTTTAGCTAGGTCTTTTAGTCAAGGTGCTGGTATAACTGAGAATGAAGAATGAAGAAGTTGTTTACAAACATGTGGCAGAATTAAGGAGAAATGACAGGGAAAGAGCAAGTATGGGGTATGGCTGGAAAGACAGTGAGTCTCAGCCCCCAGGGTATAGAATGTTGCAAAAATGGCTGTCTACCTTGTATTATGCCATTTAAAAAAGAAACCCCTGAGAGGTTCTGCCAGCTCCTGATTGATACAGATGCAGATATTCACTACCAACCATTGGACTGAGCCAGGGAGCCCAATGGAAGAGTTAGGGGAAGGACTGAAGGAGCTGAAGGGGATTGCAACCTCATAGGAAGAACAATAACAATATCAACTAACTGAACCACACAGAAATCCCAGGGACTAAACCACCAATCAAAGAGAATACGTGGAGTAATCTATGGCTCCAGATACATATGTAGCAGAAGATGGTCTTATCTGACATCAATGGGAGAGGAGACCCTTGGTCCTGTGGATGCTCCAGCATAGATGCTAGAGGGGTGAGGTGGGAGTGGGTGAGTGAGTGGAAGAGCACCCTCATAGAGGCAAAGGGGATGGGGGTTGGGATGAGGGATTTGTGGAGGGGAAACTGGAAAGAGGGATATCATTTGAAATGTAAATTAATAAAATGATTAATTAATGAGAGAGAGAGAGAGAGAGAGAGAGAGAGAGAGAGAGAGAGAGAGCCATGAATGAAGCAATATGTTCTAGAAAGAAAAGCAGCAAAATACAGAACTTAGAAACCAGGACAGTTGGTTTTCTTGGCACCCTCTTTTCTCTGTCAGACTCTGAAGGCAGGATGGGTCAGGAGAGAAACTGAAAATATGTAGAATGCTACACATGCAAACTTCAGGCTAAAAATCCCATTTACCAGTTCTGAGTTATAAGCTGACAAAGTAGCAGAGTGATTTGGGAGAAATCTTACTACTAATAATTTATTACCAACCCAAGTTCCATTCAGATTTGATCAGAGAGCAGCATTCCTTGCCACTTAAGGCAAAGGTTAAGAATGCTGCTCTAAAAAGGAAAATATACAGGAAAAAAAAGCAAAAGCAAAAACAAACGAAAACCCCCAGGTAGTTAGAATCCCAAATCATAAAGATAATGTGAGGATGTCCAAGTAGAGTTGGAGAATAGGTTTTAATCACAGCTTGTTTGTTGGTCACCTGCTGATGGGTAAGTTTGCAAGCTTCAGCAAAGGTCTCAGCACAGAGTATGTAAAAAGGAGAGAGATGAGAACTTGCATATTCTGGGTTGGGAACTGCAGGAAACCTTCAAAATATGGTAAGCTAATGAAAGGGACATCACAGGGTAAACCTCAAATCAGGGAAAATGTTGGCTAAGAACTCAGCTCTTACCCAAGAGCCTTCTGCAGCCTAGCCATAAATTCTGGCTTCATGTCTGTTTAATGTCTATTCTGAGAGTAGGTTGATCCTGAATACAAAAAGGGAAGCTGTTATAAACTTGCTGACTCTCAAGTCTGTCACTTTGTTCTGAGGATGGACTTCAGACTCCCTACTGTATTCTTTATCCATTTCCTTTTGCTTCAGGCCCAGAAAATGTGCAGCCATCCAACTTTCAGACAGCTGATCAAAACATGAGGATAGCAAGCGTTTCTGAGATGTTCCTGAGAAATAGGTGATTCTGGACATTCCTTTGTGTCATGATATCAATAAGCCCTAAGTCAGGTCCTTTAGTGCTTTGAGTTTTATGGAAGTGTGCAAAGAGGAAAAGGAAACTTCTCTGAGTGATTCTCAGCTCAGCTGTTTTTTGACTATAGTTCTGAGCTGAATGTGAGCACACTGGTGCTCAAGGACTCATTCCTTTCTCTTTGTGCCAGCATTTTGACACACCCCTGAAGACTCACCTACATTCTGTGCATAAGCCTCCTGCCTTTACTCTCACAGAGAACACATGTCTGCTTGGCTCTTTCAAGGGATGTTACCAATTGCTTCAAAGACATTTCTGTGTCTTGCTAAGATCAGAGCATTTCCAACTCACCAACTAAGTTTTATGGAATCACACAAACAACCAAGATCCTCAAGTTCATGTGTGTTTGTGCCTAAGGTTTCTACTACTCTGTAAGACACTAACAAAGTATCTACTCTTATCAATTCTGGTTAACTTCATTTGAACAGTGATCTCTCTCAATGTATGTTACATTCTTAATATACACACTTTAAAGCTTTGCAACAACCATATAAATCAAATATTCTTATGTTGTAAGACTCCTCAGAGCCTTAGCTACCGGGGATCCTCTGAGTGAGCCTCGAGGAGCCCGATCAATACAAAAGCAAGAGGAATTTATTGTTCCTGCACGCTGGGGTAGTCCTGCATCAAAGAAGAGGTGGCGACCCTGGGCTGCCCTTCGGCAAGTTTTTATGCAATTTCCAGGGGTGGAATAAAGCATCAGCAACTAGGCACAATATGATTGGCAGAACAGTGCACCGTTTAAACTGATTGGTCTTTAGGGAATGAGGTAAGAGGGGCTTAATCAGCTCCTCCCTTCCAGCCTACATGCTCCACCAGCCTCTTCCTTCTGGGAGAGGAGGGGTCTTCATGGACCGGTGGAATTTTCCAACAGTCTTTAGTCAGCTGAAGTCTTCAATGTCCTCTTTATAGATAAAGTTTAAGGACAGAAAGCTAACCTTCAATTCTTTATAGTTTATAAGAATCAGAGCTAGAGGTAAGTTTCTCATATTATAAATACAGTCTTTTTCATACCTAAGTGTTCTACTACCATCCTCTGTGTTTTGAACAGTAACATGGAGCCCCAACCTTGCCTTTTATGCCAACTGGACACTAGAAGGCAGAGTAGGCATTGCCATGAGTCTACTATGTCTTCTTGGGAAACTTTTGAGGAATGCATAACTTCACACTGATTCTTCATGATCTATTTGTAATATTTGTGAGTTCCCCACTCTGTAGTTTATAGTTCACATTGACAAACAAGAGTTTAATACCACTGCTAATACCACTGCTAATACCACTGCTAATACCACTGCTAATACCACTG
>JADRCH010000064.1:5753898-5845490 GCA_019843965.1 Rhynchomys soricoides | reverse complement strand
TAATACCACTGCTAATACCACTGCTAATACCACTGCTAATACCACTGATAATACCACTGAAGTCAGAGCTTATTTTGTGTATGCCTTATTTTAATAATCTCCTCCCTCACATAAATGTCTAATATCTTATTCATTTATGCTAAAAAAGATTTAAATTATACTTATATATTGTATGTAAGAATAAATTTATCCAAAATATGTAAAATATAAAGAGATCTTTGAACAGAAAAGTGAAATATGTACAATGTAGCTACAGACTATAATAAAGGGTCCATTGAGTTTGAAAACCTGAGATATATGCAGAGAGATGAAGCATGGATGCTACAGGACTCAGTATCACTATCATTAGAAGAAACCATGTGGATGAAATCTATGGCGGTAAGTTAATGAGTTATAGAGTGGAGTCAGGGCAGAGGTAAAGCACATTGACACTGCATGCTGATTCTGTTAAGCAAGAACTGGTCTTCTAATATACAAACTAATGATTTTGATGGGGATAGCATTGAATCTGTAGATTACTTTCAGAAGGATGGCCATTTTAACCATGTTAATCCTGCTGATACATGAGCATGGGAGATCTTTCCATCTTCTGAGGTCTTCTTCAATTTCTTTCTTCAGAGACTTGAAGTTCTTGTCATACAGATCTTTCACTTGTTTGGTTAGAGTTACACCAAGATATTTTATATTGTTTGTGACTATTGTGAAGGGTGTCATTTCCCTAATTTCTTTCTCAGTCTGTTTATTCTTCGAGTATAGGAAAGCTACTGATTTGCTTGAGTTAATTTTGTATCTGGCCACGTTGCTGAAGTTGTTTATCAGCTGTAGCAGATCTCTGGTGGAGTTTTTCGGGTCACTTAAGTATACCATCATATCATCTGCAAATAGTGATATTTTGATTTCTTCCTTTCCAATTTGTATCCCTTTGATTTCCTTTTGTTGCCTAATTGCTCTAGCTAGAACTTCAAGTACTATATTGAATAGGCAGGGAGAGAGAGGGCAGCCTTGCCTAGTCCCTGATTTTAGTGGGATTGCTTTGAGTTTCTCTCCATTTAGTTTGATGTTTGGCCACTGGTTTGATATATATTGCTTTTACTAAGTTTAGGTATGCTCCTTGAATTCCTGATCTTTCCAAGACTTTTATCATGAAGGGATGTTGAATTTTGTCAAATGCTTTTTCAGCATCTAATGAAATGACCATGTGGTTTTTTTCTTTGAGTTTGTTTATGTAGTGGATTACATTGATGGATTTCCACGTATTGAACCATCCTGCCTCCCTGGGATGATGCCTACTTTATCATGGTGAATGATCGTTTTGATGTGTTCTTTGGTTCGGTTTGCAAGAATTTTATTGAGTATTTTTGCATTGATATTCATAAGGGAAATTGGTCTGAAGTTTTCTTTCTTTGTTGGGTCTTTGTGGGGCTTTAGTATCAGTGTTACTGTGGCCTCATAGAATGAATTGGGTAGTGTTCCTTCCATTTCTATTTTATGGAATAGCTTGAAGAGTATTGGTATTAGGTCTTCTTTAAATATCTGATAGAATTCTGCACTGAACCCATCTGGTCCTGGGCTTTTTTTGGTTGGGAGACTTTTAATGACTGCTTCTATTTCTTTAGGGGTTATGGGACTGTTTACATGGTTTATCTGATCCTGATTTAACTTTGGTAATTGGTATCTGTCTAGAAATTTGTCCATTTCCTCCAGATTTTCCAATTTTGTTGCATATATGCTTTTGTAGTAGGATCTGATGATTTTTTTAATTTCCTCAAAGTCTGTTGTTATATCTCCATTTTCATTTCTAATTTTGTTAATTTGGATACTGTCTCTGTATACAAATTATCCAAAGGTGGAAGCAGGCAGGTTCTTACCTCTCGGCTTTTCTTCAGTCCCTGTGTCTGGAGCCTGCCTTCAAGTGGCTCCTCAGCACAAGTGGGCGGGTAGCTTTCTCTCTACACTGCTTGTATATGGAGGCCTGGTGGGCCAGGCAGGTTTTCTGGCCACAGGTGGAGGCAGGCATGCTCTTACCTTCCAGCTTTTCCTCAGTCTCTGTGTCTGGAGCCTGCCTTCAGGTGTCTCCTCAGCACAAGTGGGCAGGTAGCTTTCTCTCTGCACTGCTTGTATATGGAGGTTTCCTGGGTCAGGCTGGTGTCTCTGGCCACAGGTAGAATCAGGCAGGCTCTTACCTCCTGGCTTTTCCTCAGTCCCTGAGTCTGGAGCCCACCTCCCGCTGGCTCCTCAGCACAAGTGGGGTCAAAGAAATGTTCCTTTGACCATTGGATTGGGCCACATTTCCTAGTATGACAGATTTTCATGATTTTTGACTTAACACAGTCACTAATTTACATTCATTTCTTAATCAACAAAAACTTCTTGTCTTGTTCTTTAGGTCAAAAAGATCCTTTTTTCTTTTTTGTTTTTTTTTTTTTGATACTTTATTTACATTTCAAATATTTCCCCCATTCCAGATCTCCCCTTTGGAACCTCCTTATTCCCTCCCCCCTCCCCCTGCCACTATGGGGGTATTCTCCCACCCACCCACTCACCCACTCTCGTCTTCCCTCCTTGGCATTCTCCTACATTGGGGCACCTAAAACCCTCCAGCCCAAGGGCCTCTCCTCAACCTGATGGCTAACAAGACCCTCCTCTGCCACATATGTGGCCAGCACCATGGGTCACTCCATGTGTATTCTTTGGTTGGTGGATCAATCTCAGGAGTATCAGGGGGTCAGGCCAGTTGCCACTGTTGTTGCCTTTCTGGGGATGCGAATTCCCTCAGCTCCTTCAGTCCCTTCTCCAAGTCCTCCATCTGGGACCTCCCACTCCGCCCTACTGTTGCTGTGAAGTGACTCTTGGGTATTTCTAACTTTTGGGCTAATAACCACTTAACAGTGAGTACATACCATGTTCAATCTTTTATGACTGCGTTACCTCGCTCAGGTTGATATTTTCAAGTTCCATCCATTTGTCTGTGAATTTCATGAAGTGATTGTTTTTAAGAGCTGAGTAGTATTCCATTGTGTAAATGTACCACATTTTCTGTATCTATTCTTCTGTTGAGGGACAACTGGGTTGTTTCCAGTTTTTGCCTATTATAAGTATGGCTGTTATGAACATAGTGGAACATGTGTCTTTATTACATGTTGGAGCATCTTCTGGGTATATGCCCAGGAGTGGAATAGCTGGGTCCTCAGGTAGTATTATGTTCATTTTTCTGAGGGTCCATCAAACTGATTTCCAGAGAGGTTGTATCATCTTGCATTCCGACCTGCAATGGAGGAGTTGTTCCTCTTTCTCCACATTCTTGCCAACATCTGCTATCACCTGAGTTTTTGATCTTAGCCATTCTGACTGAAGTGAGGTGAAATCTCAGTGTTTTTTTGATTTGACTTTTCCTGATGACCAAGGATGCTGAACATTTCTTTAGGTGCTTCTCGGCCATTCGAGTTTCCTCAGTTGAGAATTCTCTGTTTAGCTCTGTTCCCCATTTTTTGATAGGGTTATTTGGATCTCTGGAGTCTAGCTTCTTGAGTTCTTTGTATACATTGGATATTAGCCCTCTATCAGATGTAGGATTGGTAAAGATCTTTTCTCAATCTGTAGGTTGCCATTTTGTCCTATTTACAGTGTCCCAAAAAGCTCCTTTTTGTAGAAACTGTGTCTTTGTTCTACTTTTATCGCCTGCTATAAAAGCTGTCCTAAGTACTAATGGCTAATAAGCTGTACTAAGTACCAATATTTGAACAAAGAATTATAAGGAAATCATCTTTAAATTCCGACTTGGTCATCCCAGAAGTCTAGGAATATTACCTGGGAATCTCTATCCATTTATCTTATGGAATCATCCTAAGAACGATGGGAAACCTCTATCCTGAATTTTTCTAGAATCACACTCCTTTCTGCAAGTCTGAACTTCATGTTCTTTCACTACCATCATGGGCTTGTTTTCTTTCTCAGTGTCTGCCCCTCGTCTGCTACCTAGATTTTGGTGACTTCCAAAGATAGGATGGCAAGTAGAATGAGTATCAACACTAGAAAAAAAAGTAGTGGTAGAAAACAAATGACTTCTCTAACGCCACTTGATTTTCTTGAGACAAAGATACCTCTTCATGATTTGAGGATTGGAGACCTGCTACTATATCACATGAGTGCGCATTTATGGGTTTTGGGATGTCCAAAACATAACTGTGTTTCATCTGCCACCCACTCTCAACCCTGGTCATGGTACAAGGTACTTATCAGAGCTCTTCACCTCCTTGCAGCTACAAAGCATCTATTATGACACTGCAGAATCCATTTAAATGATAAAAATTGCATGTGCTCTTGTAAAATTATGAGAATCATTTAGGGTTGAAATAATCCCTCAATACAGACCAAGGGTAGATTAAAACACAAACTTTGTCTGAATGATTCACATTCAGTCTTCAAAGACTTGTGTAATTTAATGTGCTGAGGCAGAAAGGACTAAAAACAGATGATTCATTTGAGAATCAAAGCTTAAAAGGCTTCTTTCTTAGGGAGAATAGCGCTTCACACCCACTTGCTGAAGCCACACTCGACAAAGTTATGACCTTCAGATGCATTCTGGAATAATAGTGAGGTTAACATGACCTGAATTATAAACAAAATAGAATATATCTAGAGCCTCAGAGAAGTTAAAAAATGAATTGATAGAAATTATGTAAGGAACTTAATTCAGATTTATAACTGTAGGCACTAGATGGTGCTAATGCACTTTTCCTATTAAATATAGAATTATTTAAATTCTCTGAGAATAAGGTGGTAGAGCCCTGGGTTTCTTGTTGTAAGCAGGGTTTCACAGGTCAAAGCCAAGTTAGTTATAATCAGCAAAAACAAACAAGCATATCAAATGTATCAAACTCCTTTCTACCCACCCCCAGTCATAAGCCAGCCATGACACTTAGATGCTTGAACCCTCTTATGCTTAACAATTTATTAAGTTTACTAAGGAAATGTGCCTTTCCCCCACAGTGTCCCACAGGTATAGACTTTTGTCTTTTTCCTATTTAAAAATTATAAAATATCCCACCTGATGAAAAAAGTACAAATGTCATGGTTTTATGTGGCTAAAATAACTTTTAATATAAAAATTCAATGATGTATAATTAAAATGCTAATGATATCCTTGTACTCCATCTGCTATTAGTAACCATTTTTACCACTTCAGTGTTTTGTAATAATCCCTTTACTCTGTAAGCATATTTCTCTTACTATTAACTGCGTATGTACTTTTTCTTATCTATTTTGATATATATCATATATATGATACATATATATGAAAGAGAGAGTAAGATACACAACTTACACACACACACACACACACACAGATATGATTAATGATCTCCTATTCTTTAATGGGAAGACAGGTATAATTCTATTGTCATAATTATCTTAACATTTCTGCTGAATGATTTTCAAATTCTGACAGATCTTTCTTTAACTGTCTGAACAACTTCCTTGCACTTGCTGCTTCTCCTCTCTTCATCACCTCTCTGGTGACCTCAGTTGTTCTGTCATTCACAATCCTAGCATATCTGAAAGTGCCAATCATACCTTTTACATCATATGGTGGGAATAGAGGGAAGGGGAGATATGGAGACCTCCAGAACTTGCTTCATGCCTCAATTAATGCTCGCAGAGTATCATGAATGGGAGCTACCTTTGCTTTACAAAAAGACTAATAACTGTATTTAGAGTGAAGAAATGCTAGCTCCCTATGACCAGTGACAGTCTGACTACTTTTACATGCCATGGTATCATAGACACCACAGAGTCACTGGAATGGAAGAGGGAGGAGCCTGAGTTGTGGTTGTCAGTCTTCAGAACAGGAAGTGTAAATAGAGGGTGCTGTGTAATAATGGTCTCCATGGGAGGTAAATCTTCTTGGTGTTGGGAGTGAGAAAGGACTATATGTGGTTTTTCCTTCTGTCATGAGAGCTTATAATTGAGAAAACTGCCATTTAAATAAGATGTAGCAAAGATGCAGATATGATCAATCTAAGAAAGGAGCTCTGTAAGAAGTTCTCATTAAAATTAAAACGGGAAAAATGAAGATACAATATGGGCAGCTTCTCTCCCCATTTCTCTGTGTGTGTCTATGTGTGAATATACATGTATGTATGTATGTATGTATGTATGTACTTATCTACCTATTATATATATGAGTGTAATCACACACACACACACACACACATTTTCCTAGTTTGCTTTTTATTGCTATGATAAATAACCATGACTAAAAGTAATTTGGAGAAGAAAGAATTTATTTGGTTTATAGGTTACAGTCCTTCAGTGATGGGAAGAAGTCAGAACAAGAATTAAAGGCAGGAACCTGGAGGTAGGAAGTGAAGGAGATGAACCCTATTTGCTGGCTTGCTACCCATAGCTTGTTCAATGTCCTTCTCTATACAACTAAAGACTATTTGCCCAAAGATGGTACCACCTTCAATAAACTGGGATTATCAGCTTTCTGATCAATCATTAATTAAGAAAATGGCCAAGAGATCACAGGCCAGTCTGATAGAAGCATTTGCTCAGTTGAGGTTCCCTTTTCCTGAATGGTTATAGATTTTGTCAAGTTTACAAAAAACAAAACAAAACAAAAATAACCAACTAGCCAGTTGTATTGTATACACATGCATACACACACACACTCTCACACACACACACACACATGTACCCATAAAAACAAAATCAAAAATACCCCACTGTCTTCAAATAGGTTGGGAAGAAAGCACAGGGATGATGAAGAACAGAGAGGCAGTTGAGAACTCTAAAAGGAGACCCCAGGATTCCCAAAACTACTACCTAAGCTGTTTCAAGTCTGTTGTATAACCTTCCTTTTTTTTTTTTTTTTTTTTTTTTCATCCAGCAGCTAATTTCAATGGTTCAAGCATAGACACAAGCATGGGAAATTGGTTCTTTAGAAATCCAGGGCAAGGAGTGCCATTAAAAGCCAATTAGAAGCTCATTTTACAAATCACATCTGGAAATGGAAATGAGGTTGCTCTTTAGAACTTTCCTACCTAATATATACTAGTTTGACCCCTTCATAGCAAGGCAAGAAGTGACCGCCTTGGTAGTGGTGGGTGTCGGTCAGCCAGTGAAGAGTGCCATGCTTACTATCCTGAGTTTGACTTGCAGTTCTCTGAAGAATGCCTTCCACTTCCTTTTACCTTCTGTCATTCCAAAACCAGCCTTTCCATCATTACCGAAGTGTAGAGATGACAACTGGGAGGAGTCAAACTCTTCTGCTTGCACAGTACATAAAGGGACTTGGGGGAATTGTCTTGATGATGGAGACAGGGCTCATCAATACTGAAGAGGTGATGATGATCACAAAAACTTAACATGTAGAAAGTCATAGGGAAGACACAGCAGTGGACCTGCAAGACAGCTTCTCGCAGGAAGATAGAGGGAATCGTCCACCTTCACTTTTGATGGGGTGGTGCTCCATAGATAAAAATCAACTTGACTTTCCTTATTGATATGCTTCAGAATATCAGTAGCCAGATATTATGAATGATCCCGTCCAGGGAGTATACTTGTTGGACTTATAGGGAATCTCTTCCTGCGGTGTTTAAGATTAAGGTTATTCTGTTCCCTAGGACTTAGGATATTTTCCTGAGTATGGTAAGGGCAAAGTCACAAGGAACAAAGGGATAGGAGCTAAGATAAAAGGGTAGGTTTGAGCCACAAATGTTTCAGATATATTTGTGTCATGGAAGTTTGACAACACCAAAGTGAAAGTCTTTCTGTCACATCAAGATAAAATTGGAGCCTGGGTGTTAGGAAGGGTGTGGACTCATGCTTGCCTGTCTGAGATAAGCACTTTTCACAAAGGCTTCTGAAGGCTTCAAAGAGAGCTTGTCTCCACCCACCCCATGCTGTACACACCTCCCACACAAGCACAGACTTCTGTACCAAAGTTTATCTTTAGAATTCTGTAAGATTGCAACAATTCAGACACGATTCTGAGCAGAACACTTGCCCAGCAACAGCCCTTACCACTCCTGCATTGGGTTGCCAAGATCAATGAACTTTGTATTAAAGTAGCTTATGTAATTTCCTTCCTTTATGACTTTGAAACTTCCCTCTGTTTCAATCTCCTTAAATAATACCCATCATTTATAACAGTTTTTATATTTCTCTTCCAATGCTTCCATTATCAAATAAATGTTATTATTCTTTGGAAGGAGTCTCACTGGTTGTTTAGATTGGCCATGTGTACAGGATGAAATCACAAGCTTCCCTCAGCTCCTAGAGAATGAAGGTTGACCTAAAAACTAGGAGACACATGACTATACAGTACTTGATAAAAGACCGACATTTTTAGGAATCTAGCGGGAATTTGTTACCTCTCATTTTCCTAGATTCCTGCATCAAGCACATGGTTTGCAACATTATGGATCTGTAATGAATGTCAGCAGTTAAACCTAAAACTTTCTCTACTGAAAGTGTCTTTGGATCTGTAGATACCTGGAGACAAAGCAATACCTGGAAGTAAAGGCGTTTGCTGTCCAAAGCCAATCTCCATCCTCACACTCACTATAATACCCAGAGGCATGTGTACAAGAAAGCTCAGAGAAACACTGGGAAAACAGTATGACGTCTCTAAAGTCAGCCTATCTTCCATTGAATGTTGAAACTCTTACTGCACAGGGAGACAAGAGACAACTGACTGAGTAGAAGGTAAGAAACCCAAACTATCCTTAGGAAAACCTGTGAATGGAGCTTTGAGCAGAAACAATATCACAGATATATATGCACCAGACTCAGAGGCTGAACGCTCTCAACTTTGCCCCTACAGAACTGAAATTCTGAGATGCCCTTTACCTTTTCTGTCCTAGTCCTCACTCATATAGTCATGTGGATATTGGATACCCTTTTAGAATGTAACTTTAAGTGTACCAAACCTTACTTCAGGAGCTATGCACATCCAAAATTATAAGGTTTCTGGAATAAAAATGAGATTCCTTCTTTAAGGTATTTTAAGAGAGTCAATTTTTCTCTGCTTGACTGCCCTTTGTGTCTTCAGAAGAGGTAGCAGCCAAAACCCTTAGGGAAATCTCAGAACATACAACTGCTGAACTTCCCTTGTCTCCATCAATGGGTATGCTAGCCACCATACTGACACTGCATAGGCCCCTGATACCATCCTGTGCAGACCCCTTCAAAACAGACAATGGAGGATAGAGCAACTAAAGATCTCTATGGCAGCATCTCTAAGTAATAGTACAAGCCAGAACCATGCAGAAATGTTATAAGATAGTGGAACACCTCAAGTTGAAGATTTGTTACATCTTCTAAGCTGATCAACTTCTATAAATTGGTCTCACTCTGTAAACAGACCATCGATTCACTCTTTGGACAAAGGGGTTCAGCAGGGTGTCCCCAAACTAGAAGCAGACTGAGCTAGACCATCTCTGCTTTTTAAACGATTGCCTTGGGTTTTAATCATCTTTTCAAATAAATCTAGCTTTCCTACAGTGATAAGGGCTGCTATTATTGTTCCTCTCAGAAAGGGCTCCAGCTGTGAAGCTTTGTGAGTCAAACTTGCAATAGTTGCAAACTATTAATTACTTATAATGCAAACTGTGAGGAAAATAAACATCGATTTAACTGCCCATTTTTATTGTCCTGTTAGAATGTTAGGGTAGAAAGTTCTGACTCCTTTGAAAGTAAGGTGTGTTTTGAAAGCAACATTTTGAGGCATCCTTTAGAAATATCATTGAAAGCCAAGAGGTATTATAATAAAATGTTGAGAACCAAAAACCACATGAAAGAAATCAATAAATTAATAGTGAATATTTTAACCCTACAAAATTAACTAACTTGAGTTGGTATCTGTCAGAGGCAGAATTTCTTCTCTTGCTGTTATGAATCAATTCAAATTGCTTTTGAGATAAGTATTTATTAATTCCTTCATTCAGCCTTAAACAATCAGTGCTCCCTTCCAACAGTAAATAGGGATAGATGAATTCAGGACCAAGATTAGAAACAAGACATCTTTGATGGAGGGTAGAATTTAGATCTCTGCTGTGAAGTGTAATTGAAACATCCAGATGACAAGAGACAATTGACAATGTGCACAGACCAGAATGAGCTAAGTGGAACATGGGGTGCAGAGGACAGCCAAGTTGTGCTCTCAGAATCAGCATGTATTAAAATTAAACCACAGTTTTGGATTTCTCTGAATTCTGTACCATTCCGTTTCCAGCTTAAAGCATTTCCTACAAAACCAGTACTTTACTTCTATCCTCCAAGCTTTCTTATTGATACAGGATAGAATGACAAACCTCAAACTCTGGTAACCTAGGCTTAATATTAGATAATCACGAGGCTCATTGATATCACTGTGAGAACAGCCATGTGGGTAAAATGGATACCTGTCCTTATCCTCTGCTGCTCACAGGGACTCTGATCTAGACAGTAGCCATCCTCTGCTGACCCTGCCATGGACACCAGGCACTTCTGATATGTAGCCTTTTGCTTTCTAGGGACAGGTGAGTCCTCAGCATGTTATGTAGTTCCACTCTGTCTGTCTGTCTGTCTGTCTGTCTGTGTGCATGTGCTCTGTGTGTGTGTGTGTGTGTGTGATAAATATATATACGCCCAGTCTCCTACTCATAGGATATCAAAAGTGACAGGATGTATATTTCAGGTGTGATCCAATTTCAGGACACAATCACCTTTACTGGTATTGAGAGATATCGGGGCAAGAGTGAGAGTTTCTGACTTATTTCCAGAATGAAGCTTCATCAGACTCCTAGTCATCACTTCTCTGTAGAGGCATGAAGAATTCTACTCTAATCTGAAGATCCAGCTTGTGAAGCAGGAAGATTCAGCAGAGCATCTCTCTCTCATTAGCTTAGCCACAGCATAGCACAGGTACCTTCTGTTCACAAACCTCAGATGCTCAACCCTCTTCATTGCTGTCCTAAATTCTGAACAAATGAGTGGGCTGGCTCTTCCTCATCAAAGGGAGAAAGTAATAGACAAACAGATGCTTTCTTACAAAACTGAATTTGCATTGAATTTACACACAATCCAGCTCTCAATGTCACTACCTCACCTCAGTCTACACTATGCTAAGCAGTCACCTAGCCAGAGCAAAGAAATGTCAAGGCCAGCCTTAAAAATTATCATGAACTGTCTCTGAATCTGTTGTATGATACATAATATGTAATAAATATATGATATTCAATATATGACACATGACATAAGATATATAGCATATGACAGATAATATATACTATATGGCATATAGTATACAATATATAGTATATAATACATGATATATAATATGTAATGTATAATATGTAAATGATATATAAAGAATATATAATCTATAACATGATATATGATATAAATATATTATATATGTGATATGATATGTGATATGTATGTGATATGTGGTATATAATATATGATATGTCATATATAAAGATTATATAAGTATATGTGTATGTATATATGTATATATACATACAAATATACATACATACATACACATAGTTTTTATGAGGACCAACAACTATCTGCCAAGATTTTCCCTGATTTTTATTTTTCAGTGAATTGAGCACATTACAGGATAAAGCTATGTATGGGTATACTCATAAGAAAACTATGATATCTAGCAACATAAAACATGAATATACCATTTGTTATCTAAGAAAAAAATTACAGCTTTACAAAGAAGGAAGAAAATGGGGCTTATCACTAGGATAAAAATCAATCACAGGAAATCAACCTATTTCTGACAAGTTGTTTGACAATGCCATTAAACAGTATAACTGCAACACATATCTTCACCAATTTATAGAAGTGAGGGTGATATGCAATGATTCAAACCAAACTTCTAGAAGTAAAAATTGCAGTCTCTGTTATGAGAAATAGATGCCTGTAACAGTAGACTGGGTAATTTAGAGGAAAGGGTTGATAAATTTGAAGATGGTATTCCTGAGGAAACAGAAAATGTGAGCAAGGTGTGAGACAAGGATGATGCAAATAGCCAAAAATGCAATCTGAGCATCCGATGAAAATTTTAATACATGAATTTCTTGAAACCTAGCTAAGTGTCTACAATAATCTTAACATTCTCAGCTTTCTCTTCCCTAGACTAGTTTTTTTCTTCCAAGTTCTCAGAAGATGTCTCCATTGATAGTATCTTCAGTGCATCCTAAAACCTCCTTGGACTGAAGACTGTTTAGCCCAGGTCCACTTCTGCCAAAGGCACCTGATACCTAATGACTAGTGTATGTCCCCATGCAGCACAGTGATAGGAATTCTTCTTTCTTAAATGAGTTTCTTTCTCACTGGCACAGATAATATTTGAGATTTTGATGGGTAAACTGGAATTAGCAACAACTCTCTGATGTTTTCTTGCCCACCACAGATGCTTGATTTTGAGAGCTTCCAGCCTCTTCCACAGCCTGTAGAGGTAAAGCACAGTGATTGCACAGCTGGTCACTATGGGGCACCAAGGAACCACCTAGTGAGCTTCTGGCATCACATCAGAAAGTGGATGCAGGCACAGCTTTGGTTTAGAGTCACAGTAGAGTATTAGCTGTGAAACCAGTAACAGTGCTAGCTGAGGAGACAAGCACTGGAACGGGAAGTCAAACATCTTTGCACACACACTGAGGGAGAAACAACTGTAGACTTGAACTGTATCTTGGCAACCTAAAGCCTCTGGAGCTAGGTAGAAAAAAAGAAAGCAAATGCTTAGAGGACTGAATCAAAAGGACTTCTCCCCACACTGCATTATTTATTAAACACAGTCATCTCCCTTCCATTAAGCAGGATAGACCTAAAGGGGGAAGGGCTTAACTAGCAGAGTATGCCCAAGCACATAGAGAGACTGTGGGATTCAACAAGATCACTGATCTCAGAACCTGACATTATAGGCAAAAAGATGAAAGGGAGAGAGAGAAAGAGAGAGAGAGAGAGAGAGAGAGAGAGAGAGAGAGAGAGAAAGGAGGAGCTGATTCCTGCTGTCTTACCAAGAAGACCAGCATCCTGAGAAGAAGCATGTGTAACTAACTATTCTCTGATTGCCTGGAGCCCTATCCTGCTTCTTGGGTTACTGTCTTTCTTCTGGGAACAAGTAAGGCCTGAGTGCAGGTGGGACTTCTTATGAAGTCCTGCTGCTGCTGCTGCTGCTGCTGCTGCTGCACAGGCCTATTCTTTCTTTAGATGCTCACTCCTGTCTTCTTCCTCTCCAGGCTCAGCAAACTCTGGGGTTGTCCATTCTCCAAGACTCATAATCAAAGAAAATGGAGAAAGGTCCATTCTAAAATGTATTCCCATCTCTGGACATAGCAATGTGGTCTGGTACCAATAGACTCTGGGGTGGGAATTAAAGTTCCTCATTTAGCATTATGAAAAAATGGAGAGAAAAAGAAAATCTGCCCAGCAGATTCTCAGTCCAGCAATTCAGTGACTATCACTGAGATGGACATGAGTGCCTTGGTGGTGGAGGACTCTGCTATGTACTTCTGTGGTAGCTTACCACAGCCTTACAGAGCTACTCTCATACAGAGTCCTGCCTCTTCACTTGGGATGACAGACTGGTAGGCATGTAACTAGGAAAAGTTAGGGCAAAGGCTGAAACTGGGAGCCCACAGTAGTTCCTGGTCTCCACTCTGGTGAACAAGTCACCAATGGTGTACTGCCCGAGAGAATCAGGAACCAGGAATCCCAAGTCTACCTTTTTCTCTTCTAGTATATGCTTCTGGGTACCAGGCTGAGAGGTGGAATCAGAGCCAGGGATAAGTGGAATCAGGTCTGATTGGGAACAAGTTTGGAGAGTACTGGAGGGGATGAAGAGGAAAAGCATTCCCAGGGAATATTAGGAGCAGCTCTTTAGTCTGAGGCCTTCCCCATAACAGTCCTTAATGAAGCACCCTTCTAAGACAATCTTTGCTTGTTCATATTGGTTTATTTGAAGGTAGATGTGAATGTTTACACTTTATTCCAGGTGAGCCTGGGATTAGATATCTCTTAGAGGAAGGAATGTCCAGAAAGCAAAGGTCATTGGCTGAAGGTTCTAGGCTGTTTAGATTTCTCCATAGCATGGAGAAGAACTCCACATGTTAAGATATGTCCCATGTATAGAGACAGGTAGGGAGTGGCTGCACTTCTGTTGGTCTCAGATCTCTGAGATTCCTGGGGTCTGAGTTGACTCAAACTTGCCAGTCCTTATGGCTGTCTGGTGGCATGGCTCACATGTTCTACAGGTTACTGGCATTTTTGTATTTTAATCTTCCTTTTCCAGCCAGTGAGGTACTGTAGAGGAATTGGAAGGTGACTCACAGCCTTAGCCAAGGTCCAAGAACACATCTAGGTCTTTACCAATCCCCTCAATGATTAGCTGAGCTCATACAGAGTGTTCTTATACACTAAGTTGGGCCTTGTGCCCTCCAGATATTCTCAGATGCCTGCCAGTACTTTTAGGCTCCTAGGCAGTATTAGGAACCCCTAATCTGTCATGGGTTATGAGCATAGGCAACATGTTTTAAGACAAGAGTGGACATTAACATATCCATTTCCCCAGTGAGGATTTACATACATCACTTCAATAGGAATCAGTAGCTTATGAAATTTCCCAACTTTTCATCTTTAGGTATATCAACACTAGGATTGAAACCTACATCCCCTTGCCTTCTAAGTCAAAGTTCTGAATTTTCCTGGTGTTTCCTAGCTTGGTTAAAAAAAAAAAAATGTGGCAGCTCCTCGTCTCTTGTATTATAAGACTAACTGAGATTAGTGTAAAAGAATGCGTGTGTCTGGGTGGGAGGGGACAGATTATAGATGAATAATATTAAGCCAGATAGTGTTGGTCTTCTCATAGTTTCAACATAAAGCTTACATTTTCAACCAAAGAAAATTTGCTATTCAACAATTAAGCAAAAAATTTAAAAGGAATGAAAAGGATTTATTTAAACTGACTTTTCTCTCTCCAACGAAATCGCAGTATTGTTCAGAAGACTAACATTACTGGTAGAGCATACTTTATTTTGAAATGATCCTAAGGCCTATGAAATTTCATGTTTCCCCTCCCACCATCTAAGTCTAAAATTGAAAGTGCCTCCTTTATGGTCTGATTCAACCATGGGCAATGGCATCATTTGTTGATGGCTCTTGGTCTCTGGGGAAAGAGCCAAGCTTTGGGCATGCAGGACAATGTCTTTTCTGGTACAACCAGCCCCTACTGCCATTTTCTTCATATGGGAACTCTGCTGACCCCTTTTGTCTCTAATTCTGCTTGTGAGTCCTTCCTCAACAGAGCATAGTTATAGAAAATTTCCATCAAGATTCCACCAGGATGTGTGGCCACAGGAAGGAGGCTTCATACTGAGATATTATTTGTGTAGGGAGTAACTGAGCTATGTTTCACCTAGATAAGAACTTTTAGTGCTATTGAGTAGAGGTAAGTGTTTCATGTTAGCAATGTTATGACAAAGGTGATACAAGAGCTTTTGGATGAGTTTGGTACAATTCCCTGGGACTCCAGAAGTACCAGACCTGCACATTACTAGGCAAACTGCTTAACCACATTGCTGAAGGAGGTTTACTCTTTACAGAAAGCACAGTGACAAAAACTTAGGTCTACCATCCAAAGCTTCTTATGAAACAAATAGATAATTTATATCTACAAACACACACTGAGGGCTGAGCCTAGAATATAGAGCTTGTGTTCTTGTATAGGTTGTAGAGTTCTTAAAATAATTGTTCAAATTGTAATGACTTCAACCTTTGTGTTTTATAAGTTTTCTGGTTATCAAATAGTCTTTGTAATCATAGATAGCACTGAAGGATTTCCTCAAATATTTAGACAAAGTAAAGAATTAGAGGAAACCTCATAGAAGTCAGTATGTTATGAGGGCACACATGAGACTACAGAAATAGTAAAAATTGAAACCAATGTTATATAAGCAGTAGAATCATAGTAAGAATAAAGGAAGAACGTGTGTTTTGAATTTTGGCTCAGAGTTTGTAAACATTTGGTCTATGATTAATTAGACTTGTTATTTTGGTCCCTGTAGTGTGGCAGAACAGACTGGCAATAAAAATGTGGCATAGCTGATCTGCCCATGTAATGCCTGTGAAGAAGAAAGAGAAAAGAAGAGGAGAGAGACCTTTTTACTGCGTTCTGATGACCTAAATCCTCCTAAGAGGCCCTGCCTTCAGTAGCTGTTTCCATCACTCAATGCCCCCTCTAATATAAACTTCTCCATAGATTAGGCATCTGTGCAGGATCTCATATTTCTCAATTTTCCTCTGAAACAGCTCAGACAACTAAGCCTTCGGTACTCAGATCTTTGGGAAATGCTTCTCTTCTAAACCAAATAACGACTATTTTGCTTTGCAGTACAGCAGACCTTGCCTAGTGTAATTCTTATCCAAAATGGAAAAAGAATATCTTATTTATTTTGTTAACTAAAAGTAGATTCTTTTCTCATACAGTACATCCCAACCACAGGTTTCCCTCTCTCCACTTCTCCTATCTTCCCTCACATCCTGTCTCTCCCAGATCTGCTCCCCCCACACCCCCGGTTTTCTCTTCAGCAAAAAAGCTGGTGTGCAAAAATCTAAAGCCAAACAGAATTTAAAAAAAGGAGTGGAGGAAGGGGAAGCTGAATGTATTATATGAGAGGATAATTAAAGCAAAAATAAAAACAGGGCAAAAGCTTTCATATCAGGACTGGACAAGGCAGCCCAACAAGAGGAGAGGAATCTCAAAATCAGGCAAAAGAGTCAGATATGTAAATGCTGCAACTAGAGCTCTACGAACCACCAAGATACCATAACATATATGGCGAGAGCCTGGTACAGATTCATGCAGGTACTGTGCACGCTGCTTCAGTCTTTGTGAGCACATATGAGCCATGCTTACTTGATTTGGTTATATTTTCCTGGTGTCCTCCATCCCTTTAACTCCTACAGTGCTCCATACCCCTCTTCCACAGGGTTGCTGAATCTCCAAGGGCAGGGACCTGAGGGAGACATTCAGGTTAGACTCTCTCTCCACATAATATCTGACTGTGGGTCTCTGCACCTTCTCTCTTCTGAGTTGGAGGAAGTCTCTCTGATGATTGAATATCTCCAATCGATAAGTAGAGCAGAATATCATTAGTAATAATGTCATTAATTTTTTTATTAATAAAGATTACCTAATAAACACAACAATATTCCTCCTAAATTGTCAAGTTATGGAAAAATAAATAGTAATAACACCCAAAATTAACTGTTTTCATATTTACCTAGAAATAAACTATCAGCAGCTGAAGTGATGAAATTTGACTTTCAACTCACCAGATAGGAACATTTTCTAAAGAGTTATAATACAGAATTCCATGGACCTGTGGACTGACATAAACTCTCTTATACCACCGAAGAAAATTACAGCCACATCAGAAAACCCTTCATGGTATGTGTCCCGACAAACAGCACTTCTCTTAGTTACCAATATACCTTAATTACTTGGGTTCTTTTCCTTCAAGCACCCCTTGGAGGATTCAGCTATTAATACTCACATTAGTTCACTTTCTCATTTTGGAACCCCCTCTCTCTTTTACTCTTAAAGGATTGTAATGAAATAATAACAAAATATTTGTACTTTGATGGTTATAGGGAGTGTACATTTGTTTACTCATTGAGTCTTAACATAAATTCACAGTCACAGATTAACAGTCAAAACACTATGCAAGCTAATTTCATGCCTTGGGATGTGAAATGAAAACAAAATGAATATCTAAACTGATACTCTTATCCAGAAACTTCTATTTCCCGTTCACAGGCTAAGGTATAAAATGATGAAGGCAAGTTGGGGAAGAATAAATTGTTTGGGAGAAAACTATAAATGGTCATTGGAAAATGAGTGATGGATTTTGAGTAGTCTGTCTGGGAGGCTTCTGGTGTCTCTTCACATGAGGCAACTCATCATGCCTGGTTGGTGGGAATTCTGGGGAAGAAATTTCATGTTTCTTTTGGAGAATCAATGCTTAATCTACCAGGGGAAGCTTAGAGAAAGATTTTTTCTGCATTTGTTTTCTTCTATGCACTTTTAGTTCAGAAGAAGCAGAAATAATGTAGAATACTGAACAGTCATTTTCTGAACTCTATGTCTGTTTTTTATTTCTGTAGTCCCATGGTTTGTACACATGTTTATGTCCTGTAGAACCACTACTATGGTGTTCCCAAGAAGTTTTCACTTTTAATCTCTTCAAATAGTAACTATTCTTCCCTCAGACCCTTCATCTTGTCTATTTTGGGAAGTATACTCTAGAATTACAATTTTTCTCTTTGTGCCTGATTTCTTTCACTTCACATAATATTTCTTATATTTGTAATATGTATAAGAACTAGATTTATTTCAATACTTCATTGTATTAAAGCTGTACACTTTTCTACCTCACAATCACTTTATGGACTTTTAAGTTGTGACCATATCTATGTTTTATCTTCCCAAAGCCTACAAAGAGCAATAATTATCTGCTAAAACTTTCTCTGACTTTTGTTTCTCAGTGACATAAGGTACATTACAAAATAAATCTATGAATATATTAATAAGAAAACCATGTTATCCTACATCCTCAAACATAAAATATAGAGTTTGGCATCTAACAAAAGGTCACATCATTACAAGAAGTAAATAGGACTCAACACTAGGAGAAAAATTAATCACTGGAAACCACCCTGTTTCTGACAAATCAGATGACTATGACATTACACAGTGTAACTATAGCATATAACACAACCTGTTTGTAGAAATGAGTGAGAAATGCAAAGATCCAAATCAAACTGTCAGTGTAGAAATTGCTGCATCTGTGATGAGAAATAGCTCACTGTACGTAACAGTAGACTGGATGCTACAGAAAGAAGCATTAATGAATTTGAAGATGTTGTTGAAAAGGAAACACAGAGACAATGAGAATAAGGTGGGAGTGAGGCGAAGATACACAAATGGTCAAACATGCAATTAGGGATTGCAATATAAATTTTTAATATTTAGATTTCCTCAAAGGGCAGTCAGCTGTCTGCAACAACAATTCCAAAATTCTACCTTCTCAGCTTTCTCTTTTTAAAAATTGGTTTATTTTTCCAAATGCTCAGAGGCATCTCCATTGACAGCACCTACCATCCTGCATACTGGGTATTTGCTTTGAATGAAGCCTGTATTTACCAAGTCCAACCACTTCCAGGGGCAGCTGATATCTAATGATTAGTTTAATGACTACACGCAAAATCTGAGATTTCGGCAAGTACTGGTACTGTCAACAACTCTGATGTTTTCTGAACCACCACTGACTTTTGATGTGGAGAACTTTCATCCTCTGTTTCTCAGCCTGTAGAGGTATAGTCCAGTGACTGCACAGCAGGTCACTAGGGGGCGCTGTGGACTCACTGAAGAAGCTGGGGGCATTTCTTCAGAAAGTAAAAGCAGAGAGAGCTCTGATTCGGAGCCCATAGCAGGATATTAGCTGTGGAACCAGACATAGTGCTAGCTCAGGAGACACAGAGGAGAGCAGGCATGGTCAAATGTATTTGTAGAACCATTGTGCATCAGCACAGGCAGCTTAAACTGTAGTCTTGGCAATCTAAAACCATCTAGAGCTAGGAGAAGAGAGGAAGGCAACAACCTCAGAGAAAACCATGAAGGGGACTTCACCACAACCAGCCCTATTTATTCAGTACAGCCATCTCTTCTTCCATTAAACAGGCTGAGCCTAAAAGCATAAGAGCACAGCCAGCAGTGTTTACCAAAGAGTACAGAGAGCCTGTGGGAGTCAGCAAGATTGCTGAACTCAGAACCTGACATCACAGGCAATGAGAAGAAAGGAGGAGCTGTCTCTTGCTTTCTCACCAAGAGGACCAGCATCCTGAGAAGAAGGATGTGTAACACTGCCCTCCCTGACTCTGCCTGGAGCACTACTCTACTCTCTTGGGTTGCTGTCTTTCTCCTGGGAACAAGTAAGTCCTGAGTGCTGGCAGGACTGCTCCTGAGCTTCTTTATTGCTCCTGCTGCTGCTGCTGCTGCATAGACCTACTCTTTCTCTAGATGCTCACCCCTGTCTCCTTCTTCCACAGGTTCAGCAAATTCTGAGGTTGTCCAGTCTCCAAAACACATAATCAAAGAAAAGGGAGGAAGGTCCATTCTGAAATGTATTCCCATCTCTGAACATCTCAGTGTGGCCTGGTACCAACAGATTCAGGGGCAGGAACTAAAGTTCCTTATTCAGCATTATGATAAAATGGAGAGAGAGAAAGGAAACCTGCCCAGCAGATTCTCAGTCCAGCAGTTCAGTGACTATCACTCTGAGATGAACATGAGTGCCTTGGAGCTGGAGGACTCTGCTGTGTACTTCTGTGCCAGCTCTCTCCACAGCCTTACAGAGCTACTGACTTTCTGTAATGTAATCCTCCTGTCCCAGCTGGTGACTTACTAGAGAGGGGTTGGGAAATGCCACAAAGGCTTAGCCATGGCCCAGAAATGATTTTATCTCTGTACTAATCCCCTTATGGTCTACTGGAGCTAACATAGATAGTCCTAAACACCGAGGTTGGCCTCAAGCCCACTAAATGTTGTTTTCTTTCTTCTAATACATTTCAGCTCCTAAACAGTTGTAAAAAACCTTATTCTGTGCTGCGGTGTTACCAGAGGCCACACATTTTATGACAAGGGTATATATTAAAATGTCCATTTTGGAGATAAAGATTTCTATACATTTCAATAGAATTGAGAATTGAAACATACACCTCTTTGCCATTATTCTGAATTTCCTTGGTGTTACCAAATTTTGGTGAAAAAAAAAAAAAGAAATAGAGCAGCTTGGTCTCTTGTATTACAAGACATGCTGAGCTTAGTTTGTGTGTGGTGGGATCCTGACAGCTTATAGATGTACTATATTAAGCCAGATAGTGTTTATCTTGAAAATCAAGAAGAAGCTTACATTTTCAACAAAAGAAAATTTGCTGCTAAACAAACTATAAATTTAAAAAGAATAAAAAGGAGGTATTTATGCAGATGTTCTATCTCTAATGAAATCAGAATATTTTCCAGAAAACTATCATTAGTGGTAGATCATAACTTATTTTGGAAATGTTCCTAAGAGCTATGAAATTTCATGTTCCACATTCCAACCATCTAAGTCTAAAATAGAAATTGCTGTTTTCTTGACCTGACTCAACCTTGGCAATGGCCTCATTTGTTGATGGCTCTTGGTTTCTGGGAACCAGCCAAACTTTGGGCTTGCAGGACAATGTTCTTTTGGGGATGGCCAGACTCTGTTGCCAGCCGCTCTGCTGACCCCTTTTTATCTCTGTTTCTGGGTGTGAGTTACTCCTCACCAGGTCAGGGTTATATAATGGGTCCATCAAAATCACAACAGGATGCTTGGACACAGAAAGGAGATTTGATACTGAGCTATTATCTATGTAGGGAGTAACTGAGAAATGCTTTACCTAGGAAGAACCTGTACTGCCCTTGAGTAAAGGTAAGTGCTACATGTTAGCAAAGTTATAGCAAAAGTGATACAAGAGCTTTTGGATGTCTATGATACAATTCCCTGGGACACTGCATGCACTAGTTGGGCACATTACTAGTCAAACCACTTACATTACTAACAGGGATTTCCTCTTGAAAGGAAACACAGGAACAAAGATTAGGCCCACTATCTATATCCTCACCTGAAACAAAGGGAGAGTTTCTATGAATGAGGACAAAATCAAGGCTGAGCCTAGAATACCAAGCTCATGTCCCTGAATTGGTGTGAGAGATCTTAAAGCAATTATTCACATTGTAATGAACTCAAACTTGATGCTTTATAAGCTCTCAGATGCAACCGAGATTACAGAAGTACCAAAAAATTGAAACAACGTAACATAAGGAATTGTATCCTATTAGGAATAAAATAAACCTAATATGTTGACTAAAATCAGAGAAAGAATATAGTCAAGTAAAAATACAAGCCATAAATTCTTTCTGTTATGAACTGATAACAAATATTATTATACAGTTCAACTATGAGATGATAATTAATAGTAGAATTGTTTCTGTAGAGAATGGGTGTGGTTTGTTAACTGTGCAGCTCAAACATTTGTTGGAGACAAAGACATCACTAAGTCGCTGAAAACTCCAGAACTGGTTTCCCAAAAAGTGTTGGAACATAAGAAAGCCTGACTTGGTCCTGAGATGGGCTCTAGGCTCTTCTTCATGGTCTCTAGTCTCCTGTGTTCAAGTGAGTGCTGGTCAGGCCACAGATTTGCTTCTCTCTCCAGAATTCCCAAGTCTGTTTGCTAAAATGGCATCATCAGGCTTTGTCTTTTTTCTGTTGCAGAACACATGGAGGCAGCAGTCACCCAAAGCCCAAGAAACAAGGTGACAGTAGCAGGAAAAAATATGACTGTCAACTGTCACCAGACTAATAACCACAACTACATGTACTGGTATCGTCAAGACATGGAGCATGGTCTGAGGCTGATCCATTACTCATATGGTATTGACAGCCTTGAGAAAGGAGATATCCCCAGTTGGTACAAGGCCTCCAGACCAAACCAAGATGACTTCTTCCTCATACTGGAATTGGCTTCCCCCTCTCAGACATCTACATACTTCTGTGCCAGCAGTGATGCACAGTGGTGTGTGGCTTCCTCCTCTCTACACAGAAAGTAAATTAGGAAAACAAGTTGCCTGTGTGACTCAGGAAGTCCCTGGCTCACTGTAAGAGTCACTGAGCTCTGACAAACTAGGACTCTTACAGCATGAGTTTCTAACTGCCCAAAGACCATTCTAACACCTTTTTATGGATGGTTGTCTTATCTCCACTTCTTGTTTCTGCTTTCAAAGACAAAAATGAATTTTTATGAACACAGTATGTTTTTTATAACTGTCCTGGCCATCCTGGAACTAGTGTTGTAGGCCAAGCTGGCCTGAAAGTCATAGAGATCTGTCTGCCTCTCTCTCTCTCTAGTGTGGTGTATTTAAAGGCTTGTGCAATCACATCTGGCTGAAAATGAATCTTTAATTGAAGTTCCTGATGATGCTCTGGATAATCTCAGAGCCATCATTTCAGTCCCGATGGCCTTCAGTTAACTCTTCCACCATTTTACTATCTAAATGAGTTGCTTGTATGATCTCTTTCCAGCCCGTGTTTACTCTATAGGTCAGTAGCCTCTTTTTTTTGTATAGAAGAAGAGCCCATAAAGTTGCATGTCATTTTTCTTCACTCGTTGGTGCCATCAGCCTTTAACCAACATCCCCTGATGCTTTCTTCATCAGCTAAACTTATCTATATTCAAGTACTTCTTAATAAATGTCATGGTATTTTCTATTCTGCAGATTATTTTCCCTAGGAAATCTTCTGCATGGAAGACAAACCTTTCCCTCTTGTTTCTAGAGCTCTTCTCCCAGTGAAAATATATTTCAGGTTTGATTACTTTTCTTTTACTTTCTTAAGGTTTCAATTTAATAACATTATTTCCTCTTTAGTTCCTCCTCTAACCTCTCACACTTTTTGCTCCCCTTTCATATTCATGGCTTCTTTTTCTTATATTATTCTTATTATTGTTTTTTTTTTCTTGATTTGTGGTATGAATAAATAAATAAATACAATCTACAAACTCTGTTTAGTGTTAATTGATTGTATATTTTTAGGGCTACCCATTTGTAATTGGGCAACCATGTAGGGTATTCATCTTGGGGAAGGGTGATAGACCATCTCTCAGTAGTCTTTAATTGCCAAAAAAAAAAAAAAAAAAAAATGCTGGCAGAATTACCATGCCAGATTTCAAAATATATATCATTCTTTTTCTATATCTTAATGAATTTACAAATAAAAATATCATATTCTCTTGCTATAACGTGTGAGTAATATGTGCCAGTTAGTGGTAATTGGATAACTCCTTAAGCCACGCTGCATTTTACATAAAGCAGTAAAACAGAGTCAGCATGGAGTTTGGAGATTTATGTGATGGTTACCTTTCTGAAATCATGACAAATCTAAGAATATAAACAAAGAAGGTATAGTTTAATTTTTACCTCAGTGTTTCAAAGGTTTTGGTCTACGCATATATGGACCCCTTGTTTTGGCCCTGTGGTGTTGCAGAACAGCCTGGCAGAAAAAATATGGCAGAGCTGAGCTGCCCATCTCATGACCGACAAGAAGAAAAAAGAATAAGGATAGATAGATGATAGATAGATAAAGAGATAGATAGATAATAGATAGATAGAAAGATAGATAGATAGATGATAAATCGATCCTTTATCTATTTCTGTTATAGTTTTCTTTTGGTTTTGTCTGTTTTTGAAAAATAATGGTCCTTTCAAACTGTTCTCATTACCAAGGGCAAAATTTAGTATCTGGGTGCATTAACAGGTACTGCAAACTCTGTGAAGATTTCCAGACTACCCCAGATGCCACACTTTGAGAGCTCCCACCTCTAACATAGTCAGTAGAGGTACAATCCAGTGGCTGCACATTAGGGGGCACTGTTGATCCACTCTGTGAGCTATGGGCAGTGGTAAACAAGATAGATACAGAGCTTTAATATGCATCCCACAGAAGGGTATTAGCTATGGAACTAGAAACAGTGTTGGCTCAGAAAGCACAGGGCTAGGAGGTGAGGTCAATCATCTATGCACACACACTGTGCATCACCACAGGGAGCATGAATTGTAGTCTTGAACTGTAGTTTTGGCAATCTAAAACACTCTGAAGCTAAAAGAAGAGAAGAAAGCAACTGGCTCAGAGAAAAGCATGAAGAGTACTTCCCCACACCCATCCCTATTGATTCAGCACAGCCATCTGCCCTTCTATTGAGATGGAAAAAGGCTGAGACTACGTGCAACACTACAGAGAGCCTATGGGAGTAACCATATCAACAGAGCACTGACCTCAGAATCTGACATCACAGGCAATGAGATGAAAGGAGGAGAGAGAAAGGAGGAGCTGACTCCTGCTCTCTTCCTGAAGAGACCAGTATCCTGAGAAGAAGGATGTGTAACACCGCCCTCCCTGACTCTGCCTGGAGCACCACTCTACTCTCTTGGGTTGCTGTCTTTCTCCTGGGAACAAGTAAGTCCTGAGTGCTGGCAGAACTGCTCCTGAGCTTCTTTATTGCTCCTGCTGCTGCTGCTGCTGCATAGACCTACTCTTTCTCTAGATGCTCACCCCTGTCTCCTTCTTCCACAGGTTCAGCAAATTCTGAGGTTGTCCAGTCTCCAAAACACATAATCAAAGAAAAGGGAGGAAGGTCCATTCTGAAATGTATTCCCATCTCTGAACATCTCAGTGTGGCCTGGTACCAACAGATTCAGGGGCAGGAACTAAAGTTCCTTATTGAGCATTATGATAAAATGGAGAGAGAGAAAGGAAACCTACCCAGCAGATTCTCAGTCCAGTTCAGTGACTATCACTCTGAGATGAACATGAGTGCCTTGGAGCTGAAGGACTCTGCTGTGTACTTCTGTGCCAGCTCTCTCCACAGCCTTACAGAACTACTGGTTCTCTGTAACTTTATCTTTCTGTTCCAGCTGGTGATATACTAGAGAGGGGTTGGGTGATGCCACAAAACCATAGTCAAGGCCCAGAAATGCTTCTGGCTTGCTACTAATCCTCTGCCTGCCTAGCTGAGTTCACACAGACTGTTCCATACATTGGGCTGGGCCCAGGCCCTCAAGCTATTCTCAGATCTCTGCTAATACCTTCCAGTCCCTAGGCAATGGTAAGAAACTCTGCTCTGCCCTGGGTTCTGGCCATAGACAACATGTTTTAAGATAAGTGTAGACATTATCTTATCCATTTTCTCATTGAAGATTTACATATACTGCTTCAATAGGAATCAATAGCTTCTGAAATTTCCCAACCCTTTTTTGTTTAAGAGCATAAGCACTGAGATTGAAAGATACATCTTTGTGCCTTCTAAGTCGAAGTTCTGAATTTTCTTGATGTTACTCAGTTTGGGTAAAAAATGTAGCAGCTCTCCTTTTTCTTGTATTCTAAGATCAGCTGAGCTCAGTGTGTGTGTGTGTGTGTGTGTGTGTGTGTGTGTGTGTGTGTGTGTGCTAGATTGTAGATGTATACTATTAAGCCAGATAATGTTTGTTTTTTTCATAGATTCAAGATGAGATTTACATTTTCAACAAAGAAAATTTGCTACTAAACAATCAATTGAAAAGGAATAAAAAAAGAGATATCTACACAAACTCCATTATGTCCAATAAAACCAGAGCATTGTTCAGAAGATTAACATTACCAGTAGATCATATCTTATTTTGAAATGATCCTGTGAGCTATGAAATTTAATGTTCCCTACTTCAAACATCTAAGTCTTAAATAGAAAGTACCTTTTAGACTTACTCTTCCATAGGTAATGACCTCCTTTTTGGTGGCTCTTGGTCTCTGGAAACCAGTCGAGCTTTGGACATAGAAGACAATGTCCTTTCTGGGAAGGTCAGATCTTGTTTCTACCTTCTTCACATGGATTCTGCTCTGAACACTCCCATTTGTCTTTGCTTTTTTATTTTTTCTTTTAATCCTTTCTCACCAGGGCAAGGTTTCCATCAAAATCCCACTAGGATGTGTGGCCACAGAAAGGAGGCTTCATACTGAGATATTATTTGTGTAGGGAGTAACTGAAATATGCTTTATCTAGGAAGAAACCTTTGCTGCCATTGAGTAGATGTAAGTGATTCATGTTAGCAAAGTTATGACTAAGGAGACACAAGAACTTTTGAATGATTTTGGTACAACTCTCTGGGACCCTATAGGCATCAGACCTGTACATTACCTGGAAGACAGCTCAATCACTCTGCTGAAAGGGTTTCCTCTTGACAGAGAGTGCAGTAGCAAAGTCTTAGGTCCAACCGCCACATCACCTGAAACAAAGGAGAATTTCTGTCACTGAGGATAGACTGAGGGCTGAGCTTACAATGTACAGCTTGTGTTCTTGAATAGGTTGGAGAGTTTTTAAAACACTTGTTCAAATTGTAATGACCTCAGCCTTGGTAGTTCATAAGCTTCTTGGGTATGAAGCAGTCTCTGTAGCTATAGATAGCTCTGAAAGCTTTCTTTAGGAAACTGAGTAATGTGAAGAATTTGCTGAAACCTTACAGAATGTATAGAGCATGCTATGAGGGTGCAACTCAGATTACAGTGATAAAAAATTGAAAATGTAAGGAAGATAAAAATATAAGGAATTGTATCCTATTAGGAATAAGTCTATGTGTTGACTACAATCAGAGAAGAAATACATACAAGTATAAATACAAAATAAGCCAGAAATTCTTTCTGTTCTGAGCTGACACTTTGTGTGTATACACTACAAATGTTGTTGTATAGTCCAACTATGAGATTATAATCGATAGTAGGCTTGTTTGTGTAAAGAGGGGTGTGGTGTGTTAACTGTGCAGCTCAAGCATTGGTTGGAGACAGTGATTTCACTAAGTCACTGAAAGCCCCAGCTCTAGTTTCCCAAACAGACCTGGAACATATGAGAGCCTACCTTGGTCCTGAGATGGGCTCCAGGTTCTTCTTCATGGTTTTAAGCCTCCTGTGTGCAAGTGAGTGCTTGTCAGGCTACAAGTTTGCTTCTCTCCCCAGAATTCCCAAGTCTGTTTGCTAAGATGATATCATCAGGCTTTGTCTTTCTTCATTACAGAACAAATGGAGGCATCAGTCACTCAAAACCCAAGAAACAAGGTGACATTAGCAGGAGGAGAGGTGACATTGAGCTGTCATCAGACTAATAACCACAACAACATGTACTGGTATCGGCAAGACATGGGGCATGGACTGAGATTGATCCATTACTCATATGGTGCTAACAACACTGAGAAAGGAGATGTCCCCGATGGGTACAAGGCCTCCAGACCAAGCAAAGAAAACTTCTCCCTTGTGTTGGAGTTGGCTTCCCCTTCTCAGACATCAGTATACTTCTGTGCCAGCAGTGATGCACAGTAAAGCATGGTTTGCTCCCCTCTGTACAGAAAGGAAATTAGGAGAACAAAGTGCCTGTGTGCCCTAGGAAGTGTCTGCCTCTCTAAGAGTCACTGAGCTCTGACAAACTAGGAACCTTACAACATAGGTCTCAGACTGACTGGAAGCCACTCTAACACCTTTTCATAGGTGCTTGTCTCCCCTCTCTGGATTTTTTTTTTCAGAGAGTAAAATCATTCTTTAGTTGGAGTTCATGATGACCTTTTTAATGATCTCATAGCCACCATGTCTATACTTGTGGCCTTCAGTGATCTCTTCAACCGTTTTCTGCCAATGGAGTCAATTATGTGATTTTTTTTTTTTTTGTAGTAGAACAAATGGCCATAATATCCTATGTCATTAGCCATTTGTATCACCAGCCTTTTTCATTTTTTTCCTTTCCTGGTTCTTTCCACCTAAATTAATCTGCAGTCAGTACTTACTCATATGTATTGTGCTGTTTTTGACCTTGAGATATTTTTCCTAGGACAATTCTTGTATACTAAAGACATACCTTTCCCTCTTATTTCTGGAACTATTTTTTCCCTTGAAAATATACTTCAAAAATTATTTTTCTTTATCCTTTTTAAGATGTTAGTTTAGTTACATTGTTTCCTCCCCTTCTTCTTCCTCTATTTACCTCTCCCTCCCCATTAAAATTAATGGTCTCTTATTCTTTAGTTATTATTTTAATCTTTTGTGTTTGTGGTGTGAATAAATATATGACAGCATCTACTGTGTCTGTTTAGCATTGCTTGTTAGTATATGTTTTTTTATTGGATCAATTGGGTTTAGAGAGCCTTTTAAGGGACTCCTCCCATGGAGGACTAACTCTCTATGTCTCAGAAAAAAAGCTGGAGTGCTTACCATTCCAGATAGCAAGTTACTTCACTTTTTTGTCATAACTTGCTGGATTTACAAATTAAAGTATCATATCCTTTTGTTAAAATATGTCATTAACTTGACTCTGGGTAGTGGCAGGAAGATGCTTATTCTACACTGGCTTTTACACTGGAATCATGACAGGACTGAGAAAATAAAACAAAAAGGTGTGTTTGGCCTCACTGTTTCAACATTTTGGTCTATGATTATTTGGACTGTATGTTGCTGGGCCTATGATGTGGCAGAACAGTCTAGCAGGAAGAACATGGAAAAGCTGAGCTCCCTATCTCATGAGAGTCAGGAAGGAAGGAGGGAGGGACAGAGGGAGGAAGTGAGGGAGTGAGGGGAGAAGAAAGGAGAGGAAAGAGAGAGAGGAATGAGAGAGAGAGAGAGAGAGAGAGAGAGAGAGAGAGAGAGAGAGAGAGAAAATCATTTAACTGCAGATGTACCGTGGCCTACATCTTCCAATTGGTCTCTTCTTTCTGAAGTTGCCTCCGTGATTCAATGCCCTCTCTAATATAAACCTATGTGTAGACTAGCCATGGGTGATACCAAACTCTTCATGATCTAATCTTTCTTGAAGCTCTTTGTGTGAACACTGTGTAGAAACTAAGCCTTTAATATGTGGATCTTAAGGGAACACTTAAGCTATAAAGCAAATAAGCTCTATTTTGTGTTGTAATATGGCACAACATCCCTAAATATAATTCTTATCCCGAAAAGATAAAGCATACTTTTGTTAATGCAAAAGGTAAATCAGGAAATACAGCAATGCTTCATCTAAATTGTCAAGTCACAGAAGAGTAAATAGAATTTACCTCAAAACATTAATTTTCAATTGTTACTTAGAAATAAAGCATCAGCAGCTGAAGTGACGAGAAACTGAATTCAAGAGTACCAGATAGGAACATTTCCTAGAGAATTACAATACAGAATGTGTGTGGAACTCTGGATGTCCAGGAACTGTGTTATACCACAGAAGAAAATTACAGCCACATCAAAAATCCCTTCACATGATGCTTTGTGACAAACACTACTTCTATATGTTACCAATGCATCTGATTTAAGTGCATTCTTTTTCTTTAAGTGCCTTCCTGGAGGATTCAGCTTCTTTTGTCATTTTGAAGATAGTCTTTCTTTGTCCCTTTTTAAATTTTTATGATTATAATAAAATACATGATAACAAAAGGTTCTTTTTGATTCTTGTGCATGAGGTATATTTGTTTACTCTATGCCTTGTGTCTATGAAATAAATGCACAGATTAACAGGCAAAACTCTATGCAAGGTTATCTAATGTCTGGGGATATCAAAAGGAAAGAAAAGATATTTAAACATCTACATGTATTCTAAACTTTGCATCCCTTTTTCACAGGCTGAGTGCAGGGTAATATGGGAAAACTGGGAAAGAATAAAATATTTGGTGGAAAGCTGAGTGTGCCCTTAGGAGGCTGGGGATAGACTGTGAAAAATCTCTTTGGACATAGTGTAGATATCCAGTGTCTCCTCTTGTGGTACAACTTAATCCTCCCTGGTTGATGGAACTCCCAGGGAGGGTCTCACATGTATCTTTTGGAGTATCTGTGTGTTTTCTACCAGGGGAAGAGTTTTATGCTTCCTATAGAAAGAATTTTTTTTCTACACTTGCTTTTGCTCCTTTAGTTCATAAGAAGCAAGAACCAAATTAGCATACTGAACTGCCATTTTATAAACTACATCACTGTTTTATATTTAGTCTTTTGTGGTTTTTTTACACATATTCATTGTGTTGTTTGACCATCATTAAATTTCCCAAAAAGTTTTTATCTATAGCCCATTAGGAAGAAACTATTTCTTCCTTTGGACCCTGATATTGACTGTTTTAGTAAGTCTATATTTAGAATTATAATATTTTTCTCTTTTGTGTCTTATTTTTCACTTAGCCTGTGTATTGTTACATTTTTGATGTGTATAAGAACAATGGTATTTTAATATATCATTGTATTGAAATAGTATATTTTCGACCTTTTCATAAATTGAAGGACTTTCATGTTATTTCCATCTCTGAGTCGTGTACCTTACATTTTCGAATGTGAGCCCGGTCTTTAATTGTTGAGCCATCTCTCCAGTCCTCTAATTATATATCTGTCTTTGCCACAGCCTAAAACGAGCAACAACTATCTGCTGGGAATATCTCTGATTTCTATTTCTCAATGACTTGAGCACATTGCAGAATAAAACTATATATGTATTGATTAGAAAAGTATGGAATCTAGAACACCAAAACATAAAATATACTGTTCTGCAACTAATAAAAATTTTACAGCTTTTCAAAGAAGCAGGAAACTAGGACTTGCCACTGGGAGAAAAAGCAGTAACTTGAGACCAACCTATTTCTGATAAATTGGCTGGCAGTGACATTGAATACTATAATTGCAGTAGATACCTTAAACAGTTTGTAGAAATGAGGGAGATATGCACAATGCCCAGTCCAACTCCTAGAGGTGAACTTGTAGTGTTTGTGGTGAAAATGCCCTAAATGTGAGTCATAGTATTTTGGAACCCCAGGAGGATAAATGAATTTAGAAATGATATTCATAAGGAAACACTGAGAAAATGAGAGAAAGGTATAGGTGAACTGAGTATAATTGCAAAGAGTCAAAAATACAATCTGAATTCTCTTAAATTTTTAATATATGAACTTCTTTAAAGATTTGCTAGGTGTCTAAAGCAATACTTCCAACATTCTACTCTTCCAGGCTTTCTCTGCCTTAGAGTAGTTTATTTTTCAAAGTGCTGAGAAGATATCTCCATTGACAGAACTCACAGTGTGTCATAAAAATTCAGTTGGGCTAAAGATTGTTTTGTCCAGGTCAATTCCTTCCCAAAGCATCTGACACCTAGTGACTACTCTGTTTCCCTGCAGCACTGTGATAGGAATTAGAGATTCTTCTTTTGTAAATGAGTTTCCCTTAGGTCCGTCTCACTGGCACAGAAAATATTTGAGATTTAGGTGGGCAAACTGTACTTGGCAACAACTCAGTGGTGTGTTCTGGCTCACCACAGATGCCTGATTTTGAGAGCATCCAGCCAGCCATACTTTGTAGGGTATAGCTGAGTAAATCCACACTGGTCACTAGGGGGAACTGCGGAACCATCTAGTCAGTTTCTGGTATCTTTAGCTGGTGGATGTAGGCAGAGCGCTGGCTTGGAGCCACAGTAGGATATTAGCTGTGGAACCAGAAACCCTGCTGGCTCAGGAGGCTCAGAGCAGAGCAGGAGTGGATAGTCATATGTGCACATTAACTGTGCTTCAGTACAGGCAGCATGAACTGCAGATTTGAACTGTAATACTGGCAATCCAAAGCCTCTGAAGCTAGTTAGAGAAAAGGAAGCAACTAGCTCAGAGAAAAGCATGAAATGGACTTCCCCATACCCAACCCTATTGATTCAGCATAGCCGTATTTCCTTCCACGAAGCAGACTGGAACTAAAACAGAAAGGGCACAGCCAGCAGAGTATGCTCAAGTATACAGAAAGCCCAAGGGAGTGAACAAGGTTGCTGACCTCAGACCCTGACATCACAGGTAATAAGATGAAAGGAGGAGAGAGAAAGGAGGAGCTGACTCCTGATCTCTTACCAAGGAGACCAGAATCCTGAGAAGAAGCATGTGTAATACTGCCCTCCCTGATTCTGCCTGGGGTATCACCCTGCTTTCTTGGGTTATTGTCTTTCTCCTGGGAACAAGTAAGTCCTGAGGGCAGGTGGGACTGTTCCTGAGCTCCTTTGCTGTTACTGCTGTTACTGCTGCTGCTGCTGCTGCTGCTTAGACGTTTTTTCTAGATGCTCACCCCTGTCTCCTTCCTCCACAGGTTCAGCAAATTCTGGGGTTGTCCAGTCCCCAAGACACATAGTCAAAGAAAAGGGAGAAAGGTTAATTCTGAAATGTATTCACACCTCTGGTCATAGCAATGTGGTCTGGTACCAACAGACTCGGGGGCAGGAACTAATGTTCCTCATTCAGCGTTATGAAAAAGGGGAGGGAGAGAAAGGAAACAGGTCTGATTGATTTTTTGTCCAGCAGTTCAATGACTATTACTCTGAGATTAACCTGAGTGCCTTGGAGCTGGAGGACTCTGTTGTGTACTTACATGGTAGCTCACCAGAGCCTACAGAACTACTGGCTTTCTGTGCCTTCATCTTCCTGTCTCAGCTGATGATGTATAAGAGAGGGGTTTGGAGATGCCACATAGTCCTATCCAAGGCCCAGAAATGCTCCTAGTTCTGTAATAATCTCCCAGTTTCCTAGATAAACCCATATTATTGCTCCTAAACACTAAGGTTGGCCCCAAGCTCTCCAGATATTCTCATATCTCTGCCAATACTTTGCAGCTTTCAGCCAGTGGTAGGAATCCTACTCTGTGCTGGGGTGTTGGCATAAGCTACATGTTTAAAACAAGGGTAGAAATTAGTGTATCCACTTGCAGATGAAGATTTCTATGTGTTGCTGTATAGATAGGCATCAATAGCTCATGAGAGACTAGGATTGAAACCTACACCTCTTTCTCTTTTAAATCAAAGTATGACTTTCTATTGTGTTCTTTACTTTTGGTCAAAAATTGAGCTGCTGTCTCTTTACCAGCTGAGCTTTGTGCGTGCGCGTGTGTGTGTGTGTGTGTGTGTGTGTGTGTGTGTGTGTATGGGAGAGGGTGACATGTACGAGTCACAGATGTATAATATTAAGTCAGATCATGTTTGTCTCATCACAGTTTGAAGATGCTATGCACCTTTTCAACAATAGAAAATTTTGTTACTCAACAATTAAACATCAATTGAACAGGGATAAGAAAAAGTAGTTATACAAATCACACTCCCTCGAATGAGATGAAAGTATTGTTCAGAAGACTAACATAACTGGTAGAACATCCTTTGGTTTGAAAAGAGCTATGACATTTTATGTTCCCTACTCCAAACATGTGAGTGCTTCTTCCTTGGCCTGACTTAACCATGGGCAAGGACTTTCTTGGTGGCTCTCGGGCTCTGGGGACCAGCCATGCTTTAGGTATGAAGCGTAATGTCCTTTCAGGCGCAGCCAGCCCCACTGTCATCTTCTTCACATGGAGCCCTGCTGATCCCCTTGCCACTGCTTCTGCGTGTGAGTCCTTTCTCACCAGGCATGGTTATAGAAAGTTCCTGTCAAGATCCCACTAGGATGTGTAGCCACAGAAAGGAGGCTTCATACTGTGATATTATCTGTTTAGGGAGTAACTGAGCTATGCTTCACCTAGGAAGGAACCTTTACTGCCATTGAGTAGAGGTAAGTGTTCTTATTAGCAAAGTTATGAGAAAGGAGATACAACAGCTTTTGGATGATTTTTAGTTCAATTCCCTGGGGCCCTAGAGGCACCAGACCTGCACATTTCCTGGCAGACAGCTTACTCACATTGCTGAAAGGGTTTCTTCTTGACAGAAAGCTTAGTGGCAAAACTTGTGTCTGCAATTCACAGTCTCTCCTAAAACAGAGAATTCCTATCAATAAAGAAACAGGGAGAGCTGAGCCTAGAAGTTAGATCTTGTATGCCTGAAGAGGTTGGAGGGATCTTAAAACAACTGCTCAAATTACGACCTTAACTATGGTGCTTCATAAGCTTTCTGTGTGTCAAGCAGTTTTTGTAGCCACAGATAGCACTGAAGTTTTTCTTCAGATATTTAGCCAAAGTAAAGAATTAGAGGAAACCTCATGGAACTCAGCATGTTGTGACTACATAAATAGTAAAAATTGAAACCATGTAAAATAAGCAGTAGAATCATAGTAGGAATAAAATCATATGCTGGCTAAAATCAGAGAAAGAACACATGCATCTAGATATAAAAAAATCAAAGCACAAACCCTTTGGAAATTATTGTATATTCACTTTAAAATTGTTGTATAATACAACTAGGAGACTATGATTAAAAATTGGCTTGCTTATGTCAAGAAGTGGTAGAGTGTGTTAACTGTGCAGCTCAAGCATTTGTTATAGACAGTGACATCACTAAGTCACTGAAAGCCCCAGCTCTAGTTTTTCAAACAGGGCTGGAACACACGAGAGCCTGCCTTGGTCCTGAGATGGGATCCAGGCTCTTCTTTGTGGTTTTGAGTCTCCTGTGTGCAAGTAAGTGCTTGTTAAGCTATTGGTGTGCTTCCATTTCTTAGAATTCCTGTCTCTTTGCTAAGATGATATCATCAGGCTTTGTCTTTCTTCATTACAGAACACATGGAGGCAGGAGTCACCCAAAGCCCAAGAAGCAAGGTGGCAGTAGCAGGAGGAAAGGTGACATTGAGCTGTCATCAGACTAATAACCACGACTACATGTACTGGTATCGGCAAGACATGGGGCATGGACTGAGGTTGATCCATTACTCATATGGTGCTAACAACACTGAGAAAGGAGATGTCCCCGATGGGTACAAGGCCTCCAGACCAAGCAAAGAAAACTTCTCCCTTGTGTTGGAGTTGGCTTCCCTCTCTCAGACAGCTGTATACTTCTGTGCCAGCAGTGATACACAGCGATGTGTGGCTTCCTTCCCTCTGCACATAAAGCAAATAGGGAAACTAGTTGCCTGTGTACCTGTAGTCTCTGCCTCTGTAAGAGCCACTGAGCTTTGACAAACCAAGAACCTCTCAGCGTGTGTCTCAGCCTTACTGAAAGTCATTCTGACCATGATACCTGTTATATATCCAGAACTTGCTTCTGTTTTCAGAGAGTGAAATGAACCTTTAGTTAAAGGTCATGATCACTCTCTTGATAATCTCACAGTCATCATCTTCCACCCTGTGGTCTTCAGTGACCACTTCCATTACTTTACTACCCAACTGAAAAACTTACACAATCTCTTCTCAGAATCCTCTTACTGTATACATCTGTAGCCCCTTTGTTCTTCAGGACAATAGCCTGTAAGTTCCTTTGCCATTTTCCTTCACCCATCTGAATCATCAGCTTTTACCCAGCATTTCCTGGTTCTTTCCTTTCTAGCTAAACTTGTCTGCATTCAGTTACTTCCTCATTTGTAGTGTGCTGCTTTCTATTTTGGATATATTTTTCCCTGGACATTTCTTCTGTGTTGTAGAAATGGCTTTCCTTTTATTTTTCTGTATCTATTCTTCCCTTTAAAATATGTATTATGTAGGATTATCTTCCATTTATCATTTAATTTCGTTATCTTGTTTCTATCACCCCTCTTTTGCCTCCCACCCCTAACACGCTCTTCTCTCAAATTAACTTCAAATTATGTGTGTGTGTGTGTGTGTATTCTGTGAATAAATATGTAATTGCAACCTGCTAAATATGGTTAGTGTGACTTCCATGTATATTTTTTTATGTTTGAGCATTTAAGATTGGATAACCATGTAAACGACTCATCCAGGTGAAGACTAATTCCCCTCTCCCTTACAGTCATTAATTTCCTTAAGAAAAAAAATGCTAGAGGGATTGTCATGCAGAGTCCATGATATAATACTCTTTTTTCCAGGTTTTGAGGAATTTAGAAACAAATGTAACTGGTTTTCTTGTTAAAACATGTAAGAACTTTGACTCAGTGGGTGGCAATTGGCATTTTACAGAATGGATAGTAAAATTCAGTCAGCATTGAGTGTGGAACTATGCATGATGGTCACCTTCTAGCATTGTGTCAGGTCTGAGAAAATAAAGGAAAAATGAACAGTTTGGATTTTGTCTCAGTGTTTCAAAGGTTCTGGTTTATGACTAATTGGACCTATTATTTCCTCCCACGAGGCTCTGCTTTCTGAAGCTGTCTCTGCCGCTCAATGTCCTTTCTAGCATAAACCTATCCATGGATTAGCCATTGGTGATATCAAAGCCTTCATCAGTTAATGTATCTGGAAGTTCTTCCTCTGAATGAACACTCAAGCCTTTAATATGTGAATCTTTCAGGAACACCAAACATCTAAATCAAATAAGCACTGTTTTGCATTGTAATATAGCACAACCGGCCTAAATATAATCTTACCCCCAAAGACAAATACTATTATTAACAAAAAAGGTAACCAAGAAAACACAACAATGTTCCACCTAAGCTTTCAAGTCACAGAAGAGTAAATTGAAATTACCAGAGAATATTGATTTTTTTTTTTTAACTGCTACTTAGAAATAAAGCACCAGCAGCTGGAGTGATTGAACTTTATTTCACGTTTACCAGAGGAACATTTTCTAAAGAGTTATAATACAGAATGTGCATTGGAGCTGTGGACGGCCATGAACTGTCTTATACCATAGAAGAAAATTACAGCCACACCAGGAAACCCTTCACAGGACGCTTTCGGATAAACCCCACTTTGGCTAGTTAGCAATATGTCTGACTTACTTGCATTCTTTCCCTTTAAGTTCCTCCATGGAGGACTCAGCTATTGATATTTACTTTCTTTTTTTTTTTTTGTCATTTTGACATAGTCTTTATCTCTTTTTTACTTTTTAATCATCATAATTAAAACATGGTAACATAAAGAGTTTACTTTTATGATTGTATGGGAGGATATATTTGTTTACTCTCTGATTTGAGTCTATGAAATAAGTTCATAGATTAACAGGTAAAAAGCTATGTAAGCTAATTGCATGCCTGAGGATATCAAATGGAAAGAAAATGAAATCTAACACTTACTGGTATCTGGAAACTTCTATTCCCTCTTCATTCGCTGAGGTGCAGGTAGATGCAGGCAAGTTGGGGAAGAATAAGTTATTTTGGGTAAAGCTGAACATGTCCTTGGAAGAATGGCTGATAGACTTCTGAGAAGTCTGAGCACAGTATGGACTTTTCCAGAGTCTCCTCCTGCTGTGGTACAGTTAATCCTCCCTGGTTAGGGGGACTCTCAGGGAGGGCCTCACATGTTTCTTTTGGAAAATTTGCATTTAGTCTACCAGGAAAAGCTGAGAAAAACTTTTTTTCCCTGCTTTGGCTTATCCCCAAGTTCAGAAGAAGCAGAAACCAAAGTAACACACAGTGGACCAAAAGGCGGTCCATCTGCACTCCATCACTGTTTTTATATTGTAACTTAGTCATTTTACACATATTCTTTGTGTTGTAAGTCAATCATTGACATGTTTCTCCAAAGGTTTTTGTCTGTAACCCAATAATCAGTAACTATCCTTCCGTCTGACCCATGATCTTGCTTATTACAGAAGGTGTATGTGTAGAAGGATATTTATTTCTCTTTGAGTCTGACTTCTCTCACTTAACATAAGTATTTTTAATTTGTATCACAACTTGACTTATTTTAATACTTCATTGTATTAAAATTGTACATTTTCTAACTCCCAATACCTTATGGATTTTTAAGTTGCTTCCATCTCTCAGTTATTGTTAATAATACTTAACTGACATTGAACTTTAATCTCTGTTTCCTCCTACTCTTTAGTATTTTTTGGAGTGTAAAGGAGATTGCAGAGTCATGCAATAATTCCGTTTGATATTTTCAGTAGCTGTCAAAGTTTTGTTAAGGAAGTCCTACCATTTTATATCAATTTTCCAAACATCAATGTATGAAAGTTCCAGGTTTTTCGCAGTCTTTCCAATATTTTCACACATTCATTTATTACTACTCTTGTGTCTGTGTGTGAAGTGATACCTCACTGTGCCCCTTTGAACTACTTGTGAACCCACAAAGTCAAGCATCTATTTATGTGTTCATGGCAGACTTGTTTGTTTTCTTTGTGGGGATATTGTTTATTGTCAGATGTGTCTTAGAGATTATTGTGGTCCTTAGATTAATAACAGTTTTACTATGATGAGGGTAGGTCGAAGGAAAGAATACTCCTTCAGATTTTAGACAATATCACCCAATTTTGTTGGCTGAGACTAGAAGACTTTCTTATGGGAAGGGATTGCATGCACATACACAAGTGACTTTCCCAGAGCCTGGCACTATATTCATCTTACAGGGTTTGGGTCTATCATGACTCTACTTATTTAACACTAGGTAGTGCATGGGGGCTGGAAAGATGGCTCAGCAGTTGAGAATACTGGCTGCTTTTACAGAGAACCTGGGTTCAATTCCCTGTACCCACATGGCAGCTAAAAACTATCTGTAACTCCTCTTTCAGAGAATCCAACATCCTCACACAGACATACATGGAGTCAAATCACTAAAATACAGAAAGTAAAATTATATAAATTGTTCAAAAATTTAAACAAAACCAACACTGGGTAGTGTTCCAAGCACAGAACTGTAGTAATTCTGCTTTATATTTGGAGCCATAAAAATAATACCTTGGTGGAGAGGGAGCTGGTAACTTAAAGCGTGCAGCTGCACTATGCAGATATGTCTAGGACTGGTGAGTTGGGATTCAGTAACCTATTGAGAGGTTCATCTCTCTCTCTCTCATCAGCCTGTAGCTCATGTGTGTGTGTGTGTGTGTGTAAAATAGTAACAGAAGAATAATGGTTTCATTTATGTTACCATAATAATTAAAGAAGATGTTATGAATTTAAGAAAGATTTGCAGAAAACATGGCAGGGATATAGGGAAGTGATGAAATGATGTAGGTATAGAAATAGAATACTCACATAAGAAATCCTTAAAATAATAGATATTAAAATGCAGCTATCAGTAGAAGCTTACCACTCCCTATGAAATATCATAGAACTCTTTTTATTCATTATGGTGAACTTTGACAAGCTACCCTTTGTCATCTTGGAGCTTTATGAGTTGGGAAAATGTTAACTGTACATCTCCATGGTTGGTCATAAGCTCTATCTCTGAGAAGCTGAATAAGTATAAACAGGAGAAAAGTGTTAATCCGAATTATGGTCTGACAAAATGGGCAGTAGTGGCAGGTCTAGAGGATGACTTCTCCCAGTCTAGCTCTGACTTTAATGTCTACAGAATAGAAGTTGTGCCACAGTTGTCCTTGTGACATGGAAAGAGCATCTCTGCTTACTGATTCTGAACGTGCAGCCCATCAAGAGGCACAGGAGTTGGGTGATGGCACACATGGTCTGCCACTGAGAATGAGTGTGAAGTGTGACTCCATTCCGGCGTCTAGTGGTTTGGGGATACTAGGTATAGGCAGTAACACATGAAATACTACAGAGAGACATTTTTTCTTCAATGATATAGGTTGCCTTTGCTTATGAAAAGATGGAGCTATAACAAATGATTAGGTGAAGAATGTTTTCATCTTACCCAGTACATGAATGGTGGACAAGTCAGGCTGAGCACCTAGAAATCCATCTACAAGGAGAAGGAGTATTCAGGAGCACATCAGAGTAACATTAGCTATGCATCTGTACTCTTCATTTAACCCCATTGGCCAAAGTGAGGATTGGCATAGGACATATGTATTCCAGAATGATAAACAAAAACAAATATTTTTTGACATTTCTAGATGGGTTTGCTTGAAATTCTGGGAAATAACACAGTAAGTATCCTTAATATGAACCAGGTTTCTCAAAATACAAGGTTATCCTACTCTGAGCCTAACATGAATTCAGTCATCTATTTTCCTAATTGTTTTACTCAGGAACTAGGGGATGCAATGGAACACATGAATTTTCTTCAATATCCTTTAAATGCTTCAATTTCTGGCATTTGACAGTTTGTCTGAGAAGCAATGTAATATTGTTTTGGGAACATAGTCTCTAACATTGTCTAGGGAACCCCGTTTCTAACATTCTCTGAGCACAGTCTTCAACATTGTTTGGTGAGCAGTCTCTATTGTCTGAGGAGTACAGTCTCTATCATTGTCTGAGAAACATAGTCTTTAGCATTGTCTGAGGAACACAGTAACATTGTCTGAGGAGCACAGTCTCTAACATTATCTGAATAAATATTGCTATTACCCAACACACTGGTCATATACCATCCTCTTGCTATATAGAGACCTTATATCACTGAGTTATTAGCTGATATGTCTTAAATTTACCTTGGACCAGCAGCTTTTCTATATTGTTGATGGAGACCAAATAAACAAAACCAGTGAGTGTGTTAATTAATTGTATACCTCAGACCTTCACCTGGTGGTACAGGTATGAGTTTCCTAAATTTGGCAGACGTGCCATATGATCTATGCCACCTACCTACACCATTTCATGTCTCTGAGCACATGTCTTGCTTCGGTCCTGATGTGACCTCCCAGAGGTTCTCAACTCCCTCTCCCTTCCCACCATATCACTCAGGCAATTAGAAATGCGTGTCTTTGTACCCTGTGTTTCCCCCTTCAGGGAACTGCAACAGTCAGAAACCAGTGTAGTTTATTTCTAAGTTGTATCTGAGGTATCCTTTTTTGGTTTGTTTGTTTGTTTGTTTTTTATAATTTAATTCCTTTAATGTATCATATCCAACTATGCTATTTAAATTTTATATTTTTATTGAATATTTTCTTTATTTACATTTCAAACCTTATCCCCTTTCTTGGTTTCCCTTCCCAGAAACCCCTCTTCCCCTGCCTCTATGAGGGTGTTTTTCCACCTACCCACCCACTCCTGCCCATCCTTGAATTCCCCTACACTGGGGAATCTATTGAGCCTTCATAGGACCAAAGACCTCTCCTCCCTTTAATGCCTGACAAGGCCATCCTCTGTTACATATGCAGCTGGAGCCATGAGTCTCTTCATGGTGACTTAGTCCCTTTGAGCTCTGGGGGGTCTGAGTGGTTGAATTGTTGTTCCTATGGGGTTGCAAACCCCTTCTGCTCCTTCAGTCCTTTCTCTAACTCCTCCATTGAGGACCCTGCACGCAATCCAATGGTTGGCTGAGAGCATCTGCCTCTGTATTTGTAAGGCTCTGGCAGAGCCTCTTAGGAGACTGCTGTATCAGGCTCCTGTCAGCAAGCACTTCTTGACATCTGCAATAGTGTCTGGGTTTGATGACTGTATATGGGATAGATCCCCAGGTGGGGCAGTGTCTGGATGGCTTTTCCTTCAGTCTCTGCTCCACACTTTGTCTCCATATTTGCTCCTGAGAGTATTTTATTCCCCTTTCTAAGAAGGACCAAAACACCCATACTTTGGTCTTCCTTCTTCTTTAACTGTCAGGTTTTAAAGGGTTAAGGACAGTGAAAATCTATTTAAAGTTGCATTTATTATAATAATACAGTGATGATTTATAGGCCAAGAACAAGCTTTGCTTTTGTTAGGACAATTGGTGTCCTAGAAGTGCAGGCATCACCTTACCCTTCTTGGAACATTTCAGCTAGTTTAATGTGATGCCTGGAATACACTGCACCAAAACCTGATGAAAGAGATATGCCCAAGGTGAAGGATGATGACAAAAAGGATAAAGAGGTCACCATCCAATAATGTAGCCTTCCAGTTGCCTTGGTGATATTCAAGGAGAAACACCAATCAGATCCTTAGAAGAAGGGTCTCAAGTTGTAGATGATTGTGTCCTCTAAAGCCCAAGCTGTGTGTGAGGACACTGGATGAATTCACATGCAGTCTGTGCATATGCTAAACCATTTTTCCTCAGAGGCACTGTGCTAAGACTGATTCTCTGAAGGGACACTGAAGTCATCATGGGAAGTGTCATGTGGTAACAAATAATGCAGCTGTCAAGACATTGATGTGGTGAGCCTTCCTCTGCCCTCAATCTGCAATGGACACCAAGCTTCTTAGCTGGGCAGTGTTCTGTCTCCTTGACACAGGTAAGTTTTTAGAAAAACAGTCTCGATTTTGCATTTCTTTGGGGGATTGTTTCAATCGTTCCCATTTTGAAACACTATCTTCTTTTCCCACAGTACTGTCTGAAGCTGGAGTCACCCAGTCTCCCAGATATGCAATCATACAGGAAAGGCAGGCTGTTTCCTTTTGGTGTGACCCTATTTCTGGACATGAAATCCTTTACTGGTATCAGCAGCCCAGAGATCAGGAACCCCAGCTTCTAGTCTACTTTCAGAATGAGGCTGTTATAGATAATTCACAGTTGCCTAAGGATCGTTTTTCTGCTGTAAGACCTAATGGAATTAACTCCACTCTCAAGATCCAGTCTGCAAAGCAAGGTGACTCAGCTACCTATCTCTGTGCCAGCAGTTTGGCCACAGCAATGTACGACACATCCTTGCTGTGCAAAAAGCTGATGGTTTTCTTCAAGCCATCTTTCAGCAGAGACCTGTGACTACTTCTTATACCCCATGGATAGAGTTGGTCTTTAGACATAGGTCATGCTGCATATAACCAGAGATCACAAATTCTTTCTTGAAGCACAAGGACTGGAAGTGGTTGAAAATAATATTCCAGAGACTCCAAGTATTTTTTTCAGTAACAACTCAAGAACCCCAAACTGAAAGTGACTTTTCACAGACTTAGTCATCATAATCTGGAGATACCTGTTCTGTAAATTATGCAATCAGAAAATCCATTAAAAGTCAGTAGTACAGATGGAGGTTATCTGTGAGTAAGGGGCAACAGGCTGTCCATGGGAGTTGGAGCATCTGAGTGTTTAGAATGCTATCCTTGGTGACATCGTTGTACTGTGCTTCTATGCCTTTCTAAGGAACAAATTCTCTACAGTATATATTTGTTTGTTTGGAGTAAATATTTCTACTCTTGCTTGTATGAAAATGCATTAATAATTAAATTTATTATTATTATTAATTATTATTATTAATCTTAACTCATTTTTAACAATGTTTCGTCTTCAAAGAAATACACAAAACGGATAACCTGGTGAGAGTTACAAACTTTTTAAAGGAATACATTTGAGTTCCCGTGAAGTCTTGGTCCTCCAACCCATACCTACCAAACTTTGAGATACACAACACCACATTCAGTCCAAATCTCCACTTAAACAGAGTACTACCTCTGTTTAGTTGTGCTGCAACTTTCTAATGTTTCTGGCACAGCCCGAGACTATTTCAGGTTTGATCCAGCTAGCTCAGAGATTGTTGGACACATTTCATCTGTCTGCCTTTGTCTATTAAAATGGTTCCTAGGTGTGTTAAAATGCCAAGTTCTTACCCTTGTTAAGAACTTCTAAAGCAGCCCAGGGCCCCCATGTAACCGCCGATGATACCTTTTGATATCTGTCTCCATACCTCTACTAACTTCTTCCTGATATTCTAAGATAGTAAGAGAAGTTGGTCTGAACTGTTGGGAGTTCTTGGAAAACAGCAGGGCGGGGGGAGGGGGGAGGGGTTCTGCATGCACCTGCACTCTCAGACCCTCTCGGCATTCCTTCCTGAGTCTAACTGCAGTTCACATTGTTTGTTCATTTTCCTTCACTTTATATCATACCATATATTTATCCAGAATATCCAGTTGTGTGGAAGATAATGGTCATCCATTGTTTCTTTGTCAGAATTTAAAAATTAGACCGAAGTAAGATTAATACTGAGCCACAACTCTCTAACAATGACACATTATAAATTCGAACATCTCATATGAAATAAAGGGAACCACAGCTCCAGTTTGTGTTGCTGTTTGTCACTGGCCACTAGAATGCACTATGGCTTCACTGTTAACTAGAATCTGTGTAAAGGCTTAAGAAAATACAGTTAGATGACATCCACCCTAGGTTTCTTGTTTTGTCATGTTTTGGTGTTTGGTTTTTGTTTGTTTTTGTGACAGGGTTTATCACTGGCCTAGAGTTTGCCAAGCAGACTAAGTAGTCCAGTTAGTAAGCTCCAGTGGTCTGATTGTTGTGTCTCTCCAGTATAGGATAACAATATCACAACATCATGATCAACTTTTATAATGTAGTTTCTAAGAACTGAACTCAGGTCTTCCTTCCTCTCTCCCTCCCTCCTTCCCTTTCTTCCTTTCTCTTTTTCTTTCAGCATCTCTCCCTTTTATTAAAAATAGATTCTTTTCTCATACAATATATTCTGATTACAGATTCCTTTCTCTCTTCTCCTTCCAGTCCCTTGCTACCTTCTCTCCCCTTCAGATCCCCCCTCTTTCTGTCTCTCACTGGAAAAGAACAGGCTTCTAAGAGATAACAACCAAAGGTGACAAAATAAAATATAGTAAGGTAAAACAAAAGTCATCACATGGAGGCAGGACAAGGCAAGCCAAAAGAAGAAAATGAGCCCCCAAAGTAAGCACAGGAATCCGAGACTCACTTTTTCACATACTCATGAATCCAAGAAAAATACTAAGTTGAAAGATGTAATATATACACAGAAGCCCTGGTGCAGATCCTTGTAGACCCTGTGCTTGCTGCTTCAGTCTCTGTGAGATCATATGAACCTTTCTTAACTGACTGAGAAAAGCTTGTTTTCCTGGTGTCCTCCATCCTCTCTGGCTCTTACACTTTTTCTGTCTCTGCTTCCATGGAGTTCATTGAACTATGAGGTGATGTATTTGATAGAAGCATTCCATTTAGATGTGTGTTTTCAAAGTCCCCCCTCTACATAATGCCTGACTTCTGTGATGATGGCTGAATAAGGGACTGATCTATGAGTATAGCAAATGTCATTAGGAGCTATTTTATTGACACTATTTTTAAAGACCAGTAATATTTGGTTTTATCCTAGATCTCTGGGCTATGTAGTGTCTAGTTCTTGGTCACCTAACCAGCATCAGGTGAGTATGGGTTTTATCTTGTAGAAGTGAGCCTTAAGTCAAACGAAACATTGGTTGGTTACCCCCACATGTTTTTCCCAACCACTGCCCTAGCATATCTTGCAGGTAGGGCAGAATAGAGATCAAAGGTTTTGTGATTTGGTTGGTGTTTAATTTTATCTTTTAGTAGAGTGCAGAATACCTTCCCATACCAAAGACTAGTTAGATTGCAGGGTGAAGGTTCTATACAGGCTGCAGCTTGCTTTCTCCATGTTCAATGTGAACTCAGGTTTTCATGATTGTATAGCAAGCATTTTGCTGACTGAACTATCTCTCCAGCTCTGATTTCATGGTTTCAGACATGAGGTTCATAGGTGCTATATAACTTTCCAGTAGCCACTATAATAAATTCCAACTAACTTTCTGTATTTTTTATATATATATATATATATTTTTATTTATTTATTTTTTATTTTCATATTTTATTTACATTTCAAATGTTTCCCCCTTTTCAGATCTCCCTTTTGGAACCTCCCCATTCCCTCCACCCTCCCCCTGCCACTATGGGGATATTCTCCAACCCAAAATCCCACCCACCCACCCAATCTCATCTTCCCTCCTTGTCATTCTCCTATACTGGGGGATCTAACAGCCTCAGGCCCAAGGGCCTCTCCTCTTCCTGGCGGATAACAAGACCGTGCTCTGCCGCATTTGTGGCCAGCACCATGGGTCTTTCCATGTGTATTCTTTAGTTGGTGGATCAGTCTCCAGAAGTATCAGGGGGTCAGGCCAGTTGCCACTGTTGCTACCTCCCTGGGGCTGTACACTCCCTCAGCTCCTTCAGACCTTTCTCCAAGCCCTCCATTTGGGACCTCACACTCAGTATTAATGTTGCTGCGAAGTGACTCTTGGGTATTTCAAACTTTTGGGCAAATAACCACTTAACAGTGAGTACATACAATGTTCATTCTTTTGTGACTGCGTTACCTCACTCAGGATATTTTCAAGATCCATCCATTTGTCTACGAATTTCATGAAGTCATTGTTTTTAATAGCTGAGTAGTATTCCATTGTGTAAATGAACCACATTTTCTGTATCCATTCCTGTGTAGAGGGACATTTGGGTTGTTTCCAGCTTCTGGCTATTATAAATATGGCTGCTATGAACATAGTGGAACAAGTGTCTTTATTACATGTTGGAGCATCCTGGGTATATGCCCAGGAGTGGAATAGCTGGGTCCTCAGTAGTATTATGTTCATTTTTCTGAGGGCCTGCCAAACTGATTTCCAGAGAGGTTGTATCAACTTGCATTCCCACCAGCAATGGAGGAGTGTTCCTCTTTCTCCACATCCCCACCAACATCTGCTGTCACCTGAGATTAACAATTCTGACTGGTGTGAGGTGAAGTCTCAGGGTTGTTTTGATTTGAATTTCCCTGATGACTAAGGATGTTGAACATTTCTTTAGGTGCTTCTCGGCCATTCGAGTTTCCTCAGTTGAGAATTCTCAGTTTAGCTCTCTTCCCCATTTTTTGATAGGGTTATTTGGATCTCTGGAATCTAACTTCTTGAGTTCTTTGTATACATTGGATATTAGCCCTCTATCAGATGTAGGATTGGTAAAGATCTTTTCCCAATCTGTAGTTTGCCTTTTGCCCTATTTACAGTGTCCTTTGTCTTACAGAAGCTTTGTAATTTAGTGAGGTCCCATCTGTCGATTCTTGATATTAGAGCACAAGCCATTGGTGTTCTGTTCAAGACCATTTCCCCTGTGCCCAAGTGTTCGAGACTATTCCCCATATTCTCTTCTATTAGATTCAGTGCACCTGGTTTTATGTGGAGGTCCTTGATCCACTTGGACTCTTTGTACAGGGAGATAAGAATGGATCAATTCGCAATCTTCTACATGTAGACCACCAGTTGATCCAGCACCATTTGTTGAAGATGCTGTCTTTTTTCCACTGTATGGTTTTAGCTCCTTTGTCGAAGATCAAGTGACCATATGTGTATGGGTTCATTTCTGGGTCTTCAATTCTATTCCATTGATCTACCTGCCTGTCACTGTACCAATACCATGCAGTTTTTATCACTACTGCTCTGTAATACAGCTTGAGATCAGGGAGGCTGATTCCCCCAGAAGTACTTTTATTGTTGAGAATAGTTTTTGATACTCTGGGTTTTTTCTTATTCCATATGAATTTGAGAATTGCTCTTTGTAAGTCTATGAAGAACTGAGTTGGAATTTTGATGGGGATTGCATTGAATCTGTAGATTGCTTTCAGCAAGATGGCAATTTTAACTATGTTAATACTGCCAATCCATGAGCATGGGAGATCTTTCCATCTTCTGAGGTTTTCTACTCCTCTCTTTAGAGACTTGAAGTTCTTGTCATACAGATCTTTCACTTGTTTGGTTAGAGTCACACCAAGATATTTTATATTGTTTGTGACTATTGTGAAGGGTGTCATTTCCCTAATTTCTTTCTCAGCCTGTTTATCCTTGGAGTATAGGAAGGCTACTGATTTGCTTGAGTTAATTTTGTATCCAGCCACTTTGCTGAAGCTGTTTATCAGCTGTAGCAGATCTCTGGTGGAGTTTTTCGGGTCACTTAAGTATACCATCATATCATCTGCAAATAGTGATATTTTGATTTCTTCCTTTCCAATTTATATCCCTTTGACTTCCATTTGTTGCCTGATTGCTCAAGCTAGAACTTCAAGTACTATATTGAATAGTTGGGGAGAGAGAGGGCAGCCTTGTCTACTCCCTGATTTTAGTGGGATTGCTTCTAGTTTCTCTCCATTTAGTTTGATGTTGGCCACTGGTTTGCTGTATATTGCTTTTACTAAGTGTAGGTATACTCCTTGAATTCCTGATCTTTCCAAGACTTTTATCATGAAGGGATGTTGAATTTTGTCAAATGCTTTTTCAGCATCTAATGAAATGACCATGTGTTTTTTCTTTGAGTTTGTTTATGTAGTGGATTACATTGATAGATTTCTGGGTATTGAACCATCCTGCCTCCCTGGGATGATGCCTACTTTATCATGGTGAATGATCGTTTTGATGTGTTCTTTGGTTCGGTTTGCAAGAATTTTATTGAGTATTTTTGCATTGATATTCATAAGGGAAATTGGTCTGAAGTTTTCTTTCTTTGTTGGGTCTTTGTGGGGCTTTGGTATCAGTGTTACTGTGGCCTCATAGAATGAATTGGGTAGTGTTCCTTCCATTTCTATTTTATGGAATAGCTTGAAGAGTATTGGTATTAGGTCTTCTTTGAACGTCTGATAGAATTCTGCACTGAACCCATCTGGTCCTGGGCTTTTTTGCTTGGGAGACTTTTAATGACTGTTTCTATTTCTTTAGGGGTTATGGGACTGTTTAGATGGTTTATCTGATCCTGATTTAACTTTGGTAATTGGTATCTGTCTAGAAATTTGTTCATTTCCTCCAGATTTTCCAATTTTGTTGCATATAGGTGTTTGTTGTAGGATCTGATGATTTTTTAAATTTCCTCAGAGTCTGTTGTTATATCTCCCTTTTCATTTCTAATTTTGTTAATTTGGATACTGTCTCTGAGCCCTCTGGTTAGTCTGGCTAAGGGTTTATCTATCTTGTTGATTTTCTCAAAGAACCAGCTCTTGGTTTTGTTGATTCTTTGTACAGTTCTTTTAGTTTCCACTGGGCTGATTTCAGCCCTTAATTTGATTATTTCCTGCCTTCTATTCCTCTTGGGTGTATTAGCTTCTTTTTGTTCTAGAACTTTCAGATGTGCTGTTAAGCTGCTAATATATGCTCTCTCCAGTTTCTTTTTGGAGGCATTCAGAGCTATGAGTTTTCCTCTTAACATTGCTTTCATTGTGTCCCATAGGTTTGGGTAAGTTGTACTTTCATTTTCATTGAATTCTAGGAAGTCCTTAATTTCCTTCTTTATTTCTTCCTTGACCAAGTTATCATTAAGCAGAGCATTGTTCAGCTTCCATGTGTATGTGAGCTTTCTGTTGTTGTTGTTGTTGCCATTGAAGACCAACCTTAATCTACAGTGATCTGATAGGAGGCATGGGATTATTTCAATCTTCTTGTATCTGTTGAGGTTTGCTTTGTGACGAATTATATGATCAGTTTTGGAGAAGGTACCATGAGGTGCTGAGAAGAAGGTAAATTCTTTTGATGTAGGATGAAATGTTCTATAGATATCTGTTAAACCCATTTGGTTCATAGCATCTGTTAGTTTCACTGTGTCTCTGTTTAGTTTATGCTTCCAAGATCTGTCCATTGTTGATAGTGGGGTATTGAAGTCTCCCACTATTATTATGTGAGGTGCAATGTGTGCTTTGAGCTTTGGTAGAGTTTCTTTTATGAATCTGGGAGCTCTTGCATTTGGGGCATAGATGTTCAGAATTGAGAGTTCTTCTTGATAGATTTTTCCTTTGATGAGTAAGAAGTGTCCTTCCTCATCCTTTTTGATGAATTTTGGTTGAAAGTCAATTTTATCCGATATTAGAATGGCTACTCCAGCCTGTTTCTTGGGTCCATTTGCTTGGAAAATTGTTTTCCAGCCCTTTACTCTGAGGTAGTGTTTGTCTTTAACACGGAGGTGCGTTTCCTAGATGCAGCAAAATGCTGGGTCCTGTTTATGGATCCAGTCTGTCAGTCTATGTCTTTTTATTGGTGGTTGAGACCATTGATATTAAGAGATATTAAAGAATAGTGATTGTTATTTCCTGTTATTTTTGATGTTGTTTATATTGTTTGTGTGGCTATCTTCTTTTGAGTTTGTTGAAAGATTACTTTCTTCCCTTTTCTTGAGTGTAGTTTCCCTCCTTGAGTTCGCATTTCCCATGTGTTACTCTTTGTAGGGCTGGGTTTGTGGAAATATACTGTGCAAATTTGGATTAGTCATAGACTCTTTTGGTTTCACCATATATGATTATTGAGAGTTTTGCTGGGTATAACATCCTGGGCTGGCATTTGTGTTATTTTAGAGTTTGTATGAGATCTGTCCAGGATCTTCTAGCTTTCATAGTCTGTGGTGAGAAATCTGGTGTAATTCTGATAGGTCTGCCTTTATATATTACTTCCCCTTTTTCCCTTACTGCTTTTAATATTCTTTCCTTGTTTTGTGTATTTGGTGTTTTGACTATAATGTGACATGAGTAATTTCTTTTCTGGTCCAGTCTATTTGGCATTCTGTAGGCTTCTTGTATATTTATGTTCATCTCTTTCTTTAGGTTAGGGAAGTTTTCTTCTATAATTTTGTTGATGATATTTACTGGTCCTTTAAGTTGGGAATCTTCACTCTCTTCTATACCTATTATCCTCAGGTTCTGTCTTCTCATTGCATCCTGGATATCTTGGATGTTTTGGGTTAGGAGCTTTTCAGATTTTGTGTTTTCTTTGACTGTTGGGTCCATGTTTTCTATGGTATCTTCTGCACCTGAGATTCTCTCTTCCATCTCTTGTATTCTGTTGGTGATGTTTGCATCTATGACTCCTGATTTCTTTCCTATGTTTTCTAACTCCAGGGTTGTCTCCTTTTGTGATTTCTTTATTGTTTCTATTTCTGTTTTTAATTCCCGAATGGTTTTGTTCATTTGTTTGATTGTGTTTTCCTGTAATTCTGCCAGTTTGAATGTGTTTTCCTGTAATTTTTCAAGGGATTTTTGTGTGTCCTCTTTAAGGGCTTCCAGTTGTTGGCCTGTGTTCTTTTGTATTTCTTTAAGGGAGTTATTTATTTCCTTCTTAAAATCTTCTATCATCCTCTTGATAAGTGATTTTAAGTCTGAGTCTTCCTTTTCTGGTGTGTTGGAGTATCCAGGGCTGGCTGTGGTGGGAAGGCTGGGTTCTGATGGAGCCATGTAGTCTTGGTTTCTGTTCCTTGTGTTCTTGCCCTTGCCTTTTGCCATCTGATTATCTCTGGTGTTAACTGGTCTTTCTCTCTCTGCCTATGGTTTGTCTTTCCTTCAAGCTCAGATGTCAATAATCCTGGGAGACCAGTTCTCTCTTCTAGCTGTTCTTCAGACCCTGAGTCTGGAGTCCTCCTTTTGCTGGCACTTCAGCGTAAGTTGGCAGGTTTCTTTCTCACTCTGCTGCTTGTATATGGAAGCCTGGTGGGCCAGGTGGTGGTCTCTGGCCACAGGTTGAATCAGGCAGGTTGTTACCTCCTGGATTTTCCTCTGTCCCTGCCTCTGAGGCCTGCCCTCCACTGGCTCCTCAGCACAACTGTGTGGGTAGCTTTCTCCCTGTGCTGCTTGTATTTGGAGGCCTGGTGGGCCAGGCGGGGATCTCTGGCCACAGGTGGGAGCAGGCAGGCTCTTACCTCCTGCCTCAGTCCCTCAAACTTTCTGTATTAAAGTAATGCATCTTTATTGTTTCACAGTTATATGTGAATGTATTGGTTATAGCACATTCCCTTCAGAGGTTCTAGAGGAGAGTCTAGTTTCTCATCATTTTTATCTTCTAGAGGCCACAAGCAACTCGGCTCATGTTCTCTTTCATTATCAAAACAAATAATAACAGGTCAATATTTTTCCTTGCTGCACTTCTCTGACTCTTATTTTTCTTGTCTTTCACATTGTTAGTCCCCTGTGCTTGTCATCAAGTCTACTTGGAATTTGAAGATCATCTCCTTGTCAAGGTAAGGTCAACTGGTTAACCACCTTACTTCCACTGGGAGCTTAATTCTCTCTTGCCATGCCATTTGTTTTACTCACAGAACTTAGGGATTAGCCATGCTTATCTTTGAAGATCAGCCTTTCTCTTGCACATAGACACCAGGTAACTGGAAGGAACGATAATTTTTTTGAAAGTAGAATCTTCTTTCTGCTAAACTGTTTTATATGGCTTATATCATGGGCCCAATGTGTTGCAAGATGGTGCCTTACAGAAAAAGAAGCACTGTAGATAACACCAGTGAGCCTGTAAGTTTTTTAAAAGTTGCTATTTAAATATAGGTACCCTAAAGTTTATAGAATTTGGCAGTGTGTTTCTGTGTCAAAATAAACAATTCAAACTATTCCTTATCAGTAAGTAACTTATTAGACTGAAGTAAGACACAGTACCCTCCCTCATTTCTTCACAGTTGCCATACTAATGGGATGTAGGTAGGCCACAAGTCAGGTGAAAGAACAGGCATTAATGATGAACAAGCATGGTGAATTTTTTGGAGATAAGAATATATGGTAAGTAAATTCTGCAGTATTTTGTTTACAAATCTTTAGGAGCAAGACAACTCCTGCTTGTTTCATTGTAGAGATAGAGGGGAGCTTGTATTGTGGAGTTGGAGTATTTGATAAAATATAATACTAAAATATCATGGAAGTCTTTCAATGAGTGATTTGAGTATATTATAGTGGGATAATCATGCCATCAATGAAGGAATATGGAAGTTTTCAGAGAAGATGAGTCATGAGAAGACAATGAATCTATTTTTAACTACTTGGAATTTGAAGTACAAGTGGAAATATCAGGTTCTTACAAGACGGAGGCTCTAGAGATGGCATCAAGAATTGCTAAAGCCAAACCAAGCTAACAGGAGCCACAAATGTGCAAACCTTTACCTTACTTCAGTTGCAGTTGCATCCAGCCCACTTGATTCATCTCCAGAACTCCAGTCCCCTCTCAAAACAGCTTTTACACTGTGGTTGAGGTTGGAGGTTTTCATGGCTTATCTGATGATCTCACTAACCAATAGATTTCTTGTGTGAGAATAAAATATTCTCAACGTCACTTCTCTCCTCATGTAAAGCTCTAGTCTGTATGATTCACACCCGTGTTTATCCCACTATGGCCATGAAGACCGTCTGTTGTGTGATCTTTTGTGTTCTGGTAGCAAGTAAGTCCTGAGGATACTTAACATCATCACACTGGCTTACTGTATTCATGACTCTACAGAGTTCTTATTCTGTCTCCTACTTTGTCTTTTTAAATTTAGATCACACAGATGCTGGAGTCACCCAGTCACCCAGTTATGAGGTGATAAAGAAAGGACAAACAGCAACTTTGAAGTGTGATCCAGTTTCAGGCCACAATGACCTTTTCTGGTACAGACAGACCATGATGCGGGAACTAGAGTTGCTGAGCTACTTCCGCAGCAAGTCACTTGTGGACGATGCAGGGGCATTCAAGGATCGATTCACAGCTGAGATACTAGATTCATCCTTCTCCACTCTGAAGATTCAACCTACAGAACCCCAGGACTCAGCTGTGTATCTGTGTGCTAGCAGTTTAGCCACAGAGCTACACAAGGATGTCCTGCCAGTACAAAAACACATGTATGCTCTTCTCCCTCCAGACCCTACCAGTTCTGAAGTTTTCTGTGCTCCTTCATTAAAACAAACAAAAACAACAAGGGATAGAAGCAGAGCAAAGACAGAAGATAATACAGTATTAAGAAAGCTTGGGGGAAAATGATCTTGAAGGAAGTTCAGAGATTTCTCACATATAGTTGTGAGCTGAGAGCTCACCTGTCACAGAACTGTAAGAACCCATGGTGTAGAGTCTGTTTTTCATCTCCATCTGATAAGAATAGTCCTGATAAGGGCAATGTCCTATGAATTATGCTGGCCATTTATTATCTTTTCATTCTAAGTTGTGAAGATATTATTTTAAGGTTAATTTCAACTTACTGTTTCCATAGGATTTTTTGTTTTTACTACTCATATGTGTAGTCTTATATCAACACCAATCTCTTGTAGTCTCAGAATGCTTCTGGTTATGATGATAAGCTTTATGGTCTGGGTAGTTCCAGTATGGAAACACCATAAACCATTCAAGTTTCTCCTGTCTTGCACTGGAAATGGGTCTCAACAGTTTTACTGAGCTCTTCTACTATCTCATTTCAGTGATGAATTCCTATCAAATGAATTCATGCAAAAGATGCATTTGAATCACCAAGGCAATTGGGTTGACCCAAGTAAGTTCAGCCTTACAGTCAAATTCCTTCTCTCTTTGAGTTAGTTGTATCATTCAAGTCCAAATGTTTGAGATGAAAACAATACAGAATGTCATGTAGATTTTGTCATGTGCTCCAAGAGTCATATACTACATCTTTATATGTAGCTTAACCTGGCTCCTTCTTGCTTCTTTCTGATTATTTCCTCCGCCTATACTATAAGCCCATCTCATTTACACACTTTACTGCTTCTAGTTAATCATCCTACCCTGTACTCACCCTGATGTCATCATCACATGAAAAATTTACACATTCTTTTCATCTCCATTTTTGACCTTATTTCTCTGTAGGATTCTGTTTCCCTCCAAATGTTTTCAAACTTAGTTTCATGACGATAGTATATGCATGTTGAACAGATAAATGTTTTTTTTTCAGCCTTAAGCATCCAGAGAGCAGGGACTTTGCCTAAATTTTTTTTCCATAAATTATAACACTAAAGGGGGTTAGAAATACATGTATTTTTAATAGCTCGGTGAGTTTCAACTGAAAAAGAAAGTCAGGCAAAGTTGTTTAGATCTGCTGTTCTGTAGCATACAACATTCCCAGTATTCCCATAGCCAGTTTATTTAATGACACGCCAGTCATTTTAGAGAACACGTATACAGATGTCCCAACCTTTTTTTTTTTTGTCTTCCAGCAACCCCAAGTGCTACTTCACCTTTGTGAATACTTTAAAATGCCTCAGTGTCCTACTAGTGTGACACAATAATCATGAGACACACTTTATAACTCTTCTTCTTTCAGTGGTTGTCTATTGAGAATAGGATCACAACCCCATTGAGGATGGCAGCTGATGCTTCATACTGTTTATGCATTTAAGTAGTCAAATATACTTCATATTTTTGCAAAATGGTCTTACACAACTTAATATCTCCCTGTGCATTTCATTTGCTAGATTCTACTCCCATCTCTATACTTTCCAGCTTTCTAATCACTTGCCATGCTATTGGATGTTTCTTTGTGAAGCAGAAAACAACTATACTCAACTCTTTTTTCACAGTAGGGTGTAACAAAATCCATTCTCTGAAGGAACAGCATATAGGTAGGTCCAGATAATTTTTGCTGGTTAAAAATGACTCTTTGGGAACTCAAAAATGCTGCTCAATTCTGTGTGCTTCTGTTTAAATGTACTATGTTTATCATTTAGAATCATTCAAGACAACATTCCTTCATTAAAAAGAAAAAAAACATTGTTCTTTGAAACAAACTGTTAAGATTAAAACAACGGCTGTGAAATAGAGTGTTTGCAAATCACCCCTTCAATAAAAATTTAACATTTAAAATACTGAGTTGAAATTCACAGAAGCAACCTTCTACCCCATAGATTCAAGAGTGTAGATAAATGGTTGTTGCTCTTAACAAGTTAATTTGTGAAGAGTTTTATTCTACAGCATTGCTCTGCTGGGTATCATTTCTTAGGAAGCATCACTCCTGCCTCTACATGATTCAAGATTGTTCACAAGCATTTTTTGAGTCTGATTCTCTAATCTTTGTTGTTCTTTTACATATAAATAGAAATTCAATAATGTTTTTTTTTTCTAAAAAATATAATACAGAAGGGGTGTAGAAGTGACTCATCACTTAATACTTGCTGCTCTTTAAGAAAACCTGAAATCAATTCCTGGCATCTGAGTAGAACTCCTCACAATTTCCTGTAACTCCAGCCCTAGGAGATCTGATGCCTTCTGGCCTTCTCAGGAACCTGAACACACTTATATGTAGGTACACACACACACACACATACACACACACACCTTAAAAGGTCCAGTTGAAAGAATTTAAAATAAAAAAAATTAAAAAAAAATATTTTAGAGAAAAAAGTCCAATTGCTTCACCTACAGAAAGGACATATTGTATGTATTTTTGTACTAAGTTACTCTAATTATGTATTGATAAAACGCAAAAGATATACTTGGGGTTAATAATAGTGTTATTAGCAGCTCCACTTGCTCATTTCAAATGCAGAATATATATTTTGAATGTTGTTCTTACAGGCTTTTGGATTCTCTACAACAAACAGAACTATCCAAAATGGCCACTAACGTTGTCTGAATATTTTCTGAAATGATAGATGATTAAAAATTCTTTGTTCAATGGTAAGAGATTTAAAAAAAAATACTTCTGTGGTCCTATCTGATATTCAAGTTTTTCTGACAGTGAAAAATTTCTCATTGAAATGGACTCATCAGCTGGATTATCACTGGAGAATTACTATTTTTAAAGTCTCTACAAAGTCAAGGAGATAAACTATTCATAACAGTGAGCTCCCAGACAGGAGTAATTTAGTGTCTGTGAAGTCAACACAACTGGTCAGGCTCTTTCTGATGAAGAAAATGTGCTTAAGAGGACTCTCAAGGCAAAGGAAATTAGACTATGTATACAAGAAAAATCCAAAATCAATCAAGACAATTATTGCAAAAGCTTAAAGGATAATTAAAGGAACACCTGTGGTTGATGAACTGTGCCAAAGGGAATTTACATTTCCTCCAAAAAGAGATGAGATAGCACAGTGGCTCAAATTTGTTTCCTCCTTCATGTAAGAATGTTGGTAATAGAAAGATGCCATAGGTTCCTACGACATCTTGACGACCTCAGTGGATGCTGGAAACACTGAACCAATGTACACACTGGGAAGGATGAAACTAGAAGAGAATATACATTGTTTTGTTTTCTTGTGTTGCACCTCATAAATTCAGGCTAACCAAACCCACATACATTATAATATTAAGGACTTAAATTTAAAAAAGAAGTCTAGAAGTCATTACAAAATGTAAAAATGTGGATTGATGTAGAAAATGATTCCTGTGTGAAGAAAAGCAGCATCTTAGAAAACATACACCATCATGTGGAAGGAAGCAGGGTATGGAGTCAGGGCATTTGGATTCTTAAAGAGAAGAGGGAAAAGACTTAAGTCTCATGGCTCTCTGGGGAGACAAGAAAGAGGTTTATTTTAGGTTTTACTAAGACAGAGAAGGTAATCTGAAAATTCCATTAGAGGGAAAACTCAGGATCTTAGAAGAAGCAATCTGGAATGACTCCCCCAGGAAGAGTCATCATCCAGAAGCCTGTCAAGAAGTGGCTCTGAAAATCACAATTATGGAGAGTTTTGACAGAGATGTCTGGGGAGACTAAGGGACATATTTAAGTTATATGATCTTCAGGAACCTGCTGGATTAATTGTTAAAATTACAGCTCTTAAGAAAGTGTGGTGCAGATGAAAGGGGAAGCAGGTAAAATATAAGGAGAGATATTTATCCAAAAGATCATGTGGCAGAAGAAAGAGGAGGTATTAAATATTTATTTTAATAGCTCTTGTTTAAGAGATTTCAGAGTTTATAAATTTCATATTTGTTACCAGAGAAGATCATAGAGAAAAAGTCTAGCAGAATATATTTGAAATACTGATGCTGTGGGCCCAGATTCAGTCATAAAGTTAATGAAGGTAGTCTATGCCAGTGAATACTACTTGTTGGATTAGAATTATTTTAAAAATTTGAAAGAAGCCACTTTAAACATTGAGAAATTCAATGTTATCTTTCTTAAAGTAATGAGCAATAACACATTGAGAGAAAAATGATAAAATACATGTTAGAGTAGATGAAATAAAAAAAATTATAATAGAAAAACCATTAAAGACTGGAACATAGTATAACTGAGAAAAGTCATCGAATTGATAATAAAAAAGACAGATTAGTTTTTCCTAGGATACTACAAAGAATTTTTTCTTTTGAAAATTTATTTGTGTGTGTGTGTGCGCGCGCGTGTGTGTGTGTGTGTCTGTGACAGTTTATGTGTACCACATGCACATGGGTGCTCCTGGAAGTCGGAGTGTGTTGGATAGTTGGATTTCCCTGAAATAGGAGTTACAGGTAGTTAGTTGTTAGCTTCCTAATGTTGGTTCTAAGAACTAAACCCAGGTCTCTTGCAAGAAAAGTGGATGCTCTTAACAGTTGAGCCATTTCTCTAGTTCATATAAAAAACTTGAAGAAAATTAGTTCATATCATATCCAGATGTTAGAATGACTCTAAGTCTTGTCATTATGTTATTGGTGGTTCATTCTGATACAACTGAAGCTTGTCATTGGGTCTTTTTCTTTGTACTAGGAGATAAAACAATGTGTAGACTGGCAAAGAAAGAATAAAAAGTAGCTTGGAGTTGGCAACAGAACTCTTAGTTCTTCAAGTATCTTGAAAAGTATTCTTCTCATAGAATAAGTCTGAGGTGTTTGGGCAACACAAATTTTGTGAACCTGAGGGAAATGTTTCTTCACACTCCTCTTGATAATGGGTAGGTCTATTGAGTGATATCTCCTACCACAGATAAGAATGAGAAGTGGATTAGAGTCCAAATTTAAATAATGTTTTATGAAGAGGTTCAGTGAGAAAAATCCTAAACAAACAAGTTCCCATGATTGCTCCAAAATAAGGCTCCTTTCCATGGAGAACTATGATGAGGTGGCATTGAGATAGACAGCAAGGATTGTGGTCCGTACTACAATTCTGTGATGAGAAAACCTCTGTGGGGCACTCAGACTGGGTAACAAGATGAATCTCTATGACAGTGAAATCGTTCTTACTGAGGAGTGTCCTTGAAACACAATCAATCATACAAACAAACAAAATGTCCAACAGTTCAAAAAGATCCTATTCAGTAAATCAGTGCTAACCAGGGGACAACTGTTACACACAGAAGAGATGAGTCAGGTACATTCCAGGCCACTTGCCTCTGCCCTGTGAACCACCTGTAAGCCTCTACCTCTGAGTTTCTTGGCAACCGTGTACCCTGATGCAAGAAAAATAAAGGAGCCATGTCAAGGATATCAGAGCAGATGTTGGAAAAGGCTTTCTATAACCTAGTCCAGGCTTTCCCTACCTCTGTGATGGGAAATTCAAAGCAGGGCTCTGAGAAGCACAGTGACACCGCTGCAAGCAAAGAGGCCTCTACCTTTAAAACTCCACAAGAATAATATCAACAGAAGAATTTATAAGGTCTTATGGGAGCCAAGAGTATAACATTTTTCCTATAGCAAACATAAAAATATGAAGGAACAAATAAAAACTTAGAAAGAGTTGCCTAATCATGAGTTAAATTTCTTTCTAAAAATTCTGTCTATCTATCTATCTATCTATTATCTATCATCTATTTATTTATCTATTTACTTTTATTTATTTATTTTATGTGTATAAGTATTTCGCCTGCTTGCCTATGCAACATGTGCTTTCCAGGTGCCTGTAGAGGCCAGAAAAGTGTATTGGATACCCTGGAATTGCTGTTACAGTCAGTTGTGACATGCCATGTAGGTGCTAAGAATCAAATCCAGGTCCTCTGGAAGAACAGCCAGTGCCTTTAACCCACTGAGACATCTCTCCAGCATTTACACTTATTTTTAAGTAAAATATAATTTTATCATTTTATGCTCCAGTCCCTCCTTTCAACTCCTTTCATACTACACCCCATTACATCTCATATTTATGGCCTCTTCTTATTGTTACATACAAATAAACAAATACAACCTGCTGAAGCCCCTTAATGTTGCATGTGTGTGTATATATATGTGTGTGTGTGTCATTACAGCTGGCCACTTGATGTTGGAGAAAGAATTAGGGGCAGACTAATTATCCCTCTCTCAGAAGTTATTAATTGCCTGTAGTTCTTTATTTAGGGGTAGGGCTACTTGAGAAAATGTCCTCATCATGTTTAAGTGTCAACTAGTATTATCATTGTTCAGATACAAGTTATACAGTCATATTTTGATATTTCCTGGGTATAACTCTTGTCTTGTCTAGAAAACACAATCTTGCAGCTTCCTTCCTGGTTTTAAAATTTTTCTGTCCCCTCTGCCTTGATATTCCCTGAGTCTTTGGTATTCAGATTAGGTTGTAGATCTGTTGTCAGTTGTTCTCTGAATTTTGACCAGCTGTGGCTTTTTTTAATGTTCCCTATCTGCTGCAAAAGAAGTTTCTTTGATGAGGGATGAGATCTACATTTATTTGTATATGAGGATCAGAATTTAGAGTGCAGGTTGGAATCATACCTGTCTGAAAAGAAATGGCAATATGTTCTTCTCTAAGTACCATGGTCTTACCAGCCACAGGTAGTCAGTAGTGTTTCTTCTGATTTCTCTTCTGATGAGTGGGCCATAAGCTCAGTTGTACAGCTATTATTGCCAAGGTGGAAGTGCTATATTGCACCATTAGGGTTATCTTATCATGCTGCTCATTGTGGTTCTTAGATTTTACAACCAGGTAGGATTATTAACTGATTTCCTCCCTTTGTAGCTTGCTTAGCATCTTCTGCTAGTTCTCAGGAAGGAGGCTTTTGGTTCAGATCTAGTTAGATTTCTCTGTGTCCTGCATCCAAAGTGTGTGGTTTCTTTACCAAAAAAAGGGACTGATTTCATCTTCTGACAGAAAACCCAGGTCAACTACAATAGCTTATATTGTTTTGGGAGTCTCTTAGACACCCCCGATTAACAAATTGAAAGAAGGTTTCTCATGGCTGGTAAGAGAGTTTTTATTAGATAGTCTATGGCTGTTGAGGGTAGCATTATTACCCCAAGTGATATGAATTCATTTTAAACACACACACTCAAAAAAATTAAAGTAAATATTATAATATGATTCCCTATGGTTTTCAAACATTCTTAGTGTTATTTATACCTTCTTTCTCCTTTTTCTTTGTGTTCATAGTTTATTTTATAACTCTTTATCTACTAGGGTAGGTCCAAGTCACATCCTAGGATACTGTGGCCTGATTCTGAGTGTTTTCTAGGTGTTTGTATTTCGTCTTCCCTCCTCAGTTGTGTGTGTCCCAAGAAGTTTCAGCCCATCAAGATACATCATTAGAACAGTAGTATAAAAAAGACAGTAGATATACCATACACACATATATGCATGCTTACACACACCCACCATAGTCACACATATATATAAAGAGAGAGACAGACAGAAAGATACACAAATACACATATATACATATACACACACATGAACACATACGCTTTCATACATGCAAATGCATACTGACATTAATACTAGAAAGCAAGGAGTGGGTGTTTCTGATCTTCTACTATTCAGAATATCTCTGTACAATGCTTCCATATCTACCTGTATTTGTATCTTTCTGTTGTCTTGACACAATAGAAATCATGTTACTCTCTTTTGCCCCAGTAGATGCACCCCGATCCCAGCAGATGGTCAGTTCTAATTAATTCATCGAGATAACAACAACAACAATGACAGTAATAATAGTAAAGAAGGATGTGATATTAGTAGGAAGAACAGTGAGTAGATCTTGAGAATCTAACACTAGAGTTAGTGGGCAGTGTAGATAAGACCAAAATACATTGAACACATATATAAAAATTCAAAGAATAAGTAAAAATTACTACTAAAAGAGGTGTCCAGTAGGTTATTTGGTATGTGACATATCAGGAAAAGTAGAATATGGGGGTGAGAGATGGGATAATCCCTGAACAACAAAGACTTTAGGAAATAAATATCTCCAGGGATGCTTTATGTCTTTGGCTGAACCACCCATGCATGTACCAGAACAATTACTTATTTCAGTGTTCTTTTTTCCTATAGAGGATAAGTGTTCACTTTTGAAAAGAGAAACTTTGAGCAGTGACAGAGACAGTGGTGTCATCACAAGCCCATGTTCCACTTTGGGGATACAGAGCTCTTAGAGACTTCAGCCTGGGCTTCTCATGTTAATATAGAGTTTCTGTAAGTAAAGCCATTGCCTCATCTTGCCATGGCCACCAGGCTCTTTTTCTGCATGTTCCTTCATTTCTTGAGAGCAGGTGAGTTTCCAGAAATAAAGAATCTACAGCTTTTGATCATTGATTGTCATAGTTACAATTACATTCTTTATTCTCTATTCTGTTTCTTTTTAGAACAAACAAATGCTGGTATTATCCAAACACCTAGGCACAAGGTGACAGGGAAGGGACAAGAAGTAACTCTGAGATGTGAACCAATTTCAGGACATAGTGCTGTTTTCTGGTACAGACAGACCATTGTAAAGGGACTGGAGTTCCTGACTTACTTTTGCAACCAAGCTCCTATAGATGATACAGGGATGCCGAAGGAACGATTCTCAGCTTAGATGCCTAATCAGATGCTCTCAACTCTGAAGATCCATACCACACAACCCCAGGACTCAGCTGTGTATCTTTGTGCCAGCAGCTTAGACACAGAGCTACAGAATCATATTCTGCTGAGGCAGAAACCATATGCTTCCCCTTCCCTGTTCACTTCCCAGAAGCTGTTCTCAACTGTAATCCTGAGGTTTTTCTCACAACAGGAAGTATATGGGTTTAGTGTCTTCTCTACCCTAGACAAGGCAAGAACAGTTGGCAATGGGTATCACATTAAGAAGTTTTCTGGTTGGAAGGTATGTAGAGAAAAGTATGTAGTGGGTGATAAGCAAGCAAAACTGATTCATGGGATTCCTTATATGTTTTTCATAAGGGTGAGTGAGTCTATGATTAAGTGCACATGTCATTCAGTGGGCCTTTTATACAATTATGAGAGTTGAAAATTGAGTAGACAGTCAGGTACAGAAGAATGATCATTTCCGGTTGCTTTTCATTGCAGCTTAGACACCAGTTTTTGTCTCCTCTTCTTAAAAATAAAAAACCAGATTTCATGCTGTAAGAGGTAGTTCATGCCAAACACTGTCTGGATGTCCAGCAGAGGCTAGATAGCCCAGATATCTAGGATACACCAAACACAATTGGCCAAATAAAACTCAGTGAAATGATTCCTAATGATATTCTGCTATGCTCATATATCAGTACCTGACCCAGTTGTCATCAGTGAGGCTTCCTCCCACATCTGATCAGAACAGATCCAGGCATATGTAGTACAACTATTTTAAACATATCCCCGACTGGCTTACAAATAAATAAGATCCAGATTATGGTTATTTTATTTGGTTTTAAGAATTTCAGGGGTGGTGTTGGTGTAACCCCTAGACTACTTGTCTAACTGCTGGCTTGGTTACATCCTCACTGGTGTTTCCAAAATACTTGCTGTTTTTCCTGGCCATGTGCTCATGGTCCATCTCCTCGTATGGCATCTTCCCCTCTCTCCTCCTTGTTCTCTCCCTTCTCCCATGCTCAACCAGGTACCAAAAATCCCACCTACCCCTAATGCTCCAGTAATTGGCTCTAGCCATTTTTATATAACTAATACATATAAATGAATTAACAAGGTTTGCACAACAAAGCTAGTAGCTGAGAATTCACTCGTAGACCTAAACCTTCAGGTACAGAAATTAGCATTACGATGCATAGCAGCAGACACCTCTTTTGTCAAAATATTTTACAATTTTTTGAGGTTGGCTGTATAGATACGTCATAAGCCTTTGAAAATTATAAAACATTAAAATATTATATTAATATAATATTAAAATTTCTTGTTAGGGTGTGGCTCAGCTCTTAGCACATTCCCTCTGGCTGCAATATAGACACACCCTTAGTACTCACCTTTAATCCCACACAGGGAGAGTAGAGTTAGTTGTAGAAAGAAACAGCCATGTTTTAAAGTGATCTCTAATTGAGTGGTAGGACAGGTGACAAATTAGAGAATGATTTGCCAGAATAGGAGATGCCCAACTCTCACAAAAGGAGAGGAGAAAGGAAAGCTATTTAGAGAAGAGACAGACAATACTGGAATACAGTAGAGTTCCTGGAGAGCTATACAATAGAGTTGAGAGGGACAGTATAACAACACAGAGAGGAAAAAGGAGGCAGTTTTACCTGGAGAGTTTTACACAGACAACCTGAAAAGATTGCTAGAGTTAGGTTGAGATCAAGCAGAGCAATTCCAAGACCAAGAGAAAAGCTCCATTGAATAAGTCATCTGAGAGAGGAGTTGGATCCAGAACAGTTGAGTTGGTCCTGCCAGCTAGAGTTCAGAAAGAAAGGAGAAAGGGTGAGTTTATTAGGCAACCAATCTCAAAGGCTGAAAAGATTCCAGGCTTAGATTAGATTGGACAAAGGCTAGAAGCCTCTAGAACTAGGCCTAGTTAGCAGACTGAGGCAGTAAGTCTTTGGAGATGAAAATCATCCAGGTGAATAAGTTATATTTTATAATATATGTATTTCTTTCCAAATTGCATAAAGAAGTAGAAACCGTCATGGTAAGCATAATAACTTATTTGCTGGAAGAGATAAGCAACATCAACTGTAAAGAGAGAATACTTTGTAAAATATTCTGCAAAATAATACAAGGAATATGAGCTTATTTAAAGGATCAGTGACTGGCCCAAATTGTAATCCATCTCAAGGGGATGCTCCAAGACCTGACATTATTACTGATGCTATATTGTGCTTACAGACAGGAGCCTAGCATGGCTGCCCGCCATGAGACCCAACAAGCAGTTGAAAGAGACAGAAGCAACCAATGAACAGAAGCCGGGAACCCTTATGTTTGAATTAGGGAAAGACTGGAAGACGTTGTAGAGGAGGGCAACCCCCATAGGAGGATCAGTAGTCTCAACTAACCTGGACCCTAAGATCTCTCAGACACTGAGCCACCAACCAGGCAGCATATACTTGTTGAGACGAAGCCCCCAACACACACACAGCAAAGAACTGCCTGGTCTGACCTCAGTGAGAGAAAATGAACCTAATCCTCTAGAGACTTGGGCCCCAGGGAGTGGGGAGGCTTGGCAGAGAGGGTGAAGGCAGGTGGGGACATCCTCTTGGAAATCAAGGAGGAGGAATGGGATGAGGAACTGTCAGACAATGGGTGTTAAATAGGGAGGGGATAACAACTAGACTGTAAAAAAGATTAAAGATAATTTAAAAGAAAAGAAATAAATCAATAAAAATCTTTGTTGAAATTCCTAGCCAATTTTATAAGGAAGTATTTAATACATTTCCAAATAGTTGGGGAATGAAAGGAAACATAGGAAGAACAGAGAAATGATCATTCTTATCTTAGTCTATTTGTTTTTCTGTCTAAGCTTGAAGCACTATGACCTCCAAATTTAAATGTAAAGGAAATACTGTATACATGCAACCTAAAAAAGAAAATTAATTATATTTTTTAAAAGGAGGTAATTGGTAAGCAGAAATATAGGAAAAGAAATATAGGAAAAGCTAAAATCCTAATAACCCACATACATTCAGTACAGATGTGAACATCACAGTGTGAATTGAAAGTTTAAGGACCATTTAAAGAGATGCCACAAAAAAGCTCTAGAATTACATCTCTCACATCAATCTCAGAACCACAAAATGATCCCATTCTTTGAGAACAAAAAGTGTTACAGCTGAAAATCCAGAAATGAAGTTAGAAGATTAAATGTTTGAACAGGGCTTTGGGTGAAAGATAAAAAAGATAAATTAGCAGAGAGAAATGGAAAATTCCTGCTGTGCCTCACATGTTTCTGAAATGAAATTTTATGTTACTGTGTAGAAGGAAAATCACATTCTCATGGGACTGGGAAGCTGGCTCATCAGTGAAGACATGTATTACTCATGCAGTGGACCTGAGTTTTGTTCCAAGCATCTTGTCCTGCAGCTCATGACCACCTGTAATTTCAACTCCAGTGATTCTGAGGCCATTTTATGGCCTCCAAGGGTACTTACACATTTGGCACACACATGAAAGAACGCACACACATACACATACACACACACACACACACTTAAAATTAAAAATAAATCTGTGAAATAAGAGAAAGAAATTTACATGCTCAGAAGCTCATCAAAAGGAATCTGTAATCATTGAAATCCTTGGGGAAATCAAACAAGAAACTCAATATTGCTCTGGCAGGCACTTTTACTTCTTACCAAGGTAAGAAGATTAACAGGGAGATTAGAGTTAATCTCCCTCTTAAAGTAGCCTTTGTAAAAACAAAACAAAACAAAGATGAATGAAAAAGAGTTGCTAGGGCTTTTACTGTAAGCCACAGAAGAAAAGACAGAGGTCTATGAAAGATGGGGTGCACTGAAGGAAGTACTATGGCCATCCCACCCTAATACTTGAATACTTGGAAGTCTGTAGGCTGTGTGGGACCTGATGCTGACCTGGATGATCTTCTTGTGTTCAGTTCTAGAAATACAAGGAGATGTGCTGTAACCAGTACAAGTAAGGAGGTTAGATAAAGAACCATTCAACCCAAAGGAGAAAGCAGCCAGAGGAAATCTAATATACCCCATCATCCTAGACTAGACTAAACTCAAATCCTAGATTGCAAATCTAGTCTTCATCATTTTTAATCTAACCTCCTTCTCAAACTGTAACAAGCTAAAATGGTTGTGAGGCTTTTTGGTCTCATCTACATTCATTGCATGGGCCCCTTAAAAGCTAAAATCCTCTGTCAAGATTCAACTGTATTTCTTTATAGTGGAAAACAGGAAGCCTCTACAATAAATGGTGCTGGTCTAACTGAATGTCTAAATGTAGAAAATGCAAATAGATCCATATCTATCAACTGACACAAAATTCAAGTCCAAGTGGATCAAATACCTCAACATAAAACCGGATATACTAATTTGAATAGAAAAGAAAGTAGAAAATAGCCTTAAACTGATTGGTATAGGAGACAACATCATGAACAGAACACCAATGGCTCAGGCTCTAAGATCAACAATCGATAAATGGGACATCATAAAACTGAAAAACCACTGTAATCAGAGAACACTGTTAATAGGACAAAATGGCATCCTGCAGACTGGGAAAGGATCTCCACTAACCCTACATCTGACAGAAAGATAATATCCAAAATTTATAAAGAACTTAAGAAGTTGGATACCAACAAACTAAATAACCCAATTTAAAAAATGGTGTACAGAGCTAAACAGAATTCTCAACAAAGGAATCTCAAGTAGTCAAGAAACACTTAAATAAATATTCAAAGTCCTTAGTCACCAGGGAAATGCAAATCAAAACAACTTTGAGATTCTAAATCTTACACTGGTCAGAATGACTAAGATTAAAAAAAAAAAACAAAAAATGGAGTAAAGAAGCACTCCTCCAGTGCTAATAGGGGTGCAAACTTGTTCAACTACTTTGGAAATCAAGCTGGCGGTTTCTCAGAAAACTAGCAATAGTTCTACCTCAAGATCCAGCTATACCACTCTTGGACATACACCCAAGAAGCTTCACCATTCCACAATGACACTTGCTCAACTACATTCATAGCAGCTTTATTTGTAATAACCAGACACTGGAAACAACCTAGATGTCTCTAAATTGAAGAATGGATAAAGAAAATGGGGTATATCTATGCAATGGAATACTATTCCACTATTTAAAAAAAATATCCTGAGTTTTTCAGGCAAGTGAATGGAACTTGAGAATATCAACCTGAGTGAGGTAACCCAGACCTAAAAGTATATGCATAGTGTGTACTCATTAATAAGTGGATATTAATCATAAAATACAGGATACCCATTCTACACTCCACAGACCCAATGAAGCTAAAGAAGAAGGAAGACCCAGGTGACTATGCTTGAATCTCACAGAGAAGGGGGAGTAAAGTAGTCACAGGAGGCAAAATGAAAGGAGGAAACTGGGTAGGAGAGGGAATGGGGAGGGGAATGTGTGTGGGACATTCAGGATCAGGTGTGGGGAGGAACAGGAGAGATGGACAGATAGCCATGTGAATGAATGCCAATCCATAACTGACCAGGATGGGAAGGTAGGGGCATCTGGATGACTTGAGAGAGGTTAATAGAGATCTGGATTTGGGGTGGCAGCCAAAAATCAATGGCAGTGACCATAACTGTGATTCACTCACAGTACTGGGGATATGGAACCTGAAGAGGTTGCCTCCTGGAACTAGACAGGAATCCCAGTGGAGCAATAGGCACACCAACCCACCCACAAAACTTTCAACCCAAAATTTATACTGTTTACGTGAAATGTTGTGACAGGGGATGCACCAGAGACTGAGGGAATCCCCAACTAATAATAAGCCCAACTTGAGAACCATCTCATGGACAAGCACCAATCCCTGATACTATTAATGATACTCTGTTATGCTTTCAGACAGGAGTCTAGCATGGGTTTCCTCTGATAGGATGCAAAGATGCACAGCCAAACAGTGGGTGGAGCTTAGGGACTCTTATGGAAGAGTTGGGGGATGGATTGTGGCTCTGAAGGAGATAGATAGGAACTCCATAGGGAGACCTACACAGTCAACTAACCTGGACCTTTGGGACTTTCAGAGACAGAATCACCACCCAAAGAGCATACACAGGATGGTACTAACTCCTTCCACCCTGCACATAGGTAGCAGATGTGCAACTTGGTCTCCCTGTGGGTCCTGAACAACTGGATCTTGGGCTATCCCCCAAATTGTTGTGTATCTGTGGGATGTGTTTTTCTAGTTGGGCTGCCTTGACTTACCTCAGTGGGAAGGAAGCTCCTAGCCCTGCAGAAACTTGATGTGCCAGGGTGGAGGGATTTCTGAGGAGTCCACTCTCCCAGATGAGAAGAAGAAAGGGGATTGGGAAAGAATTGGGGAAGGGGGTGACTGGGAGGAAGGGAAGTAAGCAGGATGTAAAGTGAATAAATAAAAATCCAATTGTAGCAACACTGCCACTCCAAAAATTCCCAGTCATTGTTTTTAATTAGTACACATCAATAAAATGAAAAAGAAGGCAAGGTCTCATGTCTTATTAATGAGAATATTATATTGAGTGGGAAAAACAGAAAAGAGAATTAGCTGGAATAAATGAAGTAAACAGCATGTTTAAAGATGACATCTGCTACAGAGCCAAAGGAAAGAAACCACAGGTAAGGTGAGACCAGGGTTGCTTGAGTAGAGTCTTGAAACTGTAAGTTATTCATAGAAGAATTCAACAAGGAATTGGCCTTTGAAGCCAGGATAGCAAGAGGCCGACACAGTGAGACTTGCAGAAATCAAGGGCAAGAGTCTTGTAACCAGGGGGAAGCATAGATACAATTATTAGCTCTTGGAATGAGAGCTAATAAGACATATCCACACTGATGACCAGCTTGAGGTCTTGGAGGACACTGGTGTTTATTTCTGTATTAGAGGCTATGATGCTGTGCCCAGTAAAGCCCTTCAGATGCAGACAACATCCTTCTGTCTTCTCAACCCCAGGAGCACTCACATAACCCTGTCTCCATGCTTCTTCTATTCAGAAGTGGAAAAACTTGAATTCATTCTTGGAATACATAAGTATTCAAAAAAATGTGGACTATAATATTTGAATTTTGAGAGGTTTCCTCAGTTTGCTTATGCCAGAGTCAAAATTTGCATTTGTTATTTTATTTTAAAATTTTGAGTATATACTATCTTGGGGTAACTGCAGAATTCTAGCCCACCTTGCTGGTCTGGAAGGTTTGTGACTTGGGTGTCAGCCTACATCTTCATGTCCTTTCTCATAGTAACATTGAGAACACTCTATGATGAAAGTAAAACCATGGAAACTTAGCTTATTCACTCCTGGTTTGTAGGCATATCAGTGATGAGGACAGAAACGGAGTCAGTGCAGTACACCAAACAGTTATGTTTGTATAGTTTGTATAAGTTGCTAAACACCTTTTAAAAAGCCCATGGTTGAGTGGATTAGCCACATCCTTTCTCAGAGATTAAAGCTAATTTCCTACCTAGATAAGGTCTAATTTTTTAATATTTGAAACATGATTAACAATACTTACAGAATATGTATCAACCCAAAGCATTTTTAGTTACAGAAATTTGACTGTAAAATTATTTGTGAGGCTTATAAATAAGGAGACATTATTATAGATCCAGTTGTTCTTTGTAAGTGTTTAAATTCAGATATTCCTTCCTCCTGTTATCCATGTTTTGAAAACAGTCCTGAAATGCATTAAAATAATTTTTATTTGTCTGATTGGCTTTAGTATTTCAAATAATCATCAAATTCATTTCCTATTTCTTTACATAAATGGATAATGACTTCAAATTTCAATTTTCTTACATTTTTCAAATCTTATTTTCTTATTCTAATGGTAAAGGTTTGAAATTTTAGACTGTCTGCACTCTATTTTGCTATGTATAAGTGGGAATATTCAATCTTTGTCACAATACTATGAATATGTTTCTTACCTCTAACTTGCCCATTACCTTCTTTAGAATAATAAGCACAGAAGAAGATTGATTTTTAAAATGCTCATATAATGCACATAAGTTTTCACTTAAAATCACTGGTGGGGACACATGCAGAATGTTTTTTCTTCTATTTTACTATGTAATTCATAACCATAGCACATAGCAAGCTGTCCATTTATTCTTAAGCTTTTTAGTCTCACAATATAACTGTAAATAGCAGCTAGCAAGAAAACTAGGTTTTCAATGGATGAATTGTTTGACTCCAAAGCATAGTCAGTGAAATTTTAATGAAGTACTTTCACATTTGAGAATATGAACACTCAATATTACCTCTTATCATGGACAGAACACTGTTTCCTTTATGGTCCTCAACACTCAGACATCTTGGGTTTTTTTTTTATTTAATTTATTCAATTTTCTAAACATTTTGAGTTATGATTGACAGATAGCAATGAAATGTTTAAAGTTTCCAGAAAATGCTTTGATGGATGTGCATTTCTGATACATAGTTATTACTTAAAGCTAGATAACATACTCATCATTTAATTAACATTTCTTCCTTTTATTTTTGGGTGAAAATATTTAAGACCTGTGTTCTTGCCAGTTTTCTTTTTTCTTTTCCTTTTTTCTTCTTTTTTTCGGGACAAGGTTGCCAGTTTTCAAGCACACAGTATAATATGATTCACCACAGTCAGCATGGTATACAACATTTCTAGCATGCTCCGTTTGCCAGTTTCTATTTTGATTAAGTTTAAAAGATGTCTCAGTGTTACAAATAATAGATATCATTAGACAGTTAAACGGAAGAGAGGGCTAGGACAAAAAGGCAGCTTCTTGGAACAAGTAGAAACAAGAATTTTCCAGTCCTTTCATTCTCTGTGATTTAAAAAAGTTACAGTTTGAATTCAATATGAATAAGTAAACGATGTCTCCTTTAAACAACTGGCTATTTCTTAACCATGATGTATAGGATTTATATGTTTAACCACATATAGGAAATTCCATGTGAATCTTGAAAGAAAATAGCCCTGGAATGTAGCTGGGTACTGGAGGCCAGAAGAACTGAGTAAAGCAGAGTTCTCTGTGGGATGAAGAAGATGAGGGAGCAGTGTCTTGTTTTCTCATACTGTCATTGGACTTTGTATCATGCTTTTGATTAATAAATTTCCCTCTTCAGCAATAACTTTATGGTGTGGAACATATCTTAATACCTTGCACATGTAACCTATGATAACTATGAAGACATTTCCTAAGAATTCCTAATACTCATTGACACATCTAGAGCAAATTTAAAAATTATTCACATGTTTCTGCCATAATTCTTAGAAAGTCTATGCATATCTGGATGTAAGAGCCTACAATCAAGAGTATAGGACATATGATCAGATGAACTCTGAGCTACCATGTGAGAAATTAGAAACAGGATGGAAAGTTCTAGATAGGCACAAAACAGATGCAGGAGCAACAAAACAAGGAAAGCATATCTCTGAGAAGCAGTGGAACTGAAGGTAAGTTTTTGCTTTACACCTGGTGTAGTTGAGCCCAGGCTTCTCAGCCATGAGGAAGTTGCAAAGAGCAGTGACTCTCCTGCAATGAAGTCAGAGGCAGGTCTTCCTTTAAGGGGGCGGGGACTCTCAGAACTTCTACCTCTCAAGGACCAGAAGTAGGAGAAAGCTTTGAAGAGACAAATATTCTTTTTCTGTTCTTGCCTCGTCCGTGGATCCTAGACTTCATTGCTGTGTGATCTTCTGTCTTCTTGCAGTCAGTGAGTTCTGAGCAAAAAGAAAATCATTCAATAAGGCTGTCATGTTCTTAGTTCTGTACCCTTTGTTTTTTGGTGTCAAACTGACCTCTGCTTTAACTCACTTAATGCTTTTCTTTGCAGCTTTTGTGGATACAATGGTTAGGCAGAACCCAAGATACAAGATTGCAAGAGTTGGAAAACCAGTGAATTTTATCTGTTATCAGACTATGAATCATGATGTCATGTACTGGTACCAACAGAAGCCAAACCAAGCACTAAAGTTACTTCTTTACTATTATGATGAGAATTTGAACAAGGAGGCTGACACTTCTGAGAATTTCCAATCCAGTCGGTCTAACACTTCTTCCTGCTCTCTTGACATTGGCTCTGCAGGCATAGGGGATTCTGCCATGTACCTCTGTGCTAGCAGTAGAGACACAGGGCTATAATATCACTGACTCTCTGTTCATAAACCTTTTCCATTCACGAACCCAAGTATTTTCTTTAGAATCACCGCTCTTTTCTTGCAACAGTAGGAAACGGGTTTGTAGCTGTCATTTCTCATCTACAGATAAAAGTTGACCATAAACCACTAAAACCATTTAGCAGTTATGTCAAGAGTTGAATAGTGGTTACATGAGGCAAGAATTCAGTTTGTGGTATTGTCATTTTATCTCCAATTCTTTCCTCTTCAGTTAAAAAATAGAAAATAACACACTCAGTTCTTTTCATCTTGGTTGGATTCTTCCAAACACAAGCCATGTTATATAAAGGTGGACAAAAACCTGACGTTACAAACAGGCAAATCTTTGGCCTTTGGATAGCTTTTGATGTATTTTGTAGTCTATAAGAATCTATACATTTTCACCTCAGTCACCAAAGAACTATCTGTCTAATGGGAAAGGGAAATTACCAATTCCTCAATATAAAAATATTGTTAAGAAAGTCATATTGGAAGAAAATATCCATATATTGATCTATTCATATCTGGGTAGGAGGTGCTGTTGACATGACTAAATGAAAACCATTCGTAGATTAATAAATTATACTGAAAGGGGAGGGAGAATAAGTTTGAGGATAAAGATCTTATAGTCATGTGTATATAAATAAATATGATCAAGACACAAAAGGAGACAAAAACCCAAGAGAATATCCCCCAAGTAAAACTACAGAGTAAAGACAGCTACAAATGAGAGATACTGGATTCCTTGTCCAAACTAAATAAGCACTGAACAGAAAACACTCAAACCTTATTAACAGTCAGATGAGAGTATATATTTAAAACTTATCTTGAAATTAACATCCTTGGTGATAACAGTGTTCTGAAGAAAAACAGAAAATATAAAGGGATAGGGTAATCTTAAAACATCCACCCCTTGGACACCTCTGCTGTTGACATTAGAGGTGCAGGTGGGGAGGGGTCCAGTGTGCAGTCCAGGGTAACTTTCCTGTGTTCCAGGCATGACAGAGGCAATCAGGGAATATGCAAGCACTAATCATGTGTCAACTGAATTCAGAGTTAGAATCAAAATAGACATGACATAGGATTTAAAACTGCATGGACGCTAGGATTTCTATATACAGCAGCTATAATAAGTTTTAGGAAGGGACTGAGGAAAAGCTGGGAGGTAAGAGCCTGCCTGCTTCCACCTGTGGCTGGAGATCTCTGCCTGGACCACCAGGCCTCCATAGCCAAACAGTGCCGGGAGAAAGCGAGCCGCCCACTTGTGTGGAGAAGCCAGTGGAAGGAGGGATCCAGACACAGGGACTGAGGAAAAGCCAGGAGGTAACAGCCTGCTGGCTTCCACCTGTGGCAGGAGACCTCTGCCTGGACCACAGGTCTCCATTGTCAAACAGCACAAGGAGAAAGCGAGCTGCCCAATTGTGTGGAAAAGCCAGCAACAGGAGGTCTCCAGACACAGGGTCTGAAGAACAGCCAGAGGAGAGAGCTGGTCTCCCAGGAATATTGACATCTGGGCTTGAAGGAAAGACAAGCCACAGTCAGAGAGAGAAGGACCAGCTAACACCAGAGATAACCAGATGGCAAAAAGCAAGGGCAAGAACACAAGGAACAGAAACTAAGACTACTTGGCTTCATGAGAACCCAGCTCTCCCACCACAGTCAGCCCTGGATACCCCAACACACCAGAAAAGGAAGACTCAGACTTAAAATCACTTATCAAGAGGATGATAGAAGATTTTAAGAAGGAAATAAATAACTCCATTAAAGAAACACAAGAGAACACAGGTAAACAACTGGGAACCCTTAAAGAAGACACACAAACATCCTTTAAAGAATTACAGGAAAACACAATCAAACAAATGAACAAAACCATTCAGGAATTAAAAACAGAAATTGAAACAATAAAGAAATGACAGAAGGAGACAACCCTGCAGTTAGAGAACATAGGAAAGAAATCAGGAGTCATAGACGCAAGCATCACCAACAGAATACAAGAGATGGAAGAGAGAATCTCAGGTGCAGAAGATACCATAGAAAACATGGACCCAACAGTCAAAGAAAACACAAAATCCAAAAAGCTCCTAACCCAAAACATCCAAGATATCCAGGATGCAATGAGAAGACAGAACCTGAGGATAATAGGTATAGAAAAGAGTGAAGATTCCCAACTTAAAGGACCAGTAAATATCTTCAACAAAATTATAGAAGAAAACTATAACCTAACCTAAAGAAAGAGATGAACATAAATATACATGAAGCCTATAGAACACCACATAGACTGGACCAGAAAAGAAATTTCTCACGTCACATTATAATCAAAACCCCAAATACACAAAACAAGGAAAGAATATTAAAAGCAGTAAGGGAAAAAGGGCAAGTAACATATAAAGGCAGACCTATCAGAATTACACCAGACTTCTCACCAGAGACTATGAAAGCTAAAAGATCCTGGGCAGATCTCATACAGACCCTAAAAGAACACAAATGCTAGCCCAGGCTGCCATACCAGCAGCCCAGCAAAACTCTCAATAATCATAGATGGTGAAACCAAAAGAGTCTATGACAAATCCAAATTTGCACAGTACGTTTCCACAAACCCAGCCCTACAAAGAATAATACATGGGAAATGCCAACTCTAGGAGGGAAACTACACTCAAGAAAAATCAAGAAAGTAATCTTTCAACAAACTAAAAAGAAGATAGCAACACAAGCATATAAACAACATCAAAAATAACAGGAAACAACAATCACTATTTTTTAATATCTCTTAACATCAATGGTCTCAACTCCCCAATAAAAAGACATAGACTGACAGACTGGATCTATAAACAGGACCCAGCATTTTGCTGCATCCAGGAAAAACACCTCCATATTAAAGACAAACACTACCTCAGAGTAAAGGGCTGGAAAACAATTTTCCAAGCAAATGACCCCAAGAAACAGGCTGGAGTAGCCATTCTAATATCAGATAAAATTGACTTTCAATCAAAAGTCATCAAAAAGGATAAGGAAGGACAATTCATACTCATCAAAGGAAAAATCTACAAAGAAGAACTCTCAATTCTGAACATCTATGCCCCAAATGCAAGAGCTCCCACATTCATAAAAGAAACTCTACTAAAGCTCAAAGCACACATTGCATCTCACACAATAATAGTGGGAGACTGCAACACCCCACTACAACAATGGATAGATCTTGGAAACATAAACTAAACAGAGACACAGTGAAACTAACAGATGCTATGAACCAAACGGGTTTAACAGATATCTATAGAACATTTCATCCTACATCAAAAGAATATACCTTCTTCTCAGCACCTCATGGTACCTTCTCCAAAATTGATCATATAATTGGTCACAAAACAAACCTCAGCAGATATAAGAAGATTGAAATAATCCCATGCCTCCTATCAGATCACTATGGATTAAGGTTGGTCTTCAATGGCAACAACAACAACAGAAAGCCCACATACACATGGAAGCTGAACAATGCTTTGCTGAATGATAACTTGGTCAAGGAAGAAATAAAGAAGGAAATTAAAGACTTCCTAGAATTTAATGAAAATGAAAGTACAACTTACCCAAACCTATGGGACACAATGAAAGCAGTGTTAAGAGGAAAACTCATAGCTCTGAATGCCTCCAAAAAGAAACTGGAGAGAGCATACACTAATAGCTTAACAGCACATCTGAAAGTTCTATAACAAAAAGAAGTTAATATACCCAGGAGGAGTAGAAGGCAGGAAATAATCAAATTAAGGGCTGAAATCAGCCCAGTGGAAACTAAAAGAACTATACAAAGAATCAACAAAACCAAGAGCTGGTTCTTTGAGAAAATCAACAAGATAGATAAACCCTTAGCCAGACTAACCAGAGGCCACAGAGACAGTATCCAAATTAACAAAATTAGAAATGAAAAGGGAGATATAACAACAAACTCTGAGGAAATTTAAAAAAAATCAACAGATCCTACTACAAAAGCCTATATGCAACAAAATTGGAAAATCTGGAGGAAATGGACAAATTTCTAGACAGATACCAATTACCAAAATTAAATCAGGATCAGATAAACCATCTAACAGTCCCATAACTCCTAAAGAAATAGAAGCAGTCATTAAAAGTCTCCCAAGCAAAAAAAGCCCAGGACCAGGTGGGTTCAGTGCAGAATTCTATCAGACCTTCAAAGAAGACCTAATACCAATACTCTTCAATCTATTCCACAAAAAAGAAACGGAAGGAACACTACCCAATTCATTCTATGAGGCCACAGTTACACTGATACCAAAGCCCCACAAAGACCCAACAATAAAAGAAAACTTCAGACCAATTCCTTTATGAATATCCATGCAAAAAACTCAATGTAATTCTCGCAAACTGAATCCAAGAACACATCATAACCATCATTCAAGTAGGCTTCATCCCGGGGGTGCAGGGATGGTTCAATACCCAGAAATCCATCAATGTAATCCACTACATAAAAAACTCAAAGAAAAAAAACACATGGTCATCTCATTAGATGCTGAAATATTATTTGACAAAATTTAACATCCCTTCATGAGAAAAGTCTTAGAAAGATCAGGAATTGAAGGAGCATACTTAAACATAGTAAAAGCAATATACAGCAAACCAGTAAACAACATCAAACTAAATGTAGAGAAACTCGAAGAAATCCCACTAAAATCAGGGACTAGACAAGGCTTCCCTCTCTCTCCCTACTTATTCAATATAGTACTTGAAGTTCTATCTAGAGCAATCAGACCACAAAAGGAGGTCAAAGGGATACAAATTGGAAAGGAAGAAATCAAAATATTACTATTTGCAGATGATATGATGGTATACTTAAGTGACCAGAAAAACCCTACCAGAGATCTGCTATAGCTGATAAACAACTTCAGCACAGTGGCTGGATACAAAATTAACTCAAGCAAATCAGTAGCCTTCCTATACTCGAAGGATAAACAGACTGAAAAAGAAATTAGGGTAATAACACCCTTCACAATTGTCACAAACAATATAAAATATCTTGGTATGACTCTAACCAAACAAGTGAAAGATCTTTATGACAATAACTTCAAGTCTCTGAAGAAAGATATCGAAGAAGAGGTCAGAAAATGGAAAGATCTCCCATGCTCATGGATTGGCAGGATTAATATAGTTAAAATGGCCATCCTGCAGAAAGCAATCTACAGATTCAATGCAATCCACACCAAAATCCTAACTTAATTCTTCATAGACCTAGAAAGAGTAATTCTCAAATTCATATGGAATAACAAAAAACCCAGGATAAGAAAAACTATTTTCAACAATAAAAGGACCTCTGGGGGAATCAGCCTCCCTGACTTCAATCTGTACTACAGAGCAGTAGTGTTAAAAACTGCATGGTATTGGTACAGTGACAGGCAGGTAGATCAATGGAATAGACTCAAAGACCTAGAAATGAACCCACACACTTATGGTCACTTGATCTTTGAGAAAGGAGCTAAAGTCATACAGTGGAAAAAAGACAGCATCTTCAACAAATGGTGCTGGTTCAACTGGCGGTCTACATGTAGAAGATTGCGAATTGATCCATTCCTATCTCCCTGTACAAAGCTCAAGTTCAAGTGGATCAAGAACCTCCACATGAAACCAGATACACTGAATCTAATAGAAGAGAAAGTGAGGAAGAATGTTGAATACATGGGCACAGGGGAAAAGTTGTTGAACAGAACACCAATGGCTTGTGCTCTAAGATCAAGAATCGACAGATGGGACCTCATAAAACTACAAAGCTTCTGTAAGGCAAAGAACACTGTAAATTGGACAAAACAGCAACCTACAGATTGGGAAAAGATCTTTACCCTTCCTACATCTGATAGAGGGCTAATATCCAATGTATACAAAGAACTCAAGAAGCTAGACTCCAGAGATCCAAATAACCCTATCAAAAAATGGGGAAGAGAGCTAAACAGAGATTTCTCAACTGAGGAAACTCGAATGGCCGAGAAGCACCTAAAGAAATGATCAAATTCTTAGTCATCTGGGAAATGCAAATCAAAACAACCCTGAGATTTCACCTCACACCAGTCAGAATGGCTAAGATCAAAAACTCAAGTGACAGTAGATGTTGGTGAGGATGTGGAGAAAGAGGAACACTCCTTCATTGTTGGTGGGATTGCAAACTGATACAACCTCCCTGGAAATCAGTTTGGCAGACCCTCAGAAAAATGAACATAATACTACCTGAGGACCTAGCTATTCCACTCCTGGGCATGTACCCACAAGATGCTCCAATATGTAATAAAGACACTTGTTCCACTATGTTCATAGCAGCCATATTTATAATAGCCTGAAGCTCGAAACAACCCAAATGTCCTTCCACAGAGGAATGGATGAAGAAAATGTGGTACATTTACACAATGGAATACTACTCAGCTATTAAAAACAATGACTTCCTGAATTTCGCAGACAAATGGATGGATCTTGAAAATATCATCCTGAGCGAGGTAACATGGTCACTAAAGAATGAACATGGTATGTATTCACTGTTACGTGGTTATTAGCCCAAAAGCTTGAAATACCCAGCAGTTACTTCATAGCAACAATAGGGAGGAATGTGAGGTCCCAGATGGAGGACTTGGAGAAGGGACTGAAGGAGCTGAGGGAGTTTTTCATCCCCAGGGAGGTAGCACCAGTGTCAACTGGTGTGAGCCCCCCCCCCCCATCAGTCCTGGAGACTGATCCACCAACCAAAGAATACACATGGAGGGACCCATGGTGCTAGCCATATATGCAACAGAGGAGGATCTTGTTAGCCATCAGGGGGAGGAGAGGCCCTTAGGCCTGAGAGTGTTAGATCCTCCAGTAGAGGAGAATGCCAAGGAGGGAAGATGAGAGTGGGTGGGTAGGTGGGTGGGAGAATACCCCCATAGTGGCAGGGGAAGGGGAGGAATTGGGGAGTTTCCAAAGGGGAGGTCTGGAAAGGGGGAAACATTTGAAATGTAAATAAAGTAGGAAAAAAAAATTAGTTTTAGGTGAAAATAGTTCCTTCAAAAATAAACACAATACAGTGGGTGGCCCTTCTTCCTAACTTATCTTAAAAACTTCAAATGTACATTTACAATTCATGTTTTATATGGGGTTAGTAAATAAACTTAGTTTTTTTTTTACTTGAAGTCTTTTTATATACATATATTCATGAGCGAGAACAGTTCATATTGGATCAAGCTATGAATCTTGTTTCTTGGTTTAAGTTTAGGATTAGAGTTAACCTGAGGGATATGGTTTTTGGTTTCCTATCCAAAAAAAGTATCCTAGTAACAAGCTATTCAGAAGAGACAGATGTCTGTGGGTCTACGGATGACCATGGTCATCTCAGATGGTTTGTTTGAGGCATGTCACTGTCAGAAATATGGGTTCTCCCTTTTATAGAGAGACCAACTCTAGACCTAAAAGACATATTATCTTGACCTTGATCCTGCCATCATCATGACCATATGCTCTTATGTTCTAGGACCTTTGCCTTCTAGGAAATGGTGAATTGTGATCAAGATGGGACATCATCCCTTGCCTTGCAGCTCTCACATATTGAGCTCACCAACCAGCTGAGCCAGCAACTTTTGCTCCTGTCATGCCCAAGGTGCCAGATCACACAACCTTGGGCTAGTGCTCAAGGGCACAAAATTAAACATTACGTTGACTTGTAATCCTTTAAGTGACATTAATAGCCTGTCCTGGTTCAAACAGAATCAAATATGGTTTAAAGATACCAGTCAACCGCCATTACATTGAAAAAAATTAGACAAGGTGCCTTCATTTCTAGTCATAGTACAATGATGGCCTTTGTAGCCTCCTCTATATTGAGACTGTGTGTCCTGTCCTGTCCTGTCATACTGGAGACTTAGCTCTATAGGTTCATATCCCTACAGTATGGGGTCAGGTCAGAAACTCAAGAAGGAGAGAACAAAGGGAGAAATCATGGAGGAAATATGCTTACTGGCTTGCTTCTAGGTTCAAGTTCAGATTTTTATTTTAATACTTCCCAGGATCACCTGCTCAAGGGTGACACCTTGTAACACCTGAAGTTAACTTGTAAGCCCCACTCAGCCAAGGACCAAGTAACTTTCTGGAATGCTGGGAGTTGTAGTTCATGCAAAATAATAATGCCACTGGGGAAAATACAGTGGCTGTTTGGGTTTGTCTTTGAATAGCCCCTGAAAAATATGTCTTGTGGCCACTCAACTGGGAATTCTGGGGAATTGTCCTGACCAAAGGCCAACCTGGTCAGTATTTATTTAAACGTTGGCTCAAAATTGTGGAACTTGATTTTCCTCTGGTGAATCTCAGGATTAACAACTTCCACAATGGGTTTGTTTTTCCCACAACAAACCATTATTAAAATGTCATACAGAAATGCCTATAGTTCAAGCTAATGGAGGTTTTCTCTCAAAGTTCCTCAACTGAATAGAAATTGACTCTACTTTGTATAATTAAGTTAACAAAACTATCCAGCACAATAGACTTACAAATATCAAATATTTATTGTTAATAAATAACAAATTTATCTGTAGACAATTTTTGACATACATGTAATTTATCATTTATTAACCATCAAAGAAATGTTTTATAGTAATGAGAAAATAAATTTGTGTATTTTTGCATAAATAATTACATTTCTGCTGGATATTTTATACCACTGGATAGCATACTCAATGTTTTGCAAAGTAGATTGATATTTTTATTCCATAATAATAAGGACATAATAATAATTACAGGGAGAGTCAGTAAGATGCGCAGTAAACTGATTGCTTGTCTGACATTTGAAATAATGTTTTCATTGGATTCAATTCCCTATTGTTATCATCATGTTTAATTAAAAGTGACAAAGGCATTAGAACAGGCAGATAGAAAAAAAAATTCTCAGGGATACAGCTAGCTATAGGATGACTGAGGCATAGACATTTCCAGGAAAATAACAAGAAGCAAGTTCTCTGGAGAAAGATAAGGCTGAGTACTTTTCTGAGTTTCTGGCACAGCTCCAAGCTTGGATGCTTCTTCCTGTCCGATGAATTTGTGAATAGCTTTGGAAAACTCTGATAGCATCATCTTTATCATCATCTCAACTGGATGGGCTGGAGGGTTTTAGATGCCCCAATATAGAAGAATGCCAAGGAGGGAAGATGAGAGTAGGTGGGTGGGAGAATACCCCAAGAGACGCAGGGGATGGGGGAGGGAATTGGGAGGTTCCAATGGGGAGATCTGGAAAGGGGGAAACATTTGAAATGTAAATAAAGTATCAAAAAAGAAAAAAAAAAAGAAAAACGAAAAAAAGAAAGAAACATCTAACTGATTAAGAAATACCTGGGTGTGACAGTGGTGTTTCCTTGCATGATTTGGTATAAGGACTCTGAATCAGTGACTAGGTTAAGCCATGGATGGATTCAAAATCTGAATAGAATTTGGGGAGTGGTGGATTGTAAAATATGGGTCTGGTGACAGGCGTATCTTTGGGGGGCTGATTCGGACTGTGGCCACTCTCTTAGGACTCTCTTCTGATTCCTGTCCATCTGAATGTGAAGTACCCCTCTATCTGTGTTCCGGATGTTGAGATTTATGTTGCACTTGTCCTGAGCTGGCTGTTTTGTAACTTTGAGCTAAATAAATAATTCCTCTCTTACATTGTTTACAACAGATAACCCAGCCAGAGTTATGCAGCGGTAACTAATGCCTGTTGCTTTACGGAGTCAGAAATCTTGATAGTGAGAAGGCTGGCATGGGATTGAGCAGCTAGCTGTATAACAGTTTTTAAATATTTTAAATGTTTCTTTTTGTCTTTTCATTCTATTTTAATTTGCATTTTTCTTTTGTTAAAAATGATTTTTTTCATCCAATATATTCTGATCAAAGTTTTCTTTCTCTCTATGCCTTTCAGGCTTCCTCCACCTCTTCTCCCATTTGGACCTACATCTGTCTCTTGTTAGAAATCAAACAGGTATCTAAATAATAATAAAATAAAAAAGATTAGTTAAGACAATATATATTAGAATATCACAAAGCCATAAAAAACAAGGAAAAGGCACAAGAAATGCATAATACATATGAATACAGAGACACAAATATTTGCATATACAATCTCATAAAAATACAAAACTGAAAGACATAATATATACGCAAAAACCTGCAAGGTAAAATTAAAAAGAAAAAATACCACCACCAACAAAAAAACTTCACATTATTAGACAAAGAACCCCCAAAGACGCCATTGAGCTAATTTTATGCTGGTTATCTATGGCTGGATATAGGGCCTGCCCTTATGAGTAGTTTGTTTTCCTTTAGAGAAAACAATGTTTTCATTGCAAGTGGTTGTCAGTTGGCTATAACTTCTGGGTTAAGGATTATGTGTGCATCTTCTCTTTTCAGGTCAAGGATTCCATCTGGTACAAACCTGTGCAGGCCTTGTGTATGCTGCTGACTCATTCTCTGCAAGTCCATGTCTGCCAACCCTGATGTTTCCAGTGTTTGAGTGCAGGAGATGCTGCAGTGATTACTTTGACCTCTGCCTCAGTTTCTGTAAAAGGTGGAAAGCCTACTGATCAAGTTCTATATTAGCAAATTCCTAGGTGCCCCAGACCAGCCCATTGAAGTTTAAGCAAGGGAGCTGCAGAGATAGATGTGAGCTCTATGTCATGCATTGTGTTTCTGAGAAACTAAGAGAGAACTAGACTTTCCATGCTCCATTGCTCCTGTTCTGGCATCTAGGTTGTTTGTTCTGTTTTTCTCCAGGTCTCTGGCTCTAAGTGCTTCTCTGGTAGTTTCATTAGTATCTACCCTTTTGACCACATTGCCTCTTGGCCCTTGAGTAATCCAGAGATGATTATGTTTAGTAAGATGCACAGATTTGGACAGGCTATGAAAGAGCCTAAGGAATATCTCATTTTCTAGTACTTGTGTCTAGGAATGGACATGGTTGTTCTTTTTGCAGCAGAGTGAATTGTTAAGTCATCCCTAATAAATCTATTCTGTCTTAGTTACTTTCCCTGTTGCTGTGATGAGAGAGAGAGAGACAGAGAGAGAGAGAGAGAGAGAGAGAGAGACAGAGAGACAGAGAGACAGAGAGACAGAGACCGAGACAGAGAGACAGAGACAGAGAGAAAGCACTTAAGAGAGAAGGCAGGCTTATTTTGGCTTACATTTCAAGGCCATTATGGTTCCATTATGATTGTGAATTCCTGGTGTCAGGACCTTGAAGCTTCTGGTCATATTGCATCTGCCATCAGAAAGCAGAGGGAGATAAATGCTGGTTGCAACAGGAGCCTGTGTTGATGCCAAGTCATAAAGTCATGGAGCAGAATGTGGAGATATCAGTCTCTGAGTCTTAGGGAAGATCGGTGGCCCCAGACCTAACAAAACTCAGGAACTCGTATCGTAAAATTATAAGCAATCTATTGATTCTCAGTGAGGAATAATGACAAGACCCAAAAGAAAATTAATTATTAATTTTTTTCTTAGTATAAAGTACTTAGATTTCTCGTGGAAGATAATTTCATCTTAACTAAGGAAAATCTCTCTTAAAGAGTTATTGAGGAGAATTTAAAAGAGAGAAATGGCTTGTTTCTTTAGGTATAGAATTGATAGGATTTATTATTTATTTGGTATTAGAAGTGGCAAAAGTTAGATTAAAATGGCTCTAAGATTCCAAGAATAAGGGTATTCAAATTGGTCTGTATCTAAGGTACATCCATACATCTATTCTAAAGGTCAAAAGTTTCCTTTGTCCATGGCCAGGGTCATCACACACACACACACACACACACACACACACACTCAGATATCATAAAGAGACATAAAGGCCTACATTAACCTTCTTTCTACACTCATATCTGTCTTTTCCAGCAGATGGCAGTATTAGATTCACAAAGCAGTCTATACTTTTCATTACATTTTTATTTTATTTTAACATTATTTAAATAAATTTTTATTGTTTAAACTGAAGAGGACACATTGAGATAGTGAAGTAGTTAATAAAAGCAAAACTACTTACCTGTCACTTCACATAGTCACTTTATTTTTGTGACAATGATAGCTAAAGGTTTATTAAGTAAGAATCTTATATTGTGATATTAACTGCAGTTCTAAGGACTCTAGGCTCACTCATCATAGAAACCTGCTCCTTTATAAAGTTGGAAGTATGTCTACCCACCGTTCAGCAACACTGATTTTAAATTGACATTATCTTTCTAAATATAAGTAAGATTGTGCACTATATGTATTTTAGATGTCTGTCTAATGTCCCTTTGTATAATATCCTCTACATTAAATTGTTTTGTAGAAAATTTCACGATGTTCTTTTAAGGCCAAATAGCTCCCTGCTTTTCTATATATTTACCACTGTTCCTTTTCTAGTTGAATATCCATGGACCTTTAAGTTATCGACTATCCTACCTATTGTGATTAATAGCATGATAAGCACAGAGCTCAGGTGTTTTTATGAGATACTCAGCTTATTCTTTTCACGTACGTGTCCAGGTGAATGCCTATCAGGTCTATTGGTAGTCACATTTTTAATTTCTTTGGGAATATCCATAATGTTTTGGGTAGTGGCTACATCAGTCTGCATTCCACAGACAGAAGAGAAGGCTTTCCTTGCCCACACATTCAGTAAGCAACACTTGTCATGTCTTGTTGTTTGATAATAGTTTTCCTAATGGATATGAGGTAATATCTCATAATAGGTTTGACTTACATTTCTCTGATGGTGAGTCATCTGAGACATCTTTAATTGTCTGTAGGTAAGGGCTCTATACTTTGAGAATTTTGCCACCAGAAAATAAATCTCAGAGATGGAGGGTTAGAATTTGAAGGTTGGACTAGACAAATTTCAAGAGCAAAGACTGGTGTCTGTGATGTCAGTGTCTCCAAGGCCTAGGGATTCTATCCAGGTGTAATGGTGACTTAAAGAAATCTTTTTACAATACCTGGCAAATAGAATCAGTTTTATTCATAAAAGAAAGAAAAGCCTCTCAAACCCAGGCATTATCCATATTTATGGAGAATAATCTAAAGTAGATGTATTTGTGAATGACAAACTGTAAAATAAATTTACTTCAAAACTACTGCAGCCATTACTGAACTGAGGTGGGAGGAAAGGAGAGAGTGCAACCATTTTTATCTCCAGTGATATATGTTTTCACTTCCCTGTCTATTAATATGTGCATCTAGATGTGACCTCTGGCAAATATTCTGTCTTACAGCAGCCAGAAAATGGAAACACGCTTTGAGAGGATAAAACAAATTTAACCAAAAGCACATTTAAACATTTCAATGTTTAATAACGATGAACTAAAAATGAAAGCATCCTGAACACTCCCTCCACCACAAATATGCTGACCCACTTTGTATGTAGTTAAGAATAAAATATTCACCATTTAAACGGAAATACAAGATTAGTTCCAGAACACTGCTTACAGAACAATGGACACGTCACAGCAAACCCATGTCACAGGAAGTAGCTATGAGGTCTGGCTTCCTGACCTGTGGCTGAAAATGCTCTGCCAGGCTTTGTCTACAGCTCTCTCTTATGTCCACGTCTGCAGTGACACTAGACTTCTCTCTTATGTTATCATTTATTGCCTTCAAGTGGATGAATTCTGAACCAAAAAATTAGCATCACTGGGTTCTGTAGCACTGCTTATATATTGTCTCAAAAAGAATATACTGGACTTATAAGATATCCAGTGATTTTTCTGGCCTATACTAACACATAAATATAAACAATTTCACTGGAGAGTAAAAAGTAAAGTTCATGTGAATATTGAAGGACATATAAGGGACTCAAAGGTATTTGACCTCATATTAGAGGTCAATCAGTTGTCTACTTTATTAGAAGACACACATTACAGCTGTGTGCTGTGAATTCTCTTCTTTTCCAATGTCTCAGGAATGCTGGTGTCACAAAGAACCTAAGATACATGGTGAGGAAGAAATGATAGGATGCAACCCTTTGATGTGAAAGGGCACAGTCATGTTGGGTAGTATAGACAGCTCCTGGAGGAAGATGTGAAATTTGTGACTTTTGTTCAGTAAGAGAATTAGAGAGGCTAGGAATGCTGGAGAAATGGTTTGGATAAGTTCTCCAAAGAGGAGCCCAACATCCTAAAGATGGAACCAGCAGACCTGGATGATGCAGTGGTATATTTCTGTGCCAGGTGCTCACTCACATCAACATAAACTAAAATGTTTCCTCACCTAACAGCAGTTTGGCTGATGGAGATAGATCTGTGCTAACAACATACCAACCTCCACACACTTTGCAGGTTGTGGATGAAAGTAGGGAAATATTACGGTACATGGAACATCTCAGCCCACCATGCTTAGGGAGGAAAACTCCACTTACAAAGCATGAAGGTTGAAAATGATAATAATTTTTAAGATAAACACGCACTGACCAACACAGCTCTCCTTTCTCCACACTGTCTATGAAGTCAAATATCATATTTTACATATATAATTTTATGTGATCTGAAGGAGAGTTAGTAAAGGAAAGCAGTTTATTAATTTCATCACGAGTAAATTTGCTTCTATCAGTTAGTTTTTCTTTCTCTAAAATAAGAGTAAATGAAAGGAAGGAAAACAAAAACTAATAGATGACAAGGACAGGATTGAAATCCAAGTATGTCCAGTAAGAGCTGTATGCTTTAGATTATAACATGTTATCTGGTATTCTCTATTGCATAATCCTTGCTTTGTTCTTCAGATAGTTCCCACACAGGCTTGGTTAGGAGCCAGGATACATAACTTCTGCTACAAGATTAAATGTCTAAGAGATGGTGCAGATAAGTATCTCAGTGGGTAGAGTGCGTACCTAGCATATATGGAATCCTGGCTTGCATTCCCAGTTCTGTGACATGGTGGTGGCTCATGCCAGTAACTACAGCCTAAAGTCTCAGCACTTGAGAGGTAGAAATAGAAGAGTTGGAAGTTCTAGGTCATCCTTAGACATTTAATGAGTTTAATTCCAACCTGGACTACATGAGACCCTGTCAAAAAAATAAAATAAACCAGAAAACTAGAGTGTTTGTGAGATGTTAGAAGATGAACTGAATACAAGAGAATGCTATACCCGACAAATCTTGCTCATTGAAGTGGGACACCTCCATTTTTTCCTATCTCAGTGAATTTGTGTGTGTGTGTGTGTTTGTTTGTTTGTTCAATTTGTTCATTATTAGGCATCAGGACTTTCTTAATGTCTGCTTGTATAAAACAAAAATTTGTGAAACTCAAGAGTACAGAGTCCTTTCAAGTGACTGGACATGTGACAAGTCCAGCATCACCAGGCAGGAAGATAAATTATCATGCCACTCTGCATGTTTTATACATCTTGATTTTCTCAAAAATCTTCAGGTGGTTCTGTTTTTGCTTTACCCACGAAAGAAAGAAAGAAAGAAAGAAAGAAAGAAAGAAAGAAAAGAACAAAGTAGAAAAACTTCCCATAAAACAAAAGAGAAATGGTGGCTGAAGATAATACTTGAATAATATATCCCCCGATGACCCAAGAAGAACAAGTGTAGTGAAAGAAGAGGTAAAAGTCATCTCTTCACAGCACAAAGCACGTGATTTATTTATTTTATATTTTGATTGTATTTATTATTAGTATTGTGTGTTTATGTATATATGATGTATGTGTATGAAAGTGTGTGCACACATGTCAAATGGACACACCCGTGAAGATCAAAGGGCACTTGTGGATGTTGGTTCATTCCTAGGAAGTGGGCTTGAACTCAGGGAGTCAAACGTACACAAATCCTGTTTTTACCAGCTGAGTCATCGTGCCTGCCCAAGGCTTGTGACTTAAAAGGACACTTTTCCGAAAGTATTGCTTTTAAGTATTCTAAACTCATTTTGAACATCTCAAGAATCTCCTTCCTACTCTAGTCCTCATATTTAGCCAGCTAGGGCCCCTTGGCAAGCTGTGCCCTTGACTCTCTTCTAAATAATGCTCAGAATCAAAGCATCAGCAATAATTAATTAAGCATGATTAATATACTAATCATGATTAGTATAATAGCAAAAACAATGATAGTAAGAACAAGAGGAAAAATATATTCCTCCATCCAAGGAAGCTAGAGTGTCCTCTGACAACCATTTAAAGAAAAGGAGAGGAAAGTGGGGAAAACTTGCACTTTACAAGACACAAGTTAAGAGGACTCACAATAAACAAACAACAAACAAAAGACTCCATATACAAAAGTTTGAAAGAGCTAGGTAAGAATTCTTGTAAAGAGTGTTTCAACAATACAAGTAAGCAGGAAAGACGCCTATTAATAAAAATTAAGAAGAAAAGCAGAAAAACAAAAAGGACGAAAGAAGAAATTAACCGAAGAAACTCAAGAAAGAAATGAAAGAAAAAACATCAAAATAAATAAATACATGTCGAAGAAAGAAACAACACAAATGAAACCTTAATAAAAAGCATTTGAGAAAGATAACAAAATGCATGTGGGGCTGGAAAGGGATTGAAGAGATAAAACCAACCAAAGAGAAGAGGATGAAGGGTGCCAAAAGGAAACATTGAAATGAGATATGGGTTCAGAACAGCACTGGTGGTCAGATGGGGCGGGCCCCTGGGCCACACTGTCCCACAATTACACCACCATACTCTGCACACACCTGCGAGAGCTGAAAGTATTGAAAACTAAGCCTACAGCCATTTATAAACAAGGGTCTATAATCCTCTTACGTAATCAAAATGGTATAATCTCAAAGATGCCAACCAGAGGGCTGATCTGAGTAAGAATAGCTCCTCCTCTCAGAACGGGTGCAGATGCCTGGAGCCAGTGGCTGGCTCGCTGGTCTCCCTTCCCTTCTTCCACACCACAAGCTCATTTTGAACATCCCAAGACTCTTCCTACCATTCTAGTCCTCATATATATCCAGGTGGAGCCCGCGGCAAAGTAGCTCTCCTTGTCTCTCTTCTAACTAATGCTCAGAGCCAAAGAAAATCCCTCCACACTATGAGCAAGCAGGTTCTCTGCTGGGTAACCCTTTGTCTCCTTGCAGGTGAGTCTGGGCTCTTTGGGTTCCTGTTCCCAAGTGCACACCTTAAACCCCTTGCCCTGGATAGCAGTGTCAAACCCCTCCCTGTCTATTTCCAGACTAACTCTTTTTCTTTTCCAGGAACCACACATGGTGACATTACTCAGACACCTAAATTCCTGATTGGTCAGGAAGGGCAGGAACTGACCTTGAAATGTGAACAGAAGTTCAATCATGATTCAATGTACTGGTACCGACAGGATCCAGGAAAAGGACTGGGACTGATCTACTATTCAATAACTGTAAAGGATCTTCAAAAAGGCGATCTATCTGAAGGCTATGGTGCCTCTCGAGAGAATAAGCCATCTTTTTCTCTCACTGTGACATCTGCCCAGAAGGACCAGATGGCTGTTTATCTGTGTGCCAGCAGCAAAGCACAGTGGAGCACAGCTACCCCCTCTCTATGCATAAATGTGCTGAAGTCCTGCTTCCTTACCAGGTGGCTCTTAGGTGCTCCCCTAACCCCTGTCCCTTCATTTAAGCCAGGACCTAGAACAAAGGAGGTACTGCTTTCTGTACTTTTTTGTAGAATGGAATAAAATTTAATCCATTCATTACATTAGCTTTTAAAATTGCATACATATTCATAATACATAAATATACATCTATTAAAAAAAACATGAGAGAAAGAGTCAGAGAAAGAGAAGATAGGGGGTTGATTTTTATTACATAAAGCTTTAAATTTTTTTATTGAACAATAGAAAAAATTATACCTTGAAAACCAATAAAACTCCAATGGGGGGGGAGTATGAGAGAGAGAGAGAGAGAGAGATCATAGTATATGTGCTTCAATTAATGTAATTGGAGTGCAGGAACTCCTGCAGATGGTTTGGTCTGATAAAATCTAGAAGAGATTCAGAAGAATTAAGTTCTGTGATTAAGAGAAAACAAGACAGGAGTGAAACAGGCAATACTATCTATGAAAGAAGAGTGATGAGATCAAATCGGGAAGCAAGGTAGACAGGTCCACACTATTCCAGATGTTGTAAGAAAGGGGGAGGGCATTTGGAAGAATAAAGTATGTTTCTTAACAATATATGCATCTATATAAGTGGGGCCTTCATTTGGCTTCTGTGTAGGAGGAATATGTAAATCTGTGTCTGGCGCTTAAAAAAGTGATTTGTACTAGAAAGGAATTTCTGAGTCACTGCTGAGCAGACAGGTGGTAGACAAAACTACGGCAGTGACCTTGATATAAGTGTTCTTCCTTTATGTGTTGCCATCTTCCCATTGAATTTGAAAACTAATGTTAAATTTTAGGACTATGCTTGTTTATAAATATTTGTATGATCACATTGTTCTCTTTCTCAAAATATGTAGTAATCTCTGTTATGCACAGCATACAACTGTGATTGCTTACTGAAACAGGCCTTTAAAATACTGTGTAGTAATGTCAAAGTTTTTGTTGTGACTTTTAATCTCAGAATTAGCTCTGTCAGTGATTTGTAATATAGCCATAGCAGCTATATTAATCTGTGATTTCTGGAGTACCTTTTTAGAGTATACAACTTTGATTCTATTCATTCTTTTTAAATTTCTTCTTCAATATTGGATTTAGCTTTGAGTTTTCCTCTCAACTATAACTCAGGCAGTCACACAAAGGCCAAAGTTACAAGGATGTGGTGTGTTACTGTCCTAGGGTTTCTATTACCATGAAGAGACACGGTGACCATGGCAACTTTTATAAAGGAAAGCATTTAATTGAGGATGTTTTAATCTATTCTAATCATGGTGGGAAGTATTGCAGCATGCAGATAGACATGGTATTGGAGAGGAAGCTGAGAGTTCTACATCTGAATCAGCAGGTAGCAGGAAGGGAGAGTGACACTGGGTCTGGCTTGAACACCTGAAACCTCAAAGACCACCAGCAGTGTCACATTCCCTCCAACAAAGCCACACCTACTCCCACAAGGCCATACTGTCACTCCCTATGAGCCTATA
>JADRCH010000064.1:5681409-5753888 GCA_019843965.1 Rhynchomys soricoides | reverse complement strand
GTTACCACTCTTGCTGCTCTAACAGCACTCCACCAAGAAGCATCTTAAGGGAGAGAGGTTGATTCCAGCTTAGAGTTTCACACGGTGCAGTTCTGGTAAGGTGGAGAAGGTCTGACAGATGGAGAACATTGGCCTGTAGAAGTAGGTGTTACAGTATCACCTTTTCTTTTTCTTTTTTTTTTTTTTTTAGATTATTAGTGGTTTTTTTTTAATACTTTATTTACATTTCAAATGTTTCCCCTTTTCCAGATCTCCCCTTTGGAACCTCCCTATTCCCTCCCTTCCCCCTGCCTCTATGGGGGTATTCCCCCACCCACCCACCCACTCCCATCTTCCCTCCTTGGTATTCTCCTATACTAAGGCATCTAACACCCTCAGGCCCAAGGACATCTCCTCCCCCTGATGGCTAACAAGATACTCCTCTGCCACATATGTGGCCAGCACCATGGGTCCCTCCATGTGTATTCTTTGGCTGGAGTATCACCTTTTCTTATGGCACCAAACAGCAAGCAGAGAGCTTGGGTAAGAACTACAAACATTGTCTTTGATGATTGTTCAAGCAACTTAACTTCTACTTAGGTAGGCTATACTCCCAAAGGTTTCACAATCTTCCCAAACAGAACTATCGCTGGGCAATCAAATGTTTAAACACATGAGTCCACTCTAGGCTACATTATAACATATCACTCTTGGCCTTAATATGCTAATATTTTTTCTTATAATGTAAGATACATTAAGTGCAACTTCTGTAATCCATATAATCTTCAAATTTTCAACACTTGAAAGATTCAAAAACCAATGTATCCTCTAAGACTCAAGGCCCTCGCAACCAAACCAATGCCCCTCTCAAACCAAACCAAACAATGTTACACACATATCTGTTGTACAGTGACATAGAATAAAGACTCCTATTCACAAACATCTGTCATACAGTAGCAAAGAATAAAGATTTCCATTCACAAAAGAAGTGACGATAGCAAGAAAAGGACAGACTAGAGCAGTAACCTGAGATACAGTGGGCTTTGGTAGTCTAACATGATAAAGTTCTACATTTTATTCATAATGGCCCTATACTTGAAAAATACACAAGTAGCCATCAACAATGGAGTGTGTAAGTTGATTGAGTTACATTCGTACATAAGGAGTTTCATTTAAAAATCTGATATGGTTGGAAACAAGATGGGTGATATAGAAGAAAAGATTATGGACAAATAAATGTGTTCTAATGAAGTCTGAACCGTGATTTCCTTCGGCTATATCATTTGTTTGTCTTAGAAGGAATAACAGCTTTGAAGCTCTAAAAATGTTTTAATTTTTATTGGATATTTTATGTATTTACAATTTCAAATATTATCCCTTTTCCCTGTTTCTCCTCTGGAACCCCCCTCTCCCATCCCCCTTCCCCCTGCTTCTATGAGGATGTTCTTCCTCCCACCCATTCACTCCCACCTCACTGTCCTGGCATTCCCCTACTCTGGGGAATTGAGTCTTCACAGGACCAAGGGTTCTCCTCCTATTGATGCCAAACAATGCCATCCTCTGCTACATATGCTGGAGCTATGTGTACTCTTTGGTTGGTGGTTTAGTCCCTGGGAGCTCTGGAGTATTGAGTTGGTTGATATTGATGTTCTTCCTATAGGGTGGCAAACCCCTTCAGCTCCTTCAGTCCTTTCTCTAACTCCTCCATTGGAGACCCTGTGCTAAGTCCAGTGATTGGCTGCAAGCATCTGCATCTGTATTTGTCAGTCTCTGGCAGAGCCTCTAAGGAGACAGCTATAACAGACTCCTATCAGCAAGCACTTCTTGGCATCCACAATAGTATCTGGGTTTGGTTTCTGTACATGGGATGGATTCCCAGGTGGGACAGTCTCTGGATAGCTTTTCCTTCAGTCTCTGCTCCACACTTTGTCCCTGAATTTCCTTTAGACAGGAGCCCTTCTGGGTTAAGAATTTAGAGATAAGTGGGTGGCCCTATCCCCCAACTGGGGACCTTGCCTAGCCTCTGGATATGTTCTCTACAGGTTCGCCCTCCCCTTCTCCCAGGACCCAACAGGGATGAGCTTAGCTAAAAAATGTTTTATATCTTTATATAGGTGTTGACGACTTGAATGTATTGATTTGGTTGAGCTTTGCTTGTCATCCAAGAGCTATATGGTATGCAATATGTATTCTATACATCAAAAGAAAACTCAGAAGGTCCCAAGGCTCAGGGACTGTCTAGGAAAATGGGGCAGAAAAGTTGCAAGATACAGAGTTTGTGGAGGACCAGAAAGGTATAGGGTCTTCTGGACATTAGAGTACCCAGCACTCATGAACTCACAGCAGCCATGGATGCTTATGCAAGAGTTGTACAAGATAATATGATTAAACATCTCAGCTTGGAGTAGGGAGGGATTACTGAACCTCATAAGTGATAGTATGTCCCCTGGTGGCTTCACCATGCTCCACAAATGACTTCATACCATATATTTTGGTCAGTGCAAAATAAATTCAATGGATTATTAAGAAATAAAAGAGAACACAAAATTGGAAAGGTTTAGAAGTAGAAGTAAATCTTTGGTGGACATGGAAGAGTTAGGGAAAGCAGTAAGGGGTGGCTATAATCTAAATATATTGTATGAATTTATGAGATTCTCATTCTCAAAGAATTAATAAAATGTGATTTTCAAACAGAGAACTTTTCATATGTGTGTGAGTGCTGAAAGGGTCCTTTGGTAAGGTTGCACCCTTAAAGGCTAGATGTCACAATGATTTGGACATTTGTCATTACTTTGTAAACTTCTCTTAATACTCTTTTTCTTTAAATGTAATGCTTATTTAGTAATTATTTGCTATATTTGCCTTTGCTGTCTTTATGATTTTTAAATAAAATTTATTTTCATGTGCATAAAATATAAAAATCATACATCTTAATAGGATTCTGTGTGTTGTTTCAACACACACACAGACACACACACAGACACACACACAGACACACACACAGACACACACACACATATAAAATAGTGATGCTTTAATCAGATTAAACAAACTCAGAACCTCAAACATTTATCATTGCTTATGGTGAAAACATTCAAAACCTATTCTTGCAGTTTTTAAAAATATTCTCCATACTTGGCAGTAGGACACCAGATCTTCTCACTGCTATGTAACTAAAACTTTCTTTCCTCAGCCTGTTGTAACTAGGATCCTTCACTAAGGTGAACTATTTAATTCTACATAGAGTGAGGTAACGTACTATTTATATTTTGCGTATTTGACTTATCTCTCACAGTAAAACTATCCATGTTTCCACCTTACTGTTGCAGGGACAGAATACCATCCTATGGATGAATAATATCTCATTTGAATAATTGAAGTTACTGTATAATTTTAGACTGCTTCCCTTTGAAGGTTCTTGTGAATGATACCACAGTAACTGAGCATAAGTACAGATATCTCTGACATACTTATTAATTTCCTTTGGAAGATTGCTGGATCATATGCAATTCTATTTTTATTTTTGAGGAAATTCCATACTCTTTCATAATGGCTGTATCAACTTATATCCCAAATATTAGAGTGCATCAAGGGTTGTTTTTCTCCATACCTATCTCAGAATTAGTTATCATAACTATTTTTAAAAATTATTTTAAGTGTATGATTGTTTTGCCTACATCTTATGTCTGTGAACTATGTGCATGCAGAGCTTATAAAGGCCAGAAGGTGGTGTGAAGTCCTGTGGGTCTGGAGTTACAGAGAGCTCTGAGGTTCCATACAGATGCCAAGATCAAACAAGGGTCCTCTGAGGCATAGCCAGTGCTTACAACCACCAAATCATCTCTCTAGCACGTCATACACAGTTTTGATCATGGCCATTTTTATTAGAATAAGGTAGCATCTTGCGATATTTTCATTTGTATTTCTTTGATTAGTGTGGTTTTAGTCTTTAGGAGAATATTTTACAAGCATTATGTACTGTCATTTTAGTCTTAAGTTTTATTCAACTAGAATGTTCAGCCTATTGCTTTTTAATGCATTAGAATGCTGAAATACATAATGGCTAATATACTTGGATTTATTTTCTTTTTTGCATATTTATTTTCCCACATTCTCTTTTCCTCTCATTTTATGACTTCTTTTGAGTAAGTTTATCTTTTTTCACTGTTCCCTTCTAAAAATACCTGCTCTGTTCTATTTTTTGATAGTTAACCATAAAATTTTTATCATGGTAACAGAACCTGAAATTAATCTCATTTTTATGTTTCTCTTGGAGCATATATAAACTTTAGAATAAAACTTTTATTCCTTTCCTGGTTCCTAATACTCTGGATGACCAGAATTTTTGGTCTGTTTGACTTTAATGGTTAGAAGTATTATCTTTTTGCTAGTATTTAGAGTCCCTATCCTGGATAAATACACTATAGTCAATATTTCCACTTTTCAAATTTTCTGTATAAACCAACTCAGAGCAGAAAGCTCATCCTGCTTTGCCTCTCCTCTTTTAAACACAGTGCTTTGCTGCTTGCCTTTAATACTGATGACAAACATATTTAGAACAAAGATGTAGAGCCCATCAGGAACTATCAGATCACAATACCAAGGTAGAATTTGTTATTTGTTCTTCAACCCAGTGATCTCTGAACTCTTGTTCTTTATCAGTGATTCTCACAGGTATTAAGATATTAAGTTTCTCAAATACCAAAAATCATAGATAAAAACAATGACAGGGAGATATTTTAGGAAAAATAAGGAACTACAGCACACTTTGATTGTTAATAAAAATACATGGTTTGGCCCATGGCTAATTCAAAATTTTATGGCAGCATTAGTGATAACACAAATATTATCCCAGTCTTTATTAATAAGTAACCAGAAGAGAAAAACTGCAAGTATTCAGGATCAGATAATTGATTGTATAAATCCAGTCTGATCTAGTTGGAGGCAAAATTAGATTAAAACAAAAACAAAACACAAAACAGACAAACAAACAATGAGTTATCTTCCTGACTCTGATGAAGGTGGATGGATACCTAAGGTTATTGGCTATGAGTTCTGCCTGCCCCATATGTTCTCAGGAAAGTATCTGCAGGTTCCTATGGATCAGCATGAGAGGTGGTTAGTGTAGAGAGCTGGATATTGAACAAGGAAAACCCTGAGCTATTTGGAATTTACTGATAATTTTTGTCTCTATCATTGCTGGAGATTGAACTTGACCAATTTTTTACAACAGAGCTATAATCACAGCTTAGCACTTCGGACCTTGTGTGTCATGGCTTCAGACCAATAGTGACATTCAGTAAAACGATGTAGCCATTTCCCTTGCAATCCCCCCCCACACACCATGTAAACAACTTCAATCAAGGCAGAACTTCACAGAAACCTATTTCCTGTTCCTTATGGCAATTTTCATTCCAAATAATGAGGAAGATTTTCTTCCTCTGATTCTGAAGGCTTCCAGCCACATCTACCCAGAAGGCATCTTAAACAAGATGTTCTTGTCTGTAGTGTCCATATGGTAGCCCCATACTGATGAAACTCAAATCAGACAGTAAAAGGAGGAAGGCCACAGCAGCAGGCAACTAGTCTTCAAAAACCACATTAATGCAAATGTGGGACTAATTATGTTTATAATAATAAAAGCTAATTCTATAAACATAAAATTCTGACAGGTCACTTCTTAAGTACACCTTCCTAGTGTACTTCAGCCCAGGAATGCAGATGTTCAAATGTAATGAAAGCACAGTCAGGAGATTGTTATGTGGGTAAAAGCAGAGTGCTTTAGAAAAAGCAACCTAACAGAAAACTCTCCAGCTCATAGTGATTTCTGTGTGTTTTCAATACTTACCCATTAAAAAGATTACCCCACCCCCAATATTAACCCAGCACACACAAAACAAATTTCCTAAACACCATACAGAACTGATTGGCCAGCAACTAGTATGACTTCCATTACAGTAAAATATCTGTAAATTATTATCAATTCCCTGTTTACATAAAGACATAGATCATAATAAATATTGTTACAATTGAGACCATTGATATTAAGAGAATATCATGCTATATTGTTGTGTAATTACATGATGATGTAATTAGAAAATAGGGAAGTATCCTTATCAACATTGTGAAGAAACCCTGAACTTCCAGCCTAGGCACTGGCCTGGGCATTGTGGGCACGTGTGAAAGTGTCAACCTGCAGTTCTATAGGCTAACCATGATCCATGATGTAAGTCTTGGTGTGAGTACTTTGAAGATATGCCAATGGAAGCAAAGGACTGATTCAACTGCTTTTACCACCCAAGCACACATCATTTCCATTTCAGAAACACACTTATGAAGGTGCTCCCTCACCCACTCACCCACTCCTGCCTCAGCAGCCTAGTGTTCCCCTATGCTGGGTCATCAAGCCTCCACAAGACCAAGGGGCTCCCCTCCCATTGATCATTGATGCCAGATAAGGCAGTACTCTGCTGTATATCCAGCTGGAACCATGGGTCCCCCCATGTGTACTCTTTGGTTGGGGGTTTGGTGCCTGGAACTTGGGGGGTAGTGGTTGATATTGTTGTCCTTCCTATGTTGTTTCAAACCCCTTCAGCTCCTTTAGTCCTTTCCCTAACTCCTTCATTGGGGTCCCCAAGCTCAGTCTGATGTTTGGCTGTGTGTATCTGCATCTGTAGTGGACAGGCTCTGGCAGTGCTCTCAGGGGACTGCTGTAGGCAAGGGGGAGGTGATAGGGGGATTGTGGAGGGGAAAGTGGGAAGGGGGATAACATGTGAAAAGTAAATAAATAAAATAGCCAATTAAAAAAAAAACAAAAACAAAACTTGCTCATCATGGTGGAATGACTTTTATGGGTATAGAATTTTAAGGACCTACTAAAAGATGTTATTTGGCATATGTTTTTCTTAGTGTTCTTTTCTAACATCTCCAAAGTCTAGGATATCATAGAAGGTGTAGGAGACAGAGTTGGAATGGTGGGGAGAGAATACATAATGAGAAAAAGAGAAACGTGTCATCAGGTGCTCTCTTCACCTGAGCCCACTGTAGCCAGAGCTAACCATTGGGAGTGACAGGAAACCAATGTCTTAAGAAGTATGTCTCATGAATCCAAGCCATCAAGCTTCCTCGGTGCCTTGTTCTCTCTCCAGATGACAACCCATCACATCTTAGACTAAAAGGCAGTTTTATCACCCTTTTCCTATTCATGTCAGTAGAGAGGGAAAAAAGAGTGTTTTGTTTAATTCCTCTTTTAGTTGAAGCACTTGCAATTCCAGATCTTGATGGGGAAGAACTAAGATGTGAAGTTAACCTGGGCGACACAGTAAGGTTTTATCTTTTATTAAGAGCAATATTATTATCCAACTAAAAGGAGGATTGGACACAAGTAGATAGAAAATATTAAAGTCTAGATAAGGTAGCTGAGGAGGGGTATTTCTTGTATTCACATTTATGTAATGTCTGGAGACAGATTTTTGCAGGACCTCCTCCTCATGAAAAATAGAATACTTAAAAACATAGCAAAATAGAAATTTGGAATGACTTGAAGTCCATCCAAAGTTCAAGATCATGCCTCTGCTCATATCTCTTACTAAGGAATGGGTTTGAGGATTCTAGAGATGAGTTTCTTTGACACATAGACTGTGAAGAAAGAACAACCAATGAGGAACTGAAAGTGGCAATCCATGTGCTCAGTGACTACTAGTCCCAGTCACAAATAAACTGATTATTAAAGAAAAAAAGAAATACACTTAATCATTTCAGTGGTGTAGATATCAGTGTGTTATGTGCATTGGAAAGTCAATCAGGATGTTTCTGAGGCTTCTTGAGGCATGTATGTCTCTTCATTCATCAGAAAGATTGTGTTCTGTATCACTGGCAAGAACTACCACCAGGGGCAGACTCAAGCATTCTCAGGATTAAGCTGTCAAGCATTGTTTCTCTGAGAGCTGGGGAAAGGACTTAGTCTGACCTCTCTTAAGAGAAGGTGGTGTGAAGTCAACACTAAAGATGTTACTGCTTCTATTACTTCTGGGGCCTGGTATGAGCCAAGCAATACCCTGGAGTTTGTCTGTGTGAGTGTGCATGTGTAGGAGACTGTAAGTCTGTGTAAGTGTATGCATTAGTCTGAGTTAAATAGTGAAGATTCTTTATGAATCATTTGTGCTGATCAGATGAGAAGACACATCTGGGGCATCTAAGGTGTCATAAATGATACCATCCATGGAAAGTGAAGGACTGTGATTCTGGAGTGTCTCAGAAGATGCTTGCATAAGGACAATGAAGATTTTCCAGGAACTTAAAGAAAGATGGAGTGAACCCAAAATTTATGGGATCATCTTTGACTCAGGCTCAGTCTGCTTCTGGGGCTTCTAAACTCTTTAATAATCCTGACTTCTGTTTTGGCAGGCTGTGGGCTTGGAGCTATTGTCTATCAATATCCAAGAAGGGCGATCTGTAAGAGTGGAGCTTCCATGAGGATAGAGTGTCACCCTGAGGGTGTTCAGGCAACTTCTGTTGCTTGGTATCGTCAGTCGCCTCAAAAACCATTTGAACTGATAGCACTGTCTACTGCGAACACTGCAATCAAATATGAACAAAATTTTACCCAGGACAAGTTTCCCATCAGTCATTCAAACTTAAGCTTTTCATCTCTGACAGTTTTAAAGGCGCATCCTGAAGACAGAGGTGTATATCTCTGTGGTGCTAGCGACACAGCGCTGGGCAAGAACAAGACACTTGAGCAAGAACCTTTGCAACAGCTTTCCTTCCTCACCACACAGAAACTGTAAAGGTGTAAGGGAGTAAAAACCGCAGCTCCTCTGGTTAAGACATCTGGGTGTATGTGAGAGAGAGCAAGAGAGAGGGAAGAAATGGGAGGGGCAGAGGAGGGAGAGCCTTTGAAATGAGCCGTCCACATTCAGGGTGTGGTTTCTTATCAGCTAGCTTATCACTCACAGCAAGGTCAGCAGGTCAACCTGATCTAGGCCTCCATCAAGAGGCTCTTTCCCAAAAGATTCTAGATGGTAGTAAATTGATGTTGTGTGACAAAACTTTTCCTGGGGAAATAGACAACACAAGTCTACTCACTTTAGCTAGAGATTCCAAAAGAGACTGAAGAACGGATACCACCAAAGTCCAAATTAGTGAACCAGTGAGTTTTAGTGGGGTTACTTACAGGACTATAGGTAAGGGGTTACTTACAGGAGCAGAAATGACTGACTCAGACAGCTTCGTTACAAAGCCCACCTGGGAAACCTGGAGCATACTGCACAGCCTGCAGGCAGCAAAACAGGTTGGAGGGTGTCCTTTCTGAGTGACTGTGGTCTAGCTAGACCTCTTTTAGATAGCTTGTCTACTTTCTGCTTCTTCCAGGCAGATAGTCTGGCTTCAAGAGTTTTCTTTGCAGCTTTCCTCTTCTGAGAGTCTTCTTTGTAACTCAGCTGTTTTCCATCTGAGAGGACTCAGCTTTTAATGCTTACTCCGGTAGGGAGGATGCTAGAGAATCTGGTCAGTTTCAAGAACTTCTGGAGCTATCTAGAAGCATCCTCCAGGATAGAATGCTTTAATCTAAAAAGAAACTGTTACACAACAGTTGGCAATTAAACTAACCATCACCCATTCCTTGACCTTGCCCAAAGTGAGACTCAACAAAATAGAATGGAGTGCTAGTTACTTTTGACATTGCTGTTAAAAAAAGGGCAATTAAAAAAAAATAAAAGTCTTATTTTCACTGATGATTGCAGAATATAATCTGTCCTGTCTGTGAAAAAAATGCAGGCAAGAGTTTAAGCAAGATGGTGACATTACAGCTTCCCGTCAGGAGGGATGGTAAATGCTAATGCCCAGATAACTGTCTCATCTTTATCCAGTTGAATGACCTCAGTTCACATCATGGGTGTCACTCATGTAGGGTGGGTTATCTTTCCTTAGCCAAATCTTTCAGGAAACTGCCTTACAGACACTCTCAGGCATATGTATAAGCAATGGTTCTAAATCCAGTAATGATGAAAATTATCCATCCTTGTCACCTTGATACCCAAACACATTACATTAAACCATGACATTCCACCATTAACTCATAAAATCAACTTCGACCATCTTAGGAGTCCCTTAAATCTTACCTGCTCAAACACTTACCAAAAGCAAAAGATTACCACCTCTACCCAGATGTTAGGCAATCTCTTTAACTGTGAACCAAGATAAATCTTTCTCTCCTTAAGTTGCTTTGTCAGGGTATCTGTCACAGCAATGAGAGAAGAGTAACTAACATGCATGTTAACTGTCCAATGATACATTTGCTTAGATTACATTTTAAAATAGCTCATTGGAATAGAAAACAATTTATAAATAATGTAAGGGCAAACTGCACATGGTTTAGGTACTACCAAGGGTGTATCATATACTATGCGAAGTGTACTGTGGGAAAACATTGCAAGTTATTCCTCCAACCAAGACAAAAAGATCGATCATTGAGGTATATTTGTCAGTTATGACTTGTAAAACACCTGCCAAACTACATTCTTGTCTTTGTTTTGTTTTGTTGTCTATGACCAGTCACACTGATTTGTGTTTGGATTAATTTCTCTAAGAATTCAGTGTTCAAGCCAATAATGTCTGATGGCTTTTCAATTCATGTGAACAGGAAAATTCTGCAATGAAAATGGAGCCAAGTGACATTTACACATTGACTCTGTTTTGCTGCTGCTGCTTAGATAACCCACCAAGGTTCAGTCATTCTGGATTGTGCTTATTCACTCTGAAACTAAGAACTCAGTTGCTTCTGTCTAGAGAAAACAATTAGTGTAGTACTTCTCATAGTACACTACAAACATCACCAATGACATGGATCTTTAGAAATTATGTCTGAAATGCGGTGAGAACATGGTAACAAGGCTTTAGCCTGGGGTCATTTTATTTCCCTTCCACACAATGAGCTGAAGGATATTTAAGTCTATCATCATGGAGAGCCACTGTGTTCAGACCTGACTACTGGAGACATAGTCTGCTGCTCCTAAGCATTGCTTGTGGCAAGTATGGCAATACCATTGTATATGATACAGTTCAATTGCGCGTTCTTGAATTTCTTGAAAGAGGCTCATAGAAACTATCTTAATAACGTGTTCCGTTAATGAGCAAGTGGTTTTTACAAACCTTTTATTGATTCCTCGTGAGTTTCACATCATGAACCTCAGTCCTGCTGATTACCCCATTCCCTTAGATCCCCCTTTCACCCTTGCAACTTCCCCTGCAAAATCACACACACACACACACACACACACACACACACACACACACACGCAGCAGCAACAAAGCATTAAACACATCTCATAGTGGAAGCTGTACTGTCACAGTGTGTCTGTCCCACAATGTACTCTTGTGTCCGTACTTCTTTGCTTGCAAATGTTCATTGCAATGATTTGTTGCTCTGGACTGAGATCTCTGGCTTCTGTGACACCATTAATATTTTATCCTCTACAAGACTCCTTGGATCATCCTGTTGCTGCCCTGTGTCATGGAGATCCTACGGCCCTGAATCAGCAGGACTGGCCCCTTCATGTATCTCAACTGTTTGTAGATGATATCGATTTAGAGGTGGTCGAACTCAGAACCCTGGATCTTGGCCTGGATGGCAGCTGAGCTTGTCAGCATGCAGGCTTTCTCTCATCTCCACTATGGTGGCAAGTCTCCAGCACTCTTCTGGGTTGGTCATGGAATGCCACCATTTGCAGGAGGCAGGGTCAACTCTCCTGCTCTCACACCCTCCTGGCTGGCTATCCTGTGCCTTCACCGTCAGGACCAGCTCCACTGTGTTGGCCAGGCAAGGTGCAGAGTCCACTCTCCCAAGTGCTACAACCAGTGAGGGGGCGGGGCTAGATCTCCCCTTCTCATGACCCTAGGCCCAGCTCTCCCTGCTGCTGCAGGTAGCAAGGGGAGAATGAGGAGGGCATCACCCTGCGACCCTTACCACCTTATAGAGATGGGTGGTGGGGTTACCTCTCCCAGGCTCTCCTCTTCTGAGCTAGCTCCCTTGTGCCCCTTCTACCAAGGCCAGATCTACTGTGCTGCTCGGAGGAGGTGTGGGGGGCCTTTCTCTCCTGAGTGTTGCAGCTGGAGAGGGTCACAGCCAGCCAAAGCACCAGCTCTCATAACCTCAGTAACCTCAGGGCCAGTACTCTTGACTGCAGCAAATGGTTAGGGATGAGGAGACACCTTTGCAACCCACATCATCTCATAACATACAAGTGGCAGGAACAGCTCTCCCATGCTCTCACCCTCAGGGCTGCTCACCTGCACTCTCATCATCAAGGTTAGGCCTGCTATGCAGTCCAGGCAAGGTGAAGAGCCTGCCTTTCCAAGTGCTGCGCTGGTGAGGAGCAGGGATAGCTCTTCTGAACTCATGACCCGAGGTGATGAGGGGTTGAGCTCATATCACTCCATGGTAGATGAAAAGTGGGGTTAATTTTGCCCCATTATTAACCTTCGGTCTGGCTCACCCATACCCCCACCCCAAGGGCCAGCTCTACTGTGCTGTCTGGATGAGGCACAGGGCTCACTTTCCTGAGTGCTGCCAGTGGTGAGACATAGGGTCAGCATTCCAAACCACCTTATCCAATGTGGGGGGAAGCCAGATAAGCATACACCCTGGACATCTGGGTGGCACCCTGTGGTTGCCCAAATCAGGGATTCCCCATGTTCTCTAGTGGTAAAATAAGCCACAGACATCAACACTGACTTCTGCGGATGCATAGCCATGGACTCACAGAAGCAGCTCAGGCTGGGATTTCACCATGGCCTCAGGTGGTAAGGCTGTCCACTCACAACAGGCTACTCCTCTCCAGGCACTAATCTCCAGTCCCATCGCTCTTTATAATGCTCAAGCTGCTCAGCTTTTCTTTCTTTCCCATCTTATAACCACATACTTTTACATTGTGGTAGTTCCTGCTGCAGGTTGGGTATGTGGCTGGTGGGCCTCTGGATGACATCCTCCATCCATGCTGTGTGGCAAGGCAGCAGACAGGTGTCTATAGCCTGCCTGTGCCATGCACTGGAGGGCAGGTCTCTGTTTTCCTCTTCCTGTGCTGCACTGCCTGAGTTTGATCTGATTTGATTTTTATAAGTCTTAGGCATAAGACAGCTTTGGCCACCAAACCAGGCATCAAGCTAGAATGAACAAAGGACTAACCTCTGCTTAGCCCCTGACTGATATAAGAATACTACAACCAAGGAGAGGCCCTTGGGCCAAAGGGTGTTAAATGCCCTAGTATAGGGGGATGCCAAGGAGGGAAGACGGGAATGGGTGGGTGGGTGGGGGAATACCCTCACAGAGGCAGAGGGAGGGGGAGGGGGTAGGGTGTTTCCAAAGGGGAGACCTTTGAAATGTAAATAAAGTATTAAAAATATAAATAAATAAATAAATAAGAAGGGGCATAGAGTTTGTAGAGAAACTGGAGAAAAGCCAGAAACCACCATATAGGTTAAGGGTCATATATTGAAGAAGAAACAAAAATAAATTGGCACACACAGCTTGGAGCATAGGAAGGAAACCAAGGATGTGGTGATTCTAAGAAATTAAGAGCTACTTAAAAAAAAAAGAAAGAATACCACTACCAACAAGGTGTCTCTTTGCCCATTGCCAGGGGGTAAGCAAGAGTTTTTAAAAGTCCAATACTTTTCATATTTTGATTCTATGTTCTGGGTTATGTTGTATTTAAAACAAAGCTCACTTTGGAGATATACTCTACTCTGTAGAAAGCACACATAAGTACACACACACACACACAGAGAGAGAGAGAGAGAGAGAGAGAGAGAGAGAGAGAGAAACATACACAGAGAGAGACAGAGACAGAGACAGGGGAGATAGAGATGCGACAGGGGAATTTCAAGAAATGCTATGTGCTTTAGTACATTTGTTTCTGTCCTGATTTGCTTTCCATTGCTTTGCTAAAATACTGACCAAAACCAACTTGTGGAGGAGATAGTTTATTTGGAAGACACAGAGCCCATCTTTGAAGGAAGTCAGGACAAGAACTCATACAGGAACCTAAAGGCAGAGACTAAAAATCCATGGAGGAATGCTGCCTGCTGGCTTGCTCCATTTGTTTTCTTAAACAATCCAGGACTACCTGCCCATGAACAGCACCACCCTCTAAGATCTGTTTTAAAATGTCCTACATATGTGTCCACCTCCATAGGCCAGTCTGATGGAGGCAATCTCAGCTGAGGTTTCTTCTTAGGTAACTGTAATTGGTGTCAAGTTCACAAAAACTAACCAGAGCAATTCCTTTGGACATGAATAACATAGCCTTATTCTGAGGTTCCATTTCTCATACAACACCTCTCTGATGCACATGAGATTGACTGGCATTTTCGTTTAGTGCCACCCAGAAACACTCTGTAGCACTGGTTTATGGAATTTTCACCCAGGTGCTATAGCACACAGATCTCAGGTGCCATTATTTGATTAGCTATTTCACAGTTTCTAACCACAGATACCACACCAAGCATTCAATTTTGATTGACTAATATCAATTCCAAATATCCATGAGTATTTAATGCATTTTATCAGTAATGTACACTGTAGTTAAAATTATCTCGTTTTTAACAAAAATTGATGTGATTAAGTTTTTACAGGTGACCCTGGAATATATGAAGTGCTTGATATTGTACATGTTATTCATGTCCAAGAGATTTGCTCCGGTCATTTTCCTTTTAAGAAAAATTATGAGGAAAAATTGCAAATACTGTAACTGGATGGTTTACATCAATATGGGCCAAATGTATTAAGTGGGTGTGGGGATAATAAACGTTGAAAGAACTTTAAGAAAGATGAAAGAGCCCTTGAAAACGTGCTCAGGAAATACATTGTCATAATTAATGACTAGAAAGGGGCTAGTAATGAAGCTGACTCAGATGATGATCGTATTATTGATCATAGAAGAAAATGAGGGGTTTAAAAGAAGTTTAGGACATGGATCTATAAACTTAGGGGATCATGGGAAGAAGATCTGGATTTATGTTAGGATTCATGGAGCTCAGATCCTAGAAATATGTTGAAGTCATTCCAGTGTACTCATCAACAATCAGGAAATGGCTATGAGAGGCACGAATTTGTGTTATTTAGTATAGTATAAATGAAAAAATAGAAAAAATAGTAGAAAAAAATGATTGTGCATAAGATCTTTGTGAGGGTACTGTCCCTCACAAAGGGACAATGAGCAGATAAAGATGAATTTGCCCTTCTGAACACTAGGGGGCGATGTAGGATTTTCTGTAAAATATTCTGTGACTTGGTTTAGACACAAAGCGTCACTTGGACAGATTTGTCAGATTGCTTAGATGCTCCAGGTGAGATGGATCAAAAGAGTAAGTTGAGATATCTGAGAAGTAAGTTGAAAAAATATTAGATTTTGCAACCCCCAGAACATCGACCACTGATGCAAAACCTGAAATTAATTGTTCTAGTCATATATGATCAATAATTGGTCAATAATTAAGGAACTGATCAGCACCAACCTTTTATTAAACATTGTGCTAATTATGCAGTTAGTGGAACAAGAAGAAAAGAGAAAAAGGAAAGAAATTAGTGGAAGATGAATTTTAGAAGCACACACACACACCAACCAGATTAACTTTGCCCCACTAACAGCTAACTCAGTTTGTTTATTGGATATAACACAGACATAAAGGGTCTGTTTTATTTATATACACACATTCATAGTACATAATAACAGACAGCTTAAAGTGAAACACTTTGTAAGTATATACAAATAGAGAAACCTTAGAAATATACAGCAATTTAAATAAAGAGGCAAGGGGGTTATACGGGAAAGTAAGTAGGGATTAAGAAAAGGCTGAGGAAATGATACAACTATATTATAAATTCAAAAATAAGAAAGTATTTAAAATAGTAGCATAATATAAATTTCAAAATAGCTGAGAACAAATGCACTAGAAGATAAGCAAGCTTTTAACACAGGGAATTACTTAGATTACAGAGGAATACATTTCAGAAGTTTAAAATAAGTGAAAATATACACTGTGGTCACCAATAAATGAGTCTGATAGTGAGACAGTCCACTCTCAGCAGTATCATTTAAGTATTCAGAACAATACTAAGTGTAATCACAAAAGGAACTTCTCTTTTGTAAAAATTGGAAACACCTAAAATTTAAGTGGATAAAAGAGGCAAATAAGTAAGATAATACTGAAAAAACATAATGCAAAATAATCTGCCTTGTACTTTAAAAATTATTTTCAATATATAACAAATGAAATAATAGTAAAACAGCAAAATAGGCATTTATAGATGAATTTAATATATGATAGAGATGGCACTTATAGATGAATTTAATATATAATAGAGATGGCACTTATAGATGAATTTAATATATGATAGAGATGGCACTGCAGATGAAGAAGGGGCTGTTGTAGCATACTATGAATTAATCTAGAATAAGTGGTTTGTCCTACAAGAAATGGTGAATTTAAACCTTTCTTCACAGGCATAAAACAAAACAAATTACAAATGGATTAAGTGATTCAATGTAAATTCAAAATGTTAAGTGCCTTGGAAGTTGAATTTGGAGAATTTCTTGTAAATAATACTAGCATGTGTATATTCCAAAAAGTAGTAATTCTAATGAATTTAAAAATGTAACAAAAATAATTTCAAAGAGAGTATAAATACAAATCATAAATTGGAAAGATTAGCAAGACAGCCAAAAAGAATTAACACCCAGGAGATATAAAAATACCATGAATAAAAATAGCTAATCAGATAAAAACTAACGGGCACCATTCCTGGGGCATACATGTAGGTTATGAATGTAAAAGACATTTGGTCTGTCAGAAACAAATGTAAATTAAAATGATATTTTACCATGAGGCACAATTTTACTTTAACAGACAAAATTAAAGAACACCAGTTATAGCTGTGAATGTGGCTCATTGAAAATACACATAAAGTATTGGCAGAATTATTTGGCTTAATCTTTTCAGAAAAGATTTTGTCATGTTGTGTAAAATTTAATGTGCTGTGTGTATATTTCCAGAGTCAGAGAAAATCGTGCCATATGTATGGTCCAGACACACGTACAAGACATGTAAAATACTATTTGTAATAGTAAAAATATTACTTTGGTAAAAGTATCAAGAATGGTTAATGACCTCTAGCAAATGAGTATAATGGAATGCTAAGTATGAATGGGAATGGATTGTGTGCAATTGTTCATATCAAAATGAATCTGAGTTGTAAACAACATCCTAGAAAATACAAATAGGATATCTTTTTAGATAAATTTAAGTGGCATATGTGATTGCATGACATAATTCAATATTTATATATAAATTTAAACAGTATAATGAAAGTAAATAAATGACAAATTTATTTGCTGTACAATAGCAGAGTGTGGTGAAATCTAAGAATATTATAGACTCAAAGCTTCTTGGCTATAATCTATCTCCAGCTTATGTTTATGTTAAGGATGTGTATTTTATTTGTGCTCTAATTACACTGCACATTTGTCTAAATCATTTTGTAAATTTCAATATTCAAATCTCTAAAGTAGCCTCTATGTGGTGGTGTTTGTGGGGCAAAAGCTATAACGCTTATCCAGGAACTACTCAGAATCATTTCCTAAAATGAAATGTAGAAAGCAAATTAAGTTTAAAAATGACACAAATAAATAATAAATAAACTATAAAAAATTTTATTGAAAGAAAGCAAAATAGTAAGTCACTGGAGATGAAAAATAAAAGCAGGCAGAAACTCACATCAACTAAGACCGGGCTTCAGCATCCCCACCCACATCCTATACAGTGTCTCTACCTCTCAAAGCTAACAACTTTGCAGTTCATGAGAACGATTATGTCACGAGAAGATAGGCTAGGGTGATGAGAAAACCTTCAGAGAAGGCACTGATCAGCACTCTCTATGAATCAACCATGCACTGCAAACTTCTCTACTGTGTGGCCTTGTTATTCTGGACAGCAAGTAAGTCCCTGTTTTGAGTGGGCTGTATTCCAGTTCCAGCATGTTCTCTTACATCTCTGTCAATTCACTCCCTTCTGGACTTATAGTAAGCTTTTATTTCCTTCCTCCACAGGCTCCATGGACTCTGGGGTCAACCAGAGTCCTAGATATCTGGTTAAAGGAAAAGAACAGAAAGCCAGAATGGATTGCACCCCCATAAAAGGACACATTTACGTTTATTGGTACTACAAGAAGCTTGGAGAAGAACTCAAATTTTTGGTTTACTTTCAGAAAGAAGAAATTATTGATAAAACAGATATGATCAATAAAGACATTTCAGCAAAATGCCCCACTGAGGAACCATGTACCATAGAGATCCAGTCCAGCAAGCTAACAGATTCAGCTGTGTACTTCTGTGCTAGCAGTCAATCCACAGTGCTGACTACTGGCTTTTCTTAGAACACAAACTCATTATAGACCCTGCTCAGAAAATAAGTGGTACATTAGCTTGTTGAAAACTATAATAAATACAATGTAAAACTCTATAAGCAAGAAGCCAGAGAGTACTGATCAGTTGCCTTCTCTGAAGGTTTCCTCATCACCCTTAGGCTCTCTTTTTCATGACACAATCACTCCCCATGGACTACACAGTTGTTAGATTCTAGCCTTTAGGTGAGAAAAGAAATAAAGAGAGAAATAGAGAGAGAGAAGAAAGAAGAAAGTGGGTGATGGGGAGAGGGCAAAGAGGCCCAGTTTCCTGAATGTGCTGAGTACGGGCAAGATTAACCAAGATTCGTTCTATCTATCTATCTACCTATCTATCTATCTGTCTATCTATCTATCTATCTATCTATCTATCTATCTATCTACCTAGGTCATATACATATATAGATTATAAACAGAAAATAGATTATAAATATAGATTTCCCCAACATTTCTTTGTTGAGACCTTTGATATTAATAATAACACATCAGTATTGATTTGCCAGTTTTACTATGTGGTATTCCACACATTTTGTTATTTTTTTCTGACTATACTTTAGTTTATTGATACAGGATCTCATTATTTATCTTATTCTGGTTTGAATTCTTAATCATCCGGCCTGAACTTCCTGAGTTCTGAGATTACTGACATCAGCTACTGAATACACCTTCTAAACTTATTTTAAGAAACTTATGAATTATTTTATAATATTCATCAGAAACATATGTTAAATTATTTTTATACAGAAATGTTATCAGATTAAATTACTATAGTCTTTACATGTCTCAGTGGATATCCCCCAGCATATTGCATAAAATTCTTCCAAGTTATGAAGTTGTGTATATGATCAAAATATATTTAATACATCTATGAAACTATTAAAATAAAACCCATAATTTAACATAATAGATGCACATAAAGAAGGTATCTTCTACAAAGTCAGTGACTGCAAGCAGGCCTAGGTGAGTTCTTCGGACCATCTATTTTCACAAGGATCTGCTGTTCTGCTTTAAGACAGATAATGCTCTTTGTAAATTGTCAGGAAACTTGTAAAACTTATGCAGTGTGCTCACTAAGAAGTGTATTTTTCACAAAAAATAAACTTCCAAGAATAAAGGAAACCCATATGGGTAAGCATATGATGTAGTGTGGGGAACTTGATGTTGTATCTTGGTTAGTCTAGTCTGCACATTCTCATGGACCACATTCATGGTGCCTGCAGCCTTATATAACAGATATCAACAGTAAAGAGCTTAGGCAGTAATTCCCAGGAGCAAGAATCACTTTCCACCTTGTTTTGCTGTAAACCTAATATTTTCTAATAATAGTTTATTAATTTAATAGTACATAAGTATTCAGATGAATAATTACCACGAAGAGGTAGAGGTATCAGTTGGTGAGTGTAAAGATTATAATATTGAATTAGTCTGATGTCAATTCTTTGCAGAAATAATTTGCTAACTAACTTTCTTAGGTGCACAGAATTTAAAAGCATAATCATCCTCACTATTTACCCCTTTGAGTTGTCTTTAAAGTATTACACTGCCTAACAAAGAATACAGCAAAGATCTTTTCCTTGTAGTATTGTCTGCATTTCTCTCAAAAACACTAATACGTACATTAATATGCCATATCACTGAACTGTGAGACAGATGTGGAAATAGTTACACCCATTATTGTAAAGAATTTTTAAAAGACAATGTCTCATTGTATAATCCTGGCTCTCCTAGAACTCCCTATGTAGACAAGGCTACCCTTAAAAAAATCACAGAGACACTGCTCTCTCTGCCTCCTGATGCTGAGATTCCAAGCAAATAGACCTATAGGGTGTATATCTTTCAGTGATTCTGATTTCCTATTTCCAGGATTTTTCCTGATCACAGGAATTTTTAGCACAAGCTTCAATCTTGCCTTTTTGAGGGTATGTGCTATCACAGCACATTGCTGCTTCTTGGGAATCACATATATGTGAGGAGGATGGCAATGGTAAAGGCACTGGTAATGAGAAGTGTAGCTAACAACAAATACATCGTGGGGAAGAAATGATTACGGAAATTTTCTTCACATTCCCAGGACAGGGATATAATTTTGAGAAATGCTTGCCCTATTTTAAGTATCAGTGTCAATACAAAGAAATAGAAACTGTTACCCCTTGACATCAGTAGTAATTATACAGGTGTGCAGAGGGTGTTAGAGGCTATGCAAGCTTCCTAACATTTTCTATGCATGGCTTCAAGTGTAAAGTATATTCTTTCCTAAAGCAGAAATGTTTAACTTATGATCTTTGGGCCTCTTGGGGCTGCACAGATAAAATTTAGAGAATACACAGATTTGAATGGAAAAATTTGAATGAAATCTGTATTTTCACTAATGTCTGACTGAAACACGCCATTTATTTCACAATAAAAATAGTGAATAAAAAGTTAACAGTTTTGGTTATATCTGTAACCAACTTGATAATGTAAATCACATTCATTTTCATTTGCATATATATTGCATACATTAGAGGGATTTGAAAGTCATTTTTTTTAAAATTGCATTACATAGAGTAAATACCATTTGCCTTTATCACTGTTTTGAAATCAAAACAGTGATTTCAGTTTCAGATTAATCAGCATGTATTTTATTCATTTGACTTTGAGGGTGTTTATACATTAATACAATTAATAAAAATTTAATTAGTATTTTGATTTCTGCTTTATATAAGACAGTTTCATCTGTAATGTTATGAATTTCATTTTATAAATTTAGATATTATACTCAAAAGGGGTCTTTGAGGTTAGTCAGATGGATAAAAATCAAGAGGGCCTTATAAGAGATGAGGTCCTCACCTCTGTCGTGTGACTGAAATGCTACAGCCAAGGTGTAGACACTGAAAGCAGTCACATGGTAGTTTCCCTTAATGCGTAGTACCTAATTCCTTTCTTCTCTTTCCCCTCCCACCCCCTTTCCAACCCCTTTCCTTTTCCCTGTGACCACGTTGTCTCTGACTTCCCTCTTGCTTCCATCAGTGGTCACAAACAACTACAAAGCCATGGTATTCCAACCAAAGGATTATTGTGAAAGCATTATACCTTGTATTACAGATGACCTTGGAAGAAATACACAATGACATTTGTTTAACAGATGAGCAACATCTTTAAAAAATGATTAATGTCCTTTCCATTTACCCAAGACTCTCAAGAAGAACCTACTTTATACAATAAATTTACCCTTGTGCAAACTAATTCAAATTCAGTGCTGGGAAATAATTTCATTTGCAGGTGAAATTCCATGTTAATACACGTCTGATTTCTTTTGACATGGTATGAAATTCTTAATGCTTTTTTTGATTAGAATATCAGATCCTAAACTTAATGATAACAAACATCATACGGTATTTATTTTGCACAAAGAACTGCTCTATGTTCTCTATGTTATTCTGAGATAGATACTCATTATTGCATATTAGAGAAAAGAAAATTAAATCAAAGAGAGGTCAATGTAAGAAAAAATGCATAGCTGAAAAATGGCAGAACTAGGATCCCAGCCTCCCTTACCTCCCAGTCCTTTGTTCTAATCTATTGAGTAAAGCTTAGTTAGTACTTTCTGTGGTTGGCAAGCTTCTAGGATCAGTCTATGTTCACCACAGTAATTGCTTATGGTAAACACAGGTAATGGATAAAAAGAGATTTTTAAAAGAAGCAACAGACATCTGAACTACCTCTTATGTGTGGATTAGTTTTTTAAAAAGAAAATATTTATTTAATTTTTTCTTTACATTCCAGATTTCATCCCCCTCCTAGTCTACCATCTGACATTTGCACATCCCATACCTCTTCCCCCTTCTCTACGAGGATGTCCTCCCCCTTCAGACCTCTCCACTTCCTAGGTCCTCCAGTCTCTTGAGGGTTAGGTGCATATTCTCTGGCTGAACCCAGACCAGCAGTCCTCTACTGTATATGTGACAGGGTCGCCTTCCTCCTCAGCTTCTTCCAGCTTTTCCCTAATTCAATCACAGGGGTCTGCAGCTTCTGTCCAATGGTTGAGTGTAAATATCTGCATCTGACTCTTTCAGTTGCTTGTTGGGTCTTTTGGAGGGCAGTCATAGTAGGCCCCTTTTTGTGAGCACTCCATAGCCTCAGTAATAGTGTCAGGCCTTGGGGCCTTCCCTTGAACTGGATCCCACTTTGGGCCTGTCACTGGACCTCCTTTCCTTCAGGCTCTTCTCCATTTTTGTCCCTGTAGTTCTTTCAGACAGGAACAATCATGGGTCAGAGTTTTTGACTGTGGGATGGCAACCCCATCTTCCACTTAATGCCCTGTCTTTCTGCTGGAGGTAGGCTCTAGAAGTTCCCTCTGCCCACTGCAGGGCATCTAAGGTCCCTTCTTTTGAGTCCTGAGAGTCTGTCACCTCCTAGGTCTCTAGTATATTCTGGAGGTTTCCTCCACCTCCTACCTCCCAAGGTTGCTCGTTTCCATTCTTTCTTCTGGCCCTCAGGACTTCAGTCCTTTTCCCCCACCCAATACCTGATCATGTTCTGCTCTTCTCCTCTGTATCTCTTTCTCACTCAGGTCCCTCCCTCACTGCTGCCTCCTGGAATTGCTTTCTTCTCCCTCCCAAGTAGGATTGAGGCATCCTCACATTGGCCCTTCAGCTTGTTAACCTTTTGGAGTTCTGTGGACTGTATCCTGGGTATTCTGTACTTTTGGGGCTAATATCCATTTGTTAGTGAGTACATACCATGCATGTCCTTTTGGGTCTGAGTTACCTTACTCAGAATGATATTTTCTAGCTCCATTCATTTGCCTGCAAAACTCAGGATGTCCTGATTCTTAATAGCTGAGTAGTACTCCATTGTGTAAATGAACCACATTTTCTGTATCCATTCTTTTGTTGAGGAACATCTGGGTTATTTCCAGCTTCCTGCTATCACAAACAAGACTGCTATGAACATACAGGAACACTTGCCCCTGTGGCACACTGGAGCATCTCTTGGTTATATGCCTAAGAGTGGTGTAGCTGGCTGTTCATGTAGGTCTATCTCCAATTTTCTGGGGAATCTCCAGATTGATTTCCAGAGTGTTTGTACCAGTTTGCAATCTCACTAGTAATAGAGGAATATTCCTTTTTCTCCATATCTTTGCCAACATGTACTGTCACCTGAGGTTTTGATCTTAGCCATTCTGATTTGTTAATTTTAGCAATATAGTGGAAATGAGAGGTGCCAATAGAGTCTGAAAATTGTAGGAGTTTACCTTCCCAGCTTTTTTATTGTTATTTTATTTATTTACTTTTCAAATGTTATCCCTTTCCAGATTTCCCCTCTATAACCCCCCCTATTTCACCCCCCTCCCCTGCTTCTATGAGGGTATTCTCCCATTCACCAACCCAGTCCAGACTCACCACCCAAACATTCCCCTATGCTGGGCCATGGGGCTTTCACAGGACCAAAGGCCTCTACTTCCAGTGATGCCAGATAAAGCCATTCTCTGCTACATATGCAACTCGAGCCATGGGTCCCTCCATGTGTACTCTTTTGTTGGGTTTAGTTGGGTTTAGTCCTTGGGAGTTCTGAGGAGTCTGGTTGGTTAATATTGTTGTTCCTCCTATGGGGTTGCAAGCCTCTTCATCTCCTTCAATCCTTCCCCTAACTCCTCCATTGGGGTTCCTGTGCTCAGCCCAATGTTTGGCTGCAAGCATTCACATCTGTATTGGTAAGATTCTGGCAGTGCCTTTAAGGAGACTGCTATATCAGACTCCTATCAGCAAGAGCTTCTTGGCAGCAGCATTAGTGTGGTATCTGGAGATGGGATGGATCCTTAGGTGGGGCTGTCTCTGGATAGTCTTTCCTTCAGTCTCTGTTCCATTATTTTTTCCTGGTCTTTCCTTTGGACAGAAACCATTCTGGGTTAAAATTTTTAAGATGGATGGGTGGCACCATCCCTCGACTGGGAACTGTGACTGTGTATTGGAGGTAGTCTCTACAGGTTCTCTCTTCCCTTTGTTAGGTATTTTGGTGAAAATCATCCCAGTTGGGTCCAGGGAGCCTCTTGCTTTCTTGGCATCTGGACTTTCTGGTGGCTCCAATTCCCCATCCCTCACTGTTACACACCTCTGTTCAATTTCCTGACCTTCTGTACATCTCCCCTGTCTCCTCCCACACCGGATCCTGCTCCCTTTTTTCTCCTCTCTCCCTCCCAAGTCTCTCCCTCTCTCTACCTCCCATGATTATTTTGTTCCCCTTTATAAGTAGGACTGAATCATCCACACTTTGTTCTTCCTTCTTCTTGAACTTCATACGATCTGTGAGTTGTATCATGGGTATTCTGAGCTTTTTGCCTAATACCCACTTATCAGTGAGTACATACCATGTGTGTTCTTTCGTGACTGGGTTACCTCACTCAGGATAATATTTTCTAGTTCCATCCATTTGCCTAAGAATTTCATGAAGTCATTGTTTTTAATAGCTGAGTAATATTCCATTGTATAAATGTACCACATTTTCTGCATCTGTTCCTCTGTTGAGGGATATCTAGGTTGTTTCCAGCTTCTGGCGATAATGGCTGCTATGAACATAGTGCATCATGTGTCCTTGTTATATGTTGGAACATCTTTTGAGTATATGCCCAAGAGTGGTATAGATGGGTCCTCAGGTAGTACTATGTCCAATTATCTGAGGAAATGCCAGACTGATTTCCAGAGTGGTTTTACCAGCTTGCAATCCCACCAGTAATGGAGGAGTGTTCCTCTTTCTCCACATCCTCACCAGCATCTACTGTCACACATGTGTGTGCTCACCCCTCTCCCATCATTCTGAATGTGACTTTAGCCACCAAATCATCCTATTTGTTTATCCTTTTTTATGTTTATAATGGATACACACAACTTCCAGAAGCAGGGAAAAAAAAAAGATGCAAGAGGCTGGAATTTTCTCAACACTTGTCTTACCATCAGAAAGAATAGATTGACAGTTGTCATGTGTCAGTGACAAATTCTACACATTTTGCTATATGAGACACTTACTTTCCAATTTCTGAGAGCCTATGGTGGAGCTACAGAGAGAATCTTTTTCACTGAAACTGACAATTATATGGTTTACCTTGTGATCTTTTGTCTTTTCAGACTAGGTGAGTCTGAGTTTAATACACAGTAAATTCCTTTCCCAGGCTTGTCAGATTCCTGCTCCATACCTTCTTCTCTCAATAGCATCAGATTCCCTTCTGAGCACAATTCTCAAGTCTTGTCTCTTTGGCCCACAGGATCCATGAATAACACAATCTTTCAGATAGCATTTCTATTCAGTGGAACTTGACAGGACTGATTCTGGGGTGCCAGCTGAACTGGTATATAATGCCATGTGCTGGTACCAGCAGGGCCTAGAGAAAGGACTGAAACTGACTTATTTTTCAACAGTTGAAAAGACTATTCAGAGGGGAGATGTGAGGATACAGTGTCTTTCTCAAAGAGAGGAACCTCTTTCCCTCACCATGAAGTTGATCTGTGCTAGCCAAATGGCTTTGGACTTCTGCTCTGGTAGTGTTGCTCAGTAGCACAAGCCAATCCCCTTTGTGCATCAAATTCTCCAGGCTCACTTTCCACATATATCCCTATTTACTTTATTTCTTCCTCTAGTTATTATTTCCTACTGTTCCTGCTGAATTCTCATAGCACACTCGTGAGAACAGTTTCACAAGATATGCTTTCGTTCTTGAGATTTTTCTCTGTCATGCTACTTTTTCAAATAATGAGGGTTAGCTGAATAGTAAACACATTAATCCACAGATAATAATCCAATGAGTACATAATTATAAGGGAATTTAGCAGGACTGAATGTATTATGGTGGTAAATAAGACTCTAATTAGACTTGCTTGGGAGGTCAGGGCACATTCCCATTTTTTCCCCTCCCTGGTGGATCAGAAGATGGTAAAAGGAGGCCATATTTGAACTTTACCAGATCAAGCTGGTCTCGAGCAAAATATGAATGACAAGAGGAATAACTTCTGAAAAAGTTATTGAAAAAAGCAACATTTGAGGAGCAATTATCAAAGAGAAATCTGACATGCTATGTTTAACAGGACAAGTTTGAGAAAGTAAACTGATTATTTCTTTTTAAGTTCAGTTTTTGATTCTGTGGATATGACTGCAGATTTTCCTATTGGCTTCCTTCAATAGAGACAAGCTATCAACACAATTATTTTGGATTTTCTTTCTGTGACACAGGTTCTCTACAAAGACCACAATTTAAAATGAAATAGGATCATGTCAACAACAGTGATTCTCATTTGAGATAAAAGGTGCTAAATGAAGTTTATAGGACACTGGGTGAAAACTTGAAGTAGGCTGAAAAGTATCTCAATGTGAAATAAAGATGCAGTATAGCTGGCAAGTGGTTTACATTCATCAGAACTTGGTGTATAAAGGACCAATTTCTGTGTCCTGAAAGCCCTTCAAAAATATAATATAGACAGCAGAGAAAAAAATCCCTGTAAATACAAACTATAGTTTTCTGTTAATTTAGAACAATTAAAGTGACCCAAGGGCTGGGAGTAATTATATTGTAAAATAAAAGTTCAAAGGAAGATGAACAAATGTTTGATATATTTAAGAAAGTGAGATAAAAAACTAGAGAGTTCCCAGAGTTAGAGAGAGAGAGAGAGAGAGAGAGAGAGAGAGAGAGAGAGAGAGAAGCTCAATGAATGAACATGAATCAGCTTCCATACACTGATCAGACCTAGAACTTGAAGTTGAACCTGAGGGTCTGGACATGCTGAGAGGCATGGGAAAAGGATGTGATTAGACACACACACCTTTCCTAACTGGTCACTTCATAGGATGCAGGGATACACATTTCAGGTTTTTAAAAATTGAACATGTTTTAATCAGAAAAATCTTTAGAAAAGTGAATTGTTTTCTTCTTTAGAAAAGAAGATTAAAAATGTATATGATCCCAGGGGAAAAAATGATCAAAAATTACTGGTTTAACATTTTTATATGGAATAAAAGGAAAGGCATTGTTTTTATTCATTTAAGAAGTTTATAAAATGAATGTATGTATATTAATATTTACTCTTTACTAGTGCATACCAATTGTAAAAAACAAACCCCACTGAATTTCATTAGGATATTTTTACATATGTATATCATGTTCTTTGATCATACCTACCCCTATTATTTATATTTCCCTTCTGATTGGTTGTCTTCATATTTCCTATTGTGTAAGTTGGCCACATTAAACATTGTTATGCAGGATGTGAATGAATTGACATATAATAGAAAATATACAACATGTTCTAGATCTTTCTGAATCTGGATAATATCATTTAACACATAACTTCTAGATCTATAAAAATTTTCTTTCAACCAACATAATTTCACTCTTATAAATAACTGTATAACACTCTATTGCATATATGCAACATTTCTTCATCTATTCCCTGATTTTGCTATTATGTAACTTGGCCACATTAAACATGGGTATACAGGATATCCCTTCTTTATGTAAACTTTGTTTCCTTTGACTACAGATCCAGTAGGCAAATATCTGAACTACTTGGCAGTTCTAGCCTTTCTTTTGAGCAACTTCTGTACTGATTTCCATGGTAGCAGCGCTAGGAGTTGGATACATTAAATTTATTTTAAATGCCAATTTTCTTAAATTTATTTATCTAATGTAATAAAGTAATCAAAATAGGAATAGGTTTTCTTTACACTTAGAGCCATAAAAGGTTATGAACAGCCAAGGTACTCTTGGAGTAAAACGAGCAGATAGGAGGCATAAGTTTGACAAATTTAACAGTAGTGGAGATCGTACCACCCAGTGATGATGACATAAACAGATCAATGGAAAAATCTTGTACTTCCATAAACAGTAGTGAAAATGCTGGAGCTGAATAATAGAATTTGATAATAGAAGAATAGAATTTGAATAATGAGAAATTGAATGTATGAATATACAAAAATGCAACTGGACCATCAATTCTCAGCACAGCCATAATCCATTCCATAATGCACCTAATGAAATCGTGAAGTTCCCACAATGCAAAATACCAGTAATGTTTCAGGTTCTCAAGACAAGGAAGTATTTAATATCTTCTTCATTATTAGAGATTGATTAAAATGAAGATATCAAAATTGAGATAGTTTTCAAAGTTAATAAAGAAAACATAAATAGCTATGTGCTAAAGTATAGGTATAAATCTATATTTTATCCACAACAAATTTGTTATTTCTATCAAAATTTACAAACTCAAGAAAGGCTATTGCAAAGAACTTCTAAAAGTACCTACAAATTAATTTCCATAGAAATCAAAAAAGAAATACAACACATGTAAAAAATATGCAAAATGCTAAATGAGTATCTCACAAATTAAAAACTTGGATAAACTACAAACATCACTAAAATTTATAATTATTCAGAAGAATCTGTATCTTCAAATCAAGAATCTGTGTACAAACAGGAATGAGTAAGAAAAAGTTATATATAAAATGTAGTCAGAGCTAGACTTCAATACCAAGTTAGAAAGTGAAGGAAACTTCAATTGAATGAGAAAGGAAAGATCCATGGACATACATACTTCAGTCTGTTACCTTATTTCCATAGATGAGAATAGGCCTGAGGGAGAATAAAATAAAGACAAAAATGTCAATAAAAAAGATTGTATCACTTAAAACAGTAATTGAAAATGCAGACAAGAAGTCATTGTTTTTAATAGTTGAGTAGTATTCCATTGTGTAAATGTACCACATTTTCTGTATCCATTCCTCTGTTGAGGGACATCTGGGTTGTTTCCAGTTTCTGGCTATTATAAATATGGCTGTTCTGAACATAGTGGAACATGTGTCTTTATTACATGTTGGAGCATCTTCTGGGTATATGCCCAGGAGTGGAATAGCTGGGTCCTCAGGTAGTATTATGTTCATTTTTCTGAGGGTCCAAAAAACTGATTTCCAGAGAGATTGTATCAGCTTGCATTCCCACCAGCAATGGAGGAGTGTTCCTCCTTCTCCACATCCTCGCCAACATCTGCTGTCACCTGAGTTTTTGATCTTAGCCATAATGACTTCTGTTAGGTGGAATCTCAGGGTTGTTTTGATTTGCATTTTCCTGATGAGTAAGGATGTTGAACATTTCTTTAGGTGCTTCTCAGCCATTCGAGTTTCCTCAGTTGAGAATTCTCTGTTTAGCTCTGTTCCCCATTTTTTGATAGGGTTATTTGGATCTCTGGTGTCTAGCTTCTTGAGTTCTTTGTATACTTTAGATATTAACCCTCTATCAGCTGTAGGATTGGTAAAGATCTTTTCCCAATCTGTAGGTTGCCATTTCCCCCTATTTACAGTGTCTTTTGCCTTACAGAAGCTTTGTAATTTTATGAGGTCCCATTTGTCAATTCTTGATCTTAGAGCACAAGCCATTGGTGCTCTGTTCAAGAACATTTCCCCTGTGCCCAAGTGTTCTAGACTCTTCCCCACTTTCTCTTCTATTAGATTCAGTGTATCTGGTTTTATGTGGAGGTCCTTGATCCATTTGGATTTGAGCTTTGTACAGGGAGATAGGAATGGATCAATTCGCAATCTTCTACATGTAGATCACCAGTTGAACCAGCACCAATTGTTGAAGATGCTTTTTTTCCACTGTATGGTTTTAGCTCCTTTGTCAAAGATCAAGTGACCATAAGTGTGTGAGTTCATTTCTGGGTCGTCAATTCTATTCCATTGATCTACCTTTCTGTCACTGTACCAAAACCATGCAATTTTTATCACTACTGCTTTGTGGTATAGCTTGAGGTCAGGGAGGCTGATGCCCCCAGAAGTCCTTTTATTGTTGAGGATAGTTTTTGCTATCCTGGGTTTTTTGTTATTCCATATGAATTTGAGAATTGCTCTTTCTAGGTCTATGAAGAATTGAGTTGGGATTTTGATGGGGATAGCATTGAATCTGTAGATTGCTTTCGGCAGGATGGCCATTTTAACTATATTAATCCTGCCAATCCATGAGCATGGTAGATCTTTCCATCTTCTGAGGTCTTCTTCGATTTCTTTCTTCAGAGACTTGAAATTCTTGTCATACAGATCTTTCACTTGTTTGGTTAGAGTTACACCAAGATATTTTATTTTGTTTGTGACAATTGTGAAGGGTGTCATTTCCCTAATTTCTTTCTGTTTATTTCAGCCTGTTTATTCTCCGAGTATAGGAAGGCTACTGATTTGCTTGAGTTAATATTGTATCCGTCCACTTTGCTGAAGTTGTTTATCAGCTATAGCAGATCTCTGGTGGAGTATCTTCTGCAAATAGTGATATTTTGATTTCTTCCTTTCCAATTTGTAATCCTTTGACCTCCTTTTGTTGTCTAATTGCTCTAGCTAGAACTTCATGTACTATATTGAATATATAGGGAGAGAGAGAGGGCAGCCTTGCTTAGTCCCTGATTTTAGTGGGATTGCTTCGAGTTTCTCTCCATTTAGTTTGATGTTGGCCACTGGTTTACTGTATATTGCTTTTACTACATTTAGGTATGCTCCTTGAAGTCCTGAACTTTCCAAGACTTTTATCATGAAGGGATGTTAAATTTTGTCCAATGCTTTTTCAGATTCTAATGAAATGACTATGTGTTTTCTTTTTTATTTGAGTTTGTTTATGTAATGGATTACATTGATGGTTTTCCATGTATTGAACCATCCCTGAATACCTGGGATGAAGCCTACTTGATTATGGTGAATGATCATTTTGATGTGTTCTTGGATTTGGTTTGCAAGAATTTTATTGAGTATTCTTGCATCGATATTCATAAGAAAAATTGGTATGAAGTTTTCTTTTATTGCTGGGTCTTTGTGGGGTTTTGGTATCAGTGTAACTGTGGCCTCATAAAATGAATTGGGTAGTGTTCCTTCTGTTTCTATTTTGTGGAATAGATTGAAAAGTATTGGTATTAGGTCTTCTTTGAAGGTCTGATAGAATTCTGCACTGAACCCATCTAGTCCTGGGCATTCTTTGGTTGGGAGACTATTAACGACTGCTTCTATTTCTTTAGGGATTATGGAAGTGTTTAGATCATTTATCTGATCCTGATTTAACTTTGGTAATTGGTATCTGTCTAGAATCTTGTCTGTTTCCTCCAAATTTTCCAATTTTGTTGCATATAGGCTTTTGTAGTAGAATCTGATGATTTTTTTAATTTCCTCAGAATCTGTTGTTATATCTTCTTTTCATTTCTAATTTTGTTAATTTGCATACTGTCTCTGTGCCCTCTGGTTATTCTGGCTAAGGGTTTATCTATCTTGTTGATTTTCTCAAAGAACCAGCTCCTGGGTTTGGTTGATTTAGTTTCCACTTGGTTGATTTCAGCTCTTAATTTTATTATTTCCTGCCTTCTACTCCTCTTGGGTGTATTAGCTTCTTTTTGTTCTAGAATTTTCAGGTGTGATGATAAGCTGCTAGTATATCTTCTCTCCAGTTTCTTTTTGGAGACATTCAGAGCTATGAGTTTTCCTCTTTACACTGCTTTCATTGTGTCCCATAGGTTTGGATATGTTCGCAGACAAATGGACGGATCTTGAAAATATTATCCTGAGCAAGGTAAAGCTGTCACAAAGAGTGAACATGGTATGTACTCACTGATAAGTGGTTATTAGCCTAATAGTTCGGAATTCTCAAGAGTCACTTCTCAGCAACAGTGGGGCTGAGTGTGAGGACCCAGATGGAGGATGTGGAGAAGGGACTGAAGCAACTGAGGGAGTTTGCAGCCCCAGGGAGGGAGCAACATTGGCAACTGGCCTGACCCCTTGATACTCCAGGAGACTAAATCACCAACCAAAGAATACACATGGAGGGACCCATGAAGCTGGCCACATATGGGGCAGAGGGGGTCTTGTTAGCCATTGGGGGGAGGAAAGACCCTTAGGCCTGAGGGTGTTGGATCCCCCAGTATAGGAGAATGCCAAGGAGGGAAGACAAGATTGGATTGGTGTGTGGGTGGGGAAATACCCCCATAGTGGCAGGAGGAGGTGGGAGGGAATGGGGAGGTTCCAAAGGGGAGATCTGGAAAGGGGGAAACATTAGAAATGTAATAAAGTATGAAAAAATATATAAAAAAAAGAAAAAAGAAAATGCAAGCAAGAAAAAGTAAGGTTAGCTAAACAAACACTAGCTAATGAAAGAGCTGAAAGACAGAAGAAAATAATCATGGGATTAATCATCAAAGCAGTGGTCAGTCACAAAGTTATAAAACAGCAGTGATAATAGGGACCAGGAACACAAAGTTAATTAGATGATAAATAGAAACAATGTCTATGTTTATTTTTCTTTTTTTCTTTTCTTTTTTTTCTTTTCTTTTTTTTAAATTTATTTTTCATACTTTATTTACATTTCAAATGTCTATCTTTGAGATAGAAACCTATGCATAAGTTAAGGAGAAAAGATACTTAGGAGAAAATTGCGAAACTCTAATGATAAATTAAATGGTCCATATGATGAAATATGGTAAGAGGGAAGGACAGTAATTAGCTAAAAGGGGTTATAAAGCAGCAACTAAAGAGCATTTAGTAAAAAGTAATGTGACATGCTATATATACTCATATATGAAAATAAGCATGGGTATACATTCGCAAATATTCTAGTGGAAAGGGGACTTAGAAAGAAAATTTCAGAGATTATTACTAATGCACAGTCTGGCCATTGCCTAGTAGCTGTAAGATGTTTTGTGTGGTGACTTTTTTTTTTAACTTTTAGCTATCTAAAATATGTATATGTTGGCTTTATTAGTTAAAAAAGAAAGAAAAAAGAAAAGCAAATTTATTTACTGTGTTAAATTTTTCCTTCTATACTGTGAAGTATTTCAGCAATAGCATGCATGTAACATGATGACTATGAATCTGAAAAGGGATCTACTCACAGAAAAGTCATAGATGAGGTCTGATGCCTCCTTTTGCTAGCCAGTGCAACCATGAGCATGAAGCTTCTCTGGTGTTGTAGCCTTTTATCTCCTGGTAGTAGGTGAGTCTTGGTTTTGGGATTCTTGACAATAGTTCCAAGCCCTCTTTTTCATGTCAGGATTTCTTCTTGGGCCACTTGGGCTTTTTAATATTTTCTGTTTTCTTATCTTCTAGGCTCTTTGGATTGCCAAGTTATCCAGACTCCATGACACCTGTTCAAAGGGAAAGGACAGAAAGCAAAACTAAGCTATATTCCTGAAAAAGGACATACTTTTGTTTATTGGTACCAACAAAAGCAAAACAAAGAGTTAACATTTCTGACTTTTTTTTCAACATCAAGAATCCTGTGACAGAATAGACTTGTTCAAGGAGCTATTCTTAGCTGAGTGTCCCTTAAACCCACCCTGCAGCTTGGAAATCCGTTCCTCTGAGGCAGGAGACTCGGCATTATACCTCTGTGCCAGCAGTCTGTCCACAGCACTTAAATGTGTATTGTCTTTAGCACATAAACTCTCCATGGAGCCAACTCAGGAAGCAGGTGATACTCTGGGTTGGAAGTAAGTAAGAGAAATTAACTGGAGCCGGTGCAAACCACAGCAGATTTCACACAAGACTAGAAGGTGTCCAGAAGTGGAGTGAAGGCTTGACAATTCTAAAAGACCTTGGGGCCAGACCTGGGAAGAATGAGCTTTCTGTGGTGTTTTTCTCCTCTTTCTGTGTTTTGTGTGTTTCTGTTTGTATCTACTACTTGTTTCTTTCCATGTGGTACTCATGATGAAAATAAGGTGGTTACCAAAGAGCTCAAACTCCCTTTCACTATTTCCCCATGCTGACAAAGATCAAGATGGCTCTTTCAGAGTCTGAATTTAATGATCTCAAGAAAATAGATTTGTGATGATCTATCAGTCCCTTCTCAGGGAACACTTAACACTAGCCATCTGTGTATGCATTTTAAGTTACATAAATGTTATTTAATTATGGATGCTAGCTAGATTTTCACTCTGCTCCCAAGATCAAGGTGAATGAAAGACTCCACATTTCTCTGTGCCATTCACACATGCAATTCTTTCAGAAAAGTATTCCAAGTTTTCTGTAAGCACTAAAGACTTACAGCATCTTATAGTCTATTATTGTCAATATATATGTTCAAAGATGTGATTATAGAGAAATGAAGGATATATTATTTTCTATAACTCTAGATTATGAAAGGACTCTAGAGACGACTCACTTTGGATCCATTCTGAATGTAGAAGTTCATAGCCTTTCTCCCAAACCTAGTTTCCCACTGACCTAGGATGACCAGTTAAGCAGTGCCGTGTAGAGATTCTATGATCTTCTCTTTGTTCTCCAAGATACTGCCAGTTTTACCATTAATTTGAAAAGGATTATTTCCAAAACATAAAGTCAATACTTCAGTACAAAAGGGCAAGGGGGAGAAAGAAGAGAAGAAAGGTTCAGTAGTAGGTAGGGCCTGGGTCCAAGCAAGCAAAAAAGCAGGAGAAATTTAAGTGTGAGACCAGTTATACAATATAATGTAAGTTTCATAATACCTTGATTTAAGATCTTGAAGAGAGAGAAAGAGATACAGACAGAGACACAGAGAGAGACAGGGAGAGAAAGAGACATAGAGGCAGAGAGAAACTAATGAATTAATAGCATTAGCATTATCCAAAAGTAATATGATACATTACTTTGGATATTATATTATCTTATGAATTCTCAAAATATTAATGTGTAGCTTATATTAATAAAACTCTATAAGATAGTTGTGAAAGAGTGAAATATCATTAGGTTTCATTTAATGAAGCAATGAAAGACTATCCTGTCACCATAAGTTGCTTTGGTGGTACTGAAGCAATAATATAACAATTGCATCTGCAGAGGCATCAATTCACAGGAAGGCTGCACATGAAGCCTTTAGTGGCTTCATGTGATTATTTTTCTCCTCTTTAATCTATCTTTTGCTTTTCTCTCTCAGCCTACTTTCCTTCTCATTGACAGTCTTCAAGAGGAGAATAAGAGAATCACTAGAAATAACAATTTGCCAAAGTCTCATTAAGCATCAACACAGTTTCTTTATGAGGTTAGGTTTAAAATCTAAAGATAAAGGGGAATTGTCATGATCCAGGCAAGACTGTGTCACAGACAAAGCACTGTAGACACATATGTATCTATTTTAACACAGCATAACTGATCATTTAATTAACGATACAAATCTGATACTTAGATCCTCCTGCTCCCTAATCTGAAGTGGAGTGAAACACCCATGTGTCTATGCATACCTCCTATCTGTTTATTTAATCACAGGTATATAGTTGTCCATATCCACTTGTTCCAGGAAATAAATGAAGTTTTTTCTAGCTTACTGACAGCATTGAAACACCTGGAAAGAACCTGTTATGAGCTTTTATAATCTCCAAGAGCACTGTAAGAAACATAAGGGTTGAGACATGGACTACTACATATATGGCTCACTTTACACATCTTAAAAGTTACTCTTTGTCTCCATAAACACATGGCAGAGCACAGCATTTCTCCCATGTCCTCACATCTTCTCCTGACACAACTCAATGAATAACCAGAGCCAATCTAGAAGTGATAGAACATTCAGCAGATTACACATTTTTTCACTTTCTCAAATCTGTTTTATGATAAAGGTGCAGATGATGTTTTAATAATAAATAAAATCAATAGTTCAACAGGAAAGCAGAATGGGAGAGATAGAAATCGATTCCTGTATATAGAAGGCAGTGAACTATTATGGTGGCTCAGGCTTATAATTGATGGATGACATAACTAACCTTGACATAAAGAGAAGGAGAGAATGAGAAACTCTAAAATACCATCACACCATAAAGAATACAATTGATGGATTAAAGGTATAAGAATACTTAACAGTATCATGAGACTTCAAACTTGGTATTCTGTTTAATTTATAGCTTTTTAAAATATAGATGTATTGTTATGACAGTGACATAGTTGGAAAACTCTTTTAAGTGAATAAAACTTTAACAAATTATATTTAGTGGTTACAGAAAAGCTCTTCCAATACTGTGAACTGCTTTGGTGGTAACACAAAGCCATAATGAAAGAACTGAGTCTACCAAGGGATGATGTCACAGGAAGGTTACTGACAAAACAAGAAGACACCATATCCTTTGCTGCTCCGGTGGGGCCGTGAGTGCATGGCTCATCTGCTGTGTAGCTTTTTGCCTTCTGGGGGCAGGTGAGACCTAAGCTTGCAAGATTAATTCAAGCACATCCAAATAATTTTCCAAGCTGGGGTCTCTCCTGGCCGATGTTTATGTTTTATTCTTAATTTTCTTCCAGGATCATTTGATGCTGCAGTTACTTAGACTCCAAAACATTTGATCAAAATGAAAGGGCAGAAAGCACAGATGGAGTGTAATCCTGTAAAGGGTCACAATGCTGTTTTCTGGTATCAACAAAAACAGGGCAAAGAGTTAAAGTTCCTGATTTACTTTCAGAATCAAAAACCTCTTGATCAAATAGACATGGTCAAGGAGAGATTCTCAGCTGAGTGCTCCTCAAGTTCACTCTGCAGCCTGGGAATCAAGACTTCTGAAGCAGAAGACTCAGCACTGTACCTGTGCTCTAGCAGTCAATCCACAGTACTGAAATGTGCACTCCCCCCTGTGCACAAACTCGCCAGGTAGCCGCTTAGAGAGCAGGTGATGTTGGAAGGAAGGAAGACAAATGAACTGGAGCCAGTGCAAACCACAACAGATTTCACACAAGAGAGAGTTTAGAAGAGACACTTCTAAAACAGCCATCCTGACCAAGTCAGGAAGTTGTTCTTCATACTGCTTTTTTCTCCTCTTTTTTTTTTTCTTGCTTTCTTTTTCTGACCCTTCATGCTCGATTTTTCTTTCATGTGATCTTCATGGTAAGAATCAGATGATTACCAATATTATAAAGTTAGTTGGCATCATTTTGCCACATTGATATGTTGGTCACTTATGAACCTAAATCTTAAGAGAAAATGGGTTTGTAATGATTTTGCCACTGTTTTCAAGTCTACGCACATCTGTAGAATCTTAATCACAAATCACAATACTGCTTCTTGAGAACCCCTGGGTTCACCTTGAGTGAAACACTTCATGTTTCTGTGTACTCACCTAATCTGTCCCTTCTAAATGAAAGAGTATATTAAAAAATCTACTTTTGAAATAAATTGTCCACAGCTTCCTTACAGCATAGAAACCATGTACACAGCACTTCACAGGCAATTACAATAACTTCATAGTACTACATGTCCTGGTGTATCAGTTGAAATATAGAGTGTTCTATGTGTGTTTTATTTTACATATCTACACATTACCAAAGGATTATTCATAATAAATGTATGTTCCAGTCCCATTGTGGCTCACACAAGCCTTTCTCTCATATCCTCATTTCTACCACTGACATTATCCAGTGACCAGATCAAGGCATTTTTCACACTGCCAGTAGCTTCCTCATATTCCACAATCTCATGTGTTCTGTCCCATGACATCATAAATTCCATGAAAGAGATACAGACAAAGGCTTAATAATAAATAAAAAATGTCAATAATTTATTAGGGAACAGTAATGGAAGAGATTTTGGTCAATGATACGTGCAGAGATAAGAGAGAGAGAAAGCTGCTGTGCTGACTCGAGCCTATCATGACTGCAGTAGGGTGGTTGAGAGAAAGAATCACTAATAGAACAAGAAAATTGAAGGGATACTTGTTGGGAAGAATTGGGAGGTTCATTGGGAAGGGAAGAAAATTAGTGGAGACAATGGCTAGTATACAATCAAAGTAATATATGCATATATAATCAGTATGTATATAACACAATTATAAAAGACTAAAATGCAGAACGTGTACTGTAAACACTGTCCAGTAGTAGTATATTTTAAACTGATATTCCTATAATTTTATAACTACACAAAATGCAAATGTATTGGTTATGTTAGTCAAATACACATAAACTGTTTTTGAATGAATAGTCAATGAGCTATCTCCACAAAGGTGAGGAAAAGCTTTTTTCCTGATACTAAGAGCTTTCTCTTCTCATTCGTCACACAAAGCAGTAATGTAGTGGTGGAGTTTGCAAAAGATCAATCACAGGGAGGCTGAAGATGACACATGAAAACATCCTTTGTTGCCCTAGTGTGATCATGGGTGCAAGGCTGCTCTGCTGTATAGCACTTTGTCTGCTTGGGGCACGTGAGTACTGGGTCCAAAGGGAAAGGACTTGTCCTAACACTCCAGACTACAGTTTCCAACACTTTTCCTTTTCAGAGTTCCTCCTGAGCTGTTCTCATTTTCTGTTTCCTCCTCTTCCAGGCTCTTTTGTTGCTGAAGTAACCCAAACTCCAAGCTACCTGGTCAAAGAGAAAGGACAGAAAGTACATATGAGCTGTAGTCCTGAAAAAGGGCATACCGCCTTTTACTGGTATCAACAGAACCAGAAAAAAGAACTTACGCTTTTTATTAACTTTCGAAATGAAGACATTATTGACCAAACAGACATGGTCAAGAAGAGATTCTCAGCTAAGTGTACCCCGAATTCAGACTGTATTCTGGAAATCCAATCCTCTGAAGAAGGAGACTCAGCACTGTACTTCTGTGCCAGCAGTCTGTACACAGCGCTGAAATGTACATCGCCCTCTAGGCATAAACCCATTGTGGACACAATTCAGGAAGCAGGTGATACTAGAAACTTTAAGGCAGTAACAGAAACTTCCTAGATCTGGCACCAACTGCAGATTTCACACAGGGCTGGCGGGTGTTTAGAGGCACATGAACTGCAGGCCAGGTCTGAGATAGCTGTTCTTCAGACCACATCCTTAGCCTCTTTTGTTTATCTCACGTTTTTCAGTACCTATCCACCACCATTCTCCCTTCACACAGTGTTCTTGCTGAAATAAGAAAGTCATTACAGATCTAAAGATCACAACTTCTGATTACATCCTTCCATAACACTGATGCTGATTCGTATCAGTTTTTGAGACTTGGCTTTTCAAAAATATTTAAGTGTGTGTGTGTGTGTGTGTGTGTGTGTGTGTGTGTGCGCATGTGAGAATGTATACATGTGTGCATATTTGTGTGCAGATGCCCATGGAGTTCAGAAGAGGGGGTATATCTTTTGGAGCTAGAGTTTTGACGGTTGTGAGCCACTGGATTAAGTACTGGGCTCTGAATTCCTGTCACTACTGGAACCAGATGCCCTTAACTGCTGACCATCTTTCTAGCCTCTTGATTTTGTGTTTAATTCTTAAGAGAATGAAACAAATTTTGATGGTATAGTAATTATCTTCTTGAACTCTACTCTAGCCACATGTGTATGTGTTGAAAGTCATGCAAATGTCACTTTATTATGGATGCAGTTCTGGCATTCAGTTTCTCTCCTAAGCTTGAAGTGAGCAAAACCATGTTTCTGTGAGTCAGGCAGCTTCATCCTTCTAATGACCTATGGCACACTGCATCCCTTTTTTTCTGGAAAGGAAAACAACTTTCCTTCAGTCTTATATCAGAATTGAAAACACTCATATGGAGAATTTCATGCAGTTATCATGTGCCTTTTAAATCACATTATGGTATTATATTCCCTGAATAATGATTATTGACAGATGGAGGATTTTTTAGTTAAAGTTTTACTGCTCTGAACAGACACCATGACCAAGGCAATTCTTGTAAGGACAACATTTAATTGGGGCTGGATTACAGGTTCAGAGGTTTAGTCCATTATCATCAAGGCAGGAACATGGCATGTTAAGGATGGAAGATGAGAAATTTGAGTCTAGCATAGAACACATAACAAATCACACAAACACATACACACAAAGAGAAGGGGTGAGGAAGAGGGAATATGACTGAATGGCCCATGATTATATTGTTAAATAATACTATGAGGATTTATTTTGCTACCTTCTTTATAACCTTTTTGTTTTGTTCTTTTCATTTTTTATTGGTTATTTTATTTATTTAAATTTAAAATGTCGTTCTCCTTCCCAGTTTCCCCTCCACAAGCTCCCTATCCTCCTGCCCCCTGCTTCTATGAGGGTGATCCCCCACCCACCCACCTACCCACTCCCACCTCAGCACCCTAGCATTTCCCTATGCTGGGTCATTGAGTCTCCACAGGACCAAGGCCTCCCCTCCCATTGATGCCCGATATGGCAATCCTCTGCTACATATGCAGCTGGAGCCATGGGTCCCTCCCATGTGTACTCTTTGGTTGGTGGTTTAGTTCCTGGGAGCTTTGGGGGTCTCGGTTGATAATTTTGTTCTTCCCATAGGGTTTCAAACCCCTTCTGCTCCTTCATTGGGTTCCCGTGCTCAGTCTGATGGTTGGTTGCAAGGATCTTCATCTGTATTGGTCAGGATCTGACAGAGCCTCCCAGAAGACAGCTATACCAGTCAACTGTCAGCAAACACTTCTTGGCATCAGCAATAGTGTCTTGGTTTGGTGTCTGCAGATTGGATGCATCCATAGGTGAGGCAGTCTCTGGATGGTCTTTCCTTCAGTCTGCTTCACTCTTTGCCCCTGCTTTTCCTTTTGACAGGAGCAATTCTGGATTATGAAGTCAGTATAAAGTATGTTTAAACTATTCATTCAGTCTATTTGCTCAGGTTCTGTAAAAGCTAATTTATTACTGCATGAAGTAGTTCAGCAAAAGACAAAGCATAAACAAGATAATTATGAGTCTGCAAAGGGATCATGCCACAGGAAGTCTTCTGATGAGGAATGGAAAAACCTCCACATTGTGCTGCCACTAAGCCACCATGGATGGAAAGGCTCCACTGCTATGTAGCATGCTGTCTCCTGGAAGCAGGTGAGTCCGAGTAAAGAAGGATAGTCCTTGTCTTGAAATTTCCAGTCATAGAATCAACCCTTTTATGTCTGTGTTCACCACTTCTGTTTCCCCCTGCCCAGGTGCATTTGATGCTGGAGTTACTCAGCCTTCAAGATGTCTGGTCAAAGAAAAAGTACAGAACACAGAAGAGCTGTAATCCTGAAAATGGGCACTATTTTGGTTGTTGCTATCAACAGGAAACAAACAGAGTTAAAATTTTTGGTCATTTTTCATAGTCAACAAGTTTGGTCAAGGAGGGATTTATATTTTTACAAATGTTTTGTAGAAATTCCTGAGATATACTAGATAATCAGTCTTCTTTCTGTCTCTCTGTCTATCTCTCTTTCTCTCTCTTTCTGTCTCCATGTACTTGTATGTTTCTATCATCTAGAACAATTGGTTCATAAACACAAAATTTTTCATATCAAAGAGATTCCTGCACTCAAATTGACATTGCTTCTGGCAACAACACACTCAGAAGACAGCAGAATTTCTGCTCATTGGTGTTTGGGTTCACTTAAATTCAGAGCACAATTCTAGTGACCACATGAAAATATGGAAAAATGGTATGTAGAAATTGTTCCAGTAGAACAACAATATCAACGAACCAGGGCCCCCAGAGCTCCCAGGGACTAAACCACCAACCAAGGAGTACACATGGAGGGACCCATGGCTCCAGCCGCATATGTAGCAGAGGATGGCCTTGTCAGACATCTATGGGAGGAGATGCACTTGGTCCTAGGAAGGCTTGATGCCCCAATGTAAGGAAATGGCAGGGCAAGGAGGTGGGAGTGAGTGAGTGGGTGGGTGGGTGGGTGGGGGATCACCCTCATAGAAGCAGGGGGAGGGAGGATAGGATAGGGGGTTTCTGAAGGGGAAACCAGGAAAGAGCATAATATTTAAAATGTAAATGAATAAAATATCCAAGAAAAATAAAAATTGTTCCAATAGAGTAGGATGTTTATCTGTTTCTAAAACTGGAGCAAATCTGAGGATTATAATCAGTTAGATATGTATGTTTTAGTAACCTAACACCTCATGGATTCCACCACCTCATACTTTTCAGATGTTGATATAAATATCTTTAGTTGTGTTTTCTAAATTTGCCACTCCAAACATCTAGGGTAGACTATTGCAGTGGAGAATAGCATAGTCTGAGGTCTACAAAGCTGTGAAGGTATGGGGAAAACATTAAAATAAAAAAATCCCTGTTCTTAGGGAATTATGAATACAGAACACAACTGAAAATGACAGAAATAAAAAGTATTTTCATCCACTCACTCAAAGCCTCTTCTAAATCGTAGAAATAGACTGCTGAGGTTTAAGTTGGCCAATGATAACTGCCCATATTAAATATCACTTTCATAGGGTTTGAAACCCGAAGGATCATGGACACAGAAATGAAAGTCAGTACCTAAATTTCTTTGAAGAGCTAATAAAGATGAAACAGAAAGTGGAAATAGGTCATTTTTTTAAAAAAAGATTAACTCTTCCCTGAAGAGATGATACAATATGACTGAGGTGTGTAGGTCCTTCATGTTTTTCAAGATGCCAGTAGTGAATAGATCCATCATCAAGACATGCTGAGATCATGCTGTACAGAGTCCAAGGGAGTCAGACAAAAATATCGTCCACAGTCTATCACATCTCAGCTTTTATGTTTCAAGAGAATATGTCTGGTTTAAACTCGAATAATGTTGACTCTAAGAAAAGTTTTTAGATATGGTTAAAAAATGGGAATATATAACCACACATAGGAACCAAAAATAGTCAATAGAAAGGAATCATGAAATAGCACAGAAGTTAGAAATTTCATTCAATGAACTGTTGTCAAAATGAGTTAGACAATGATATTCTCACAATCTGATCAACCAATAACTTTTGTTGACCATAGAAATCAAGGCAAGGGAGCAAAGATGCAAACTACCATGCCAAAGAGGCAAGGTGGAATTTCCTTATAGTTGCAATAGACATTAAAACAATGGTAGAATGTTATAAATAAGCATGTATCAAATAACTCTACAGAGATGAAAGCATTATTGGAGAAACAGAACTTAAAAACTAACTCATGCTAAAATTGTGAAGAAATGTGTGTATAGGAAATGGAATTATTTATCAAATGTATTTTTAAAGAAAATTATAAGCTCCTATTCCATTCTTGATGAACCCCATTACAGCACAAAACCAAATAAAACCAAGCAAGTTAAAATCTGGCTGTGATGGTGACTGAGAAACAAAGTAATTTTTCTTTGGGGATTTGGAATTACTAGGTTTCCCATGAGGAACTGAATGATCCTCCACACATATAGTATTGAACACAATGAGAGGTGAAAAGAAAACAAAGGGGGAGAACATGTTGGGCAGAGGAAAGGTTCAGTGGAGCTTGGAGGAGAAGAAGGAAGGGAAACATTGCTAATGAATACAAAGAGTTGTGTTTTCTAAGTTTGCCACTCTAAACAGCTAGAGTAGGTTATTGCCATGGAACCTATTCTCAATAAAAAGCAAAAATAAAAATAAAAATAAGAGAACAGATATTGACTAGGAGACTTGTTAGAGAAGACCTGGAGAAGTTGAAGGAAATCATAGGTAATGCATATGATCATAATATATACAGGCGTGAAATTATCAAAATTCAATACTTTTTATTTTTCACATACATTTCTTCAAAGGCATAAGATAAACAACTCAGAAAACATTACTTAAAGACAACAAAATCTAATGACAAAATGTGGCAAAGTATTAGAGAACAGCACTTATGACCACAACATTTTTCAAATTTACAAGTCAAAACTAAGTATGTGCACACATAGATGAACATATAAAGGAAATGCAATGTGACCAACACTGCGGGGGAAACAGTGTTTTAGAAGTCATAAAAATGTATCAACCTTATCAAATGATAAGGAATAATTATCAGGCCATTTTAAAAGATGCAGAGAAAGTAATTTTTTATGTTTTTTATTTTTATTTATTTTATTATTTTTTATTTTTCCAGGTGAAATCTTCTATTTTATTTTTGATACTTTATTTACATTTCAAATGTTTTCCCCTTTCCAGAAACCCCCTATCCCATCCCCCTCCCTTGCCTCTATGGGTATTCCCCCATCCACCCACCTACCCACTCTTGTCTACCCTCCTTGGCATTCAACTATTGTGGGGCATCTAACACCCTCAGGCCCAAGGGTCTCTCCTCCACCCAATGGCTAACAAGACCCTCCTCTGCCACACATGTGGCCAGCACCATGGATCGCTCCAAATGCATTCTTTGGTAAGTGGTCAAGTCTCTGGGAGCAACAGGAGGCCGGACCTGTTGACACTGTTGCTTTCACCCCATGGGGCTGCAAACTCCCTCAGCTTCTTCAGTCCCTTCTCCAACTCCTCCACCTGGGACTCCACTTGGGACTCCATTCTGAGTCCAACAGTTTCTGTGAATTGAATCACGGGTGTTCGGAACTTTGGGGCTAATATCTGCTTATCAGTGAGTACATACCATGTTTGTTCTTTTGTGACTGAGTTACCTCACTCAGGATGATATTTTCAAGTTCCATCCATTTGCCTGCGAATTTCATGAAGTCATTGTTTTTAATAGCCGAGTAGTATTCCATTTTGTAAATGTACCACATTTTCTGTATCCATTCCTCTGTTGAGGTACATCTGGGTTGTTTCCAGCTTATGGCTATTATAAGTATGGCTACCATGAATATAGTGGAGCATGTGTCCATATTACATGTTGGAGCATCTTCTAGGTATATGCCCAGGAGTGTTATAGCTGGGTCCTCAGGAAGTATTACATCCAATTTTCTGAGGGTCTGCCAAACTGATTTCCAGAGTGGTTGTACCAGCTGGCAATCCTAAGAGCAATCTCCATTTCTGCAAATAGAGAAAATGTGCCTCTTTCTCCACATCCTCACCAACATCTGCTGTCACCTGAGTTTTTAATCTTAGCTATTCTGACTGGTATGAAGTAAAATCTCAGGGTTATTTTAATTTGCATTTCACTGATGACTAAGGATATTGAACATTTTTTTTTAGGTGCTTCTCAGCCCTTCGAGTTTCCTCAGTTGAGAATTCTCTGTTTAGATCTCTTCCCCATTTTTTGATATGGTTATTTGGTTCACTGGAGACTAACTTCTTGATTTCTTTGTATATATTGGATATTAGCCCTCTATCAGATGTGGGATTGATAAAGATCTTTTCCCAATCTGTTGGTTGCTGTTTTGGCCTATTTAAAGTGTCCTTTGCCTTACAGAAGCTTTGTAATTTCATGAGGTCCCATTTGTCAATTCTTGATCTTAGAGCCATTGGTGTTCTGCTGAGAAACTTTCCCCCTGTGCCAATGTGTTCTAGACATTTCCCCACTTTCTCTTCTATTAGATTCAGTGTATCTGGTTTAATGTGGAGGTCCTTGATCCACTTGGACTTGAGCTTGGTACGGGGAGATAAGAATGGATCAATTTGCATTCTTCTACATGTTGACTGCCAGTTGAGCCAGCACCACTTGTTGAAAATGTTGTCCTTTTTCCACTGGATGGTTTTAGCTCCTTTGTCAAAGATCAAGTGACCGTAAGTTTATGGGTTCATTTCTGGGTCTTCAATTCTATTCCATTGATCTACCTGCCTGTCACTGTACCAATACCACAAAGTTTTTATCACTACTGCTCTGTAGTACAGCTTGAGGTCAGGGATTCTGATTCTCCCAGAAGTTCTTTTATTGTTGAGAGTAGTTTTTACTATCATGGGTTTTTTTGCTATTCCAAATGAATTTGAGAATTGCTCTTTCTAAGTCTATGATTTGAGTTGGAATTTTGATGGGGATAGCATTGAATCTGTAGATTGCTTTTGGCAAGATGGACATTTTTACTATGTTAATCCTGCCCATCCATGAGCATGGGAGATCTTTACATCTTCTGAGTTCTTCAGTTTCTTTCTTCAGAGACTTGAAGTTCTTGTCACACAGATCTTTCATTTGTTTGGTTAGAGTCACACCATGATATGTTATATTGTTTGTGACAATTGTGAAGGGAGTCATTTCCCTAACTTCTTTCTCAGCCTTTTTATCCTTCCAGTATAGGAAGGCTACTGATTTGCTTGAGTTAATTTTGTATCTGGCCACTTTGCTGAAGTTGTTTATCAGCTGTAAAAGTTCTCTGGTGGAGTTTGACAGGTAACTTAAGTATACAATCATATCATCTGCAAATAGTGATATTTTGATTTCTTCCTTTCCAATTTGTATCCCTTTGACCTCCTTTTGTTGTCTAATTGCTTTAGCTAGAAATTCAAGTACTATATTGAATAGATAGGGAGAGAGTGGACTGCCTTGTCTAGTCCCTGATTTTAGTGGGAATGCTTCAAGTTTCTCTCCATTTAGTTTGATGTTGGCTACTGGTTTGCTGTATATTGCTTTTACTATGTTTAGATATGGGCCTTCAATTCCTGATCTTTCCAAGACTTTTCTCATGAAGGGATGTTGAACTTTGTCAAATGCTTTTTCACATCTAATGAAATGACCATGTAGTTTTTTTCTTTGAGTTTGTTTATGTAGTGGATTACATTGATGGATTTCTGGGTTTTGAACCATCCCTGCATTCCTGGGATGAAGCCTACTTGATCTTAAAAAATGATTGGTTTGATGTGTTCTTGGATTTGGTTTGCAAGAATTTTATTGAGTATTTTTGCATCAATGTTCATAAGGGAAATTGGTCTGAAATTTTCTTTCTTTGTTGGGTCTTTGTGAGGTTTTTGTATCAGTGTTACTTTGGCCTCATAGAATGAATTGGGTAGTGTTCCTTCTATTTCTATTTTGTGGAATAGTTTGAAGAGTATTGGTATTAGGTCTTTGAAGGTCTGATAGAATTCTTCACTGAACTCATCTGGTCCAGGGCTTTTTTTGGTTGGGAGACTCTTAATGACTGTTTCTATTTCTTTGATGGTTGTGGGACTGTTTAGATGGTTTATCTGATCCTGACTTAATTTTGGTACTTGGTATCTGTCTAGAAACTTGTCCATTTCATCCAGATTTTCCAATTTTGTTGAGTATAGGCTTTTGTAGTAGGATCTGATGAGTTTTTGAATTTCCTCAGATTCTGTTGTTATATCTCCCTTTTCATTTCTGATTTTCTTAATTTGGATATTGTCTCTGTGCCCTCTGTTTAATCTTGTTAAGGGTTTATCTATCTTGTTGATTTTCTCAAAGAACCAGCTCCTGGTTTTGTTGACTCTTTGTATAATTCTTTTGGCTTCTACTTGGTTGATTTCAGTGCTGAGTTTGATTATTTCTTGCCATCTACTCCTCTTGGGTGTATTAGCTTCTGTTTGTTCGAGAGCTTTCAGGTGTGCTGTTAAGCTGCTAGTGTATGCTCTCTTCAGTTTCATTTAGGAGGCATTCAGAGCTATGAGTTTTCCTCTTAACACTGTTTTCATTGTGTCCCATAGGTTGGGGTATGTTGTACTCATTTTCATTAAATTCTAGGAAGTCTTTAATTTCTTTCTTTATTTCTTTCTTGACCAAGTTATCATTGAGTAGAGCATTGTTCAGCTTCCGTGTGTATGTGGGCTTTCTGTTGTTCTTGTTGCCATTGAATACCAGCCTTAATCCTTTGTGATCTGATAGGATGCATGGGATTGTTTCAATGTTCTTATATCTTTTGAGATTTGTTTTCTGACCAATTACATGATCAATTTTGGAGAAAGTACCATGAGGTGCTGAGAAGAAGGTATATTCTTTTGATTTAGGATGAAATGTATTATAGATATCTGTTAAATCTATTTGTTCCATAACTTCTGTTAATTTCACTGTGTCTCTGTTTAGTTTGTGTTTCCAAGATCTGTCCATTGATGAGAGTGTGGTGTTGAAGCTTCCTACTATTATTGTGTGAGGCACAATGTGTGCTTTGAGCTTTAGTAAAGTTTCTTTTATGAATGTGGGAGCCCTTGCATTCAGGGCATAGATGTTTGGAATTGAGAGTTCTTCTTTGTAGATTTTTCCTTTGATAAGGATATAGTGTCCTCCATTATCTTTTTTGGTGACCTTTGGTTGAAAGTCGATTTTATCGGATAGTAGAATGGATACTCCTGCCTGTTTCATGGGACCATTTGCCTGAAAAACTGTTTTCCAGCTCTTTACTTTGAGGTAGTGTTTGTCTTTAACACTGAGGTGAGTTTTTTGTATGCAGCAAAATGCTGGGTCCTGTTTATTGATCCAGTCTGTTAGACTATGTCTTTTTATTGGGAAATTGATTCCATTGATGTTAAGAGATATTAAGGAATAGTGATTGTTATTTCCTGTTATTTTTTATGTTTTTCTTATGTTTGTGTGGCTATCTTCTTTTGGGTTTGTTGAAAGATTACTTTCTTGCTTTTTTTAGGGTGTTGTTTCCCTCCTTGAGTTGGTGTTTTTCCATCTATTATCCTTTGTAGGGCTTGGTTTATGGAAAGATATTGTGTAAATTTGGTTTTGTCATGTAATATCTTAGTTTCTCCATCTTTGGTAATTGAGAATTTTGCTGAGTATAGTAGCTTAGGCTGGTACTTGTGTTCCCTTAGGGTCTGCATGTGATCTGTCCAGGATCTTCTAACTGTCATAGTGTCTGGTGAGAAGTCTGGTGTAATTCTGATAGGTCTGCCTTTATATGTTACTTGACCTTTTTCCCTTAGTGCTTTTAATATTATTTCCTTGTTTTGTGCATTTGGTGTTTTGACTATTATGTGATGGGAGGAATTTCTTTTCTGGACCAATCTATTTGGAATTCTGTAGGCTTCTTGAATGTTTATGTTCATCTCTTTCTTTAGGGTAGTAAAATTTTCTTCTATAATTTTGTTGAAGCTATTTACTGGACCTTTTGTTGGGATTCTTCACTCTCTGTTATACCTATTATCCTTAGGTTTGGTCTTCTCATTGTGTCCTAGATTTCCTGGATGTTTTGGGTTAGGAACTTTTTGTACTTTGCATTTTCTTTGACTATTATGCTAATGTTTTCTATGGTATCTTCTGCACTTGAGATTCTCTCTTCTATCTCTTGTATTCTGTTGGTGATGCTTGCATCTATGACTCCTTATCTCTTTCCTAGGTTTTCTAACTCTGGGGTTGTCTCCCTTTGTGATTCATTTATTGTTTCTATTTCCATTTTTAGATCTTGGATGGTTTTGTTCATTTCCTTTCCCTGTTTGTTTGTGTTTTCCTTATTTCCTCTTTAAGGGCTTCTAGCTGTTTACCTGTGTTCTATCTTATTTCTTTTAGGGAGTTATTTATTTCCTTCTTAAAGTTTTCTATCATCATAATGAGATGTTATTTTAAATCTGAATCTTGCTTTACTGGTTTGTTGGGGTATTTAGGGCTTGTTGTGGTGGGAGAACTAGGTTCTGATGATGCCAAGTTGCCTTGGTATCTGTTCCTTTTGTTCTTGCCCTTGCCTTTCGCCATCTGGTTATCTCTGGTGTTAGCTGGCCTTTCTCTCTTTGGTTGTGGCTTGTCCCTCCTGCAATACGTTTTGTCATTACTCCTTGGAGACCAGCTCTCTCTGAGAGGAATTTGCGTTTGGAGAGCTGTGACATAGTGTCAGCTCTGGGATGCAGACAGAAACCAGAAGGATCCTGTTCCCAGCTGTTCCTTGGTTCCTGTGTCTTGCTGGCTCTGTGACAGTCCCTCTTGATTGAGGAATTTGAACAGAAGTGGTGGTCTTCCTGTGCTCAATGGTGTGTTGGCACTTCTGGGAGACCAGCTCTCTCCTGGCACTATTTGAGTATAGAATCCTGTGTGTCAGGATCAGCTGTCTACCACAGAAGGAAAACGGAAGGCTACTCCTCAGTCCCTGTGTCCTGAGGGTTCCAGGATGATTAGTCTGAACAGTGGTGCTGGCCGTACCCCATCACAGACTTGTCCATACTCCTGGGAGGGTAGCACTTTCCCTGTGCTATTTGGGTATGGAGCAGCGTGGCACAGAACACAGGTGTAAACCGGAAGACTCCTGTCCCAGGCTACTCCTCGGTCCCTGTGTCCTGAGCATTCTGGGCAGGTCCCACTGAGCAGTGGTTTTTGTCTTACCTCCACTCATGGGCTTGTCCACACTCCTGGGATGCTAGCTTTCTTCCAGTGCTATTTAGCTATTCAGCTCTGTGGCACAGACTGATGCCCCAGTCCACAGAAGGAAACCAGAAGCCTCCTGTCCCAGGATGCTTGTAGGTCCCTGTGTCCTGAGGGTTCTGGCCAGGTCCCTCTGAGCAGAGGTGCTGGCCTTACCACTGCTCACAGGCATGTCCACACTCCTGGGAGGGTAGCTCTTTCCCTGAGCTATTTGGTTATGGAACCAAGTGGCATAGACCACAGTGAGAAAATATTTTTAAAAATCTGGTATTCCTTTAAGTCGAATGCTCTAAGAAAAGTAGTAACAAATGTAAACTTTCTCAATCTGACAGAAGTTATTGACAAAAGTTTTATAAGTAACATCCTTTTAGTAGTTATCGAAAACTTTCTTCACATAATATGAATAGGTTATTATATTTTCTATCTACTCTCAATCAAATCGTAACAAAATGAATTACAAGGCAACAAATATGATATTAAAATAAAACATAAAACAATATTTTACAGAATACAAAGTTCTTTAGGTGAAAAAGGCCCAAAGAATCAATAAACAAGTAGAAACACTAGTAAATTTAGTAAGATCACAGGGTATCAGATCAATATAAATATCAAATGTTGAATTTACTGTTTCAAAGACTACAAAAGTAGATTTCAGAATATAATAATGCTTAGAATAATATCAATTACAAATGATTTATGAAGAAATTTAGCAAAATGCATTCAATAAAAACTACAGAAATTTTAAGGGAAATTAAAGAAAACGTCAAAAAAAAAAAAAAAGAAATCTATGTCATGCTTGTGGATTGCATGCTTCAGTTCATTAAGATGGCTAGTCCTTAACAACTGATGTTGGAACAACCATACAAAACACTGAATCTGTGCTGTTACTAACACCATAATGAAAAATAAATGACATGTAACACAGATATTATTTTAAAACAGAAACTTGAATTTCTAGGAGAAACTTTTAAAAATTCTTCTGTAAATAGAGAGCCTACACAATTTTCTTCTTTAGAATGTCATGTGCCCGAAGTTGTGTGTTATACATGTGAAATATAATTCACAAATGGGAAGAGAGTGTTAAGCAAACCTCCATAATTGAAGATTACCAGAATTCAGGAATCTGAATGCAGGTCATCTGTGTGGTATGCAAATAAGCTTGGAATGTATACACTACGTCTATTACTGAGGCCAACTCAAATACAATGTGTATCATAAATATGACTTAAAGTAGATGTGCCAGTCAAGAGTAGGAAATAGAGGCCCACACAATTAAGAACCCTATCAGTTATCCAGAAACTGGGTTGCCTTTTTAGCATCTTCTCCATTCATTTCTTTGATAATAATTTCTAACCCATCATTGGCTATAGATTCTTCTCCTGAAATAATTTCTGTTTCCTTTTTCCTCACCACACATGTAAAAATTTCTGTCAAGCATGGCTGATCAGTGACCTTATAATCAGAGGACCAAAGTTCTGTGTTTTCAACTGGATTGGCATCCCAAAACCGTTTATATTCTCGCTAGTATCACTTCTACTCACTGACTCTACAGCAGGGGGCAGCAGAACAGAGATATATTGGCTAATTATCTTTTCATGTTCACAGAAGCTATTGGCTATGGGAATCTTACTGTCAGGTGTGGGATATTACCCTAAAAGTTATTGGTCAGATAGAATCCAGAGATCATTCAAACAATACAGGCTACTGTAATTGCTCTTGGTTTCCCACCAGAACTTGATAGTAAGACCCTATTGCTGAAGACACAACACACTCTGCTCATGGGGCATAGGACATTGATCTGTGGCCTTCTTCTTCTTCCAGAATATTTTTCTTATTCCAGAGGTGTCTGTGCAGAATGGTGGGAGAGAAAAGTCATAAAAATTCATATGCAGTTCTGAATCCTATGAACACTAATAATGACTAGCAAGGCAGGATACTTCTTCTGTTGCTATAGTGATAAGACTGTTACTGGGTTAACCAGTTGCTTTCCGATTGGATATGAGACCTAATCTACAGAATAGAACTCATAACTGGTTCTGTAAATATGATCAAAAGTCTGTGGTTGTACAAGTCATTGGCCCCAGAAAGTACCAACTATTGCTGCATTGCTAAATGGTCATGTTCTTCAACTGTCTTCTAGGTACTCATGTTTATACACATAGATTAGTGCTATGTTCAGCCTTCAGCAAAAGAGTTTCTTTCTTCAGTATGGTTAATGCAGAAATCCATATCTTGCCAAAATACGGAAATAAAGGATAATAGAAATCCTCAACCCTAACTGCTACAGCTATATCAACCCCAGTTCTTAGGGAACATTGTGGAAATGGATGCAGAAAGAATGTTAGAGCCAGAGGATGTGGAGATATGTAGCAAAGGTATGTCATCTGTACATGATACAGACTTGCACTCACAAACTTACTGTGGTTATGTTCATCTTTACAAGACTGCATGTGATTAGGCCATCTACCTTTTATCATAGATGGGACATGGGTTCATAAAGTAGCACTCCTCCATGAGGGACTACTGGGAACAGTTATTAGAGGAGGGGTTGTCATTTTCTTTAGTGTTGTAGTTACTGGTACACTGCCCCTGTTCTAGCAAATGAGCTCTCATGCTGCTCAGGCGAGAAACCCTAATTAAATTCAGTGATGCACAGACAGAAAGGAGTCATGAAAGTAAAAGTGGAACTTGTTGGAAAGATGATATCAGTGGAAGAAGGAAGATAAAGAAGGGGAATAAAGGACGAAAACTACTATAATTCATTATAGAAATGTATGAAGCTGTTAAAATTAAAAACATTTTTAAAACTTGGTGATGAGAAGATATTAGTTAATGTAAACATTGTTAAAACTAGACAGGAATAATATATTCTTTTGTATTATACACAACAAAATGATTATGGTTAAAATAAAAGATTTTGAACATACTCACCATTAGCAAATGATAGAAGTTTGGGTGAAAGGCATGGTAATTGCCCTGTGTTGATCATCACCCAGTGACTCTGTGAATCAGGATATTTCCTGGAACTTCATAAATATGGATGGAGATTAATGGCCAAAATTAATTAATTTCATTGAAAATACAAAGCATAAGTAAAAATTTAAAAGAATGTTACCAAATTGATGTGCAATTGATATGAGGGTACATCTGTGGTTATGTCAAAGATGGATAACGCATAGGGCCTGAAGTAGCAAGGGGCCAATAGATTATTCTACCAAACAAGGTTTCATAAAATAACTGTAGCTCTCGGTCTTGGCATTTATTGCATTGAATTGCTAAACATTTTCTCTCTGAAGTTAGGTTTAATTCATTGTGATAAAAATCATCTTTTTAATAGCTTATTTTCAATTACCCGAAAACATGAATGAGTGCATTATTTCCTAGAAATGCACAATCACATGAACTGAGCACTCCTTTCAATGAGCCAATAATTCCAGTAACTATCTCCACCAAGAAACTATTGACTAAAAATTCAGGAGTCATGAAAAATGGGGAATTTGAAATGGTCAGTCAGTCAGTCATTGTGCCCCCTTAAAAACAAATGAAAGGCTCAAATTTTAGAGTACGTGTTCCATTTGTAGAGTTTACCTAGAAAGGAGTTAGAATCAATTTTCAAAAACAGAGAGAAGAGCTCCAGTATCCTCATATGATGGTGAAAGCAGATTCCTCAATTTGGAAGTATTCTGCTCCCCACAATAAGCAACATAGACTTTACTATGAATATATCTAAATACTCTAGTAACTTCCATTATTTATATATTATAGCTAGACATTTTATGGAAAATTTTTAAAGTAATATTTTTATTGTTTATTTGAGAATGTTATATCCCTTCCCTCAAAGTTCAGGGATCTTTTTAGAACTGGGTCAAAAAGATTGTAAAAGCCAGAGGAGGTAGATGGCTTCAAGGAAACAGTGTTTTCCAGACACAGCAGGCCCGAAGCACGTACAAACTCACAGCAATGTGACAGTATGCACAAGGTACATAAAAGTCAACATAAAAGAGGGGATGTGGTCACAAGGCCCATCCTTAACTGAGAAGCTCCTGGAACTTGATTGCTCTTGGGAGAAAAGAGTCCATTTTCTCTGGTGGTGAAAGTTTCTTGTGCTCTGCATGTCAAGAGGATGGTATTCTCTTGAGTGAATGAAACAGACCCTGGAAGATAAAGAAAATCAACTCTGGTAACTGTTAATGTAAAGCAAGGAAAAAAGAATGAAGTGAATAGCCTTTGATTACAAAGGGCATTTATAGTATATAAGACAGAAAGTCTATTTTCTGCTGAGTCCTACAGAGGTACAAAGGTTCCTGCTAGAGGGTTGTGTCTGCAACCATCTCTCAGCCCCAGTAAAGAGTAGGAATCTACTTTGAGCCTGAAAACTTACTTTTTCCTATTTCTTGTCCTAACTCCCCAAATATTTAGACCTGGAAATACCTTCATCCTGCCTTTCCTTGGCATGGGCTCCATACTATTCTGGTGTGTGTGTGTGTGTGTACATGTGCATTTTGTTTTGTTTTGTGGAAACAATTAAGTAGAAAATAAATGGAGAAATCTTTGTATTTTTCAGGCTAAGATTAAACTTCTCTCTAGAGACTGTATATTGTAAACCTTCCTCAGCTCTGTCTCCATTACTATCTTGTTTCTTGAGAAGGGTCTATAATTCTAGTATAAATCAGATCCTACAGAACAAGATCATAAAGCCCGAAAAGAGTCTTAGTATGGGACTTTCACATAATAAGAATTATGTCTAAATGTATGGAGATTGACTAGACTCAGGACAAAGGCTACAGCTCCATCTACCATTCCCGTTATACCAATGACATTAACAAAGGAGAGGTCTCTTATGGGTACAATGTCTCCAGGAAGGAGCATGATAATTATTTTTCTGTCTTTAAGGATGCCACTCTAATTAGTCCTTTACACCTGTGCTTACTCTGGGCTACCTGCTTGCTACACAGAAACATAGGCAGAGGAGTGAGGAGTTTTCTCAGAGGAGTTTAGAAGCTTTCCTTAAAGAGAGATGTAGGATACTTAGATTGTTAGGTGTCTTATTTGAATGAGTCCCATCTAAGTGTTACTTTGTGTCAATGTCTGTAGATAATGCTGTGATTCAGAAACTCCACTGTTTTCTTTCTGTCTGATGATAAGGTCCAGGAAAAATTAAGATGATCTAACAAGTCTTTCAGGAAAACGAGCTCAAATATTTAACAACATTTAATGATGTTTTAAAAATAAAATGAGATTTAAAAAATAAAACAGAAATTGGACAAAACTTACAAACAGAAGGAAAAGAACCCAAGAGAAAGCACATGAAACAGAGACTGACTCATTTGCCCACTAGGGAATTCTTTTCAAACATGAAACTGGAAGCCATAATATATAAAGAAAGGACCTGATATAGAACTCTTCAGACACTATGCATGCTGCCTCAGTCTCTGTGAGTTCATATGTGCACCAATTATGTTCATTGAGATAGCTTTGCTTTCTTGGTGTCCTTCATCCCTGCTGTCTCTAACAGTACATCTGCCTTCCTTTCCAGGAGGTTCACCAAGCCCTGAGGGGAAGGATTTGATGGAGACATCCTATTGAAGGCTGACTGTTTCAAGGTCTCTCCTTCTGTGTGTAATGCCTGGATATGTGTCTATGCATGTCTTCCCATCTGCTCTAAGGAGAAGCTTCTCCAATGGTGACTAAACAAGGCACTGATCTACTTCCTTGGCCTGAGTAATTTAACGCTTTTTCAAGAATATTTCTTATCAGCTCAAATACACTATGTTTTTTTTTAACAGCTTCTATTGCTTCCATGTATTTTTGAAATGTCTCCCACTGCACTCTTTCCTGACTGACAGTCCCTGTATTCTATGTGCCTTTATTCAGTCCCAGGTTCTCTGAGCTCAACCCTACCCTTTAGCTTTATATCCACTTATCTGTATATGAAGAACACATCTTGATTTTAAGTTTCAACTTTAAATGTGTTTAATTATTATTACACTTGGCTCAGAAGTTAAAGATATTAAAATATTAAGGATATTTTTGAGCTACAAAAATAATTTTTCATCTAGAGTTCTACATTCTGAGCTGTGCCAAGAACAATTTAGAGCAGATATATCTTGTCATTATCTAGATATACTGAGTTAAAATATCAAAATCCATCTGCTTACTAGGGGGTAAATAGGAGAGTGGAGATGCCCTTTTCAGTATGTCACTGGATAAGTCCCACGATTCCTCTGTAGCAGGCACTCATCTAGAAGTCAGTGCATAATAGGAACAACAGTATTTAGTCAAGAACTTCTAGAGTCTCAGAATCACATTAAAAGCTCCAGCATGTGCTTTATCACCCTTTCCCATTAGCCTCAATCACATCAGCAAAAAATCTACTGGTTTATGGATGTTCAGAAAGAAAGGATCTAGTAGGTTTTGTCTTTTACAGTTTTTCATCTGAAAAGAATGCCACTGTCAATTTCCAGTATCTCTTGAGTGTTCTTTATTATTTAATTGATCTCTTTAAAATATTTTTTCATGGGCTGGAGAGATGGTTGAGCGGTTAAGAGTACTGACTGCTCTTCCAAAGGTCATGAGTTCAAATCCTAGCAACTACATGGTGGCTTACAACCATTCGTAATGAGATCTGATGCCCTCTTCTGGTGTGCCTGAAAACAGCTGCAGTGTACTTATATGTAATAAATAAATAAATAAATCTTAAAAAAAAATTTTCATGAGCTTTGTTCTTGCTTTCTAGGCAAACTTCAACAGTAGTTCTCTATGTAACTAAAAGTCTCTCATAAGCTATATTTAATTTACCACTTCATTTAATTATTTTCTGCCTGTTACATTTTCCCTTCAAGTTTGTCTTCCATAGTCATTGTGTCTTCTATGTTTCTGGTTGACAAAACTAGTTGTGTAGTGAACAGTGCAAGCTGGCTTCCCCACAAGCAACTCAAACTCCAGAAATTTATTCCTGAATGTATAGCCTCCTCATCCTGCCCCCATTCTGGGCACACTGTATTTCCATCTCAGTGACTGAAATGATTGTGAGCTCCCTTTCTCAATTACATCAGTTTCTAATCTATTTGTTTTCTGTCCCACAATGTTATTAGTTAAATTCTCACAGGAACATCTATAGTTGCTTGAAATGCCCTGGTTGTCAACATAGGTGCATAGGAGGGTGTGTTTGGACAGGAAAGAATATAGGTTTGGCTACCATTTCAGCATAGTACTTTTATGACTCTTCAAGGAAGTTTGGAACTAGACTGCATCTGGCATGATCATATGTGAAGGCAACAGGATTCACGTCTTCTTTTCATGGAAACACATCACTGGACATGGCTAAACTAAGACCAGATAAGGAGCTGGGAAGGGATGAGAAAGAGCCTTCTTTATCCTAGACAATTCACTAAGGTCACTGTTAATGTCATGATGCTCGGAGCAAACATGTTCATCAGATTCAATTTCTCCTTTTCTCTTTCTGATCTAGTGTAAGCTTTCACTGCCTGCTACCTAGAAAATAACACCAAGCTCTCATTCCTGGTCACCCAGACTCATAACCCATCTATTTTACATCATATGAACAGCTACCAGGGTGTCCATGCTTAACTTTCTAAATTTATGCAGTACACAGAGCCTTTCATAAACATTTCTGTGCACAAAATCTGTTCAAGTGTTCTAAATTCACTCTAGCATGATGAATTTCAGCCTAGTTGAACATGTTGTATTTCCTCAAATAGATCATGTTGAATTGGGACAGCTGTACCTTTTGTAAAACTCTCTTCAGTTTCTATGTCTTTACCTCTTACACATTCTCTCATTCTTCAGCCAGGGAAGAGCTATACACAAAAGCTTTTCTGGCCCTTACAAAAAAGAGAAACAACTCTTCTCTCCTGTGAAAAGATTGCTAGACACGGTGATGGGTTTTTATCATTCTTTCCATCTAGAGTGGTCGTAAGACTCTTTAGATTAGGAGTGATAACTTGGAAGATTTACATGTCTGGTATTGAGTATAATTCCTGGAAGATAGCATGTGGGGAAGAAGGAGGAAGTGGTGTAAGAACAAAAGTAGGCTCAGATGTGTCTTCAAGTAGTTAGTTCTTCAAGATTCTCTTCCAAGAACATATTTTCTGACTTTTGGTTAATGTCTATTTAAATTCTCTACACCTCTCACATCTAAGTCCCTTTAAAAATAAAAAGAAAATGTTTGGTTCTAAGATGATTGGTTTGGAGAAGTTTGAAAGTAGACGTTTCACTGGACCAAAAAAAAAAGTGTATATATGTGTATACACATATATTTCTCACAATTAAATCTGATGGTGATATATAATTACTGAGATCTAGGAAAAAGCAAATATGGAAGAATGGTATGGAGAAACAGCACCTGTTTTCTTTAAGAGACTCTGCTGTTTTGAAGCAGAAGATATAAAAGGAAATGTTTATATGTGTATAAAATATTAACCATGTTTTAATTTATCAGTGTTACCAAATTGTGTGCCAGAGAGAACTACAGATTAGAATGTTCTGATCTCTCAGTGTTTGAAGCTACTTCTAAGAGAATAGGGAACCTAAAATCATTGTAAGAGGAGTCTAAGTTAATAAAACGCTAACAAGTCAGCGAAGATGGGGATAAGATGATTGACTGATGACTACTCAGTCACTCTATGCTTTTTGGGAAATTAGTGATTGTCAGTTGCTGCTCCAGATCTTTTATGCATGTTATATAAGTAGATGTTTGATTTACTTCTCACAGCTGTCCCATTGCTGGTCTGAAGCATTAAATCCATGATGGCTCTTTCTATTGACGAATCCTCCCTTTCAAACTTTCAGAGTCCATTCCTGTTTATTCTTCAGAACTCATACAACATTGCTTCTTTTCCAGCCTGCATAATTAGCTCAAATTCCATTATTACAGACTTTGAAAGCTCTCACGTATGTTCATCTCCAAAACTTGTAAAACAGTTGCAACTGAAGTTTTCCTAAGACTAGGAAAGATTTAGGAGAAATAAGCAGAGTGTCAAACCTACTTTGAATAAGGAAATTGAACAAAAATACCTTTCATTTGATGTGAAAAGTAATACAGATGAAATTGTTGTGAATAGGACCATGATAGGACCCAGAGCAGTTGACAGGGTTATACTATAACAAACTAACTTCCAGAAGAGCCCTTTCTCTGACCCATGACCCAAAACTCCTGCTTTAGGCTAGCCTGTTCCATGGCTGCCAAGTTCTTCTGTTATCTAGCCTTTAATCGTCTGGAAGCAGGTAAGATGCAGAATTTTCAACCTCAGGAAGGAAAATTTTCTTTTGTTTTTATTTATTATTATTATTATTATTATTATTATTATTATTATTATTATTATTATTATTATACTATTCTGTCCTCAAATTTCACGTTGGATTCTGCTGCCAAAAGTTGTCTTAGACTACAGGCCTGTTAGATGCTAATATCTCCCAGACTCCAAAGTACTCCCTTATGGGGATTGGAAAGAAAATTACTCTGGAATGTTCTCAAACCATAGACTGGGACAAAATGCGCTGGTATCAGCAAGACCCAGGAATGGAACTCCGGCTGGCCCATTGTTCATATGGCATTAACAATAGAGAAATTATAGCTTTCCTTTGGGTATATTATTCTCAGAAAAAGAAAAGAACATCCCTTCCTCACACTGAGGTCTACCAGACCCTTGAACAGGACCAGGTGTTCTGTACCAGCAGTGAAGACAGCATGCCACATAAGCACCTACAAACTGCACAAAAAACACAAACATTTCTAGAATCCACATCTTAAATTGGAGAAACCACAGGAAATCTTACCCGACTCCTCATGTACAAAATATGAATATGAGTCATGATGCAGACTAGGGACAAATCCTGGTTCATTTGGCAAGGCGGAGAATGGTCCAGCACCATAGGCAGGGCTGAGCCTCCTTGCTTGTAACTGCCAGTTCAGTTGAGGTCCTCACACACTTGACTTTCATGTCTGTTATAAGAAGCAGGACATGATTCCTTTTATTTTCCCTATGGCCTGATTCATGGATAATTCCTCATGTTAAACTCATTCTGTCATACACAGCCCTCCATCCTCCTGTCTTTTTCCAACCTGAATCTCTATTACTACAGCTTCAGCTCCTATTTCTGTGACTTTGTATCTAGAATAATGAAGGACCTAAATTGATGTCTTTCCTTAACATACTTGCAAGATGCCTCCTTATGTGACTTTTGTCCTTAATTATCTGTTCTTTTGTTTCCAAGGCGATATGCTGGCTGGGGAGATTTCTTCACAGCACTCATTGCACAATATCATGAGAAATCAGATCCCTGGAACCTACACAAAAAGCTAGATGCAGTTTACATACACCTATAATGCCATTCTGTAGGGAGGAGAGTTGGAAACAGAAAAATCTTTGGGTCTTATTGGCCAACCTGCCTGTGTTCTAAAGTATTTCAATAACTTCTTATATTCTTAGTGATGAAAATGGTTGCATCCTGTGGTCATGTTTCTCCACCCACTTGTCAAATGCACATGGGATCCATTTCAGTTTTGAAGTTTTTAGGAATAATGCAGTTATAAAGCTTAATTTGTGAAGAAATGGATTTTCTGGAAGTGTATTTGCCAAACGTTAGTGAAAGTTTATATTTAAAAAACCCTTTAAGGTACATGAACAGAAGCCTTTGCAAAATGTTTTCATAGATTTAACCAATTATCAGCATTATCATCCTTCTGTTAGCTAAAATAATGATTTCAAAAATATTTACCTCCTATTTCTCAGTAACTACAAATACATTACTTTATATAGCAAAAGATAATGAAGTTTGGAGGTGCAATTAAGTGCTCAGCTAACTCAATACAAGGAGATTACTTTAAATTGTACAGCTGGACTTAGTCTAAACATGCATGTCTTTAAAAGTAACTATGGTCAGTGTGATGGTGTTCTCTTTGAAGATAAAGAGTGACCAGAAAATGTAATTAGTCTCTATGAATTGGAAAAGTGAGAATACAAATTCTCCCATGGATACTCAAAGATAAAGATAATCCTCCCTGCCTCTTGATGTAAATATGGTGAGAACTATGCTTAATTTCCAGTCTGTAGTATGCTACATGGTAGCTTTGTGATTGATGTTTTATGACATTAATTTTACAGTGATTTATCACACCAGCCATAGTAAATCATTTCAGAACCCCATTTTCAAGCAAGCAAAAGAAGGTGAAGCTGTGCTGGGAAGTAGTCCAAGGAAAGGCAAAGATACAAACTAGGGTTTCCATCAGATAATGCCACTTCTAACAGCCAATTTTATTTATTTATTGCTTTAGCCTATTCCATTTCTGAAAACACTTTATTACAGATCAAATGTGTATTTGGTCAAGTGTCTTTCTAGTCATCTCTACCTCAGAGAAGAGCTGTTCTCATAGGAAGAATTCCTTCTTCTATTCTTGTTGACTGTGGCTAGCAGAGAATGTGTTGGCCTTGGCTATGTAGCTGCTACCTAGCAAGGCAAGAATATTTTGGCAGAGGACAGGAGGAAGTAATCCTATGAGTGTCAGATGATAAGAATGTGATTGGTTCTTCTAACTATGAGTTTCAAAAAAAACCCCACTGCCTTCCACTGTCCCACTCACACAAACAGAAAGTCACCTTGTATGAGAAAGTAGCCTAACACCTCTCAAGATTATCATATGATGCTTCTGTAGCAATCACTTAGGAAAAGAAATGGTTAAAGTAGAAGATGAACAGTTACAAATTGTACACAATAATGATAAAGTTTCAGTAAATAGAAACTTGTTTTTATTTGAGCTTAAGGATCAACCTTATACAATACATATTAGGTTGTCAAAATGAAATGAAGTAAAACTCCTGCTGTTTTTTTTTTTAAAGCAAAACAAAAGAAAACTAGAAAAGTGAAAGATAACAGGCACTCATTTCAAGGCTGATTCTTCTGCTAATACTGGGATCACACTTAGGCAGTCAGAAGAGCCAACCTGGCCTGAGGAAACCCATTCACTTCATCCATGGCTTAGAAGAAACCAGACAACGATACCACTGAACACATGGAAATGAAATATGATAACAGACAAGGCATCAAAGGAGGTATATTAGCTATGTTTTAGGTGTTGAAATATAGACAATGTGGAAGCATTTCCTATAGAGAGAACTAGAAAGGCTAAATTCCTTTAAAATCAGAGATTTATTGCTCACCCAACCTAAGTGTGTAAGTAGAGATAGTGAAATATTCAATACCCGTGATGGAATGCAGCATCCACAGTTAAGCAAAGCTGGCCACTTCATAACTACAGGAATGCAGTTGGCCCTCTTAGGCTCCAGGTTCACATCTATAAAATGAAGTAGCTGACATATGCATCCCAGAACTGAGGAGACATTTCAAAGAAAATAATATGCAAATAATTTAACACTGGATCCTCATTGAAATAACTCTTCAAAAATATTGCTGGCAAAGCAGCAGTGAGACGGCACTTTGAGAATGTATGATTGACAAAGCTTGGAACACTTTACTCGTTCATCCATCTCATCATCCTCGCCTTAACACACCTGTGAAGTCGGCATTCTTTGTATTCCCATTGTCATAGGATGAGACATACCTGTCAGCCGTACTTACATGATGAAATCTAAAACCAATGATTTACCGAACTACTTACTTAGAGATAGTATCTTCAAAGCTCTAATTAAGTAAAATGAAGTCACATGGGTGACACCCTGTATGCAAAATGATCAGGACACAGATATAGGGAGGAAAGCATGAGAAGACACATGGAAAGCATGTCCATCTACAAATCAAGAAGATAAGCCTCTGAGGACACTGGCTCAGCAGACACCTCGATCTCAGAAATGGGGGAGGGGGAAATAACATCTGCCATTTAAAGCAGTATGTGGTACTTTGTTATGGCAACGCTAGTAAACCAGCAACACCCAGTTACAAAAACTTGACGACACAATGTGACATTAAATTGCCCAAAGAAGGGGATTCAAGTTTAAACATGTAAAAATTTGTCTCCCTCACTATAGTAAGAGCTGAGGCTTACCTTTTTTGTTTGTTTGTTTTGTTTTGTTTTTCGAGACAGGGTTTCTCTGTATACCCCTGGCTGTCCTGGAAATCACTCTGTAGACCAGGCTGGTTCGAACTCAGAAATCTGCCTCTCTCTGCCTTCCAAGTACTGGAATTAAAGGTGTGTGCCACCACTGCTTGGCGAGTTGTGCTTATCTTGAAGAATACATGGCTTGGCAAACAAGGATGTGTCAGAAAAGATGCACAAATATAGCAGGAAATGTAGAAGACTTTTTTCATAATTGAATTGGCCTAAGAAATATGTATCCAGATGAAGTTCTGTTAAAAGAAGTACTGGTTTGGAGGACAGAGTTGAGGACTCTGGTTTGTGGAGCCCCCAGAGTTAAGAGTGTTCTATTCAGGGTCCCAGAGTCTCCACTTGTACATTGTCGCCTTCATATAGGGTCTCCAGTGGGCTTTCTGGTTGGTTTCCATACCTTTCTAACACAAGCCTCATAGATTGACAAAACATAGGCACTGAGAACCTAGCTCAGGGAAGCTGTAAGCATACTGTACTGGGATGTTTTCAGAGTATCAAATCAAATTGGATATCCAGATCAATAGATCCAGGACAAGGCATAAAGTTTATTCATTATTTCTCTGAAGTTGACACCTTTGAAAATGATGCCCTGGATGAGCATAATATTTCTCACAAAAACAGTAAGGTCTTGGAGTATAAGTCAGTGGCAAAGCATTTACCTAGAGTGCATGAGGCCCTATGTTCAGTCTACATCACCACCACAACAAAGAAAAATAATTATCACCCCAGACATTTTAATCTTCTAACATTAAGTAGGCACTTAGATTTCTCTGTGCTAATTTATCAATATAGCCAATCTTTTCTGTTCAAAAATTTACAAATCCAAGTTCACAGTGCCCATCACCTAACTCCACGAAGTCACCCACATACAAAGACCTTCTCAGTCCTCAGATGTCCTCCTTCTCTTTGTTCTCCTTTTCCTAACCATATCCCAGTTTTCTTACCTTCCTGATCATACCAATTTTTGTTGATATAATACAAATTAATATACAGCTTGCATCTTAAAATGCTACCATCCCAACCTATTTGAAATTGGGTGGGAGAAGGCTACATTCCTTTATGAAAGATTGAGGGAAGAATCTACAGTCCATCCATCTGACCCTCTTCTATATAAAGATGGCTGCCTTGAAATACAACTAAGGAAAGTTCTATGCCTTTAAGGACCTGTGTGATAACATTTGGACCATCTGGATGTCAAGAATGTTCTCCCTATACCAAGATCTGCTTATCAACAGCTTCGGCGACTTCTGCAAACCTAAATCCCCTTTTCCTAGCTAATTAAGTATATTCACAGATTACACAATTTAAGCTTTAACTTGGTTCAAGTGATTCACTATGATACTCCACTAGAGGGCAGTAACATATTCTGTAATATATACATCACATTTCAAATAATGTGAGAGTGTGACAAAGTTCAATATATGCATAATTTTTAAAACACACATTTTAAATTTGGAATCTCAAAGTTTGGTGGTAGAGAACTAAGTGATATAAGGTAGAGTATACTTTTGAGAACTGAAATAGCTTGAATGTAAAGTGAGTTGGGATTATAATTATGATGACAATTTTGTTGGTCCATACCTGGGCTCAAAATCATGCAAAAGAAAAGATAGCTGTGGGAGGTAAGAGCCTGACTGCTTCCATCTGTGATGGGAGATCCCTGCCTGGGCTACCAGGCCTCCATAGACAAACAACACAGTGAGAAATCGAGCTGCCCACTTGTGTGGAAGAGCCAGAGGATGGAGGGATCCAGACACAGGGATTGAGGAAAAGCCACAAGGTAAGAGACTGCCTGCTTCCACCTGTGGCCTGAGACCCCTGCCTGGGCTACCAAGCTTCCTTAGACAAACAGCACAGGGAGAAAGCAAGCAGCCCACTTGTGTGGAGGAACCAACGGAAGGAGGGCATCAGACGCAGGGTGTGAAGAATAGCTGGGAGAGAGAGCTGGTCTCACAGGAATATTGACATCTGGACTTAAAGGAAAGACAAGCCACAGTCAGAGAGAGAAAGACCAGCTAACAACAGAGATAATCAAAAAGGCAAGGGCAAGAACACAAAGAACAGAAACCAAGAATACTTGGCTTCATGAGAAACCAGCTCTCCCACCACAGTCAGCCCTGGATACCCCAACACACCAGAAAAGGAAGACTCAGACTTAAAATCACTTATCAAGAGGATGATAGAAGATTTTAAGAAGGAAATAAATAACTCCCTTAAAGAAATACAACAGAACACAGGTAAACAACTGGAAACCCATAAAGAGGACACACAAAAATCCCTTAAAGAATTACAGGAAAACACAATCAAACAGGCAGAATTACAGGAAAACACAATCAAACAAATGAACAAAACCATTCAGGAATAAAAAACAGAAATAGAAACAATAAAGAAATCACAAAGGGAGACAACCCTGGAGTTAGAGAACATAGGAAAGAAATCAGGAGTCATAGATGCAAGCATCACCAACAGAATACAAGAGATGGAAGAGAGAATCTCAGGTGCAGAAGATACCATAGAAAACATGGACACAACAGTCAAAGAAAACAAAAAATCCAAAAAGTTCCTAACCCAAAACATCCAAGATATCCAGGATGCAATGAGAAGACAGAACCTGAAGATAATACGTATAGAAAAGAGTGAAGATTCCCAACTTAAAGGACCAGTAAATATCTTCAACAAAATTATAGAAGAAAACTTCTCTAACCTAAAGAAAGAGATGATCATAAATATATAAGAAACCTACAGAACGCCAAATAGACTGGACCAGAAAAGAAATTCCTCACGTCACATTATAGTCAAAACACCAAATACACAAAACAAGGAAACAATATTAAAATCAGAAAGGGAAAAATGGCAAGTAATATATAAAGGCAGACCTATCAGAATTACACCAGACTTCTCACCAGAGACTATGAAAGCTAGAAGATCCTGGGCAGATCTCATACAGACTCTAAAAGAACACAAATGCCAGCCCAGGCTGCTATACCCAGCAAAACTCTCAATAATCAAGGATGGGGAAACCAAAATATTCTCTGACAAATCCAAATTTGCACAGTATGTTTCCACAAACCCAACCCTACAAAGAATAATACATGGAAAACGCCAACTCAAGGAGGGAAACTACACTCAAGAAAAAGCAAGAAAGTAATCTTTCAAAAAACTCAAAGGAAGATGACCTCTCAACCAATATAAACAACTTCAAAAATAACAGGAAATAACAATCACTATTCTTTAATATCTCTTAACATCACTGGTCTAAACTCCACAATAAAAAGACATAGACTGACAGACTGGATCTATAAACAGGACCCATCATTTTGTTGCATCCAGGAAACACACCTTCAAGTTAAAGACAAACATTACCTCAGAGTAGAGGGCTGGAGTAGCCATTCTATTATCAGATAAAATTGACTTTCAACCAAAAGTCATCAAAAAGGATAAGGAAAGACACTTCATACTCATCAAAGGAAAAATCTACCAAGAACTCTCAATTATGAACATCTATGTCCTGAATGCAAGAGCTCCCACATTCATAAAAGAAACTCTACTAAAGCTCAAAGCACACATTGCACCTCACATAATAATAGTGGGAGACAGCAACACCCCACTATCAACAATGGATAGATCTTGGAAACATAAATTTAATAGAGACATTGTGAAACTAACAGATGCTATGAACCAAATGGGTTTAACAGATATCTATAGAACATTTCATCCTACATCAAAAGAATATACGTTCTTCTCAATACCTCATGGTAACTTCTCCAAAATTGATCATATAATTGGTCACAAAACAAACCTCAACAGATATAAGAAGATTGAAATAATCCCATGCCTCTTATCAGATCACTGTGGATTAAGGTTGGCCTTCAATGGCAACAACAACAACAGAAAGCCCACATACACATGGAAGCTGAACAATGCTCTGCTCAATGATAACTTGGTCAAGGAAGAAATAAAGAGGGAAATTAAAGACTTCCTAGAATTTAATGAAAATGAAAGCACAACTTACCCAAACCTATGGGACACAATGAAAGCAGTGTTAAGAGGAAAACTCATAGCTCTGAATGCCTCCAAAAAGAAACTTGAGAGAGCATACACTAATAGCTTAACAGCACACCAGAAAGTTCTAGAACAAAAAGAAGCTAATACACCCAAGAGGAGTAGAAAGCAGGAAATAATCAAATTAAGGGCTGAAATCAACCCAGTGGAAACTAAAAGAGCTATACAAATAATCAACAAAACCAAGAGCTGGTTCTTTGAGAAAATCAACAAGATAGATAAACCCTTAGCCAGACTAACCAGAGGCCACAGAGACAGTATCCAAATTAACAAAATTAGAAATGAAAATGGAGATATAACAACAGATTCTGAGGAAATTAAAAAAATCATCAGATCCTACTACAAAAGACTAAATCCAAACAAAATTGGATAATATGGAGGAAATGGACAAATTTCTAGACAGATACCAATTACCAAAGTTAAATGAGGATCAGATAAACCATCTAAACAGTCCCACAACCATCAAAGAAATAGAAACAGTCATTAAGAGTCTCCCAACCAAACAAAGCCCAGGACCAGATGGGTTCAGGGCAGAATTCTATCAGACCTTCAAAGAAAACCTAATACCAATACTCTTCAGTCTATTCCACAAAATATAAATAGAAGGAACACTACCCAATTCATTCTATGAGGCCAAGTCACACTGATACCAAAGCCCCACAAAGACCCAACAATAAAAGAAAACTTCAGAACAATATCCCGTATGAATATCGATGCAAAAATACTCAATAAAATTCTTGCAAACTGAATCCAAGAACACATCAAAACGATCATTCACCATGATCAAGTAGGCTTCCTCCCAGGGATGCAGGGATGGTTCTATACCCGGAAATCCATCAATGTAATACACTACATAAACAAACTCAAAGAAAAAAACTACATGGTCATTTCATTAGATGTGAAAAAGCATTTGACAAAGTTCAACATCCCTTCATGAGAAAAGTCTTGGAAAGATCAGGAATTCAAGGAGCATACTTAAACATAGTAAAAGCAATATACATCAAACCAGTGGCGAACATCATACTAAATGGAGAGAAAGTAGAAACAATCTCACTAAAATGAGGAAGTAGACAAGGTTGCCCTCTCTGTCCCTACCTATTCAATATAGTACTTTTAGTTCTAGTGAGAGCAATCTGACAACAAAAGGAGGTCAAAGGATACAAATTGGAAAGGAAGAAATCAAAATATCAGTATTTGCAGATGATATGATGGTATACTTAAGTGACCAGAAAAACTCCACTAGAGATCTGCTACTGCTGATAAACAACTTCAGCAAAGTGGCTGGATAGAAAATTAACTCAATCAAATCAGTAGCCTTCCTATACTTGAAGGATAAACAGGCTGAGAAAGAAATTAGAGAAATTACACCCTTCACAATTGTCACAAACAATATAAAATTTCTTGGTGTGTCTCTAACCAAACAAGTGAAAGATCTGTATGACAAGAACTCCAAGTCTCTGAAGAAAGAAATCGAGGAAGGCCTCCGAAGATGGAAAGATCTTCCATGCTCATGGATCAGCAGGATTAATATAGTTAAAATGGCCATCCGGCTGAAAACAATCTACAGATTCAATGCAATCCCCATCAAAATCCCAACTCAATTATTCATAGACCTAGAAAGAGCAATTCTCAAGTTCATATGTAATAACAAAAAACCCAGGATAGCAAAAACTATTCTCAACAATAAAAGGACTTCTGGGGGAATCAGTCTTCCTTACTTCAAGCTGTACTACAAAGTAGCAGGAATAAAAACTGCAAGGTATTGGTACAGTGACAGACAGGTATATCAATGGAATAGAATTGAAGACCCAGAAATGAACCCACACACTTATGGTCACTTGATCTTTGACAAAGTAACTAAAACCATACAGTGGAAAAAAGACAGCATCTTCAACAAATGGTGCTGGATCAACTGGCGGTCTACATGTAGAAGATTGTGAATTGATCCATTCTTATCTCCTTGTACAAAGCTCAAGTCCAAGTGGATCAAGGACCTCCACATAAAATCAGATACACTGAATCTAATAGATGAGAAAGTGGGGAAAAGTCTCGAACACATGGTCACAGGGGAAAAGTTCTTGAACAGAATACCAAAGGCTTCTGCTCTAAGATCAAGAATTGACAGATGGGCCCTCATAAAATTACAAAGCTTCTGTAAGGCAAAGGACACTGTAAATAGGACAAAATGGCAATCTACAGATTGGGAAAAGATCTTTACCAATCCTACATCTGATAGAGGGCTAATATCCAGTGTATACAAAGAACTCAAGAAGCTAGACTCCAGAGATCCAAATAACCCTATCGAAAAATGGGGAAGAGAGCTAAAGAGTGAATTCTCAACTGAGGAAACTTGAATGGCTGAGAAGCACCTAAAGAAATGTTCAACATCCTTAGTCATCTTTAGTCATGGGAAATGCAAATCAAAACAACCTCACACCAGTCAGAATGGCTAAGATCAAAAACTCAGGGGACAGCAGATGTTGGCGAGGATGTGGAGAAAGAGGAACAGTCCTCCATTGCTAGTGGGAATGCAAGTTGATACAACATCTCTGGAAATCAGTTTGGCGGACCCTCAGAAAAATGAACATAATACTACCTGAGGACCCAAATATTCCACTCTTGGGCATATACCCAGAAGATGTTCCAACATATAATAAAAACACATGTCCCACTATGTTCATAGCAGCCTTATTTATAATAGCCAGAAGCTGGAAACAATCCAGTTGTCTCTCCACAGAGGAATGGATACAGTAAATGTGGTACATTTACAGAATGGAATACTACTCAGCTATTAAAAACAATGACTTCATGAATTTCGCAGACAAATGGATGGATCTTGAAAATATCATCCTGAGCAAGGTAACACAGTCACTAAAGAATGAACATGGTATGTATTCACTGTTATGTGGTTATTAGCCCAAATGTTTGAAATACCCAAGAGTCACTACACAGCAACAGTAGTTCTGAGTGTGACTTCCCAAATGGAGGGCTTGGAGAAAGGACTGAAGGAGCTGAGCGAGTTTGCATCCCCAGGGAAGCAGCAACATTGGCAACTGACCTGACTCCCAATACTCCTGGAGACTGATCCACCAACCAAAGAATACACATGGAGGACCCCATGGTGCTGGCCACAAGTTCGGCAGAGGAGGGTCTTGTTATCCTTCAGAGGGAGGAGAGGCCCTTGGGCCTGATGGTATTAGATGCCACAGTATAGGAGAATGCCTAGGAGGGAAGACTAGAGTGGGAGGGTGGGTGGAAGAATACCTCCATAGTGGCAGGGGGAGTTTAGAGGGAATGGGGAGGTTCCAAAGGGGAGATCTGGAAAGGTGGAAACACTTGAAATGTAAATAAAATATGAAAAATTAAAAAAAATTAAAGAAAAGAAAAGATAGCTGTGTAGCTAAAGTATAAAACACGTGTTCTCATATAGGGGTTTAATAAATAGCCCCTCCATTGAGGATGAGATACAAACTTAGTGTTTTGTAAAGATACTTTACCCAGTGTGGGTAGATAAGAAACAAGGCCTAGAGTTGTGCCTTGAAGGAGGAAGAAGATAGCAGATACAGATAGCAAAATTGAAAAGTGGAATAAAATCAAGGAAGACCGATACTGTGCATAACGATAGAATGCAAAAGGAAGAAAGAGATACCTACTTTCTTTTAGGTCTTATTATTAAAGGCATAAAAGCCTGCCATGTACTGAAAGTGGAACTAGTACCTCAAATTTATAAATATGGTGGGCTAGGGTAGAAGAGATTAGAGAGAAGGTGATACAAAGAGTAGGAAATATACTGCTTCCTCCTATCATAAAGGCATCAGGACTCAAGCCAACAGCATCATCTCAGTGCCTTGATTAATACAGAACAGGAAGGATACAAGTGAAACTTCAGAGTTGAAGGCAAAAAGCAGGGAAGGGATGTATCTGAGGGACTAATAACTAGCACAGGATGGTAAGACAGAACCAGATTCTATCTGGTTGTTTCATTTTGTCTTTTCTTTTCTATCTAATATAAAAAGTACTTAAGGAAAAGTGATAAAATTAAAAGTGTAACCATATCCTCTACAGAAGTGGAACCACTATAAATACAGGAAAAGCCTGATAAATTAGGGTTTAACATTATGTGTGGTGGTACAGGGCCAGATTTCTCACCATAAAATTTGGGCATCAAAGTTTTGTAGGTAATAGGAAATTATTTTTTTCAGTGTACTTTTGAGGTAAGAAACTACTTTTCTTTCATTAGGAGCATCTAAATAACATGGAGGATTTTCTGAGGCAATATAAACATTTCTGTCTGAAGCTAAATCAAACTTGTTCTCTCCAGAAAGAGACTGTAGAGAAGTAAGAAAAGCAAAACTATTCCTTAGACATAATATGACACCAACCATTCTTCTCTAAATACTATGGAATGAAAACTGATGGGCCAGCATTTTCTACCATGAAGGAGCCGGGACCAAAAATCATAGCCCTGAAAACTGGAATGAAGGCCTACAACCTTTCTGGAGTTGATGATAATGCAGTAAAATTCCTAAAACCTCAGGGAAGCTCTGGCCGTGGGTGGAAGCCTTAGGAACAGTGGAGGATTCTCTTGCATTTCTTCCCTGAAATATTTTGTTTCCAACACAGCACAAGAGAAGCTCAGAGGCACACTGTTGTCAAAAGAGCACATTTCATATTGTAAATCCATGCAACCTTTCTTTCCTGGATCTAGGAATTTGATTTACATTGATTGTACATTGCAATTAATATCATAAGTGTATTTTATGTAAGTCTATGTGCTTGATCATATTCCTCTCAGGACATCATTTTTTGTAAATAGATAATCTTACCCATTAGATATAATTTAATTTATTATTATTATTTTAAATCTCTCTCTCTCTCTCTCTCTCTCTCTCTCTCTCTCTCTCTCTCTCTCTGTCTGTGTGTGTGTGCATCACAGGACTGCCTGGTGGCTGTGGTGGATAGGTGATGCCATCAGATTCCTAGAACTAGAGTTTCACATAATTGCGAGTTATCTTGTGGGTAACTCTGGAATAGCTTCAACTGTACTCTTCACCACTGA
>JADRCH010000064.1:5663542-5681399 GCA_019843965.1 Rhynchomys soricoides | reverse complement strand
GAAGAGTAGGAAGAGGAATAAGAGGATGAAGAAGGGGAGGAGGAAGAAGAGGAGGAGGAAGGGGGAGGAGGAGCAAAACCCAAACATGCTATGCATTCCACCAGACTCTTCTGGAAAAAGAAAGGGAAGAAAAAAGGTAAGAAACCTATAATAAATACCAGACAAGCAGGCTCTGGCAAGAACAACCAACTAACTCTCATCTGCCAGAGTCGGGGATAGGTGTTCTAAGATTTTGAATAGGATACATGATGGCAGAATAATCTGTGGTGTGAATTTGACTGAGTTTTTGCACCTTTGCAGCTTTTAAAAGTCAGTGACTAAGAAAACACATCAGTGAGTAGGCTAAGGAAGATGCTTGGAATCTTTTCTGCAGTGTAGAAATAGCTTCTAAAAATAAAATGCTGTTTTGATAGCACAGTAAGCTTTCTGTTCTCACATTTCTAGGTGATAGTCACATGTTATTACAGTTCATATCATGAGGATCTAAAATACATAAATATTTGACAATTTTTACAAGAGTGTGCTAATACAAAAACATGGCACATGCTCACAGACACATAGCCTTAACCAAATTGAGGAAATGACAAAAATCGTAAAGGCTGTTTTAATACCTGTGTACTCACCAAATTGCTGCAGAGAAGGGAGCAGCTTTCTTATCTCAAATGTTTCTAACACCCAAGTACTTAAAAGAGGGAGAAGCATCAATCACATATACTATTGGCAGCCTTGAGGCTAACTAACTGAGGCAGGGGTTTTATTCTGATATTGCCATGGACTCCAGTCACTCAAGCTGTGTGGTCCTTTATCTTCTATGAACAGGTGACTTCTGAGACAAATGAGCAACCTGTGACTACAGCTTGTAGACCAAAGCTTAGATCTTATCCCAGAAGACTTCAACATTAGCTCTTTTCACCCAATTGACTGTCTCAACCTTCATTGATAGTCTCCACAGAAACCCAAGTCACCAAAATCCCAAGACACTTCATCACAGATACCGGGAAGAAGTTGAAAACAACTTGCCTTCAGAATATGAGTCATGCCTCTATGTTTTGGTATATAATACTCATGTCTGGGTCTACTCAATTAATTTTGATATTATCAACAAGGAAGAAGTCTCTCTTGGGTATATCATCTCTAGAAAATAAAAAATAAATAACCCTTCCTCTCACACTGCAATTTACCAGCATCGACCAGGCATGTTTGCACCTCTGTGCCATCACCAAATGCAACAGTGCACATCCAGGAGCTGTTTGCACAAAAAGGACACCCAAAATGAACAAGAAGCCTCTTCCCTCAGGAGGCTCTACTCCAGCCCAGAGAAAGGAACACCTTTTCCCAATACCAGCAGCCATGGAAGCCCCAGCCTCAAAGATTCTCAGCAACGCACTTCCCTTCTATGCTCCAGTTCTTAACTTCTTATACCTCAGAGCCATTCAAAATCCAGACAGAACAAGTTCCTCACATTGGGTCTAGAGTGCCATTGTACCACTGTGTTCCTTTCTTCCTGTAAGGTGTTAATCTTCAGACACAACGGAGCTGCTGATCAAGGAGCTGCTCCTAATAATTTGGAGTTTTCTTATATTGATAGTTTTCTTAGTCATGTTTTTGTCAGTTTGTTCTGTGTGTGAGTGGGAATGTCACATTCTGAGTTGCTTATGAAATCCAACTTTGTTGTCACTGATTTGCAAACTCATGGTGTAGCTCTTCACTGCCCTCTGATGTCCTTCCACATCTAATCCATATCTGTGTTTTGCATACCTCTAAGTATTCAATGTCTTGTAACTTTTACTAATTTTCTCCATCCTTGCTATTATTGTCTAATCTCTCACCTGGATTCCTCTGACCACCACCCAACTAGTCACCCAGACTTCTATCTTGGCAGCTGTTCCTGCCTGTAAGTCTCACCTGAGCTGAAAACTTTAAAGTTTCTTTTTGGAGCTATCTTGTATCAATTGTTTTGTGAGCTTGTAAGTCTACATCCCTTTTTCTGATATCAATTTCTACTTTTTTTAGCTACTCTGATGGCCTGCATTCTCATGCAGAAATTCTCTTCTCCAGACCCAAGGTGTGCCCTAGGCAAACTCACCCTCACTCTTCACAGGTGATGGACTTCTGCCAGATCACCTCTCTAAGTGATGATCTCCTCATGTAATATTGGACATTCACTTTCCTCCAAGAAGACTTCTCTAGTCATCCTGATGGGTTGAGTAATCTTCTAACAGCCTGGTGAGTTCTCTGCTGTGTTTTCTTATTACAACCTAAGCCAAGTTAGCATAAACGTAGGACCCCATCAGGTACTTACCCACAATGGATGACCATGGTATGCTCTGTTGGGTAGCCTTTGTCTTCTTAAAACAGCTAAGTCAAAGGCAAAGATACGATGTTGAATTTGGTAGGCCAGACCCTATATTTACTAGCTCTTATGCATACACATTACTGACCTTCCTGCAGTCTTGGTATTTTGTCCATAATATTTGTGTTCACAGTTTCACTGAGGTACTTGTTAGATAACGTCATCAAGACAGATGATGAGTCTGTGATGCAACTAGAATATGTACATTGGCCTAGGAGGTGGATCCTGATATAGGACAATATTTAGCCTGTTATTTGCTTATTTCCCAGAGTGCTAAATAAGTGCAAGCCTTTAAGAGATACTGGGTTTCTTAAAATAAGACTTAAGTTTTTCTCCCACACTCTAAATGTGTAGACCCGCTTCCCCCTACCATCAGTTTGACCACAGCCCTGAATGTCACATCCTCAATGCACAAAAATGGTTGTCATCAAGGGAGGAGTTGACTCTTTCTTTTAATTAGTGGATTTATTTTAAACTCCAGATTTTATTCCCCTCTCAGTCCACCCTCCGACTGTTCCATATCCCATACCTCCTCCTTGCTCCCATATCTCCACAAGGATGTCCCCATCCCCACCATTACCCCATCAGCCCTCCAAACTCCCTTGGGCCTCCAGTCTCTTGAGGGTTAGGTGCATCCTCTCTGACTAAACCCAGACCTGGCAGTCCTCTGTTGCATATGTGCCAGGGGGCCCCCATATCAGCTGGCTTATGCTGCTTGGTCAGTGTTCCAGGATCTGAGAGATCTCTGGGGTCCAGATTAATTGAAACTGCTGGTTCTCCTACAGGTTTGCCCTCTTCCTTAGCCTCTTCCAGCTTTTCCCTAATTCAATCACAGGGGTCAGCAGCTTCTGCCCATTGATTTGGTGCAAATATCTGCATCTGACTCTTTCAGCTGCTTGTTGGGTCTTTCAGAGGACAGTCATGATAGGTCCCTTTTGTGAACACTTCATAGCCTCCATAATAGTGTCAGGTCTTGGGGCCTCCCCTTGAGCTGGATTCCACTTTGGGCCTGTTGCTGGATCTTCTTTTCCTCAGGCTCCTCTCCATTTCCATACCTACAGTTTTTTCAGACAGAAACAATTATGGGTCAGAGGTTTGTTTGTTTGTTTGTTTGTTTTTGTTTTTTGATTATTTATATTTCAAATGTTTCCCCCTTTCCAGATCTCCCCTTTGGAACCTCCCTATTCCCTCTCCCCTCCCTCTGCCTCTATGGGGGTATTTACCCACGCACCCACTCTCATCTTCCCTCCTTGGCATTCTCCTATATTGGGGCATCTAACATCTTTAGGCCCAAGGGCCTCTCCTCCCCCTGATGGCTAACAAGGCCCTCCTCTGGCACATATGTGGCCAGCACCATGGGTCCCTCCATGTGTATTCTTTGGTTGGTGATCCAGTCTCCCGGAGTATCGGGAGGTCAGGCCAGTGGACACTGTTGCTCTCTCCATGTGGATGCAAACTCCTCAGCTCCTTCAGTCCCTTCTCCAACTCCTTCATCTAGGACCTCAAGCTCAGCCCAATGGCTGTGGGATGACAACCCCATCCCTCACTTGATGAGTCTTTCTGCTGAAGGTGGCCTCTACAAGTTCCCTCTCCCCAATGTAGAGCATTTCATCTAAAATCCCTCTCTTTGAGTCCTGAGAGTCTCTTACCTCCCAGATCTTTGGTACATTCTAGGGAGTCTCCCCAAACTCCTACCTCCCAAGGTTGCATGTTTCCCTTCTTTCTTCTAGCCCTCAGGGATTTCAATCCTTTTCTGCCGTGTAATACCCAATCATGTTCTCCTTTCCAGCCCCCCATCCCGTTTCCCTCCCAGTACCCTCCCTCCCCCCTTGTGGTTGGTTTCATCTCCCTCCCAAGTGGGATTGAGATATCCTCACTTGGGTTCTTCAGCTTGTTGACCTTTTTGAGTTCTACCACTCAAAAAGGAGTTGACTCTTCCAAGCCCAGTCCTTACTGGGGGAAAATATTCTCCCCACAGAAAAGAAGCACCCAGATGAAAGTAACCCAGATGCCAAGATACCTGATCAAAAGAATGGGAGAGAATGTTCTGCTGGGATGTGTACAGGACATGAATCATGAAAGGATGTACTGGTACTGACAAGACCCAGGTTTGGGGCTACGACTGATTTATATCTCATATGATGTTGGTAGTAACAGTGAAGGAGACATCCCTAAAGGATACAGGGTCTCTTGGAAGAAACAAGAGCATTTCTCCTTGATTCTGGAGTCTGCTAAAACCAACCAGACATCTGTGTACTTCTGTGCCAGCAGTTTTCCACAGCTCTACACAGCCACATCATTTTTGAACAAATATAGTAGATGGGAAGGATATGGTTCAACCTCATGTCTAATGCTGCCTTTCATGTGACATTTATGCCACTTAGAAATAGGTGGCAAGTAAAGAGGAACCTCCATGAACTCTCACATTAGAAAAAAGGAAAAAAAAAAAAAAAAGCACAGGATATTCTCACTTCTTTGTAACCTAAAAGACTAAAAGACAATTTGAAGTTATCCTGCCACAAAGTATGAGCTATCCCTAAACTTGAGGCTGCTACCCTACAAGGAGAAGTCCTTTCTCATATTTACACTATAGCTTTGGCTGACATTTTATTAATTATTTCCTTCCATTTTAACCCTCCATCCCTTCCACTATGCTTTGTTTACTTTGCCCTCTGTCAGCAGGGGGCATTCATCCCTTTCAGCTCTATACATAGACTTTACTGTCTGCCTGGATCCAAAGGTTTATAAAGTTTGGATTTTGTTTATTTCAATAAAAACTGAACCATGTTTATTAATAAACATGGTTATTAATAAAAACATGACTTCAAATTCTCTTATCAGTTATATTTCATTGGAAAGTTGCCAGTCAGGGCAAGAATAAACCATGGTGCAGGTGGTTAGGCTGAAATTTCTTGTACAACCATCTGGAAAGTCTGTTTGTTTGGAAGAATGAAACACAGAAAAATGAGTCTCAAATTGCAAGGTTTTTTTCAAACCATTAATAAGACAAAACAAACCTCTAACAACATATTTAAAGTTTTAAATTTCATTTATTTATTTTTGGAGTTTGGTGGGTGTACATGTGCATGCTTTTGTGAGTGTGTTCATTCACACATCTGTCAGAGGACAGCTTGCTGGGATTGAACTCAGATTGACAGGCTTGGCTGAAGATGCCTTTGCTCACTGAGCTATCTAGTTGGTGTTATGAAAATATATTGTTACATGCTTGAAAATGTATTACATTATTATGTGCTACATTTTTATGCAATGAAAGAGAATAAAAAGACAAATGAATGGATCTTGAAAATATCATCCTGAGAGAGGTAATGCAGTCACAAAAGAATGATCATGGTATGTACTCACTGATAAGTGGTTATTAGACCAAAAGTTCGAAATACCCAGGAGTCCCTTCACATTAACAGGAGGGCAGAGTGGGAGGTCCCAGATGGAGGACTTAGAGAAGTGACTGAAGGAGCTGAGGGAGTTTGCATCCCCAGAAAGGCAATGACAGTGGCAACTGTCCTGACCCCCTGATACTCCTGGTGATTGATCCACCAACCAAAGAATACACATGGAGTGACCAATGGTGCTGGCCACATATGCAGCAGAGGAGGGTCTTGTTAGACATCAGGGGGAGGCAAAGCCCTTGGGCCTGAGGATATTAGATCCCCCAGTATAGGGGAATGCCAAGGAGCAAAGACAAGAGTGGGTGGGTGGGTGGGTGGGGGAATACCTCTATAGAGGCAGGGGAGGGGAGAGGGAATAGGGAGTTTCCAAATGGGAGATCTGGAAAGGGGAAAACATTTGAAATGTAAATAAAGTATAAAAAAAAGTAAATGTGTATTATAATGTTGAGGATAAAATTTACAAGAGAGATTAGACATGAGTGGATGTGGGATAGTAGTAGGCAAGAACAGAAGAACTTTCAGAAAGAAAAATGTATTCTCCCTGAAGTGAAGGAAAAGACTATCTAGGAAACAGAGTCTCCTGACTGAAGATAACATCAAGAACAGAGACAAGGAATCATCACAAAATGCAATTACTTAGCATACATACAAGGATCTTTGGTATATGGGCAAACCTGACATTACCCATAAATCCACTGTTACCCACACAAACACTGCTGAAACTCAGAGCAGGTAAAAGAAAAGGGACTGGTCTGAGTAGTGTTATCTTTTTCATCATATGAGGGATCATCCTCATCCCACCAAGGTTGAATCCCTGGTTCAGCAGTTGCCATCTTTGCCATCCTAGTTCCAAGTCCCATCCTACCATAGTTGCCACTCATCTCCATCACACTCAGGAAAGGAAAGTATGCAAAGATGCAATAGCATTCGTGGAAATAAACACATCTAAAGGGACTAAAAGGTTGTTGAAATAGAAAGTTTGCGTTTCTGAATAAACTGAAAATAATGTTGTAAGAAAAGTTCACAATATAGCTTCTTAAAGGTACATAAAACCTCACTAATCTTCTGAAAATATTCCCTGTTATTTCAACACACATCTATCATTTCCCAAAAAAAGGCAGCTTTAAATCTGCTCATGAAAACACAGGTTTTAATTATAAATTTGGACCAATCCCACAGTAAATTATCTAATGCTAAATGGAAGTTTCAGGTGGAGGAGTGAATTTAACCAAAATATGTTGTATGTATACATAAAATTCTCAAACAAGAAAAGAAAACGAGTTTATTTATTTTTATTGAAAAAAATGTATGCAATGTATTCTGATCAGGCTTTCCCCTCCCCCACCCAACTCCTTTCAGATCCTCCCACCTCTCCTCTCACCCTACTTGTGCTATATCCACAGATCAGTGCCTTACTCTGCCATCATCAGAGAAGCTTCCTCTTACGGTAGAAGAAATTAACACAATGGCCCACAACTGGCCAGCATTAAAGGAGTCATTTAGGAACACTCAGTCCTAAATGAGATAATATCTTTACCAAATCCCTTCCCTTGTCTTTCAGGGAACAATGCAGAAGAGAAGACTGAAAGATTGCAAGAGTCAAAGAGAATGGATGACTTCAAGGAGAAAAAAAATTAAAGTGGAAGTTTTCACAGTGTTCTTTGCTGGAACAAAGTGAGGCAGACCTTTTGCCTATGGGAAACAAGGACCATGAGAGCTAGAAGGAGTTGTTTCTTCTCTAGAGATAGTAGAGATATTCCAGGAACTATATATAATACAGCCATCTTGACACAGAGACACTATTTTTTTTACAACAAAAAACAATGAACCTGCACTAAAATACCTTGTTCATAGCCACGTATCTTGTGAACCTGGTCATTATGCTTTAATTTTTTCTCAATTCTATTTATGATGTGTTGGGTAATGGCTCTTAAAACAGTCACCAAATGACACCCCAATTGGCTTAGTCTTTATAAGACCGGCCTGGTACTCATTTGACTCTTTTGCTCTGGTTCTTTTCTACCCATGAAGCATTGAAGATCCTGAATTCTTTTAACAGGATTACTTTCCCACTGTGGATCTAGGTTTTTGCAAGGCTAAGAAATCTTGTATTGTTTAGTGGACACATAACCTGTATTTTGCCAGCATTTGTGTCATTGGAAACCTCTGCTCGTTATTTCTATTGTCTAGTTGATCATTGTGACACTTATTAGTGTGTCTAAATTAAATTCTCCATGTTGTAGATTTCATGGTCTCTTTTCCTAGTGGTTCACTATATCAACTTCTTAGGAAAATACAGTCTAGTAATGTCCCAAGAAAGGATGAAATAAAAGTAAATGTTTTGTACCTAACATTAATAAAAATGTCTTTTTTTGTATCTTTTATATCTGGGGTTTGTAGGAAAATCTGTGTTGAAAATTACAGCCTATCTGAATTTTATAGACTTTTCCATGTCATTTTATAATTACCTGTTATCAAAAAAATTGGTAGCTGCTAGAGGAGGATGAGTCGGTTTTCCCTAGGGATGGTAGACTTAAAAAGCTAGTCATCGCCCAGTAGGTGATCCTGCACCCACCCACATACAGCAAACACTAAGAGGGCAAAAAGAGAAGCGTATGGAGTTGCAAGTAAGAAAGGTACAAAGAAGTTATACCGGTATCTCGGTGGAAGCAAGAATGAGGGGAGTGGCTTTGACCCAAATACACTATATGCATTATAATATTAACAATCAATAAAACAATCTAGTGTTATTTACCTTTCCAATAGTTTTGATTTATAAAGTTTATCATTTTAATTCATAACAGTTTTCTTGTCCTGAGTATTTTTAATCCTCAGGGTTTTGAAATTCTGTCAAGATAAATCTCTGATTCATTTGTTCTATTTTCATTAAACATATAGGTGAACACATGGGTGATGTGGACACGTAAATATATACACACAATTGAATATAAATTGAAGAGACTGAAAGAGAAACTGGGAGCATAATTTTATAATAGAATCTTGGAATCAGAGGAATAAGGAATTAGTTTTGCAAGAGTATCTTTCTTTTTTTATTGGATATTTTCTTTATTTACATTTCATGTGTTATCCCCTTTCCCCCCTTCCAGAAACCCCATATCCCTTCCCCCTACCCCTCCTTCTATGAGGGTCTCCCTCCACCTACCCACCCACTCCTGCTTCGGTGCCTTCAATTCCCCTACTGGGGCATCTATCGAGCCTTCGTAAGACCAAAGGCCTCTCTTCCCATTGATGCCTGACAAGGTCATCCTCTGCTACATATACAGCTGGAGCCATGTGTACTCCTTGATTGGTGGCTTAGTCCCTGAGAGCTCTTTGGGTGGGGGGGTCTGGTTGGTTGTTCTTCCTATGGGGTTGCAAACCTCTTCATCTCCTTCAGTCCTTTCTTTAACTCCTCCATCCGGGACTGGAGCTCAGTCCAATGGTTGGCTACTAGCATCTGCCTCTGTATTTGTAAGGCTCTGGCAGGGCTTCTCAGGAGACAGGAAGACAGGCTTACCATTCCCAGGGACCAGGTGGTAAGACACTGTAAACTGTAAAATGACACAATTTTTGGCAGCTCTGATCTGAATTCATGGTCTTGGGATGACAAAGAAATGAATTTGAGTCCTAAACGTGTCATTTCCTCTTACATTTTGTAATGTTGTGTTAAGCTCTCTAATTTATAAAACTTTTCAATTGGTCAAATACAGTGAAGATCATGTCTAAATAACCTCACCTGGGGCTGGAGAGATGGCTCAGCAGTTCAGAGCACTTGGTGCTCATGTGGAGGACCAGGCTGGATTTCTAGTTCCCACATCATAAATCCAGTTCACGAGGATCTCTTCCGGCCTTCACGGATACCAGAACATTTGTACCCATAAAATAAAATAAATGATTCTGACTTTTAAAGATAATTCAGCCCATAAGTAACAAGATAATTCAGGAAAATAAAAAGAAAATTAACTCTGACCTTTTCCCCACAAATCAATTATATAAGTACTTATAAGACATAATGAATCAGTTATAAAATAATGACAAACCATAGCTTTGAGGTGAACATTTATAAAAGAACGACCTGATTCATAGTCTAAACTGAATTATTTTAGAATAAAATAAGTATTATTACAAATGTTCAAGAATTAAGTAGGATGTTAATGATTGTGGTATTAATTATATATGAAACATATGCATACATTTACATTCATCCAATTTTTGAAGCAGACAAGGAAAGGTGCTTTAATGGCTTTCTGAACCTAAAGGACAAAAATGAAGGAAATGACACTTATTGGAAGGATTGAACTTCAAAAATAGATGTTAGTTTAGTATTGCATACATGTTGAAGGATGGGAAATAAGTTCAGTTAGGGACAGCATAATGAAGACAACAGACAGTTAAAAGTCATTAAAACCAATATTAGATCTCATTTGTATTTGTATACTCAAAGAGTAACACATATGTGGTACTTGGTAATGATGGATAGATGAATGTTGCACAGGTGGTAAGTGCATTCTGGGATGCGTTTTGAACAAATGACTCATTATAAGTGAATAGCTAAGCAGTTCCCCTAGAGGGCAATGTATTTTTATTTTATGTTTAGCAAAAAGTCAACTTCCTACATAAAGAAATTAGCAGAACAAGCAAGGAAGCAATTACACTGTGTGGAGGAAAGATGGGTGTGGGTGTGATGTTTTAGTGGCTTTTCTCAAGAAAGAGGCTTAAGGATGTGGACATTCCTGCTACTTCTTTGGAGCCAAGGTAGGAGCCTTGTCCTGAGCCCTGCTAACCCCTGAGCCTTTGGTGAATGTTAACGCTGAGTTGAGGCACACAGAGACTTTCTTCTCTCTCCCAAAACAGAATATACTAGTTGGAGGATGAGGGAGACCTCTCAGATTAGAGGATTCTTCCAGAAACTGTTGGTCGATAGGGGGAATATGCTACATGATTTGGGAAGTGGGATAATATCAGAGAAAATAAAGCAGGGATTTTCTGTCTTCAGATATGTCTGAATCCAAACTTATTTACCTTCATGGATCTCTGTCTCTCTTAAACTAGGCTCAGTGTTCAGTGTCCTCCTCCACCAAAAGCCAAACAGGGACATCTGTCAAAGTGGCACTTCGCTGAAAATCCAGTGTGTGGTTGATAGTCAAGTGGTTGCAATGTTCTGGTACCAACAGTTCCAGGGTCAGAGCTTGGTGCTCATAGCAACTGCAAATGAAGGCTCTGAAGCCACATACGAGACTGGATTCACCAAGGACAAGTTTCCAATCAGCCGCCCAAACCTAACATTCTCAACATTGACACTGAACAACGTGAGACCTGAAGACAGCAGTGTTTATTTCTGTAGTTCTAGAGACACAGTGCTCGTTACAAGGGAGAGATCTCAGCAAGAACCCCATCTCCTTCCACTGAGCTCTCCCCAGATGAGTCTGATAGCCCTGCTGACATACTGAGTGTGAAAACCACAGATTCGGGCGACACCTGTTCATATGTCTGTGGCCACCATGGATGTGAATAGTAGCTGGGAATAGAGAGAGATTCTTTAGGACTCACTACTGAACTCATGAGACATTAAGGGCAATATGTCATCCAGAAATATGCTTTCAGATACTCTGTTAAGACATATACAATCTGTCTTCAAGTAACAAAGTTAAAATCACCCTTTAGCTTTTATATCAGGGACATATTTTACCTTATTTTTTCTATTTTACGTGATTGGGTATAGTGCTGGTATATTATATTAATGTTTGTTGACTGATCTTGTTAATTAGGATCATAAAGTGTTTCAGATACACAATATGAGCTCTGGAGTATTCTAAGAGGTCTTAGTCACTTTGGAGCATCTCTTTTAATAACCCTCAGCACCTTATCATCACCACAAAGAAAGAAGTTAATTGAGTTTGGATGTGTTCCTTTGGTTGTACTATTCTGGTTCATTTGTTACATAATCCCCAAGCAGAGATGGTGCTTGAGAGGGGCAATATTGAAGCAGGCCTATGAGGAAAGCTTCTTGTTGCTTGGCATAGGTCAGTCTGGCCCAGATCTTGAGAGTCTATTCCTAGAGGCAGACTGATAGTTGTGAATTTGTGACCAGTCTGGTTTACATACTTCCAAGCCAGTCTTTAAAAAAGACAAAAGTATGTCTTTTAAAAAGGAGAAGAAAAAGAAAAAGCAGAATAAGAAGATGATGAAGAAGAAGAAGAAGAAGAAGAAGAAGATGATGATGAAGAAGAGGAAGAAGAAGAAGAAGAAGAAGAAGAAGAAGAAGAAGAAGAAGAAGAAGAAGAAGAAGAAGAAGAAGAAGAAAAGAAAGAAAAGGAAGAAGAAGAAGAAAAAGAAGAAGAGGATATTGTAAGACAAATGGGGTGGCACAGCCTCCATCCCAAACCCCAAGGAGGCTGAGAGCATAGGAGGATTTGAATTTGGACCTCAAGTCCAAAATTTCTGTACAGAAAACCCCAGTCTCAAAAATGAAAAATCTAGAAAGACAAAGCAAACTAAAAGGGCTTATAGTAAATAGGGGGTCTTGTCAGGATTCCTTTATCAGTTATTGTTTATAAAAGGGAACTACAGAGCAAATTCAATGTGTTCTGGTGATCACAACATGTGTGCATCTTGGGCTGTTTTATGACTTGCCTGCCTCCTTTGATAGAGAACACTCATACAGACAGGTTATATTGAGTGTTGTTTATGAATGGGCAGTGAAAGATAACAGAAAGTTGAGATTCAAGTCTCATATATAATGCCTGGCATGGATGACTCTTTACTTATATATGCCTTACTTGCACCTAGCTGAGGGACCCCAGAAAACAACCCTCCCTGGAATTTATACTCTGAAAATGACATGAGAGGCCTCAGTACTGAAGAAGATCCTGATTTATGGTGACACAAATAAAGCCTGGCTTGTTCTGGCCAGTCCTTCCTTGTTTTAAGGATGTTGTATGCTTTGCTCATCCTGTGCTTTGCTTTATTCAAGTGACAGTGTGGGAAAGCTGAGGTAGGTCCTGGCCATGTGAAGAACTTTGTTGGAGGGTGACAGAGTTTTGGCATATGATCATAACCTCGTCTTTCTGTGAGCTATTATTTCTTCCTCTGAAAAGCTGTCTCAGGCTCATCTCAGCATTTAGATCCAGGTGCTATTTAATCTGAAAACGTGTGAATGTATAACAGAAAAGGACCAAGCCAGAGGAACAATGCAATGTCAAGAGAATATTCCCAAGTCTTATGATACTCACATCTCTTCTCCACCTTCCCCTTGATATATGTCCAGCAATATGGAAATGCCTTATGGCAGGTGAACTCTTGGGTCTGTTTTCTGGATGGATGTGCACACATATGATTCTGAAAGGTGGTGTTGAAGGAAATCCTGGGCCTACACTCTGTCCTATGAACTCAGTTGTTGACATTTTACAGAAGGAGAGATGGCTTATGGTCACATAATTATTTAGTCTCTTTACATTTTCAAAGCTATGTTTCTTTTGGCATTTGTTCCTGCTCCAAACTTGGCAATTTCTTATCCTTTTTTTTCTTCTTCTTTCCCCACAAATGTCATTATAATTTTATTTTTATAGTTTAATAAAGGTCTATTGTGTACATATAACACCCTTTCATCACCTGGTGAATTTCTTTAGATCTATCAGTTCATTCATACCTCTACTCTAAATGGCCAGTTGTCATTTCAGCTACCACTAAATTAAATTAATCTTAATTTCTAGGAAATCTTCTTAGATTTAGAAATATGGGTGGCTATTTAAAAATGCTTGCTCTATGAATATTTTAATTATTTTATTTTTATTTAAAGATACTTGAAGTGGAAATTTCTCAGTTTTTTTTTTAGGGAGGAGTTTGGTTGGTTGGTTTGGTTTTGAGACTCAGTTGTGTCATGTGATTTTTTTTCTGGAAACTCTCTTGTGAGAGAATGTTTTGCTAAGGCAGACACATGAAAGGATGTTCTTCTAAGAAAAGCCATGTAGTGTTTTTTCTGGAAGGTGCTGGAAAAGGGGCATGTGATATTTTGCTAGAGCAGATTCTTGAGAGGGCGTGTGATGTTTGGAAAGAGTATAAGTAGAAGCCAAGAGACAGTGGACGCTGGTTTGTCTTGCCACTTCTTGCTGATCATCATTTAAGGTGATTTCGTAGAGAGAAATGCACCAAAGAACTTCTTGTGATATTCTGGCAGCTTCTTGCTTCTTTCACAGACTCAGGCCAATTGGCAGAACCTTGTGGTTTCTTCTGGATGGGACTGCCATTGCTGATTTACGAATGCTGTTTGCAAGTGAATAGAGCTTCCAGTGCTGATTCATGTGAACTGAACTGTTGATAGACTAACAATGAAATTGAAATTGCCCAGAGGAACTATTTCTAAACAGGTCCCATAACTCTTTGCCCTATTAACTTTTCCTTTCCACTACCTCTGGTGGATGGAGAGCTAAAAGAGAAGTTAAAGCCTTTAAGAACCATTATTAATATAGATTGTGAAAAAGCTAATACTACAGATAATTAAGCATTCATTTGAAACGTTCACTGTGATGATGACAATGATAATAATGATGATGACGACGATGATGATATTTTATGCCTGTGTTTCTGGCTTGTAGAATCCGCTAATTTTCACCACGTTTGCTTATTTTCTTTTTTATGATGTGACTTGATATTGTTGAATGACCCTTAAGCATTCTTTAAGTATTGCTCTAACAAAGTTTTTTTCTGAAAATATTTGTGTTTTCTCTGACAAACACTTGAGAGTTTTAAAGTCCTAATAGCATTTTATTTGATAATTCTTGTTGTTTCCTGGTCACAAAAATGTCTGTGCCCCAAATTTCAACTAATATAGAATAACCATATATTATACTGAATTAGCTGAATATGTGTGTGTGTGTGTGTGTGTGTATGTGTGTGTGTGTGTGAATATATATATATATATATATATATATATATATATATATATATATATTCAGCTAATAAAGCTCTTTACCAATATTCCTTGTTTCTGAAATTTTCTGTCTTGTCCTCTCAGTGTGTAGCTCTTCCTACACCCTTTCTTATAAGGAAATATTCTCATCCAGCCTCTGGTTCTACACGAAGTCTGACATGTGTTCTTCTGCCACCACATGCACTTTTACATTAGAACACTAATTTGTGTGCATAGGTGAGCTTGTTTATCTGATGGTTGTGTTGCCAGACTCTCTTCTTGCTTCACAATCTCATTTCTTATTAAGATAGAGTTTTTTTTTTTCTGGGTTGTGGGTCCTGAGTCTGCTCCTCTACAGGGGACCACAGCTCAGGGAGGTGGGACATGGGAGTTTTGACTGTGTTTACCCTACACGGTTGCTGGGTGGGTGTTGGACTGTAGGGAAGCCAAGGGACACTGATCCAAGGGTGAGAAAGCATGGTCTGAGGTGAGGGACAGCCGGAGCTCACTGCAAGGAGTCTGGGGCCATCTGGTTCTCATGCTCTTGGACCTCCAGGCACAACTGGAAGAGCTGAGATCGGAGTGGGGGTCTGCAGGCTAGATCTAGCCCAGGGCTGGGGAAAAAAGGTGGAGCTATGGCTAGTCCTGCAAGGAGTTCTTGGCTTGACAGTGGCAGGTTTGAGCTTGGGTTTGGTGGTGGTTGTGGCTGGGGGCACAGAGAGGCCTTCTACAGAAGTCTTGATAGTGGCTCTATAAGTGAAGGCCTTCCCCAAAACTCCCCACAGCAGATCCTGACGAAAGGAGGCAGTCCATGGTTTTAAGGCATTTATTGTCATGGTAGAAAAAGGATGAGTAAAACCGTACCCCACTTCTCAGGGTGGGCCTGAGATTAAATACCTTTTGCAGGGAGGAATGTCTGGGAAGAAAAATTTTTTGGCTAAGCCCTCCAGGCCTTTGGGTATCTCATTAGTAATGAGATCTGTCTTGAGTGTCATGTCCTCTACAAGTGTAGGGGTTTGGGGCATTGCCCTTTTGTGCCTGATTGTGACAAATCTATGGAGGGCTGCAGCTAGTGAGAGGGGCCTGGTGCCCCAGAACAGGCAAAGCACCTACAGGCCCTTCAGGGTCTCTGGGGCTTCAAGCCTTAGCTCAACTGGGGATCAAGCTATCTTTTCAGGATCCCACAAGTTTTGTCTCTTAGTATATCTGTAGTTTATTTCTCCATAGAATACATTGCCATATTCTGTGGATTCTGATTATTTCTTGAGGTATAAACATTTTGACCTAAAACTGATCACGTTTTTGCAAACAAAGGTAACTAGACTAAGCAGTCACATACAAAGAAAATTAGGACAAATTCCCTGAATGTACATGGCAGCTCATAACTCTCAACAATTCCAGTTTCAAAGGTTCTGATCCCTCATCTGACTTCTGCAGGTTTTCATACATACATGTGATGTCATATGTGCATAAATTTTAATTTAATTTTTAAATTTTGGCTCACATGCTGTAAACTTTCTTCTTAAAACTGTTTGATTTACCAAAGAAATAATTCAGATAAATTGCATTTTAAAAGTTGGATTCTAGAACTATTTCAACTTCCTCTATTATTTCATCAATGACACATTAGGCACTCAAACATTCATTATTTAAATCATTGTATAGTCATATGGTTGTTGGTCTGTATAACTGTATCTGCAGAGATCTCTGATCTGGTGGAAGCATTCAAGCTAACAGGAGAGAACACAAGTTGGGAGAGGGATGTGCAAACTTCCTGGTGCTGACTGCTCCAGCTGCTGCCATTGATCTGAAATGGATGCTGCGTGGCTGCTGCAGAGTCAAGCTGTTGGAAAGCCTCAGCTACATGACCATGGGGTGCTGTGGTCATGTGACAGGGACCTGATCAGAAGTAGGTGAAGCTCCTACTGCCTCTGTTTTGGTTCCAGGGCTTCCAACCCAGCTTAACTTTACCAGGGTTCCTGGCACAGTCCACTGCCCCGCATACTGTGAACCTTTTTCATTGATTTTTAATTTTATTCTATTTTTAAAGACTACAATAAACCTTTTTATGAAAGACTAGCATAAGATCAAAAACTCAGGTGACAGCAGATGTTGGCGAGGATGTGGAGAAAGAGGAACACTCCTCCATTGCTGGTGGGAATGCAAGTTGATACAACCTCTCTGGAAATCAGTTTGGCGGACCCTCAGAAAAGTGAACATAATACTACCTGAGGACCCAACTATTCCACTCCTGGGCATATACCCAGAAGATGCTCCAACATGTAATAAAAACACATGTTCCACTATTTTCATAGCAGCCATATTTATAATAGCCAGAAGCTGGAAACAACCCAGATGTCCCTCCACAGAGGAACGGATACAGAAAATGTGGTACATTTATACAATGGAATACTACTCAGCTATTAAAAACAATGACTTCATGAAATTGGTAGACAAATGGATGGATCTTGAAAATATCATCCTGAGTGAGGTAACGCAGTCACAAAAGAATGAACATGGGATGTATTCATTGTTAAGTTGTTATTAGCCCAAAAGTTTGAAATACACAAGAGTCACTTCATAGCAATCTCAGTACTGAGTGTGAGATCCCAGATGGAGGGCTTGGAGAAAGGACTGAAGGAGCTGAGGGAGTGTTCAGCCCCAGGGAGGTAGCAACAGTGGCAACTGGCCTGACCCCCTGATACTTCTGGAGACTGATCCACCAACTAAAGAATACGCATGGAGTGACCCATGGTGCTGGCCACAAATGCGGCAGAAGAGGGTCTTGTTATCCATCAGGGGGAGGAAAGGCCCTTGGGCCTGAGGGTGTTAGATCCCCCAGTATAGGAGAATGACAAGGAGGGAAGACAAGAGTGGGTGGGTGGGTGGGAGGGTGGGTTGGAGAATATCCCCATAGTGGCAGGGGGAGAGCGGAGGGAATGGGGAGATTCCAAAGGGAAGATCTGAAAAGGGGGAAACATTTTAAATGTAAATAAAATATGAAAAGAAAAAGAAAAAGAAAAAAAGGAAGAAAGAAAAAAAAAGAAAGACTAGCGTTATTTCTGTCTGGATATAAAATTTTCTCATCCTGTGTTCAGGACCTTATTGTTCCTTTTCTTTTGTTTTTGCTTTTGCTTTCTATTTCTTCTTCTTCTTCTTCTTCTTCTTCTTCTTCTTCTTCTTCTTCTT
>JADRCH010000064.1:5597663-5663532 GCA_019843965.1 Rhynchomys soricoides | reverse complement strand
TTCTTCTTCTTCTTCTTCTTCTTCTTCTTCTTCTTCTTCTTCTTCTTCTTCTTCTTCCTCCTCCTCCTCCCCCTAACCCCCTCCTCCTCCTCCTCCTCTTCCTCCTCTTCCTTCTCTTCTTCTTTTTCATTTATTTTAGTGAGTCACCTATACTGTTGGTTATTCTTTTCACAGTAATGTTAATGAATTTATTGAGCTGTCCATTTTCAAACTATCTTAGCCACATTTAGCACCATAATTTCTTTTCTGAAGTTGGTGCCTAGGGGCATGAAACAGATGTCTTACTTCATTCACTCTTCTTTTTAAAATTTTTTTTGAGTTCAGTACTAATTTTTAAAATGAAATACTTGAAGTCCTCATTCATATTTGAATCGTTTGAGTTGAATGAAATTTACTTACTGAAGTGTTGACATTTTAAAGATATTGTATTCTTGCTCTTTAGATATAATTTGGGAGTTTGGTATTGTTATATATTTTCTTGCTATTTTGCATATCTTATTCTGACTTAATCTCTATTATGAGGTTATTTCTAATGGTAATACTCCTCTTCAGGTTCAGTTCACAACCACTACTCTGATGAGAGAAAGCAACACACCAGTCACAACAACAACAATCAGATTTTTAGTTTCATAACTCTCAACTGGAGATAGCAACTCCATCATCAATGTTTGGAAAATAAAAGAACTATGATAGTTATTTAAAAGCTAAGCATTTACGTATTGTTAGAATGAAACTCCTTATAATTAATTTAAAAGAAGAAAGCATAAGGAAAAAGGGAACCACAAAGGAAAACAATGAATAGAAAAGTATGTGAGATTAACATGTAAGAAAAGATGCTGTTGCTGGAGAGATGGCTTATCAGTTAAGAGTGCTTGATGCTTTTGCTGAGGACCTATGCTTAGTTTACAGCACCCACATGAAGGTCTCACAACTACCTGTAGCTCCAGTTTTAGGGAACCTGGTACCTTCTTCTGAAGTCTGTGGGCACCTGCTTTCCTGAGAGAGCATAACTCATCCCAGCACAGACATATACAAATAAACAGAAAGCAAAAATTTTAAGAAGTAATACTGATGGTGATTATGATGTGTACAGAGAAAGGCAAAGCAATCAAATAAAACATTTCTTTCTTATTGAAAATAGGATAGAACCATCTCCCAAGGTTGATATTTGCAGTTTACCTTGGGTTGGGACGCAAGTGTTTACACCCACAAAGTCCAAATAAACTAAACCAGAAAGGATTGTTTGAAGGCTGAGCCTCATCTTGTCTGCCCAGCCAGAAAGAATGCATGTAGAGGAGTCATTCACAAATTGCTGCTATCAAGTTGCCTAATTAATGCACACCTCTTTCAAAGTCTCCTTCCGGCATACCATGTATGTTTCATGTAAGGATTTTTCAGGTACCAGTTGTTTTCCTTGATCACTGTAGCACTTTCATATTGTTCAAAGAATTCAGGCCAAAGCTGTTTTTCAAATGAAGCTTTAATTGATCTTTATAGGTCCTGGAATCATAGTTCTCTGCTTTAGCACCCCTTAAACACAGCATGTAGTAGTACAAATCTGAGTCCTCCTCTCTCAGCAGAGTTCATGGCATCCCTCACACACAACATGTAGTACTACAAATCTAAGTCCTCCTCTCTGAGCAGAGTTCAGGATTTAGTTGCACTGACATATTTCGCTTAGCTTTTCTCATTGGCTTGACAGTACTTTTCAAATAGATACGATGCTCCTCTTAATTGGAGGCCAAATATCAACCAGTTTCCTATGACTATACTGATTCTCAGGATGTTCTTATTGGCTAGAGAAGACAGGGGACGTTAAAAGATTTAAAATTTTAAAATATGTTGCCCTAGTTGCTCTTCAGATGAGAGGTTTTACTACATGTCATCTCTTAAGGTTATGCCCCAACATATATGAATAACCTGTACAGTGTCAATAAATTATTGTTATCACCTCCCAGTCTCATAGTATATAGACCTGTTTTGTTGGTTTGATTTTGTTATAAACTCAGGATAGAATAATGAAGCCTTCTTAAAATGGGAATCTTAAACTTCAGCTTGGTAGAGTTCAATTTGAGTACAATCAAATCCTTTTTCAATATTAGAAATAAAACTTCCTTAGAAAAGTTGATTTATTATAAAGTTACTTCTCTTTCTTTGACTTATTTTAATATATATGCATATATATTTTAATTATAAGATTATTAAAATGAGAAATATTGAAATAATCCTGTTGCATAAAATAAGATGCATAATATATATAGTTTGAAATTGGATCTGGTAACCTAGTAGTATTTCATAAAAATTATTTCATTCAAATTTTACTTTTATATTTACAAATATATTTTACTTTATTGAGCACCATAGTTCATATCTTCATGTTTTTATAAGCTAAAGCAATGGAAGGGTGATTATTCACATGCTGAATGACAGAATTATTCTATTATAAAGAAAACTGAATATGTGTGTTGGTTTGTTTTTGCTTAAAAACTCAGGATAGCATAAGGCACCCTTCTTTAATCCTTGATTTTCATAGTTCCTTCTTATACCATTGGTCATTGTATTATCATCTCCCCAAAGAGAACTTCCCAGCACTCTCATCCTGAAAACCATATCATATTCATGATTTACCCTGTCTTGTAAACACCTAATCACTATTTTAAAAACAATGTATATGTATATAGATAGATAAGTAGGCAGATAGATAGATAGATAGATAGATGAAAGACAGATAAATTAGTTATGCTTATTTATTTTCAGAGTTCAGATTTTATATCCTCATGTGTATAGTGACTCATAAATATACATATATAAGTTAAATGAAAACAAGGTCCTAATCTTTCTCCTTTGTTATTGTTTACTGTAAGCACAGAAGTCCTGAAATACACCAGAAATTCCATAAATATCTGTTAATTAAATATAACTTAAGTAAAGGAAAAAGTTACCAAGTAATGGTGGATTTTCTCACACAAAAATGAACAAAACCCTTTATACATTCTTCTGATAGAATATTAGACAGGCATAGGGACGTAGTTGTAAGCCTAGCATTATCACTCAAGAGCTGTGGCAGGAGAGTTGTGAATATGAGTACACCATGTGTTATTAGAGATTCTGTTTCCAAATCTAAAATTACAAGGTTGTTCTAAAAGGAAAGTTCTAAAAACTATTTATTTGAACAAAGCCATGTACTTGATTAACGCTACCAATGTGTATGTACCCACTTTCCCTCTGAAGGCTTTCCCAAGGTCGTGAAACACAGCAGATGTTGTAGGTTTGAACAGGCAAAGCCAGGAACTGGATCAAGCACAATGATTTTAATGTAATAGGTTTTTCACATTGACATCATACTGGTTCCTGGGCAGGTGGATGATTCTTCTATGGGGCTTGAATGTCTTTACAAGCACTTGGGAGGCAGAGACAGGCGGATTTCTGAGTTCAAGGCCAGCCTGGTCTACACAGTGAGTTCCAGGACAGTCAGGGCTATACAGAGAAACCCTGTCTCGAAAAAACAAAACAAACAAACAAACAAACAAACAAAAAAAGATATTTCTAGTCCTGTTAATCTAATTTGCATTTATAAGCTCTTTATCTTCCAAGTATATGATATAGTATATACATCTTTTCAACAAAGTCAAGTGGAGGGAGCTACTGACTGGTTGACTTTAGCATCAAGTGTTGTCTGTGTGATATAATATGGGTAAAGTATGATAATATATATCATAAACTTCCATCTCATGGAAGTCACATGCTTCCATAATTACAGTCCACATAGAGATAACTTCAAGACCTACATTTTGTCTCAATTCATTAAGCAGTTCCAATAAACACAGAGAAAGAGTGACTACTGTATAAATTTGAATTTTCATCATTTCATTGTACTGAATGGTTAATCTTTAATAATCAGATCATTGTAACTGTTAGTCTTTCTCTTTCATAATCACACCCCAATGATAAATTGTGCCAGATAATGAGTAAAAGATGCAAATAACATCCCCTCAATAGGAAACTTTCATATTGGTGTTCAGTTCAAAGTGGGCAGCAGGAAAGAGGGTGTGAGGGCTTGTATTAGTCAGACTTAGCACTGTGAATGGACACCTAATATAAGTAACTTATAAGAATGAATCATTTATTTTGGATCACAGAATCAGAAGCTTTATGGCACAGTCCTTGGCTCTATTACTTCTGCACCTTTTGTAAGGCTGAACCTCATATAGCTTATTATGAACGGGATGAAGAGACTCAATGGGAGACAGTACCTAGGCAAGACACTGGCACAAGGAAAAACACAGTGATATAGTATTTCCTAAAGAGTGGTCCCATATTCTGCTTTTTCCAGATCACCCCTAAACAGCATCAAGGGTTGTACAATGTCTTCCACGGGGAGCTTGTGTGAGATACTTCGCATAAACTGTAATGTCCTAACCCTGTCCATCAATAACTGATGCTTATGTTTTCATTCAGAGGCATCTTGTGAATCTCAAAGTATAGTAACTGTTATAAATGTTTCAAAATCGCAGGACCAGTGTGTCTTCTAAGACTTAAAATACTCTTTTCTCTCATAGGGCAACAACTAAAATTACCTATTTCTTATGCCTTAAAGCACATTGTATATCTTCTCATTGTAAGAAAATAGGGTGGAAGTCTGGGATAAAGCAAACAGGAGACCTGGAACACCACATAGTAAATTTAGATCCAAGGTCAAGCATTTGGACCACTTGGGGCATAAAGTAAGCTGTGAATTCTACAAGAGCTTCAGCAGCCCATTCTTTTTGGTTACAGCCCACTTGACCTCTCTGTTGGTCCAGCTCTACTCATTTTCTCCAGCATCACTCCAGATGCCCTTAGATAAGAGAACTTTATATCAAAGATAGCAGAAACAACAGAGCCAAGGGACTGTAACATGAAGCTTCTGAATGTGTGATCCAAAATAAATGATTCTCTTTTATGTTACTTATATTAGCTGTCCAGTCACAGTAATGTGTCTGTATTCTTGGCAACTGTAACTTGCTAGGGTCTTGACTTTGTCTGCTGCACTTCTGTAGCATCATATACTACTTTCTCCCAAGCTACCTACCATGGAGTCTGACAATTGTACATATTGTAAGACCTCTGGTCTTCTGAAAGTTTTGAATGAAGTTCCTTGAAACTGTGAAGGAAATTTCCTAGAAAAAAGGCACATGTGGTATTGAATATTTTATAGGGTGATTAACTTATTAGAGCTCAAAGATGTAGAGTTGTTGGAACGTTGCAGGTTCAAAGCCTAATTACAATTTATCTTGCTCTACCTTTTAATAGTCATCACTTGCCCAACTGACCGCTTGGAGTGATACCTTTTGCAATGTATTGACATAGTGTTCTACTTGGTTCCAACAACTCAGAAGAAGGATGTCATCAGAGTATTTAAGGCTTATAGCTAAGGATTCCCAGCTTACCTATACCCACAATTCTGATGTTTCCAACAATGTATTTGAGAAGGGTCTTGACTTATGCTTTTCTTTGATCTATTCCAGAAAGTTCAAGAAATAATAACTATATTAGAAGATAAAATTTGGATAACTAAGTCTGTGATCTAGACCATGGTTACTCATATTTGGCAATAGAATGAGCTATAAATTCTATTTCTTTTGATATAAAGTTTTTATTTTAATTCTATGCTAGTTTATTTCTTTCTTTAATTTTTTATTTGTTTGTTTGTTTGTTTGGTTGGTTGGTTGGTTAATTGCATTAACAGTTATGAGATCCAAATATGGACTCTCCAGAATGATTTACTTCATACGAGCAGACTCACTTATATCAGAGGCAGGTATTAGCCAGATTATTGTGTGCAAGTATCCTTGCTGCCTCCATTCTTGTGTGTTTTTTATTTATTTCTGGGTTTTAGCTCTTTTAGAGGAATTTTAGTCCAGCAACATAACTGCTCTGGCAAGGCATCACATTGAAAAATATGATCTGGGGGAAAAAAAAAAAGGCCTTGCACAAACCTTTAATCCCAGTACTTGGGAGGCAGAGGCAGGAGGATTTCTGAGTTCGAGGCCAGCCTGGTCTACAGAGTGAGTTCCAGGACACCCAGGGCTACACAGAGTAACCTTGTCTTGAAAAACATATATATATATATGAATGAATGATCTGGCTAGAATGAATGTAAGCCACACCCTTTCAATACCTATGGCTTAAATACTCACTTTTAATACCTCTGACTGGAATGTAGACACGCCTTTAGTACACATCTTTAATCCCAAACAATGAGATCTAATTGAGAAACAGAAAAAGTCACTAATTAAGAAAGATTTGACAGAATAAGTCAGAGACAGGCAATGCCCAACTCTCACAAGAATAGGCAGTAAAGACAGCCTACTTATAGAGTAGTGAGGGAGAGGCAATTCAATCCAGCTCAAGTCACAGCAGTTCAGTTTGGTGTAGTTCAATTGAGTGCAGTTGAGCTCAATTTAGTACAGAGCAGGGCAATTCATTTCAGAGCAGTTCAATTCAATTTACAGAATTCAGAGGCAGTATTTCAAAGCAGAACAACTTAGTCAGAAGCCAAGGGAAGCCAATTTGCATCAGTCAGCTTGGAGAGGATTTTGAGGCAGAACAGCTGAGTTGAACCATCCATCCAAAGTTCAGAATGAACTAGGAAGCATGAGTTTCTTCAGCAGTAAGTTTTTAAAAGGTGAAATATTCTAATCCTAGCAAAGTGAGGCTGAAAGCCATAGCCTTCAAGATTTGGGCTAGCAGAAAATTAGATTGTATGGAGGCTAGAAGCTTCCAGGCCAAGGCCCAAAGATAGATAGAAACACTCTGGGCTCAGCTCAAGCTGAGTATTTCCACAGCTTTGGTAGGGCTTTCATCTAATCACTTTATCTAAGAAAATAAAAGTGACATGACAGTTACAATTAGAAGCTATTCCTTGATTTGACTGATGATCCATTTGTTTATTCTGAGTTTGTTTTAGAGTCTTCTGTGTTAAATATATTTGGCTTTCTTTCAAAGTATTTGGCATAAGATGTCCATTTTATTTCCTTTGAAAGCAGTTTGGTGTATGACTATTCTGTTCATGAAGTTTCTGGCATTCAGTCTTTTTTCTCTAGAGACTCTTCCAATATTTAATTGAAAAAGAATAAAATGTTTGGAAAATGTATTTGGAATTATAGATGTCTTTATTTTGATAAGTATGTTACTCAACTTGTACTTTTTAAAAAATTTTGAAAATCTAAATAAAGATAATGTGGCTTTATATCTCCTCCTAAGACGTGACATTTATTACCTGTTAATCTGTTTATTTTATACACTTAACTGGACATCCTAGTCAAGAGAATAAAAATAATTTTATATATAATCAGCTTGCTTCAGCTGGAATCTAATAACAGGTGAAGAGAAAATTGATAAAATTGGCAATTTACATATTAGCAAGATCTCTAGAAATAACCAAGTTTAAAGATTATTTAAAATAATCAGAAACTTAATGTAAAATTTAAATTCTGCCCTTTAATGTCAATACCCATACTTGAATATATCTTGCTTTCTCCTTGAATGTCTCTCTTCTAATCCTTATTCTTAAATGTATATTAAAACATCTGTAATAAAATTCCCAACTTTGTTTCCAACTGGCTAAGTATAATTCACTCTGTCAAGTACTAGTCTGGCCCAAGTCAAAGTCGATAAAATATTATGGGAACTCATCAGACTGCCGACGGTCACATTATTGAACCATGTCTCCATCCCTTATGTGTAGGAAGACATAATAGACATCGGAGTTGGATGAAGAGTGAAAAGGGGTGAAGATCAGGTATGGGGAGAACAGGGGCAAGAGAGGTCTGGGAGAGAGAATAAAAATTAGTGGGGATACATCTCTTGGACATACAAGAAGTTTGGGACTCCCAGGAGTCTATGAAAATGACCCTAGCTGAGACTCCTAGCAACTAGGGCTATGGAAACTAAACTGACTACTTCTTGTTGCCAGGGGGACGACCAGTGGAAGTACAGGGATACCAACCCACCCACAGTATCTTCTACTCAAAATTTTTCCTGCCTTAAGATATGTGCAGGGATAAAATTAGAACAAAGATTGAGGGAATGTCCAACCAGTGGCTGACCCAACTTGAGACATATCCCGACATGATTAATAATACTCTGCTATGCTTACAGACAGAAACCTAGCATACATTCTTCTAAAAAGCTTCAGCCAGAGCTGATGGAAACAGATGCAGAAATCCTACCCAAACAATAGGCAGAACTGAGGATGTCTTGTGGAAGAATTGGGAAAAGGAATGAGGGACATGGAAGGGTCAAAAACACAACAAAAACCTACATTGTCAACTAACCAGGTCCCATGTGGACTTACAGAGACTGAACCATGAACAAAGAACATGCATCGGCTGGACCAATGCCAGCTACACATTTGTAGCTTGATCTTCTAACAGTTGAAGCTGGGGCTGTCTCTGAATCTGTTGCCTGCCTTTAGATACCATTTCCCTAGCAGGGCTACCTTGTTGGGCCTTAGTGGAAAATGATATGCTTAGTTCTGCTGCAACTTTATGTACAATGGTGGGTTGGTACCTATGAAGGTCTTTCCCTTATCTGATGAGACAGAGGTTTTTTTTTATGCCCAGTATCATCTATAATTGATTTGTACATAGAAAATCATATGAAATTTTACTATTCATTTTATTTTTGTCCTTGTTGGAATTTTGTAATTCCTCCCTTTTCTTCAAGCCCAGATATTGTTCTTCTCCTTGATCCATTCTGTTAGTGAGACGTTCCAAGGAGCTTTGTAATTGACTTATGCTTTTTTCCTTACAGAATTTCAGGTTAGATTTTTCTTCACTACTTGTATTTTTTTAAATCAGATTTTATTATGTTACATCCCCTTTCTCACTTTATTCAGTTGTTTGTATTCTTAGTCTGGTAAGTATGCTTAGGTATACTTTTCCTCTCACTATTTGTGAAGGAAGTTATTTTTTTGCTAAAATATGTGTTTGGGGCACAATTTTAAAGATCAGTAGGATGTATCTATGTCATTTTAATGAAAGCTCTCTATTCTAATAAATTGTTATACATATATAAGTTTTGTTGATGATGCAGTGTTTTTTGGATGGGTTTTGTAATGTTGCCTGCTTTTTGCTTTCTGCTCAGGATTACATTGCCCAGTTAAGCTTGGGATGTATTTGGTCTTGTTTCATTTACTTGTATAAAGAATATTATTTGAATTTTGATGTAGATTAAATTATTATGTCCATAGAATTTCTGCTGGACCCTTTAGTACAGGATGGTATCATCTTCAAAGAGTAATAATTTTGTTTTTTACTTTATTATTTCTTTCCATTGAGTATATGGGCAGCACTAATTCAACTTAGTGAGTTATATTTAAAATAAAAGCATAATGTTGGGAGATAAACATGTTGTGGAAAATGGGAATGGTATCATGGAGAAATGGGATTGGCTCTAATTGTATTTCACTGAAAAATTATGAATTTTTCAAGAATAAAGAAAAGGTATTTTTTAAATTATTTTGAGGTTATAATATATTGACACTATTTTTTCTTTCCATTTCTCCTTAAAATTTAAGAACTATTCTTCACTGTTTATCCACTCATATATGTATATATACATATATACATATATTCATCCTGAATATAATCTGCTCAGTCTGTATACTGTTACTTTTGTGTATGTTTTTAGGGATGGCTATTTGGCACTTGAAAGTCAACTGGTACGCTTGATGTGCTCCTAGTTGGGTAAGATAACCTCTCCCACTTCCAGTTTACCTCAGCTGCCTATAGTTCTTGCATAGGCTTGAGTTTTCATGGGTGTTTTCCTATTTACTTTGGCATGTCTACTGTTGTAGTACTTGCTTAGCTAACATTTGAACAGTTGTGTTGGTAAGACATTGTGGGTATAGCTTCCAACATTACTAGACAAAAAAATCTCACAGCAGACTCTCAGATCCTGTGGCTCTTATAATATATTGATCATGTCCTCTGCAATGTTTTCTGAGCCTTAGAAATGAAGCTGATTTTAAATATAGCTACTGGGACTGGACTTCACAACTCTGTATTTTAATTGAGTGTAATTTCTGTAGTGGTCAATATATATTACAAAAAAAATTTTCTTTGATGAGAGATGAAGAGTATACTTATCTGTGGGAATAAGTAGAAAAACTATTCTTAAACTGAATATGCCACAAGAAACACTCAACTCTGTAGCAACATAATGGGAAACAAGCTCAGTTTTTAGAGGAATGGTTCATGTATTATCATCTCTACATTTCTCCCTAAGCAGCTATGAAGAAGTCATTTCTTTTCAGAGATATAGATTGGTCATATCCGAAAATGAGGTAACAGTATCTCCCTCTTTCATGAGGCAGAAACAAGTAATAGAAAAGAACATTGCAACCAGAAAGCTCATGCCAGAGCATGCCAGCCTAGAGTATGACTGCCACGCTCATTAATTACAAATTATATTACATGTGCTTAACAAAAACTTATTTTCACTTATAAAGCTAACATGACCTCTATGAAAAACTGAATGGTGGGATAAATACATGTTCATAAAAGATTATAATCTAGTGCTAAATATACACATAGAAATTAATCACTATTTCCAAATTTTAAATACAATGATTTGACAATGCCAAGGATTGGATTAGGACTAGGAAAACATTTTACAGGAAAACAGAAAGGAATTTGAATACTAGAATGAGTAGTATTTGGGTAGAGCACAGACATTCAGAGTGATTGGCTAGTTCACCGAATCTATCCTACTCATCTCAGTCCAGTGTATGAGACAAAACAGCAACTAATATATCTTGGGCCGGGACCCCTGGCTGCCCTGCTGAGGTCAGTGATAAAGAGTTTATCAATGTATCCGAGGGATGTCCTGATGGCAGAGGAGGTGGAGAAAAAAATGTCAAGAGACATTCAGAGACCTCCTGACCACAATGCCAAGCAATGAAGGTGGGGATAGATGATTTGCTTGAAGCCTAACTTCTCAGGTAGGCCATAGAAACACAAGGCCTACCTGTCACCAGGCAGCAAAGCTCAGTTAAGTGGAAATATTGAGAGACCTACCCACTGCCATGCCAAGAGGCACAGGCTGGGAAAGATACCCAAATATCTGCCTGCTATGGAAAGCCATAGACACACAGAAGACTACCTGGCACTGTGCCAAGCTGGTTGTAGACACCTAGAGGACTGTTTTCAACCACAGCATGAGGCACAGACAGACAAGGTCACCTAGATGTCCCATCTGCAGTGGAAATCACTGTAATGTACAAGTATGTGATTGACAGATAGAAAAGAAAGAGAAGCAGAACCCTTTGAGCCTTGTGAAGGGAGATGCAACTGGAGAGGAGAGGGAGGAGAAAAACAGCCTGTTGTGGGTAGCCAGTTCCACCTCCTGAAGCCATAGTGAAGTCTTACCCTGCGATAACATTGGGGGCCATGTCTGAGACCCTTACTATGCAGCTTCTGTGACTCATATTACCATAAAGACCATGTTGTGGTCTGGGTAGCCTCCTGATACCACGTGGATGTTTAGGGATTGTGCTCAATTGGCCCATTCTTCACTGGCTACTGTGCTCTTGAGAGCTGGCCCCATCTTGGGAGTACAGGCCCTATACCTCACCTGAGCAGCACAATGGGACTAGCCCAGGTGGCTGGGGCTCAGGTGAACTTGCCCCCAGAGCAAGAACATGGGAGTGTTGTGCTGCCACTCTTCTGCCATGAATTGTGCAGGCCTAACATGAGAAGCACACTAGAGATAGCCCTAGTGGCAGGAGGTTGGGTGATGGGGATGGTGGTGAACCAACCATGAGGGTGTGAGTACAGGAGATCTGCCCTGATACTCATCTGCTGTAAGATGGTCTGGGTACAGGAGCAATGCTCTGTAGTATTATTTTAATAAATCCTGGCATGAGGTTGCTACTCACCTTAATGGTTTATGTTCCCAAATGAAAGACATATACAGCCTTTATATTTTAATATGCCTTAAGCAGGACAATAGCTGGGCAACTGCCTAGCCTCCATGTTGTTAGAATCTACCTCCTACCCATAACTCCAAGTTATTATTTACTAATTTTTGTGTTCCATTTTGGCTGCTCTTGACCCAATTGAAAAGCCCTTTGGGCCACATGTTCTTGTCCCCTTTACATGGCTGCTTTGTTTCTCCCTCCTGCATGTTATCACCCTTCCATGGTGCCTCCATGTCCCACTCATTCCTCCTCCTCATGTCCCCAAGCCCAGGAACCCTAAAACCTGCCTATATCTCTCCTCCTGAGCTATTAGCTGCTGACATCATTATTTACCAATCAGAATTAAGTGGGGCAGGTTTCAAGAAGCTATGTGCAGACCCTCTCTACAAACAGTTTAGGAGACCCAATTAACATTAGAATATAAGCAACTATAATGCCCTCTCTTCCTTTAAGCCTCTTGCCACCTGAGAAGTCAGTAGAGATGACCCCAGCCAGGGTCATGAGAGTGGATGAGCTGGCTTTGCCCCTTGCCAGCTGCAGCGCTTGGGAGAGTGGTCCCTGCACCTAGCCTTGGCAGCACAGTAGAGCAGACCGTATTGGAGAGTACACAGTTGAGTTAGTCAGGAGGAAATTAGCCTAGAAGAGCTGGCCCTGCCACTGATCTGATGGTTGACCCTAGGTAGAGTAGGTGAGGTGGTAAAGTCCTTCCCCCTCCCTACCTGCTGTAGTCAGAGCTATCCCTGAGTGCATGAGAGCAGAAAAGCTGGTTCTGTCCCTCTGTAGTGGGAGAGCAAGCCCTGCACCTCACCTTGGCAGCACCGTGGAGCTGGTCCTGATAGAGAAGGCAAGGTGAAGTAAGCTCTAAGTTTGTAAGAGCTGGCCCAGCCCCTTGCTGACTGCAGCACTTAGGATAGTGGGCCCTACATCTAACTGGGCAGCACAGTGGAGTTGACTCTAGAGGCATGGGTATGGGTGACCCAATCCTGAAGTCCTGAGAGCAAGAGTGCTGACTCTTGCAGGGGTGAGGTGGGGGAGTCATAGGGTAACTTGACAGCAGTAGTGTTAAAGAGCTCCCATGGTGGTATAGATAAGGGAAAGCAAGCAGGCTGAACTGCTCAACTACCACCCAGGCCCAGATGGACAGCTTTAAGTTGGCTCAAGACAAAATCAACAACATTTGTGAACTGTTGGGGTTCATGAAAGGATCTGTTCTGCTGATCCAAAGCTGCAGGATCTCCACAAAACAGAGCAACAACAAGATAAACAGGAAAGTCCCAGTAAGGAACCAATATTGAGGGTGTCACAGAATCAAGAATCCTCAAAGGAGACCAATGACTCACTTCATTGAACATTTGCAAGTAAAAAATGTGTGGACTGAGGGGTATATTTTAGGATATACTGTATCACAAGACAGCTTTTGTTTCAAGTGGCTTCATGTTTTGTTTATTTTATTTAGTCATTGATTAGTATATACATTATTTCGGGGGAGATGGCAAGGGAAGTGGGCAGATATAAGGAGATGACAGATGACGAGGATTTGAATAGATATGGTTAAACTCACAAAGAAACAAAAAAACATTTTTAAAAACAAAAAAACAAAACAACAACATATTAACTACATTTCAGAAAATTTGCTTACTGTGTAACTAACCATAATGATATCGTAACAACATACCTGCTGGCTATGAGCAGCCCTGTGTTAGATATGGCCCAGATGGGTGAAGAGACATGGTAAGGCGAGGTTCAAGGTTCTGAAACACAGTGCCAGGTAAAATATAAATTATGGTGTTCAAGCTCTGCCAAGAAAAGAATGGCAGGAGGAGTGAGATATTTAACTTATCTCTCTGGGACTTCTAACATGCTTAGCCTTTCAGATGCCACCTGTGGCAAGTCTCACACTTCACAAGGATTTCCATACCTTTTTGGAGCCTTGAGACTATATGCCAATTTTAGGTAGCTTCTTAGAAAGAAAAAGAATAGATCTGATCATAGTACCTTCCTTATTAATTAGAGATAATTCCTTTTTTCATCTTTCACCATAAAACATTTTTTAAAAGGAAAGTGGAGCTCTACACATAAATGATGTAGTGCATGACTGTTGGGTGAAAAGTCTTGAAAATATGTCAGAAATTTTACAAATAGAACAGTACTCCACTGAGGCATGACCCCATTAGCCATTTAATGAGATTCAGGGTATAGAAAGAAGGGCTCTGAGAATGAATTCTGTTATGTAGCTGTGCCAGTCATGCCTAGGATGGGTACAGAAGTTATTAACAACCCTGACAGGGGTATTTTTCCCAGAACATTCTGGTGTCCATTTGCTTTACCATTTTACATAAGTGGCATGTCAAAACCAATCACGAGATCCTGAACTCAGACATTTCTTCTTTGATTGGCATCTCTAGAACATTTGTTGAACTCTGCTCGTTCTTGGCCCTCAACAACACTAAGATCAGACTAACTAAAAACGTAAGTAAGTTATGTAAAGGATTTCCTCAAATTAGCTCATAACAGTACATGTATTCATACATATCATTTTTCAATACACTACCACTAGGCAGTTCATGTCTCAATAAGCTTGACAGCCAGGACTCAGTAGCTTTGTTATAACCATTCACAGATCTTTTACAGGAATGTTTTCTCTGAACTATGTCTAATATAATAGTGTCACTAAAATATATCAAATATCAGAATCCTCCTATATTTTTAATCTTGATTTCTATTCATGACAACTTGATAATGTAGTAATCTTTCTACTAGAGGTAATTTTGTGAACAGATATCAGACTGTATATTGTTCAAGTCCTTTCTCAAATCTAATCTATAGACTTCAGTCTCAGACTGTATGTATCTAGAAGGTAGGAAAGTTTTAATCTTTAACACAGATTACTAATAGAACCACGAAGATGCAGAAAATGGACTCAAAAGCACAAAAAATGAGGTAGAAGGTCATGACAGAGAAGAAAGAGGAGAATGTGGTTTTGGCTGTATCTCTGGAACATACTGAGGAAACATCTACTCAAACTTCATTCTTCTCACTTCAAAACACTTTTCATATATGAGCCTTGTTAAAAAGGAGAGCAAATAAAAAACTGAAAGTACAAATTATATTTATTCCTTCCTTTGACATCTTACTACATACTCAGCCCATAGATATAAACTTTTTGTATGATGAATTATTCTAGATCTAATCATAATCATCTTATAGTTATTAGACCCAGATACAACATTTTTACAAATGGGTCTCTAGGTCCCAAATATCTGCCAATGTACAAATACCAGTTTCCCATGATGTTTGGGTATATCTAAGGGATATGGCCATTCTCTAACCCACAGCCTCTTCATATCAGCCTTAGAAAGGCTATGATGAATAGACAGAGTCTATGTTTCCAGAGTTTTGCAAAACCTCTTGTTAAAAATCAACTTTTTTCCTTGTCTGCACCAGGAGGAAGTTTCCTTATCACATGTACCTCACCCACACAGGATAGACAAACAGAGGGAGATAATGCAAGGCACTTGGATGGAGAAAACCACAGGTGTGCTTGTGTAGAAGTAGAGGGGCCCTCCCCTTAGTACCGCCTCCCTGAATTGGGGTATAAAGGCGGGCTTTCCCCCAGTGCTCACTACCTTCTGCCAAAATGAATTCACTCCTGTTCCTGGCCCTTGTGGGAGCTGCTGGTGAGTTTCACGTCTTAACCCAAGTCTTGGTCTTCCTTCTCCTAGAAGCTATGAATCCCATCATCAAGGTGGCTCTTCACTCCATCTATATTCCAAAGCCCTCTTTCTTCTTCCAGCAGCTGTTCTACTTCCAATCTTTCAAGCTTCTCTGTAAGCCTAAAGATTATAAACTCTTCTCCTCTCATTTATTTAGTGATCAGAGAATATAGAAATAGGAAGGCATCTGGAGGGTACAAGAAATTAACCTGTAGGGGCCCAAAAGCTTAGAAATAGCTCAGCCCCAGTTGTTTTTTTACAGTGGAAAGGCTAAGTTGGAAGTTAAAATCCATTAAACTGGAGACTATTGTCCTAAAATTCTTAGCTTAGGTGCTTGGGACAATGACTCATAGTAGGAGGGACATTTTGTAATATATATATTTTTAAAATACTCAAATGACTGTAAGACCTATAAACATGCAATCAGATACAAAAAACCAATGATCTTTAACAATAACAGTATATCTCTCTGTCCTTTACAAGGACTGCTCTCCATTTTTCTTAAAATACAGACTTAAGCTGTAAAAGCCCATGAGTACATAAAGCTCTACATACCCAGAATATTATCCAAGATATTTCCAAACACAGAAAACACTTTAAAATCTCTGATAGCCAAAAAGGATCAAAGAATGAAGAACTTGATATCAAAAGAAGTAGAGTATAAGACACCCAATTCTGCACCCTATTCCTGCATATAGAGAGCGTCATTTGCTCTGTCTAAGGGAACCCATCAGAATGAAATCACCAATAGAGTAACTTCCTATTGTCCTGTAGTGCTGTGTAGTTCGGTACAGTGTTAGACAAACTGTCCTATGCCTACAAGAAATACAGTACTACCTCCTTCCCTTCTCTTCTTGCATTCATTAAGAACCCCTGGTTAGCTGAAATATGAGGGCTCCACCTTCCAACACCTTGAGGAATTGTCTTCTCAATGGTCTTCTTGTGTTTATTTAAGTTGCTTTCCCTGTGGATGATGATGACAAGATCGTTGGAGGCTACACCTGTCAAGAGAACTCTGTTCCTTACCAGGTGTCTCTGAACTCTGGCTACCACTTCTGTGGAGGTTCCCTCATCAGTGACCAGTGGGTGGTGTCTGCAGCTCATTGCTACAAGTCGTAAGTGATGGGAACTGACTATACAGAACACACATGTGAATTTTCTAAGGGCAGAGTTTAAGATCAGGAAAGAAATGACCTGATATGGTGAATGAGAATAGTCAGAGGAAAGAAATTACTTATTTCATAAGTTTGGAGAGAATAAGAGTACAGAACAGGAAGCCCTCCACACCCATACATCATCCAAAATACCTCAAGTGTATAGATGAAGAAAGCAAGGAAAGGTGATTATAGGATACAAAGAATCAAACGTGAAGTCACACGAAGACTTTCAGAAATAGCAATCTTGAGTCTTATACCATGGTGATAAACTCAGAGTTTTCAGGAAGTGTGGAAAATCTGCAGATATTTAAAAATTCATGTGCCTTACTATAAAGAGGGAACTGAAAGCCAGTTTGTATACCAGATGGTGTCAGCCTGAACACGCATCAGAATCAGCCAGATTATAATTTGGACAGTGTAAGGGAAAAACACAGTGAGTAAATTCACAGCAAGTTGGGAGATTCCACAGTTGCATGGATAGAGCTATTATTACACACTTGACTAGATTAAGGAAACAACACTTTCTAAGAAGAGAGCGTTTAGTATGGTTTATACTTTGCAAAGTCACAGAAGAAGAATGAATATATAAGGAACTATTTTGTTATAAAGGGTGGAGGGACAGGAGCTTCATGAGCAGTCTACAACTGCAGTCTGTCACCGCAATCATATCACCTGTATTTGAAACAGAAAGGAATCAGGTCTCATGATGTCAATTGCCCTCTGTCATTTTAGTAATATTAAACCAGGCTCCTCCGCATTCCAAGAGGATTAAGCAAAAAGTTCTGAACAACTCTGACCTATTGGTAATAATGGAGATGAAGACTATAACAGACTTCTCTTCCCAACAGCCGCATCCAAGTGAGACTGGGAGAACACAACATTAATGTCCTGGAGGGCAATGAGCAGTTTGTCAATGCTGCCAAGATCATCAAGCATCCTAACTTTAGTGGGAGGACTCTGAACAATGACATCATGCTGATCAAGCTCTCTTCCCCTGTGACCCTTAATGCCCGAGTGGCCACTGTGGCTCTGCCCCGCTCCTGTGCACCTGCTGGCACTCAGTGCCTCATCTCTGGCTGGGGCAACACCTTGAGCAGCGGTGGTAAGTAGGAAAATTCACCTACTTCCTTTTTAACTTTCCAGAAGCAAGTGAGGTTCTACACTGAAACAATTGGCTTCAAAGATGCAAAACCATGGCAAATACCCAATAACACCAAGTTCTGTAGTGGGTACAAAACATATTTGCATACTAAATGATCTTATTCCCAGCATGTAAACAGAGCAGATGAAGAATGTTCTATTATTACTTCCAGGAAGGACATCACTAATGACTATTCTGGGATCTAATTTTCTTCTTGGTCCTTAACATCTTGAAGCATGTTCCAGAGTTCATAGAGTTGTCTCAATTGGAATGCTGATGGCTAGCCTAGTCTGAATCACATTTCTTTCTTATCATTTCCTCAAAGTGAACAACCCAGACCTGCTTCAGTGCCTGGATGCCCCAGTGCTGCCTCAGGCTAAATGTGAGGCCTCCTATCCTGGAAAGATCACCAATAACATGATCTGTGTTGGCTTCCTGGAGGGAGGCAAAGATTCCTGCCAGGTAATTGCTTTCATTCTCACAAAAATCATTTGTTTTCCTAGGATTGGGGTTGGAATGCCCAAGTGTATGAGGCAGGAGGTTTCCTGTAGTGGTTCCATGGAAAAGTGAAGAGGGTTCTTCTGAAGGTTACTTCTACATGTCAGCAAGAATTCAGGATGGGCTAACAAAGGGAGGCAAAGCATGGCTAGAATGGCATCTTCAGGTCAGAGTAGTGTGGTCCTTTTTTCGTAAGACTCTTCCTTCAGTGCTCTATTTCTCCCTTTCAGGGTGACTCTGGTGGCCCTGTGGTCTGCAATGGAGAACTCCAGGGCATTGTCTCCTGGGGCTATGGCTGTGCCCAGAAGGACAACCCTGGTGTGTACACCAAGGTCTGCAACTATGTGGACTGGATTCAGAAAACCATTGCTGCAAACTAAGCATCCTTAATCCCTTTGAAGTCATTATACCAATAAAGTGAATTTTTCCTTACTTTCTGTGTCTCTGATCTCTTTATCCTTTTGTCTGTGGGAAATACATTCCTACTTGAAGTCGCTTCTCTTTACCTTAGGAATGTTGTTAGCAACCTACTTCTCCAAATATGTTACATGGAATAATATTTCTGCAGCAGTTTAACAGAAAAAATTAAATGATAGAAGGATTACAGGTTTTTATTTTAGAAAGCCATATATCAGTAAGATGAGACTAAAAATGTTCTTAATAGTCTTTTATTATCACATGTGATGTTTAATTGATCCCTTTCCCCTTTCCCAAGCACATATGTTTTTAAGAAATAAATAACATATTTTAAATGGGAGATTTTGGATGAAAGTTCCTTTTAAATTGACTTGATTCATAGGCACCATGTCTTGGTGGGACTGTTGGTTGCCTCCTTCCTTTGGAGGCTTGCATAGTACCTTCTATTATCATGAAAGCTAATCCTCAGAGAGAAGGCATTAAAGTCAGGTCAGCTCAGGCCCCTTATAAATCTTTATGCAAAAATACTCAATAAAATACGGCCAGCTAGATCCAGTATCATATCAAAAACATCATCCATCCTGATTAAGTAGGTAGGCTTCATTCCAGGTATGCAAACGTTGTTCAATATTTGAAAAGAGTTCAATATAATGTACCATTCTCACTTAGATTTGTCTTTTTCTCTGTGACTAAGGATATCACAAGTTTTTCAAGTTCTTTATACTTGTGTGGTTCTGAAAACTAAAAGATGTTGCTTTAATATCATAGAAGGATAGGGATGGTAGATAGAATTGTGTTTGGCACAATCTCTTTTTGTTTCTCAGAAAAAGATGCTGTACAGGGGCTCAGGTGAAGGACTGCAGTGTAGATTTCTCTTCATTGTTATATATCTAGTGTTACAAAACTAAGAGGTCATTTGAAGCCCTCTTCATCCACTGTGTCATTGGTCACACAAATGGAATTTCTAATCCCCATTTCTTTTTGAAAGGACACTGTACTGTTGCATTTCAACCAATAAGGTCACTATCTGTTGTCTAAACCTTCGCAGTGCGGTTCTGAGACTTGGGAGATTCATTCTCTTGATTTCAACTTCAAACACAATGAGTCATAATCTAGACCATGACACATTGCAGTCTATATTTTAATAACTCCTTAGTATCTTTTTCATCCACACTCAAGATTGAAAGCCCATTTCAGAGACAGTATTACTCATCCTCTAATAGAGTATAAAAATGACAAGTGAAGAAAATGAGTAATAAAGCCATCTTCAGCTGTATTTTTGAAAACTCCGATAAAATTTTTTGCTCTAGGACTCAGGTACCAGTTGTGAAAACAATTGCCTTCTTCCCCCTTGGTTTTTATAAAGAGAAAACAAACCCTTTTTCCTTTCAAGATGTACTCTTTTTGTATTTCATATTTACTTGTTTGATTGTTTAAATATTTAATCACTTGTTTATTTATTACTTGGACTCCTACTCAGATCTAACACCCTCTGATGTAGAAATTGACCCTCAATTCTCTGTGTATAGTGAACTTAGGTGAAGTGGAAAGTTTTTTAAAATCTTACTGATTGTCCACCTCTACCAGTCCCCCTTCTTCTAAGGAGATTTACCTCATGCCCCCATAATTTCTCTATAACTAGCTTCTGTGGCTAGATATATTGTGTCTTAAAGTAACAGTTACTATTACCAGATAATCAAATATATGTTATGTTTTTCTTTTTTCAGTCTTGTTTACCTCACTCATGATGTTTTTTTCCTTTCTATCCATTTACCTCCAAATTTCATGGTTTTTAAACACCTAAATTATATTACTTTATATAAATATACATTTTCTTGATCCATAAATCCATTGATTAACACCTAGATTATTTTTAATTTTACTATATGAATAGATGAATGAATGGCAATGAACATGGTTGAAAATATACATCTATAGTAGGAAGAATAATCCTTTTGGTATGTGTCCAAGAATGGTATTGCTGCATATTGATACAAATAAATTCCCACCTTACAGAGGAAGTGTCACACTGCTTTTCACAGCGGCTGTATGAATTTGCACTCCAGTTGGCAATGGATGAGTTTACCCTTTACTATAGCTTTACTTGTAAATGTTTATTGAAATGACTCAATAGTTTCATTAAAGAACTCTGACTTCTACTACACTATCATTTTGGATCCTCACTAGGTCTCCTCTTGAATATTCTCTTGTTGCCCTGCATTATGTATGTCCTGCAGCTTTGGATCTGCAGCACCAGCCCCTTCACATATTCCAGCAGTTCATAGATAGGGTAGATGTTGGAGTGGGCCAACTCAAAATCCCGGATCTGGATCTGGGTGGTAGCTGCACTTGTTGGCCTTCCAGTTTCCCACAACAACACCATTAGGGTGAGCTCTCTATCACAGTACTGGCTAGCTCACCCAGTGCTGCAGCAGGCAAGGATTAGGGACCATCTCTCTTACTCTTTTTTGTTGTTGTTGTTTTTTGTTCTTTGTTTTTCAAGACGGGGTTTTTCTGTGTAACCCTGGCTGTCCTGGAACTCACTCTGTAGACCAGGCTGGCCTTGAACTCATATGCTTTTGGGGCTGACTCTACTGTGTTGCCCAGGTGAAATATAGGGGCCAATTTCTCGAGTGGTGCAACAGTTGAGGAACATGGACAGCTCTCCTGCACTCACGACCCTGGGGCCATCCCCTGTGACTGCTACAATTGGTGAAAACCTCCTGCAGCAGATAGGTGGCATGGCCGGATCTCCTGAGATGATACCCTCAGGGTGGCTCACCCACCACCCCTTTATCCAAGGCCAGCTCTACTGTGTTTCCTGTGCTATGTGCAGGGTTGACTCTCCCAAGTGCTAAAGCTGAGGAGGGGTGGTGGCAGCTCTCCTGCTCTCAACCCTTAGTGGCTAGATGCTCATTGATGCCCAGGTGATGGGGCCAGTTCTAGAGAGCCCTGGATATTTCACCCATCAACCTGGCCCGGGGAGCATCAAAGTCTAGGGTCATCTGCCTAGTCTTTGGTGGGAACAGATGACCCGTGCTGCAGGGACACAGGCTCAGAAATGGCCTTTTGCCACATCACAGACCTAGGCCTCACCATGGCATTAGATGACATCCCTAGCTACTCACATCAGGCTATTCCTTGAGTCTCCACTTCTACCTATCTTCATTGTACACAAAGCCCCCCCCAGTCACTCTTGCTCTTTCTCTTTCTCATTTTCTTTCTCTTTCTTTCTATCTACCACTTACTTCCTCATTTTAATGTTGCTCTGGTCCTTTGGGTATTCAGGGTCCTCTAAAAAGTGGTATATCCTGGGCAGTAGTCATCTTAGGTATGGTCCGCCCACCTGGGCCTCTGTGTCACAAGACTGTGGGTCAACTCATGCTTGTTCTCTCTCTATGGGTCATGACATTGGGTTGAGTTCATCTGAGGCATGCTCTATTGATTCATTCCTTGTGGGAAAGTGCTGGAGTACATCTCAGGCTTTGCTTTATGTGCCTGCAGTGTATGAGGCCTGGAGGAGGTTGTCTTGGGCATAGTCTGTCGGTGACTAGGCTGGCATGGGGATCTCAGGACTAACCATTTTTTATTGGATATTGAGCTGATACATTCTACCTGAGGATTAGTATTTCTGTCCTTCTCAGCATTCCTTATTCATCTGTGGCTCATTATTTAAGGTTGTATGTGACCTTATGGGCATTTTCATGTTAACTTTGGCATATCTATTACTGTTGACCGTGTTCAGCTTATGTGTAAGAATGATACTGGTGAGACTTTATGGGTGTAGCTACTGACATAACTTGGAGATACAATGTAACAATACACTCACTGATTCTTTGATTTTTAAAATCTTTCCAAATCCTCTCCATAATGTTCCCTAAGCTATCAGGGCAAGAGTTGTTTTGTAGACAAATGCACAAGTTCACAATTTTATTAGTTATGGTACTTTTTAAAGTTCCCCATCTGTTACAAAGAGAAGATTCCAGATGCAAACTAAAGATTACACACAAGTGTAGGCACAAGGACAAATATTTAGAATGTAATCTAGTATTGTCCTGGTTTAGAAAAGGAGTGTTATAGGTTTTCTTTAAAATGCCTCACTAGCCTTAGGTATTTGGTTGGCTTTCAGTACCAGACATACTTTCCCTCTTGTTGTTCAGGCTTGTATAGTTCAATAAGAGAGTCACAGGTTAGTGCCAAGTTAGACATCAGAGTTAGGAACTGGAAAAATCTAAATGTAAACTAGATGAGTAAATAATGAAATGGTGTACATGCACAATATGGAATATTATTCACTTGTAAAAAATGAAATCATGAACTTTTCAGGTGAATGAATGGAACACTGGAAAATATCCAAGCCCAGACCCCAAATCACATATGACACATATTATTACTCATTGGAGCACCTACCTACTAGTCTTAAGATATGAGTATGTATTATGGAATACCTATGAATAAAAACAAAAATAAACAAAACAAACAAACAGAAAATAAAAATTAGGAATGCAAAAGGGACCAATGCCAAGACAGAGAAGGGAAAGAATAAACACAAGGTACAAAACATTTTATTGGGGAAACAGGAAAAATGATAAGTGAGAAAAGAGCCAGGGATATACATACATGCATACAGAAGAAAGGAGGACAGTAAAATAACAGCAAGGATCCCTGAAAAGGTGATAAGGAATTATAACAATAAACCTTAAAAGAAAGGTATAGTATGTGTAATATATACATATATATACATATATGTTATAAATTTTTATTTCACATATATTATCAAATTAATGAAATTTCTTATCTGGGCTAAGAATACTCCCTCCAAAAGCCAAAGACCATCTAACAAAAACCTAATACCCTGCCTTTGCAAAGCCCTCTTTTGAGTTGTTTCTCAGGGTTGTACAAGATACTCTTGAAACACTATTATGAGCTATTATTTACTGCACTTGGTTGCCCCACAAGAGGTGGAAAATAATTCCTTTTTGTTGAAGACATCATGCATTTCAGATACAGAAGCAGAGGCCCCTAAGCCATACTGACTTGAATACCTTCTTACTGAGGATTAACTTTCATGATACCAGAAAGTGCTATGAAAGCCTCCAAAGGAGGGAGGCAACCACCAGTCCCACCCAACCATGGTGCCTATGAATCACCTCACTTTTAAAGGGGAATTTCATTTAAAAAATTTAAAGTATATGTTATTTATTCCTTAACAATGTACGTGTTCATGAAAGTGTTGAGTTAAAAATCACATGTAGCCCCAGTGGAGAATCTGAGATCAACATCGTATTTGAAATATTAACAGTAGATATAAAACTATTTCCATAATGCAGACAATTATGGTATTGTTGATAAAACATGTCTACTGATATCCTATACAGCGAACAAATTTTCATCAAAATATGTACTAGCTGTTTCTGACAACTATGCAGTCACTCTTATGATTGGTAGGAAGCCATGCACTCTTGTACTTTTTGATACTTCAGGACAAGAAGATTATGACAGACTAAGACTGCTAAATTATCCCCAGACAAATGTTTTTCTTCTATGTTTCTCAGTGGTCTCTCCATCCTCACTAGAAAATATGAAAGAAAAGTGGGTGTTTGAGATAAGTTACCACTATCCAAAGACTGCTTTCTTGCTTGTTGCGACTCAAATGGGTTTCAGAGATGACCTCTCTACAACTGAGAAACTTGCCAAGAGCAAAGAGAAACATATTACTCCAGAGACTAGTGAAAATCTCGAGCAGGATGTATGAATTGCTCTGCCCTCACAAAGAAAGTGCTAAAGAAAGTGTTTGAAGAGCCACATGGGTGATGCTATTAGGAAACACATAATTTCTGATGATTGCCAGCTCCTTTCAGGCCATGAGGTTACAGGCCTTCTTTATCAAGGAGCTATGAGCCTGTAGGGTGGGGAGCTTACTTTTAATCAACATGAGGATCAGTCAAGGCTATTCCTGTTTGTTCTTCCATGGATAAAAGGAACATTTAGATAATTAGCAGAAGCTCTCTCAAGAAAAATGGCAAGAGCTTCATGACTCTTCATAAATGTTAATACATTTTATCAATTTTTTTTTTTGCAGGTTCAATTATTTTTTTTAATGTTTATGTAATCTCCTTCCAGAGTCTGATCTTCAGGAATCATTAGGACTGAACTGATGCATTCTTGTCTCTTAACTTTTTGTATATAAAATCTTTCCAGGTATATTGAAATAACAAAACACTTCACAAGTAAAAAAGAATCACATATAAACATGAAAAACTATTAAGAACATTTTTACTCTCAACTTATTAATATGTTTTCTAAAATAAAAAACCTGAAATCCTTCTATCATTTAATTTTTTTCTTTTAAACTGTGCTGAAATATTATTGCATGCAACATATTTGTAGATGTAGGTTGCTAACAACATTCCTAAAATAAAGAAAAATGACTTAAAATAGGAATGTATTTCTCACAGACAAAAAGATGAAGAGATCACAGACACAAAAAAGTAAGGAAAAGTTCACTTTATTGGCATAATGACTTCAAAGGGATTAAGGATGCTTAGTTTGCAGCAATGGTTTTCCGAATCCAGTCCACATAGTTGCAGACCTTGGTGTACACACCAGGGTTGTCCTTCAGGGCACAGCCATAGCCCCAGGAGACAATGCCCTGGAGCTCTCCATTGCAGACCACAGGGCCACCAGAGTCACCCTGAAAGGGAGAAATAGAGCACTGAAGGAAGAGTCTTACGAAAAAAGGACCACACTACTCTGACCTGAAGATGACATTCTAGCCATGCTTTGCTTCCCTTCATTAGCCCATCCTGAATTCTTGCTGACATGTAGAAGTAACCTCCAGAAGAGCCCTCCTCACTTTTCCATGGAACCACTACAGGAAACCTCCTGCCTCATACACTTGGGCATTCCAACCCCAATCCTAGGAAAACAAATGATTTTTGTGAGAATGAAAGCAATTACCTGGCAGGAATCTTTGCCTCCCTCCAGGAAGTCAACACAGATCAGGTTGAAGTCTGAAAGACTGGAAGAAGAAAGAGGACATTGGAGCAGAAATGGGGGAAGGCTGCCTTGATGTTGCGGTCCACAGCTTCTAGTAAAAGGAAGAGCATGACCTGGATTATGGCATGGAACTCACCAGCAGCTATCACAAGGACCAGGAACAGTAATACACTCATTGTGACAAAAGGTAGTGAGCACTAAGAGGAAGCCTGTCTTTATTCCCCAATGTAGGCAGAAGCCTACAGAAGTACTAACAGGAGGGCCCCCACTGCTTCTACACAAACACACCTGTGGTTTTCTTTTTTGCAGATCTTTACATCATCTTTCTTTCTTTGTTTACTCTGTGACTAGGTGAGGTACATATGATAAGGAAACTTTTCATCTTATGGAAGACATGAATAGCAGAGACTTTGTAAAACAGTGGAAACATAGACTCTGTCCATGTATCGTGGTCTTCTTAGGCTCATATACAGAGATTATGTGGTAGAGAATAGGCATCTTCATTATATATATATCATAATATCATGGAAATTTACTTATTAACTTTAAGGAAGACCTCGTATTGGTATATGTTGGTAGATATTGGAACCTATAGTCCCATCTAAGGAAACATTGTGTCTGGATCTAATAACTATGAGATGATTATGGTTCTTAGCTCCAGAATAATTCATCATAGAGAAATTGCATATCGAAGGGCATCGGGCATCAGAATTAGAGTATTTAATAACATATCAAAGGGAGAAATAGACATTGTTTGCACTGTAGGTAATTACTTGGTTCTCCTTTCTTACAAGATTCACACAAGAAAGGTGTTTTGAAGTGTGAAGAATGAGGTTTGAGTAGGAGTTTCCTTAATAAGTTCCAGAGATACACCAATACCAAATTCTCTTCTCTCCCCTTGGTCACAACTTTAACCCTCATTTTTCATGTTTTTATGAGTCTACTTTCATGGTTCTGTTAACAACCTGCATTTAACAGCCCCTTATTTTAACACAGTCTGTTTGAGATAGAAGTCTACATTCTACCAAATTAGATACAAGGAGGGACTTCAACAATATTCAGTCTGATTTCTCTTCACAGAATTTGCCTCATTAACACAAATCAATATGAAAAATGTAGGAAGATTCAGGTATTCTATATTTTTTAGTGACAGTATTATATCAGACTTAGTTCAGAGAAAATATTTCTGTAAAAGATCTGTGAATAAGTTTTAACAAGGCCACTGCACCCCAGAATGGAAATTTATTAAGGTATCACCTGCCTAGAGGAAGTGTATTGAAAAATGATATGTAAGGTTATATCAAAATTTATGAGCTAATTGGAGAAACCCTTGTACTGAATCTACTTACTTTTTTAGTTATCCTGATCTCAATGTTGTTGAGGAACAAGAACTAGCAGAGCTCATGACTGAGTTCTCTCAAATTAGAAAATTAACAAATGTTCTGTTGTTGCTGATCAAATAGGAAAACTCTGAATTCAGAATCTAGTGATTGGTTTTGACATGCCATTCATGGAGAACAATGAAGGAAATGGATACCAGAATGTATTGGGGATCACACCCCTGTGAGGCCTATTACTATCTTCTGTACCCATCTGTGGCACAACTGGCACAGCTACACAACATATTTGGTACTCACAGCCTCCCTGAATCTCATTAAATGACTCATGGGTCATACCTAAGTGAAGTACTGCTCTATTTGTAAAATTTCTGACAGCTTTTCAAGACATTTAATATAAGAGTCATGCACTACATAGCTTCACTTACCTTTTAAACACTGGTGTATTGTAAGTATTTTATTAAAAAAAAAAAGGAATTATCTATAATTAGTAAAGAAGATACTAGGACTCAGATGGCTTCTTTTCCTTTTTTTCTTTTTTCTTTTGTTTGTTTTGGTTTTTTTTGTTTTTTTTTTTGTTTGTTTTGTTTTTTTGCCAAGAACCTATCTAAGATTAGCATATTATCTCAAGACTCCAAAAGGACTTGGAAACTCTTGTGAAATGTGAGATTTGCCACAGGTGGCATCTAAAATCCTAAGCAAGCCAGAGGTCTGTAGTAGAAAAGTTAACAACTCGCTCCCCCTGCCATTATTTTCTTGGCAGATTTTGAACACCAAATATATAATTTAGCTGACACCGTGTCTCAGAGTCCTGCCTTATCATGACCCCTCACCCACCTGAGGTATGTCTAACACAGGGCTGCTCATAACCACCTGACAGGTTGTTAGGATATTGGACAGTAAGCAAATTTTCTGAAATATTGTTAACATGCAGCTGTTTTGTTTAATTTTCTTTTTGTTATTAATTATTTCATTTATTTACATTTCAAATGTTTTCCCCCTTCCTGGTCCCCTCTCCACGAGCCTCCCATCCCATTCCCCTTAACTTTGCTTCTAAGAGGGGCATTACATCTCAACAGGATCCAGCATATTCCCTCCCACTGTGGCCAGACAAGGCAGTCCTCTGGTACATATGCTGTGAGGGCCACAGATCACCCATGAATGCTCTTTGGTTGGTGACTTAGTCCTTGAAAACTCTGAGGGGTCTGATTAGTTGATACTGTTGTTCTTCTTATGAGGTTGCAATCCCATTCAGTTCCTTCAGTTCTTCCCTTAACTCTTCCATTGGTGTTCCTGGGCTCAATCCAATGGTTGGCTATAAGTATCTACATCTGTCTCAGCCAGGTGCTGGTAGAGTCTCTCAGAAGACAGAGGACAATAATGCCAGACTCCTGTCTGAAAGTACATCTTGGCATCACCAATAGTGTCGGGGTTTGATGTGTGCACCTGGGATGGATCCCAAGATCTCTGAATGGCCTTTCCTTCAGTCTTTGCACCAATTTTTGTTCCTGCATTTCCTTTAGACAGGAACAATTTTGGGTTAATAGTTTTGAGATAGGGGTATGTGACACCATCTCCCAACTGAGGGCCATGTATACCTACTAAAGGTGGTCTCTTCAGATTCTATCTCCCTGCTGTTGGGAGTTTCTGCTTGTGTCATCTCCATTGGGTCCTGAGAGCCTCTCACAGCTATGATGACTGGACTTTCTAGTGATTCACCTCAATCCACACCCCATACTGTTGCATATTTCTATTCATTTTCTTGGCCCTCTGGGTCTCTCTCCTGTCTCCCATCCACAAACTTGATCCTGCCCCCTTCCCTCCCCCTTCCCTTTCCCTTCCCTCTCCCATGCTTTACCTCTCATGATTATTTTCTTTCCCCTTCTAAGTGAGATTGAAGCATCCACACTTGGGCCCTTCCTTCTTGTTAGGCTTCATTTGGTCTGTGAGTTGTACAATGTGTATTCTGAACTTTTTGGATAATATCCACTTATCATTGAGTACATACCATGTATGTCCTTATGGATGTGGGTTACTTCACTCAGGATACTATTTTCTAGTTCCATCCATTAGTCTGCAAAATTTGTGTTGCCCTGGTTTTTAATACCTGAGTAGTATTCCATTGTGTAAATGTACCAGATTTTCTGTATCCATTCTTCTGTTGAGGGATATCTGAGTTGTTTCCAGCCTTAATGCTGCCATACTCCCACCTTGATGAAAATGAACTGAACCTCTGAAGTTTTAAGCCAGTACCAATTAAATGTTGTCCTTGATCATGGTGTCTGTTCACAGCAGTAAAACCCTAACTATGATACCAGGATACAAAAATGGACCCACTCTCTCAAGTGTCGCCGGTGGCAAGAGGCAAGACCATCTCACTCACTCTAATGAACCTGGGACCAGCTTTGCTGGCTTCTCAGGTGTCAAGAGTCTCAGGGGCAGAGACAACATCACCCTTGCACCCAGATAATCTCACAGTAGATGAGTGGTAGAGCAGCTCTCCAGCACTAACACACTCAGGGCTGATTCACCTCAAACACCTCACCCCCATCTCTAAGATAAGCTCTACTATGCTTCTCATGGCAGGTACAAGGTCTGTTCTTCAGCTGGCCAGGGGCAGGACCAGCTCTTCTACTACCAGGCCCTTGTAACCAACTCTTCCTTCTGCTACAGATGGTGAGGAGCTGGGTAAGAGGAGGTCAACACATCCATGCCTGTACCACCTCATAGCAGAGAAGTGGCAGACCAGTATTTCCATGCTCCTACCCTTGGAGCAGGATTACCTGAGCCCAACAACAATGCCAGCTTCACAGTGCTGCCCAGGTGAGGTGAATGGACTAGCAAGGTGGGGCTAGCTCTCAACAGCACAGCAGCCAATGACTGTGGGCCAGTTCAGCACAACCCCTGGACATTCTTGTGGTCTCAGCTCAACAGACCAAGGACATCTCCATGGTCTTAAGTGGTAACACAATGCACAGCTGTTACATAGCAAAGGTCTCAGACATAGCTCTCAGTGGCAGTACAGGGTGAGACTTCTCTGTGGCCTCAGTGGGTAATATGGGCTACTCACAACAGGCTATTTTTCTCCTCCCTCTCATCTCCAGTTCCATCTCCATTCACAAAGCACAAAGGATCTTGTTTCTCTTTCTCTCCCATTTGTCAACCACACACTTTTGCATTATAGTGGCTCCCACTGGAGGTAGGCCATGTGGCTGTGGAACATCTGGGTGAGCTTCTCTGTGCTACATGGTGTGGTTGCAAGCAGGCCACTAGGCATCTACAGCTATCCTGTGTGGCATGGTGGTGGTCAGGTCTAAGGATGTCTTCCATTTCCCTCACAGCATGTTATGGTGCCAGGAAGTCTTCTGAATATCTATGGCCTACCAGAGCACAGGGGTGGCAGGCAAGTCTTTGGACATGTCTCCCAGCCTGTACCTCTTGGTATGACAGTGGGTGTGTATTTCAATACCTCCTTCCAACTGAGCTTCGCTGCTTGGTGGTAGTCAGGCTTATATTTGTCTATGGACAAACTGAGCAGTGAGGTTGCAGGTCTATGCCCTGCATTTCTCTCCTGTATATTCCCTCCTGCATTTCTTGGCATGACCTTCAGCAGGTCTCTGAATGTCTCTTGACTTTTTTCTCAACCTCCACTACCATCAACACAGCTCTAGGACACATTGATGAACTCTTTGTCACTGACCTTAGTCCAACAGCCAGAGGTCTCAGCTTAAGGCAAGTCAGTTGCTGTTTTATATTCTTGCTGACAAATGTTTATATTTGCTCTAGTATTCCCACATTCCAGCATATACTGGCCAGGTGATCCACAAGGAGATTATCCTCAACATCATGCAGAAAATCGTATTAGCCAGAGGGATGTCCAGGTTGATTGTTCTCACTCTGAGTCTATTAAATGTGAAAAAACATTTAAAGGCATGACACTATGGTGGTCTATAGAGAGAGCTTGAAGTTTAACCATCTAATATATTTTATGCTCTTATTAATCAACTGGTATCATCTTTCACCAAGATGTTAGGAATCATAGGCTAAGAAGAATAATGTAGATTAAAAGTATTTTCTCATGCCCTAGACTGAGAATAGTAAAAACATTGAACCAGCCATTTACTCTCCATCTGAATGTCTGTGTTATCCCCAATATTAATTCTTATATACAAAGTCCTTTGTTTTTTGCTGTAGAACATTCTTATAGTCTCCATTGAATGCTTGGCATTGCCAAATCTTTGTATGTAAAATTTGAAAGTAGAAGTTAATTTTCATGTGTATATTTAATGCTGGAGATTGAAGTTTGATGAACCTGTATTTATCCTATCATTCTGCTTTTCATACGTGATCAAGTGAGCTTTACAATTTGAAATAATTTTTTAAGTATATGGAATAACTAATGTGTCAGCATTGATTGTGGTAGCTGTACTTGAGGCTGGCATGCTTTGAGAAGAGCTTTCTGGTTGTCATTCTCATTTCTGTTTCCATCTCATGAAAAAGGCAGAGAACACTTACTGTTAGCTCATTTTCAGAAAAGAAGTATCTATAGATCTTCTAGGAATGACTTCTTCATAGCTGCTTGGGCAAAAATGTACAAATGATACCTGAAACCTTCATCTAAAACCTAATTGGTTTTTTTTCTATTATGTTGCTACAAAGTGGAATGTTTCTGGTGTCTCTATAGTGGCATGGACAGCTTAAGAATACTTTTTCCATTTATACCTATGCAAGTATATTCTTCATCCCTCATCAAGGAAATTTCTTTTTGCAACAGATAGTAACCAGTAAAGAAAATCACAATCAATCAAAATACTGAATTGTGGAACCCAGTCCCAGAGGATATATCTACAAAACAGTTCCATACCTAAGGCTCAGAGAACATTACATTAGAGGGGGTAGAGAGACTGTAAATGCCAGAGGATTAGGGAGTTTGGCTGGGGAGTTTGCTCTGAGATTATGTCTTCTAGTAAATTTAGAATCTAGACCCATAAAGTCTCAATGACATGAGTGCCCAAATATGAGCTGAATAAGTACCACACCAAAGGATATGCCAAGTAGATGTGAAAACACCCATGAGGATTCTGGCATACACAAAGAACTATAGGCAACTGAGGAAAACTGGAGATGGGAGAGTTGGTCTTCCCAGGGAAGAGTATACCAAGCACACCAATTGGTTGTCAGCAACAGCAGTTTGATCCAGAAGAAATGACAAGGCTCTGCCACTTAGCCTGTGTCTGTGGAACTGGCATGAAGCTGCAAGAACACTACCAAACATTCTTTGGTGCGTTTCTCTCTGTGAAGTCAAGACAAATGATGACCAACAAAGAATGGCAAGGCCAAGCAATACCATACAGTATTGTCAGCATAGACAAGCACCAGGAAAGCCCAACAATGACTAGCAAAGGATGGTAAGTTTTACCAACACCACACTACATTGTCCACTGTCTTTTGGGTTATATTTATACACTTTCCAAACATCACATGTTCTTTCTAGCATCTACTGTAGCAAAACATCACATGCCTCTTTTCCAGACTGCTTCCAGAAAGCACTACATGTCTGTACTCAACAAAATATTTTCCCATGTCTCTGCTCCATCAAAAACATTCTGTCATAAGATAGTTCCAGAAAAACACCACATATGATACAATTAACTCTCCAAAGAAACCAGAAATTTCTACTTCACTCCCAAGCTCCACCTATTGTTTGGATGTTAGTTTCTTCATCTGTTTCTATCAGCTGCTTGATGTACCTTCTCAGAAGACAATTATGCTAAGGTCCTGTCTGCAAGCATAGAACAGTATTAATATATTAATATTATTATAAATATCAGAGGTTGGCTCTCTCTCATGGGATGTGTCTCCAGTTGGGCCAGTCATTGGTTGGACATTCCCCTCAATCTTTGCTCTATCTTTATACCTGCACACATCTTGAGGCAGGACAAATTTTTAGTTGAAGTTATTGTCGGTGGGTTGGTGGCCCTGTCCTTCCACTGGAAGGCCCACCTGGCTACAGGAGGTGGACTCTTCAGTCTCCATATTCTTTGTTGCTAGGAGTCTCAGCTAGGGTCACCCTCATTGACTCCTGTAAGTCTACCCCTTCACAGGTCTCTAACATATCCCAGAGATACACCTCCACCTATTTCCATTCTTTCCAAGCCCTCTCCTGCCCCTATCCTATTCTCTACTCACTTGATCCCTACTTCTTTTCCCCTCTCCATATACTCTACACAGTTCCCTCCACCTATCAACCTCCAAGGTCTATTTTATTTTCCAATATTGCCTATGTAAAAGATAGAGATATCGCTCTGTAATGTAATGAGCAGCAGCCTGACATGTTCACACATTTTTTTATAGGCCTTGACTAAGGCCATACCAATATTTGGCAGAGTGAAATACATTTACCTAGTTTGAAACAGAGCTACATATTTTATTAAAGATGTTTTGTTATAGATCTATAGGTTAGAAAAAGGGATATGCTTATTGAGAAAGCAAGACTTACCAAATATGGTTATGAACTACCAGGACATAATGGCCTTTACAAAGGGAAAATCTCAGTATAGCATGAAGTATCTTTTCTGGTAAGTTTTATTCTTGAATAGGCAATAAACATAATTTATTTCAATGCAGAATTTAGATAGTTAGAAGATTCATGATAGGTTTATCAGAATGGATCTTTAGTTCTTACACAGAATTTAAATTTCAAATTTATTTTATATTTATCTAGATATCTAGACATCTTATTAATCAGTATGTTGTAAATTGTATCAGTTTTTATTGAGCTGTTATTAGATTCCAACTGAAACAAGCTGTCCATATATTAATTTATTTTTATTCTTTTAGAGAATTTTTCTAACCAGCCTCTCAATTTGTCAATATTTGTAGTGGATAATGTGTGAGATCTGAGTAGGAAATGTCTTACATTGTAGTACAGTAGAGAAGTACATGAATAAGAAGCTCGACTTCTACATCAGCTTCAAGATATTTCACTCTTGTGTTCATGTCATATCAAGGTTAGGGTTAGGGTTAGGAAACATTAAAGTATTCAAACAATGCTGTCTACATATACCGTGATGGCGCTAAGCATTGTCAATGTTGCCATCGCTATTTATATAAAAAAATAGCTACCTTGTATTCTAGGTCAAATAGCCTGTGCATGAAGTCTATAATATTTTTGAAGAATATGTTTGAGCAAAGCTTAACCTAAATTCCAAACAAGAATGAGGTTCTCATAGAAATGGAAGACATATGGATATTTCTACTATATATATAACAAGATTATAATGCTGTGCTCAGTCAACAGTGACTCTTATTGTACAAGATTCCCCTCCCCCTTTTTAAATTAAGTAATCACTGAGACTCATCTTTCATTTTTGTAGATCACAAACCAGACATAGAAGAGTTATACTTAATTGTTTGTCAGCTTGTGTCTATTTATAAGACCCAATTAGAGTATTCTTCTTATAAGTGGCTTTTCTCTCCACTGACCCCAGATATATGGAAAAGTACATTGGAGGTAAGATCATGTTGAATTCCCTGAAAAAGAGTGATGGTTCTGGAGCTGTCCATTAACATGGGAGAAATGTGGCTAAAAATGTGGCAATTCTATCTGAGAGGGAAAAGTGACCAGAGGCTGAAGAAATGGGAAATCAGAAAGAAAAAAAAAAACTGCAAAAGCTGCCAACATTGGCCTGAAATATATTTTGGTCCTATTATTGGCATGGTTGCATCAGCTTCACACTCATGAACAGCCATTCAGAGTTATCATCTGTGCATGCTGTTTCTTATTTATTTGGTCCTGGGCTTATTCCTATGTGGAAGGTCTGTCATATTGCCATGTCTGTCAGGGTTTTCAGACTGTTCACATACTGTTATTTTTCACACTTATGTTAGTGTGAGGTATTCAAAAAGGATTGGTATGGATGGATTCCTTTTTACCAGAGAAATTATCTAAAACTGGCATGCTTCCCCAAGGCCTTAGGAGGGTATGGAAATAATTGGAGCTTGTGGGACTGGGTGCAGGTGGCAGCTACATTCTCTGCTGACAACCAGAAGTCCCAATGGGTCACACTGCACACCTATTTTCCTTCTGTCATTTGCCTTCCTTGAAGAATGTGAACATAGAATTTTCCATTACCCTGATAGTGCACTATTTCTTACCACACTGGGTAAGTGGGTAAATCCATGTGTAGAAGGGATTATTTAATTATGAAAAGAGATCACATGGTCATTTTCTTATACAAAGTACTATACATTTTTTTCAGATCATCTCTTAGTCATCCATTCCTTTTTTCTTGTATCTTTTACTATCCTATACTCCCATTTTGTAATTCTAAGGTTATAGATATAATATTAGTGTTCAATGTATAAAGATTATTCTCATATTATTCAAATGTTGATTTCTCTATTCCACTATCTGTTTTCAATATAAATACAACATTGTAAGGGTTATATTAACAATATCCTGTCTTATAACAGAAAGGCCTACAAAGTCAAATAACTTATGCCCATGTGAGCTCTCAGAGACTAAACCATCAACTCAAAAGCATGCAAGAGCTGTACCTAGTTCCTCCCCCACATTTGTAGCTGAAGTGCAGCTTAGGATTGATGTGGGTCCCTAACAAACTGGAGTGGAGTCTGTCTCTGACAGTGTTGTGTACCATTAGATCCCCTTCCTTCACCTGGACTGCTTCCTTTGGCTTAAGTGGGAGAGGAGGTGCTAAGTCCTGCTGACACTCAGTGTCTCAGAGCAGGGTTATACCCAAGGGGATCTCCCCCTTTACCTCAAAGAAGGGGGAATTCTAGGGAGGTATTTGTAAGGGAGGACTGGGAGGAGAAGATAGAGGGGGCTGCTATAGGGATTTAATGTAAATAATATTTTTTAAAAAATGCTTCTCCAATCTCGTTTGTGTAAACAAATGCTCACAATTTATTCCCTGCCATGTCAATAAAGCCTGAAAAAGCCAAAAACCAGGCAATAAATAAAATAGGGTGAGACTTCCTGGAGGAGAAAGGATTCTGGGAGAAAGCAAGAAAGAGGAAATTCATCAGGGAGGTAGGAAGATTAAACTATAGCATTAGAATAGAATTTTAATGCCTAGTTACCGAGCTTTTTAAATTACAAATAAATCTCATTCTGTGTTGTTATTGGGGAACAAGCTATGTATAAAAAAATCTGCCACAGTATAAATTTCCTGCATATATTTATAATAATATTGTTACACAGGATATGTCCTTTTATAAAGCAACTCTTTTTTCTTATTATTTCTCCCCTACCTACTATTTCTTTCACGTCACACTTTCATGTTTTTCAATAAGGTGAATTTTCTGAATATGAAATCCAGAATGTTCCTTTCTGTATAGTTAAGAAATTGTTTCTGTCTTCCTCTCAGGAAAAAAAAAAATAACAATTTAGTAAATGTCTATAATGCCAAAGCTGGCCATAAGTAATCAGGTAATTTTTAAGCAAATCTCTTTATATCCCTCTCAAAGCTCTTCGACTTGTATGTGTATATAACTTGCAGTTTACATGCCCTTTGTAGGTCCATTTGGAGATTTTATTTATTCAGAAGTTCTCTTTTAATTTGAAAATAAATGAGAACTCTCTATGTTTTAAAGTAACAATGGTCATTTTGATTCTTAGGTGAGTTGGTGAAACTGAAGATTCTTCCATGGCTGGGTATGCCACTGTGTGATTTTCTTGATTATAGTATGGAAGAACGACCTCAGATTTGGGCCACACCTTGTAGTGGCAGCCCACTTAAAAGGACATGGCAAAAGTAGGCTTTTGCTTTTTGCCTGCATTCCCTCATATTCAGTGGTAAGTTTATAAATCCTACAATATCCTGAGACAGTGATTTGCTGGTATTGGAACCTAGTATTGGAACCCAGTATTGAGAGAGGAAAGTGGACCCAAGATCCCACCCCTATGCAAGAAGTAATTTACAACTATATCTTGGAAAGGAAAATTCAGTTTTCTCCAATGGAGTGTCACTATGTATTTCAATCACAGATTAGGGCAGTCCACATGGACCTGTAAGTTGATCAGCAGAAAATAGTCTCCACTGTTTTTTCTGTTTGTTTTGTTTTGTTTTATTTTTAATGTACTTTTTGTTAAGGTTTTTCGTGGTTGTTTGTGTGTGTGTGTGTCTTATTATTTTTTTGTGGTTGTTGATTTTCACTTTTGTTTTATGTTTTTGAGAGAGCAAGAAAGAAGATGAAGTTGGTTGTGTAGAGAAGTAAGGATAATATGTGAAGAGAAATAAGATTTTAATATACAAATTTAATTATTATCATAAGGAATAATAAACTAAAGTATTGAATGAATTAGGTATAACTCTCGGCTAGACTAAGAAATTTAGGCATGAGTTAGAAATTATGAAAGAGAATCATATTGATAGTATAAAACAGTATGAATCAGAAAATATTCGATGGAAACTATTACTAATAAGAGTAGCCAAGCTGAAGGAAAGAATACCAGGTGTTTGAGACAACCTTGAGAAATTATGAAAGTGGAGAGTGATGAAGAAAAAAATCATACATGGCCCTAATCTCCAGGACATCTAAATAGAAAGTCAAACAAATAAGTTTGAGGTACCTTCCTGCCATGTTTCACCTGAGAGTTCAGGTACTCTGTTGTTCTCTTGCTCTTCTGCTACTTGGGTACTTCTACTGAACTCTCACTTTTGAACACTGTACCAAATGTTCTTTTATTTTCTTTTTTCTAAAACTTTAAAAAGAGTATACCACATTGTGGGTCTCACTGTGACATTTTCAAAGATGCATAATATTGTCCATTTTCCACATTGATTCTCTCATTACAGTCTTTGACACACTCAACATTCTATCTTTACACCATTTTTTCTCTAATCATCTCTAATCTACTTTTATGTATACATTTATCTTAGGAGTGAACAATGCAATATTTGTGGATTTGAGAATTTTGCTTCATATAAAATCTCAAGTTCCATCTCTTTTCCCTGCAAACACCATAATAGTATTATTCTCTATCACTGACTTCAACTCCATGAATTTATGCATCAGTTTTGTTTTTAAATTCAGCATTCCACCTTGAGTCTTTTAATTGAAGAGTTAAGAATATCAATATTCAGTTGTTATTAAGTACTAATTCTCCTAATTTTGTGGGTTCTTTTCCTGGTTAGGTTATATGTTGTTTGCTCCCTTCTTTTTCATCTATACATGAGTAGTTTCTATTATTATTATTATTATTATTATTATTATTATTATTATCACTTAATTTTCCTTAACCATTTTAAATTTAGATTTTTACTTAAAGTAGATTTTCCTATTCACTACATTATGACCACAATTTTCCTTCACTGAACTCCTCTCAGACCCTCCTACTTACCCATCCAACCCAAATATCACTATTTCTTCTCCTCCTTCTGTCTGTCATTAGAAAATAAGTATTTGAATAAAAAACAAAAGTAAAAATCAAACAAACTGGAATATGATAAAAAGCAAACAAATGGGGTGAGCAGCTAATGAAATATAACAAGAAACACAAACACAGAAACACACACAGTCGCACACACAGAAATCTCATGAAAACACACAATTGGAAACCTTAATATATAAGCAAATAGCCTGCAAACATTTTTTAAAAATGCTCAGAACAAGCCTTTTGAGATGAAAAAAGTGCCTCCAAAAGTATCACTGAGTTCATTTCTGTTGTTTATTTACAGATCTACATACATAGGTCTTGCTTATAAGAATAGTTTGTATACTAGTGAAATTTCTGTTGCAGAAAACCCATTTTTCCTTTTATAGACATTTATCATTTGGTGCTATTTTCTGGGTTAAGGATGGGGCTTTTGTCTATGTGCCCTCTCCATGCCAGAAAACAATCTGGCTTAAATACATATAGGTCTCTGTGTGTTCATGTGTACATCAGTCCTGTTGTGTCTCAAAGGTCTTGTTTTTTTGTTGTTGTTGTTTGGTTGGTTTTTTTGGTATCTTCCATTTGCATTGGCAATTGCAATCTTTCTGTGTCTTCTTATGCTAAGTTCCAGGAGCTTTGAGGGTAGGGATTTGGTGGGGACATCATGTTCATGATCGAATGTTACAAGTTCTCTCACTCTTCATACAATGTCCATTTGTAGTTCTCTATTCTTATTTTCATTTACTGCAAGAGGAAACTTCTCTGATAGTGACTGAGTACAATACTGATCAATGAGTATAGCAGGATATTGTTAAAAGTCATTTTATTACTATGTTCCTCTAGCAGAACATAAACCATTAACATTAAATAGGAAAGAAAGGTGAAAGTAGAAAGAGAGAGAGAGAGACAGAGACAGAGACAGAGACAGAGATTCCTTAATAAATTCAGTGATGGGAAAGGGGACCAACTTTATTGCTAGACAACTTCTTGCTGATTACAGGTACTGAATTCCTTGAGGAAAGTTTGATCTTCACTATCAATATACATAATTTCTTGTTGTTGTTGTTGTTTCTTTATTGCATACAGCTGCTTAAGGGACTATGACTAACCACAAACAACAACAAATAACTAACAACCAACAACCCACCCCTCTTATTAGGGTATTAGAATTTATTATCCCTCTAAAAAGTTCCCAGAAGTCCAAATCACAGAAACTATATTCAACTAGGAAAATCATGCCTCTGCTACAGCAAGAGGAAAATCATACTCAGCTATTGCTAAATAGCCCTATATCCTCACACTTGAGAAAATATATTATTATAATATTTATTTATAATATTTCTGTTTTTTTGTTTTTTTTTTAAAAAAAAAAAAGAAGAAGATTCCAAATTTACCACTAATACTGTGGACACTAGTCAGATTCATAAGGCTCGAGGTAGTAATTAGATTAACCTATCTATGTTCAATAAATTGTATAGGTTATTCTCTTCAGCAATAGGGCCTCACCATCAATATATTGTAAGCAACCAATAGTCTTACCAATAGCCTTAGCTGTCTGGGTGTTTCCGTGGGGCTCCATTTGCACACAGTTCAATAAGATATAACCCATTCTTGGAACTGAAAGTTTTATTTGGTGGTGAGAGATGACTAGTTGGGATTTTGTTTATCTGATATTTGGTGATTCCACTGAGATTTATTTGATTTATTCATATATTTTTAAAGACTTAGACTGTAATAGGATTTGCTATATCTTCTTTTACATATTTTATTTAGCCTTCAGTTTAGGTAACTGTCACCATACTTTTTCATTACCTACCTCTTATCTCCCCTTCTCCATTTGATACCTTTGTTCCACCACCCCACCCATGTGTATTGATAATTATATAGTCTATTTCTGCTTCCTCAGGAGAGCCTTCACTCCCAACTAATCCCTTACTCTAAACCTAATCTCTGGGATTATATGGATTATAACTTACATAGTGAGGACTTAAAAGCCCCCTATTGAGTCCTAAAAGTAACCATATGGACTTTCTATGCGGTCCCCCAGCTCTGAATAAAGTCCATATGGTTACATTTAGCACCCAATAGGGGGCTCAAAATCCAAGTTCAATGCCTGAAAGTAGTACCAGACAGAAGGAGCAGAACACCAGTGATAAGCCAAGTGCTGGGCTCCTTTATGAGTCCTTGCTGTGTGAGATTCAAGCTGAACAGCAGAGACAGCGTCAGAGACAACATACAGAAGAAATTCAAGCACGGACTAACCTCTGATCAGTTAAATGTGTTTGGAATTGTGCTTGTGTGCTGAAGAAAGAACATAAACTGTATATAAAATCACAGATAAAAATAAATATTTTCAAAATAATAAAATAACATCCTTAAATAGAGAGTTAAATAAAATTTAAAAGAGCGTAAGACACTGAATGATGTAAAAAAAAAAAAATAATGCAGGATGTTTGGACCAATGAAAAGATAAATGACTTAATTGAAATAGGCACAATACTGATTTTGATTATTATTTGAGTATTATTTTATTTTATTTTTAATTGCCATAGTGGCTTTCTCTGCCTTCCTTTATATTTAAAAAAAAAAAAATGGCTTTAAAGTTACAAGAAAAAGAAATATAAAAAGTAGAGAAAAGCCTTAGAAGAAAAATTAGAAAAACATAAATAAAAAAGAGAAAAGTCTCAAATTAGAGACAGAGAAATTAAGAAAAGAGCCTACTAGACCACTATATAATGAAATTAAAGGTCAGCCAAAAGTTTTTAGAAAATCAACCTAAGCCTATCCAGTTCCTGTACATCAAATACCAACAGACAATAGTCACCACAAGGTATTGAAGAATTTGGTTGCATCTCATAGATGTGCTATATTTTAAAAGATTTAAGGAAGTTACTACTTCATATGGTATGTGTTCATGGTTCGTGAAGCAGATATTAAATTCTTGGGAGGGGATTCAAATTAGAATAATCCCCTAAGACTGGAAATGTATGTCAAAAGCAATATTTGAACTCAGTCCTCATTTACAATGCTGATCATAGTAGTAAGAAGAAATGAGGTAGAAAGAACAGAGAAATAGGGCCAAAGGTATCAAATTTTCCCAAGATCAGTTGTTAGGTAAAGGTCAATATGCAGAAGTACAGATGCAAATTGAATATGATACAGACACTTTGGCATTATGTTGTATTGCAGTTTTAAGTGCTTGAGATAAGTTTGAAGTATTAAGAAAAAGGACTGAACTATTTACTCAAATAATACAGGTTACAAAAGAAACATTCATTTACTTTTTACAAAGGTTGACTTCAGCTGTAAATAGAACAATAGCAGATTCAGATTCTAGGAAAACAGTGATCAAAGCTTTGGCTTTCGAAAATGCTAATTCTGAGTGCAAAATGGTTATCAGGCTCCTAAGGACATGAACAACACAATAGATAAATGGATTAGAAATACAGCTGATGTTGGGTCTCATTTATATGATGCAACTTTAATAGAAGTAATCTCTAAAGGTTGTGAGAAAAGCCTAACTGCTAAATATCTTAATCATGGTAAGCACAGTCATTTCAAAAGGAACTGTAGGCAGAGCAAGCTAACTCCAAAAAAAGGCCTGAGCTTTTAGGAGTATGCAAAAGGTGTGACAAAGGTCAGCATTGAACTAATAAATGCAAATCAACAAGAGATAAACAGGGTAAGCCCTTGTCAAGAAATACCCAAGGGGTGTGTCACCAGTCCTGATATTAAATTCATATCAGTCATCTCAGGTGAGCAGCAGAGAAACTCCACAGAACAATTAAACAACACTGCTCTGAATATAGGCATTAATAATCAAAATATCAATGTCAGAGCAGCTTCAACAGATTAAATAAAAAACTGAGAAGAGAAGAGAAAACAAGTAGTTTGGTAAACTCCTATAATTGATAAGAGGCCAATTATAAATAATATTGGAAGTGAATGCATGGTAGACATAGGAGCAGATGTAACAATAATATGAAAACCTTGGTCTCCAGATTGGCCTTTAAAGTAAATAGATATTCAATTTTGAGGGGTTGGAACATTATTCCATACAAAACACAGTATAAAATGGATTAAATGTATAGGTACAGAGAGTCAAGTAGACAAAATTAAAACCATATGTGGCTAATATAACCATGGATTTATGGGGAAGAGATCTATTGCAACAATGGAAAACAGGGATTAGCATTCCTCCAACTTCAGGGACAAGACATAAAATAGGAGATGATCAGGATGAAGGTACTGAAAAATGTTATTGAGAGTGGTCACAGGCTGTCCATGATGTACATAAGCAGAACACAGCAGAGACTGATTCACTAAATTTATATGAAGGAGACACTGCTGACAGAACACCAATGGCCCTACATTTAAGGTGATTTACTCAGGCCTGTTTGGGCAGAGCAATGACCTATAACAAGAGAAAAATTACAGGGACTACAACAGCTAGTCCAAGATCAAGTGGAGGCTAAATATATAAAAGAGTTTACCAGCCCTTGGAACTCTCCTGTGTTTGTTCATTAAATAGAAATATGAAAAGTGAAAGATGTTAACAGATCTGAGAGCAATTAATAAAATCATTCAGTCAAGGGTCTCTTTACAGTCTGGAATCCCATTTCCTTATTTATTACCTAAGGCATGGCCTATTATAGTGACTTATTTAAAAGATTTCTTTTTCACAATCCTTTTGCATGAACATAATAGGGAAAGGTTTGATCTCTCAGTACCTTATAATAATAATTATAATAATAATTTTCCAATACAAATGTGTGGTTGGAAATTTCTTCCACAAGCAATGTTGAATAGTTCAACCTTATACCAATATTTCATACAACATCGTTTAGAAATAATTCATAAGCAGTTTCTTCAATCTATAATTTACCATTATATAGATGATATCTTGCTATCTGACTCAGAAAACAATATCTTAGGAAGATTATTTGATGAAGTAAAAAGAATTTTGCCTTGTTGGGGATTACAAATTGCTCCTGAAAAAAATACTAAGAAAACACTCGTCATGGTCTAGGATATAAAATAGATATACAAAAAGTCAACTGCAGAAAGTACAAATGAGGAGAGACCAATTACAAATTCTCTTTTTAATTAATTGTTTATCAACTTTACATCCCAATATCAGACTCTCCTCCTCCCAGTCTCCCTTTCCTACCTCCCTCTCTCATTTTCTCCTCCCTTACTCCTCTGACAAGGGGATGGTCCCTGGGTACCATAGCCCTACCTCCTACACATCAGTCACTACAGGACTAGGTTGCATCTACTTTTACTGAGGCCAGACAAGGTGACATAGTATAAGAGAATGGGATACACAGGCAGGCAAAAAATTTAGGGACAGCACCTATTCCAGGTTTGGGGGGACCTGCATGAAGACCAAGCATGTGAGAATCTTACATCCAGTCCGTGCTCAATGTTTGGTTAGTGGCTAAGTTTCTGGGGAATCCTCAAGGGTCCATGTTATTTGTCTCTGTCTTCCTTTGGAATCCCTATCCTCTTCTGATCTCTCAATTCTTCCCTCAACTCTGCCACAAGATTTCTGGAGCTCTGTCTGATGTTTGGCTATAGGTCTCTGCATCTGTTTCAGTCTGCTGTTGAGTGGAGCCTCTCAAAGGACACTTACGTGAAGATCCTGTCTGCAAGCACAATAAAGTATCTATCACATCTATCACAGAAAGTACAAATCATGAGAGCCCAATTAAGAACTCTTAATGGTTTTCAAAAATTGCTAGGAAATATTAATTACTTAAAGCACATAATTGACTAATTACTCAAGATCTAAGTGATTTATATTAAAGCTTACTAGGTGATATGGCCTAAAATAGTCCAAGAAAATTAACAGAGGAAGCTGAAAAGGAATTGGGTCTGGTAGAAAAGAAATTGCAAGATTCACCTGTAGATTCTTAGGCTCCAGTGATGGCTTGTATTTTAGTTATATTGTCTTTTATTCATTCTCCCACATGGATTCTTGTATAGAGCGAAGATAATGGATATTTTTAGCACCCAAACAGAGTAAAAAAATTAAAAACCTGAATTGATTCTAAAAGGAAAAATAAGACTTTGCCAACTAACAAGAAGAGACCCATCAAAAATTGTGGTACTTTTTACTAATGCTGAAATTGCCTCATTATGGGCATAAGATTAACATTGGTAAAGAGCTTATGGTAATTATGGGGAGAAATTAACAACAAATACTCAAAAGTAAGAGACTTCAATTTATAAAAGAACTAACTGGATTCTCTTCCATATGACAAAATGAACACTAATCTGAAACCCCTTTATTCTATACTGTTGCAAGTTAATCAGTAAAGTGAGATTATAAGTCTGAAAAAAATTAGTAATGTGTCTCACAGCCTATATGATTCACTTCAAAAATCAGAGTTGTATTATTAAATTTTCTTGAATGTCTTAAAAAGGTTACTGATTTTTAATATGTGGAAACAGTTGTTTTGCACATAGAAACTGCTAAACTTATTCAGAATGATTCAGCTACAACAAGCAGAAATAGAAATCATTCATTATGTATAACATATCAGACCTCATAGAGGACTACAAGGCCCTCAGGCACAAGATAATGATGAGACTGATCATCTCTTAACACAAAGTGCAGTAAAAGTTTCAGAATGTCATATGAAACGCCATGTTAACAGAAAAAGTTTGAAGAAAGATTTTTCTATCAGTTGGCAAAGAAACAAGGAAATTATATGAAAACATCCTATCTATTTTGTGCATAACCAAACTCCATTATGCACAGGACATAACCCAAAGGGTAACCCCCCAAAAATAAAATTTGTCAAATGGATGAGCTTCATTTTCCAGAGTTTGGAAGATTAAAGTATGTGTACCATAGTATAGATACATATTCAGGATTTCAATGAGCTGCTGGTTTAAGTTCTGAAAGGCTGACTCCGAACCTACTTACTAGAAGTTATGGCTATTATGAGCATACCTGTACAAATTAGGACTGACAATGCTCCAGCATATTTCTTCAGTAAAATGAAAATGTTTTACTTGTCCTCTTTGATGTCTAGTCTTTTTTATACAAAGTTTTGTTGCCAACTTATAGAAAAATCTCGTGATTTTTTTTGTCATCTTTTCATGTGGCATGGATGGAAATTTACATTAGAGTTTGGCTATATCTTCCAAATGGATTATAAATTTTGATTCATTTCACTTGGTCAAACATAGAGCAGATAATTATCTTTAGCTGATTTGTGCACATTCCATTTGTACTAATGAAGAAATGTATAGTTCCTTTAAATGTTTATATGGTTACAGAGAAAAAGGACCAGACACCAAATAGGATAAGACAAGTATCACAGGTGAATCAGGTGCATACACTGTCATAATAGCTGTTTCCTCAAAAATCTGTATCTAGGACAACTTCAAAAAGGCTAGCTAAAATAATCAAGAACAAATTGTTCCAGCCAGGACTTGAGTTAAGCCCTTCACTTGCCTGTCACAAAGAGACTGGGCAAAAAATGATACAGCTAGTTTTCCTAGGACTTAGCCAATATTCCAATTTTCATAGGATTACCAAAAGATGGCATTGCCCTTACACAGCAAGGAGCAATCTTTAAGAAAATGACTTCCCATTTCCAAGAGGTAGGGGTGGGTAGATTTTGATCATTCAATGTATGGTGGGTGATTGTTATCATTTAAAGATTTGTCAGTCACAAGGTTGACAAATACAAATAGACTGGACATTATTAATGTAATTCTTGCCTGATAGTTTTCATAGTTGTTTTTATTGTATGTAGCTAATCGATATTGGAGAAAGAACCTTTTATTGGACTAACAGGGGGAGATGTTGGAGTGATGTCTTATGCACTGTGTAAATATTGTCTCTGTATTAAACAAATGCTGATTTCTGAACCAGCAGAGATCTGACTACAGGCCAGATTTTTGATATTGTTAAAAATTAGTGATTTGTAAACACTCCCTCTCTCAACGTTTTATTAGTTTTAATAAAAAGCTTGTGGCATATAGCAAAGGCAGGAAAGGAAGTTGGGACAGACTGGAAATCTGAAAAGAGTCAGACACTGGAACATAGCCAGCCTGACCAAGAGGAAGAAGCTAGCTCCAGTATTAGAGACTGAGAGGTTCAAGCCATGTGGCAGACATAGAATAATATGAATGGATTAATGTAAGTTGTAAAAGTTAAAAAAGAAAGAAAAAAGGAAGAAAAGAAACAAAGAATGAAAGAAAGAAAGAAAGAAAGAAAGAAAGAAAAAGGAATAACTAAAGCCAAAAGCTATTTTAAATCAATGTAAGTCTCCATGTCTTTGTTCAGAGAAGGATGGGCATAGAAAGTCCATATGGTTGAAGTTGTGTTTTGAGCAGGATGAATCTACTGGCATTCTTCTACATGCAGACATCCAGTTTGATCAGAACCATTTGTTGACAGTAAAACACGAAGTCTTTTTTTCCAGTATGCATATCTAGCTTTATTTCAAAAAATCAGGTGCCCATATATGTAAGAATTTATGTCTGAGTCTTTAGTTCCATCCCATTGTTCCACGTTTCTGTTTTTCTGCCACTACACTGTGTGTATATTACTATATCTCTACAGCAATCTGAGACAGGGTATGTTGATACCTCCAGCAGGTCTTTTATTATTCTTGAGTTTTCTAATCTAACTTAGGTTATATCTGTTTCCATATGAAGGATAAAAAAGTCCCTTCAAGGTTTGTGAAGAATTGTATTGGAATTTTGAAAGGGACTTCATTTAGTCTGTAGATTATTTTTGGTATGATTACCATGTTTAATATGTGAATCTCACTGAACCATGAAAATGGGAAATCTGTATGTCTTCAGATATGTTTTTACATTTTTTTCATATATTTGCTACAGTGCCTTTATGGTTTTATTATTCTAGTGTTCCATTTACTTGTACAATTGTACACATTTAAGGAAATTAAAAGAGGTGTTATTTCCCTGACTTCACTCTCAGTCCATTTGTCATTTTACATAGAGGATTCACTTATTTTTATGTATTAATTTATATCCTCATACTTTCCTGAAAGTGTTTATTAGTTGTTGACATTTCATAGTGGAGACTTAGTGTTATTTATGTACAAAAATATCATCTGCAAATAACTATTTTTTGACTTACCCCTTTCCTATTTGTATCCCCTTGATGGGCTTCTGTCTTACTGCTCTAGCTAAGACTTCAAGAAGTATATTGAATAGGCATGGAAAAAGGGGACAACCTTGTCTTGTTCCTGATTTCTAGTGAAAAAATGCTTTGAGTTATTCTCTATTCAGGTTAATATTGACTGTGGACTTGCGACAAGTTGACTATTGTTTTGAGGGTTGACTTGTACCACTTGTGTCTCAAAGATTTTTATTATTAAGGGTGTTTGATTTCATCAAAGTCCTTTTCTGCATCTAATTAGATGATCATGTGGTTTTTTTCTTTCATTCTTTTCATGGTGTATATTATATTTAACAATTTTCATAAGTTAAGCCATGTATCCATCTCTAGGATGAAACATAATTGATCATTTTGGATAATCTTTGTGATGTGTTTTTAATTCCCTTTGCATGTATTTTATTGACACTTTATATATCCACATTCATACCTGAAAATGGTTTATAATTATCTTTCTGTTGGGTTTTTATGTGATTTCAGATATCAAGATAACTGTAACTTCATAGAACAAAGTGGGAAATAATCCCTCTGTTTCTACTTTGTATAATTTTTTCTTTCTTCCTTTCTGTCGGTTTCTTTTGTCTTTCCATCCTAAAGCTGTCCTCTTCCAGGTCCACCCTGCCACAGAGTCTATTTTCTTATCTCCCCTCCCCTTCTCCTCTGAGTGTAGGACCACCCTCATGCATTAAGTTTTTGCAAGATTAGGTGCACCTTCTCTCAGTGAGGCCAGACATGGGAGCCCTGTTGGGTAATGGATTCCTCAGTCTCCACCTTTAGAAACATCCCCTGCTCCAGTTGTTGGGGGACACACATGGAGATTGAGTTGCATATCTGCTACATAAATGCCTGGAGCCTCAGTCTAGCATGCATGCTCTTTGTTTGGTTTCTCAGTCTCTGAGAGCTCTCAGGGTTCCACATTAGTTGACTCTGCTGTTTATCCTATGGAGTTCCTATCCCCTTCAGGGCCTTCAATCTTTCCCACAATTTTTACTTAATAGTTCATGACCTCCTTCCAATGTTTGACTGTGAGTATCTGCATCTGTTTCAGTCAGCACCTGAGTAGCTCCTCTAAGAGGACACTTGTGCTAGGCTACAATCTGCAAGCATAACAGAGCATTATTAACAGCGTCAAGTGTTGGTGCTTGCCCACGGGATGTGTCTCAATTGGCTGGTTCTTTGTTGGCCATTCCTTCAGTCTCTGCTTTGTCTTTAACCAATGCATTTCTTTTACACAGGACAAGTTTTGGGTCACAAGTTTTGTGGGTGGGTTGGTGTTCCTATCCTTTCAATGAGGGATCTGCCTAACTATACAAGGTGGTCTTTTCAGTTTGCATGTCCCCACTGGTATGTATCTTGGCTAAGGGCACCTACATGGACTACTGGGAACCTCCTCCATTCCAAGTTTCTGTGACTTAATAGAAATTCCCCTGCCATACCTTGGCAGCTGTAGATTTCCATTCATTCTCCTGGGTTTCTGATCCTCTCTCCTGTCTCTCACCACATCTGATCCTGATCTCCTTCCGTCTGTTCCCTATTCCCTCTCCCACCCAGTTTCCTCTTCCCACTGATAAGTGGATATTAACCATAAAAGTACAAGATACCCCATGATATACCCCACAGAACCAAAGAAGTTAAACAAGAAGGAAGGCACCAGCAAGGGTGCTTGAACCTCATTTAGAAGGGGGAATAAAATAGTCACTGTGTAGTAATTGGAGGAATATCAGCATTAACTCCTTTTTTAAACTCTGCACTAAAAGCATCTAGCTCTGGGTTGATTTTGGTTGAGATACTTATAATTATTGCATCTATTTCTCTGGGGTTTATAGTTCTGTTTAAATTGTTTATCTGATCCTGATTTAACTGTGGTAAGTGACATATACCAAGGAAATAATCCATATTCTTTAGATGTTTTAACTTGATGTAATATTGATTTTTAAAGTGTATCCCAATTCCCTAGATTTAGTTGCTTTCTGTTATTTTGTCCCCCATCTCTAATTTTGTTAAAGTGGATCTTCAGGACCCATCTGTTCATTATTTTGGCCAAATTTGTCACTCTTACTGATTTTCTCAAAACAAACAAACAAACAAACAAAAACCCAAGTCTTTCTTTCATTGATCCTTTGTATTTTCTTTTTTTTTTTTTCCTGCTCTATTGCTTCCAGACCTGAATTTCCTATTCAGTGTCATATTATACTTGAAGTGTTATTTCTTCTTATTTTAGCCCTTTAGGGTGAACAGATGTGTTACCAGGGTAAAATTTATCCCCATTTTTCTATGTTGGTGATTAAGGTTATAAACTGCCTTTAGAACTTGGGAGTGATTTCAATATGACTACAACCATGTGGGTTCCAGAAATTTCACCTTTTCTCCTATAGACACTTCATAGAAACTCCAACCCATAGGAACATACAAGGGGCAATATACACTTCATACTCCAAGTACAGAAACCTCTTCTATCCATGGATGGCACCATTTGCCCATTGTGGCATGAAATAGTGTACTATCGAGGAACCTGAAAATTCTGCTTTCAAGTTCTTCCAAGAAGACAAGTGCCAGAAGAAAAATGGGTATGTAGTTTTTCTCATTTGGACCTCCAGGTTGATTGTCAGCAGAGCGTTTAACTGCCACCTGCACTGAGACTCACCTCCTTCAGTGATTTCTATGTCTCCTTGTGACTTTAAGGCAGAATGCCAGTTTCAGATAATTTCTCTGTTTAAAAAGAATCCATCCAAATCAATCCTTTCTGAATATCTCACACTTACATGATACTGAAAACTGAAATTATGTAAACAGTCTGAAAAACCTGACAGACATGGTAATATGACAGACACTCCACTTACGGATGAGCCCAGGAACAAATAAATAAGAAACAGTATCCAGAGATGTATATATGTTAGTATATACATATATAAATATGCATACATATTTTTAATATAATCTGCTCAGTCCATATACAGTTACTTATATGTATGTTTTCAAGCCTGACTATTTGGCACTAGACAACCAATTGGTTTGCTTAGTGTGCTCTTCCCTTGGGAAGATCATGTATTCCATCCAGTTTTCCTCAGTTTCCTATTGTTCTTTGTGTAAGTTTTAGTCATTGTAGGTTTTTTCTGATCAACAATCCTGTGGCCATTGGTGTAGTATGTGTACAGTTCATATTTCAGCAGTTTTGTTTATGAGATTACGTTTTCTGATATTACTAAAGGAGATAATCACATGGAAAACTCCCTTATCCCTTGGCTCTTAGAGTTGTAAAACTTCTACTTCTACAGTGGTCCTGAGCTTTGGATATGGAACTGCTTTGTAGATATTTCCCACCTAACAGTACTGGTTCTTCCACAAATAAATAAAATAAGTTTCCCATGAAGTTAGGGTATATCTTATAAATTAGGCCATTCTTTTTTATTAATAATTTTATTTATATACATTGCAAATATTGTACCCCTTCTTTACTATCTAACCTCTTTTTATCTGCCTAAGAAGGCCATGATGCACCAACAGTCTATATTTCCACTGTTTTTTGCAAAGCCTCCTTTCAAGTATCAACTGCTATCCTTCTCTGCACCAAAAGAAAAGTTTCCTTGTCACATGTACCTAACCTACCTACAGAATACACAAACAGAGCTGAGATAATGTAAGTCTCTGGAAAGTGGAACACCACAGGTGTGCTTGTGTAGGAGCAGAGGGGGCCCTCCCCTTAGTACCGCCTTTTCCCTGTACTGGGCTATAAAGGCGAGCTTTCCTGTGTTCACTACCTTCTCTCACAATGAGTACACTCCTGTTCCTGGTCCTTGTGGGAGCTACTGTTAAGTTGTATAATTTAACTCAGATCATGTTCTTTCTTCTAGAAGCTGTAAACCCCACTATTAAAGATTGTTTTTCACCCTATCAAAATGCCAATGCCTTCTTTCTTCCTCCAGCAGTAGCTCTGTTTCCAATCTTTCAAGTTTCTCTGTAAGCCTAAAGTTTATTATCCCTTCTTCCCTCATTTACTATGTGATAAGAAATGAAAACATATGGTAGTTCCAGGAAATGAACCAGCAAATCTTCTGCATGGGTTCAACAGACTGGAGATATCTCAACCCAGGTTGTCTGTACAAGAGAAATACTCCTAAGTTGACATTTGAAATCTTCATTATACTAGAAATTACTATCATAAAATTCTAACCTTCAGAGTCTGGAACACTGACTTTTATTAAGAAGAAAATTTCTGTAATATATATATATATATATATATATATATATATATATATATATATATATCATAATGTGTTGAAGACATCAATATGCAATTAAATTTACAAATCAAACTTCCAGAATAACATTACATCCCTCTATCCCATGTAATGTCTACACTTTCTTTATTCTTAATGTGCAGATGAGCTATAAAGTTTGTGGGTACATTAATCTCTATATCCTCAGGATATTTTGAAGATACAGTTCAAAGTAGGTTAAACTTTTTATACTCTTTAAGACACATCAATGAATAATGACCTTAAGATCAAAGAAGGTAGTAAATTAACCATCTCTGCATCCTATTCCTGTAAGCTGAGAGCATCACTTGCCATGTCCCTAGTAACCCATCAAAACATAGTCACCTACAGAGTATTTTTGTACTATATTAGAATTTTAAGATAAGAATCTCTAGCATAATGAGGATTTTAACTTTCAATTTAGGAGTATTCCTCTACAGTGCTCTCTATATTGGACAAACATTTATTTTTGCCTACAGGGGATACAGTGTAATCTTGTCTTCTATTTTTTTTACTCATTAGGGACCCCTAATCAAAGGCTTAAGGGATCCACATTTCAGCACCTTCATGAATTTTCTCTTCAATGGTCTTCTTTTCTTTATTGAAGTTGCTTTGCCTGTTGATGATGATGACAAGATCGTTGGAGGATACACCTGCCAGGAGCATTCTATCCCCTACTAGGTGTCCCTGAACTCTGGCTACCACTTCTGTGGAGGTTCGCTCATCAATGACCAGTGGGTGGTGTCAGCAGCTCACTGCTACAAGTCGTAAGTAGTGGATCCTGACTGTATAGAATACAAACTTGCTCTTTCTGAGGGGAGAATATAAGATCAGGCAAGAACTAAGGTTGTAAAGTAAATGAGAATAGACAGAAAAGAAAGATTACCAAGTGAAACATTTTTATGAACTTCAGGAGAGTAAATATACAAATAAGAAGCCTTTCACACTCCTAAACAATCAAAAATAAATCAGTGATATTGATATTGAAAGCAAGGAAAGTTGACTTAAAGATAGAAAAAAACAAATTTGAAGTCACACAAAGACTATTTCAAAGACTAATACTGTTTTCCAAACTCAGAGTTTTCAGTGAATGTTAACAACCCTTAACCTTATTAAAACATGATCTTTCAACTAATTTCACCATATAGAGAGAACTGAGAGTCAGTTTTTATAGCAGGTAGTATCAGACCTGAATGCAAATCAGATTCAGCCAGTTTATAGTTGAGAAAGTTTAGGAAAAGAACCTAGAAAATAAATTTATATCAAGTTTCAAGGTAGTAAAACTACATGGATCAAGACTATCTTATCCCAGATTTGACTAGGCCTATCAGAATAATAGTTTTTAAGAGGAGAGAATTTAAGATGGCTTATACTTTGCAAAGAGACAGGAAAAATAAATAAACAAGTAAGTATTTGTATGCAAAGGAGGGAGATGTAATTGTGAGGAGATTCCCACAGCAGTCTTGTACATCAACCATATCACCCCTCCCCCCAGTTTTTGAAGCAGAGAGTAATTAGGTTTTACAATTGTAGTTGCCCATTACAACTCTCCTACTTCTGTGATATTAAGGAAGGCCTCTTCCTCATTCCAGATATATTCAGCAAAAAAGAGTTCAATAACTCTGAGCAACTTAGGGGTAATGGAGAGGAAGATTCTAATATGTTTCTCTTCCCAACAGCTGCATCCAAGTGAGACTGGGAGAACACAACATCAATGTCCTGGAGGGCAATAAGCAGTTTGTCAATGCTGCCAAGATCATCAAGCACCCTAACTTTAATGGGAAGACCCTGAACAATGACATCATGCTGATCAAGCTCTCTTCCCCTGTGACCCTTAATGCCCGAGTGGCCACTGTGGCTCTGCCCAGCTCCTGTGCACCTCCTGGCACTCAGTGCCTCATCTCTGGTTGGGGAAACACCTTGAGTTTTGGTGGTAAGTAGGACATTTCTACTTTCTTTACAACTTTCAAGAACCAATCAGGATTCTATACTTAAATCACTGAGTTCTAAGGTGCAAATTCATTGCAAGTACCTAATATACACTGAGTTCTGCAGTGGGTGTAAGAGGTATTTGCATACAAAATGACCTTGATCCCATAGTATAAATAGAACAAATGAAAAAATTCTATTATTATGTTCAGAAATGACATCAGTAATGGCTATTCTGGGATCCAAATTTCTTGCTGGGCCTTTTTATGTAGAATAATGCCAAGTTATCAGAAAGAGTTTACCCTGGAATGCTGATGGCTATCCGGGTGTGAATCACTTTCTTTCTTATTTTTTCCTCAAAGTGAACAACCCAGACCTGCTTCAGTGCCTGGATGCCCCAGTGCTGCCTCAAGCTGAATGTGAGGCCTCCTATCCTGGAAAGATCACCAATAACATGATCTCTGTTGGCTTCCTGGAGGGAGGCAAAGATTCCTGCCAGGTAATTGCTTTCATTCTCACAAAAATCATTTGTTTTCCTAGGATTGGGGTTGGAATGCTCAAGTGTATGAGGCAGGAGGTTTCCTGTAGTGGTTCCATGGAAAAGTGAGGAGGGCTCTTCTGGACGTTACTTCTACATGTCAGCAAGAATTCAGGATGGGCTAACGAAGGGAGGCAAAGCATGGCTAGAATGGCATCTTCAGGTCAGAGTAGTGTGGTCCTTTTTCCTTATGCCTTTTCCTTCAATACTCTATTTCTCCCTCTCAGGGTGACTCTGGTGGCCCTGTGGTCTGCAATGGAGAGCTCCAGGGCATTGTCTCCTGGGGCTATGGCTGTGCCCTGAAGGACAACCTTGGTGTGTACACCAAGGTCTGCAACTATGTGGACTGGATTTGGAAAACCATTGCTGCAAACTAAGCATCCTTAATTCCTCTAAAGTCATTATGCCAATAAAGTGAATTTTTTCTTACTTTCTGAGTATCTGATCTCTTACTTTTTTTCTGTGGGAAATCCATCTTATTTGAAGTATTTTTTCTTTACCATTGATATATGGTCAGCATCCAACATCCCCATATATGTTGAATGGAATCGTATTTGAGCAGTAGCTAAAATGATAAAAGCAATTAGAAAAAAACATATCAGAAAGCTCATGCTAAAAATTTTCTTAATAGTCTTTTATGTTTACATGTGATTTTTAACTGAACACTTTCATGAACCCATATATTATTTAGGAATAAATAATATATTTTAAATTGGAAATTTTTGAGTGAAGGTTTCTTTTAATAGTTAACATGATTCATAGGCATAATGATGGGATTGTTTGTTGCCTCCCTCCTTTGGAAGGTGCGTAGCACCTTCTGGTGTCATGAAAGCCAATCCTCTAAAAGAAGGCATTTAAATCATCTCAGCTCAGGGGTCTCTGGGTCCTGTGCCTTAAATATATGGTGTCTTCAACAGAAAGGGACTTACCTTCCATCTCTATAGGACAACCAAGTGTAATAAGCAATAGCCCACAGTTTTTTCAGCAGTCTCTCTGACAACCCTGAGAACTTCTCTAAACAGGGCCTTTCAAAGGCAGGATGATTGTCATTTTGTTAGATGGTCTTTGGCTCTTGGAGAGTGCATTCTTACTACCAGATAGAAAATTTCATATATTTGATGATTCATTACATATAATTATATAAAATATATAATATATAGTGTTACTATGATATTATCATCTATTATACTAATATTATTATAGTATTAGTATAGTATTTTAGCATTATATCTAATTATATAAATAAAGTACATAATATATACACACATATATATTTTTTCATACATTTTTCAGGGATCTGACACTCCTGACTCTTATTACGTATTTATATCACTTATCCCTCTCTCATCTGTCATTTTCCCTTTTCCTCAAGTAAGACCACTTGTACCTTGTTATTCTTTCTCCATTGACCTCCCACTTCCCTGCCCTCTCATTGGCTTCCTTTTCTCTTCCTAGGTTTTTCTTTTCTTATTTTTTATAGTTGTTTCTTGTTTATTTATACTTATTAATTTTCCTACATATTCCACAACACATACTCACAGCTTAAGATTTGTAGCTAGGAGCTTCTGATGATAAATGGTATGTGTCACTTGTCAATTGGTTTCTAAATTAAGATCTTTACAGTGTTCCATTCATTGACCTGAAAAGATCATAATCTCATTTTTTAAGAAAATAATCTTACACATTTTATATATACCACATTTTATTATATACTCATTTGTTTGAAAGACATTTAGAGTGTTTCTATTTCCTAGCTATGATGACTAATCTGGCAGTAACCTGTCACTCTCTACTTGAACTATATAACCTCCCAACAAGAGGGAAAGTATGACTGATACTGTATCCCTGATCAGGGCTATCTAAATAGTCTTATAATTCCTAAGGAAATAGAAGCAGTCATTAAAAGTCTCCTAATCAAAAAATGCCCAGGGCCAGATGGTTTTAGTGCAAAATTCTACCAGACTTTCAAAGAAGAGCTAATACCAATACTCCTCAAACTATTCCATAAAATAGAAACTGGAGGAACACTTCCAAAATCATTCTGTGAGACCATAGTCACCCTGGTTCTTAAACAACACAAAGAATCAAAAAATAAAGAGAATTTCAGGCCAATATCCCTCGTGAATATTGATGCAAAAACACTCAATAGAATACTTGCAAACCAAATCCAAGAACACATCAAAAACATCCTCTACTATAATGAAATTGGCTTCATTCTAGTGATATAAGTGTGGTTCAATATATGAAAATCCATCAGTGTAATCCACCATAAGTATAAACAGAAAGAAAAAACACATTACTGTCTTATTAGAGGCTGAGAAAGCCCTTGACAAAATCTAATATACCTTCATGCTAAAAGTCTTAGAGAGACCAGAGATACAAGGTATATATATATATATATATATATATATATATATATATATATATATTACAAAAGCAGCATTCATCAAACCAATAGAGAGCATCAAATTAAATGGAAAGGAACTTAAAGCAATTCCACTAAAATCAGGGACAATACAAGGTTGTTTACTCTCTCTCTGTGTCTCTTCAATATAATATTTGAAGTTCTAGCTAGAGCAATAATCCAATTGGAGTAAACACAGAGAATATAATTTAAGAAGGAAGAAGTTTGAGTATCACTATTGACAGATGATAAGATTTTATTCATAAATGACCCCAAAAATTCTACCAGAGAACTCCTACGGCTGATAAACACCTTCAGCAAATGGCTAGACACAAAATTAACTTGAAGAAATCAGTAGCCCTCCTTTATACACATGATAAATGGTCTGAGGAAAAAGTTAGGGAGACAATATCCTTTATCATAGGCACAAATAATATAAAATATCTGTGTATAACTATAATCAAGCAAATTAAAGATGTGTGTGAAAAGAACTTCAACTCTCTGAAGAAAATAATAGAGGAAGATGTTAAAAGGTGCTCATGGATCCCTAGGATTAATAGAGTGAAAATAACCATCTTACCAAAAGCAATCTAAAGATTCAATGCAATTACTGCAAAATTCAAACACAATTATTTTCATAAATTGGAAGAACAGTTCTCACCTTCATATGGAAAAACAGACCCAGAATAGCTAAAACAATCTTGAATAGTAAAATAATTTCTGGCTGTTGTACATGGGAATAGTAATAAATACTGCATGGTATTTGTATAGAAACAGGAATATCGTTGGGACTGAATCAAAGATCCATAAATAAACCTACACACCTTGATATTTGACAAAGAAGCCAAAACTATACAATAGAAAAGAGAGTACATCTTCAAAAATTGCTGCTGGTCTAATTGGATGTCCATATGTAGAAGAATGCATTTATCATTCTACAAAAATCTCAAGTTCAAATGGATCACAAACTTCAACATAAAACCAGATACACTGAATCTAATAGTACAAAAAGTGCGGAATAGTCTTAAACTCACTGGTACAGGAAACAATTTCCTAAAAAGAACACCAAAGGCTCAGGCACTAAAGTCAGCAATTGATAAACAAGACCTCATGAAATTGAAAATATTCTGTAAGTCAAAGGACACTGTCAAGAGGAGAAAATGACAGCCTACAGATAAGGAAAAGATCTTTGCCAACCCTACATCTGACATATCCAAAATATACAATGAATGCAAGAAATCAGACAACAACAACAACAACAACAACAACAACAACAACAAAATCAAATAACCCAATTAAAAATGGTCTACAGGACTAAACAAAGATTTCCCATCAGAAGGGTCTCAAATGACCGAGAAGCATTTACAGACTTGTGCAAAGTCCTTGGTCATTAGGGAATTGCAAATCAAAATGACTCTGAAATTCCACATTATACCCAACAGAATGGCTAATATCTAAAACTGAAGGGACAGCACATGCTGGTGAGGATGTGGAGCAAGAAGAACACTCCTCCTTGGCAGGTGGGAGTATAAACTTATACAACAACTCTGGAAATCAATTTGATGGTTTCTTAGAAAATTGGGAATTGTTCTATCTCAAGACCCAGGTATATCCTTCATGGGATACACTCAAAAGATGCTCCACCATACCACAAGGACACTTGATCAACTATGTTCATAGCAGCATTATTCATAATAGCCAAAAATGTGAAACAACTAAGATATCTTTCAACTGAAGAATGGATTTTTTAAAATGTGGTTCATTTACACAATAGAATACTATTAAAAACAAAGACATCATAAAATTTTCAGACAAATGGATAGAAGTAGTAAATATCATACATACTGAGTGAGGTAACCCAGACCCTAAAGGATAAGTGAAATGGAAATTTCTAATTTCCTTCACAATTCAGTTGTATCATTTGTTGTTTACTTGGAACTGTCTCATGAGAGATCATGTGAGGTTTTACTGAAAACAGGCACTTGAGAGGCCATGTGAAGTTTAGAAAGAATATAAAGAGAATCTCACAAACATTGTGAGGACACTCTTGCATCACTATACCATTCAACACCTTGCTTCTTCACTGGTTTTTGCTGGTCTTCACTTCATGGAGAGAAACTCACCAAAAAATTTCTTGTGATCTTCTGGCTCATTCTGGCCACTTCCACTGATTTGTGCCTATTCTCTGGAGCCTTGCTGCTACTCCTGGATCATGTGACCACTACCTATTCATGTTGCATGTTTGCTATTGAACCGGAGTGCTGGTATCCTAACAAGGAAGAGTAGAATTGCCCTAAAAAACTTATAAATAGGACCATATCACCCTTTTCTTATCACCCTTCTTTCTCTCCTACCTCTGAACAATGGGCTAGAAAGAAGGTTGAAGCATTTAAGAACCCTAAATAAAGTAGTGTTTGAAAATTCAAAACCTACAGACAAGCATGGTATATACCTAATTATAAGTGGATATTAGTTATAAACCATGCTTCAGAAGGTAAAACAAAATGTATATTGGAGGTGGATGGAGGAAGGGAATTAGGTGGAAGGGGGCATGGGAACATGAGTGAGACAGTGGGGAGATCAAATGTAGGGAGTGTGTGATGATACTAATGAGGTCTCCAAATAATGAGGGAAACAAAGTCCCACTGGCCTTCTCATGTTACCAAATGAAGTTTCTAGGACCAGGACTATATTATATGCAGTGGATGTTAGCCAAGGGTGTACATGAAAATTCCCCCAGACAATTCATGCAATTTCCAACATAATAAATTGCTCTCTGTAAACAGGCAGCAAGGTCCCATTGCTGAAGGCTACACCTACACAACCCACTGAATATGGTGCCTACATAGAACCTTTCCCTAGTCTTCACTCATGATGCTCTTGTATTGGTTCACCTTGCTTTCTTCTCTAATCTACACTTATAGTGATTTTTGTAGAGAGAATACACCGAAGAACTTTCTGGTAGTGTCCTAGCTGTTTCTTGCTGCTTCAGTGGATTCATGCTGCTTGATGGAGCATCGTGATTTCTTCTGGCCAAGCCACTGCTGCTGATTTGTGTTTGATACTTTCCTAGTAGAATGGACTGTTCATGATGAAGATTGAAATCTCCAAAAAGAACTATTTTACACATGTCCATGTTCCCCCATGTCCTATTATCTAGCCATCTTCCTCCCCTACCATTTTGTCTCTGGGCTATAAGGGAAGTTGAAGCCCTTACTAAAGTAGATTTTGAAAAAGAGAAGTCTAAAACATCTTTAGAAGTTTTAGAGGGTCTTTGATATATAATGTTTAGTCATAGTTTTTTTTTTTTTTAATCTTACAGGTCCTTTGCATACATATGATGACTTCCAGTGTAGTGTTTTGTGTTCTTATGATAATCCTGGGAACATGAACTGATGTTTCTCAGAGTATTTATGAGTCTTTCATGCTTTTTTATTAGCTCATTTTCTTCTGTTACTTTGTGTTTTTCTAGTTTGTTTTTATTTATTTTATTATAACCATTCAGAGATAACTCATTATTTTGTAAAATGAGATTGAATGAGGATACATTTTAATGGGGTGGGGGGATTATGTTACAGATCTTGGAGGAGTTGAGGAGGGGAAATTATAAAGCAAATTTATTCAATGAAAAAATAGGCGGTTTCCATCTGTGGTGGGAGATCTCTGCCTGGCCACCAGGGCTCCATCGCCAAAGAGCACTGGGGGAAAGCTAGCCTCCCAGGAGTGTGGAAAAGCCCGTGAGAGGGGGTAAGAAGGGCAACACAGCTCAGTGGGACTCACCCTGAATCCTTGGGACACAAGGACTGAGGAACAGGTGGGGGATGGAGGCTCTGGTTTCCAGCTGTGGCTGGAGACCTCTGCCTGGGCCACCAGGGATCCATAGCCAAATAGCTCAGGGAGAAAGCTAGACTCCCAGGAGTGTGGGCAAGCCTGTCTGCTCAGAGGAACCCACCTGTAATCCCCAGGTCACATGGACTGAGAAGTAGTCTTCTGGTTTCTTTCAGTGGACAGGAAGCAAATCCTGTGACACGGGGCTCCTTACTCAAATAGTGCCAGGAAAGAGCTGGTGTCCCGGGAGTGACAACACATCTTCAAGAACAGGCAAGACCACCACTTCTATTCAAATTTACTGGATCAAGAGGTACCCTTGCAGAGAAATCAGGACACAGGAACCAAGGGACAGCTGGGGACTAGATCCTTCTGGTTTCTTTCTGCACCCCAGAGCTGATCCTGTACAATGGCTTTCCAAACCCAAATTCATCTCAGAGAGAACTAGTCTTCAAGGAGTACTGACACTGAGGCTTGCAGGAAGGTCAAGCCACAGTAAGAGAGAATAAGACCAGCTAACACCAGAGATAACCAGATGGTAAAAGGCAAGGGCAAGAACATAAGGAACAGGTAATTGGCATCATCAGAACCCAGCTCTCCCAAGCCCTGAATGCCCCAACACACCAGAAAAGGAAGGCTCAGATTTAAAATCTCGTCTCATAATGATGATAGAAGATTTTAAGAAGGAAATACATAACTCTCTTAAAGAAATACAAGAGAAAACAGGTAAACAACTAGAAGCCCTTAAAGAGGAAACACAAAAATCTCTTAAAGAATTACAGGAAAACACAAACAAATGGGCAGAATTACAGGAAAAAGCAACCAAACGGACAAAGGAAATAAAAAAACCATCCAGGAACTAAAAATAGAAATAGAAACAATAAAGAAATCACAAAGGGAAACAACCCTGGAGCTAGAAAACCTAGGAAAGAGATCAGAGTCACAGATGCAACTATCACCAACAGAATACAAGATAGAAGAGAATCGCAGGTGCAGAAGATACCATAGAAAACTTTGACACAACAGTCAAAGAGGGGTTGTATCAGCTTGCATTGCTATCAGCAATGGAGGAGGCTAATATCAATGTATACAAAGAACTCAAGAAGCTAGACTCCAGAGATCCAAATAACCCTATCAAAAAATGGGGAAGAGAGCTAAACAGAATTCTCAACTGAGGAAACTCAAATGGCCCAGAATTACCTAAAGAAATGTTCAACTTCTTTAGTCATCAGTAAAAAGCTAATCAAAACAACCCTGAGATTTTACCTGACACCAGTCAGAATGGCTAAGATCAAAAACTCAGGTGACAGCAGATGTTGTCAAGGATGTGGCGAAAGAGGAACACTTCTCCACTGCTGGTGGGAATGCAAGTTGATACAACCTCTCTGGAAATCAGTTTGGTGGACCCTCAGAAAAATGAACATAATACTACCTGAGGACCCAGCTATTCCACTCCTGGGCATATACCCAGAAGATGGTCCAACATGTAATAAAGACACATGTTCCACTGTGTTTGTAGTAGCCATATTTATAATAACCAGAAGCTGGAAACAACCCAGATGTCCCTCCACAGAGGAATGGATACAGAAAATGTGACACATTTACACAATGGAATACTACTAAGCAATTCAAAACAATGACTTCATGAAATTGGCAGACAAATGGATGGATCTTGAAAATATCATCCTGAGCTAGGTAACACAGTAACAAAAGAATGAAGATGGTATGTACTCACTGTTAAGTGGTTATTAACCCAAGAGTTCTAAATACCCAAGAGTTACTTCATAGCAATGGTAGGGTGGAGTGGGAGGTCCCAGATGGAGGACTTGGAGAAGGGACTGAAGGAGCTGAGGGAGTTTGCATCCTGAGAAAGGGAGCAACAGTAGCAACTGGTCTGACCTCCTGATACTCCTGGAGACGGATCTAGCAAACAAAGAATACACATGGAGTGACCCGTGGTGCTGGCCACATATGCAGCAGAGGAGGGTCTTGTTAGACATCATGGGGAGGAGAAGCCCTTAGGCCTGAGGGTATTAGATTCCCCCAGTATTGGAGAATGCCAAGGAGGGAAGATGAGAGTGGGTGGGTGGGTGGATGGGGGAACACCTCAATAGAGGCAGGGGAGGGGGAAGGGAATGGGGAGGTTACAAAGGGGAGATCTGGAAAGGGGAAAACTTTTGAAATGTAAATAAAGTAGAAAAAAAAAAAGAAATTTTCAACATCCTAGTCATCAGGGAAATGTAAATCTAAACAACCCTGAGATTTCACCTCACATCAGTCAGAATGGCCAAGATCAAAAACTCAGGTGACAGCAGATGATGGCAAGGATGTGGAGAAAGAGGAACACTCCTACTTTGCTGGAGGGATTGCAAGCTGATACAGCCTCTCTGGAAATCAGTTTGGCGAACCCTCAGAAAAATTAACATAATACTACCTGAGGACCCAGCTATACCACTCCTGGGCATATACCCAGATCATGTTCCAACATGTAAGAAAGACACATGCTCCACTATCTTCATAGCAGCCATATTTATAATAGCCGGAAGCTGGAAACAACCCAGATGCCCCTCAACAGAGGAATGGATACAGAAAATGTGGTCCATTTACATAATGCAATTTTACTCAGCTATTAAAAACAACTTCATGAAATTCGCAGGCAATGGATGGAACTTGAAAATATCATCCTGAGCGAGGTTACTCAGTCACAAAAAGAATGAACATAGTATGTACTCACTGATAAGTGGTTAGTAGCCCAAAAGTTCGCAATACCTAAGAGTCACTTCACAGAGACCATTGGGCTGAGCGTGAGATCCTAGATGGAAGAGTTGGAGAAGAGACCGAAGGAGCTGAGGGAGTTTGCAGCCCCGTGGAGGGAGCAACAGTGGCAACTGGCCTGATATCCTAATGCTCCTGGAGACTGGACCACCAACCAAAGAATACACATAGAGGGACCCATGGTGCTGGGCAAATATGTGGCAGAGGAGGGTGTTGTTAGCCATCAGGTGGAGGAGAGTTCATTGGTCCTGAGTGTGTTAGATGCCCCAGTATAGGGGAATGCCAAGGAGGGAAGAGGAGAGTGGATGGTTGGGCAGACAGTAGGAATATCCTCTTAGAGGTAGGGGGAGGAGTGAGGTGATGGGGGGTTGCAAAGGGGAGATCTGGAAAGGGTTAACATTTGAAATGTAAATAAAGTATCGAAAAAACCCCCAAAGATAGCTCAATGTGTTAAAAAAAAAAAGAGTAAAAAAAAGTGTAAAAACAAAAGAATAAAAAAAAAGTTGTATTTAATGAAATAAAAAATAGAAATATATTTCAATGTCTTTAAGTCAACTGCTATACCACCATGACAAAAGAAGAGAATATAGTAAGTAAAAATCTTGAAATAGAATATTGAAAAATTATAAATGAACAGCATAAAAGAAAGACACAGAGAAATGAAAACATGTGAATTTGAGTATAGCCTTTCAAGGTCTGTAAAGTATTGTGGTAATATATTGATGAGAATTGCATTGAATCTGTAGGTTGATTTTGGTAAGATGGCCATTTTTACTATGCTAATCCTACCAATCTATGACAATGGGGCATCTTATCATTTCCTGATATTTTCTTTCAATTTCTTTCTTCAAATATTTGAAGATTTTTGATTCGGGTCCTTCACTTGCTTTGTCAGAATTACCTCAAAATATTTTATAACATGTGTGTCTATTGTGAAGGCTGCTTTTTCTCTAATTTCTTTATCAAGTGTGTGTGTGTATTGGAGGGCTGCCGAATTTTGAGTTAATTATGCATCCAATCACTTCACTAAAGTTATTTATCAGTTATAGGAGTTCCCGTTTGGGATTGCTTATATATACTAATATATCATCTATAAATAAGGATATCGTGACTTTTCCTTTTCCAATTTGTCTCATTTGATATTCTGCAATTGCTTTCTTTCACCAGCTAGAATTTCAATTACTATATTGAATAGATTCATAGTAGACAACCTTGTCTACTTGATTTTAGAAGAATTGCTGTAGTGAGAATTTTGATTTCTTTAAAAATATTGAAATATTGCAGTTTTTGTTTTAATCCCAGGTGTGGGATTAATACCAGGAATGGGTAGCTTCATTTTGTCCACAGTACCTAACTTTGATTTGCCTCATGCCCTGGCAGGGGCCTCATTATGCCAGCTGCACATAGTTTTTGCAAGTGTTTGACAACTAATATTTTGGGGACATTTGAGGGTATGTAAAGACAAGAGCCCCTAAAGAGGTACAGCCATTTCAGCTTTTCCTGCTGCTATGCCTCCTGGTGTTGATTGCTTCTGTTGCTGGTTGCTTCTGTTGCTGATTGCTGCCTTTTCTCATTACTGTTTGGTTACTAGATGCTGGATGCTGGTTGCTGGTTTCTGGTTGCTGTTGCTGGCTGCTGGCTGCTGGCTGCTGGCTGCTGGCTGCTGGCTGCTGGCTGCTGGCTGCTGGTTGCTGGCTGCTGGCTGCTGGTTGCTGGTTGCTGGTTACTGGTTGCTGGTTGAAGATACCCTGACAATGAACACAGAATTTCCCTAAGGAATTCAATGCCCCTAATCAGCAGGAAGTAATCTAATGATATTAGACTACTTTCTCTTCTAGCATATTTTCTTTCTTACTAAGTCTTAGGAGGTTGGAAGGGATAAGGGTGAAGTAATATGGCAGAAATAGGAACCCATAAAGCAGTAAAATGTATAGTTACAAATGGGTTTTGAGTTTGTCACCATTTGTTTTGATGTTGACTATCAGCTTGCTGTAAATCACATTTGTTATGTTTATGTATGCCCTCTCTATCCCTAATTGCTCCAAGACTGTTATCATGATGATGTGTGGAATTTTATCACCCTTTTTTTCATCTCATGAGATGATCATGTAGGTTTTTTCTTTATTTTTATATAGTGAATGACATTAATTGATTTTCAACTGTTCAAACATTTCTACATCTCTGGGTTGAAGCATATGTGATCATGTTGGATGACCTTCTTGATGTTTTTGTATTCAGTTCATGAGTCATATATTATGTATGTTTGTATCTATATTCATGAGAAAAATGAACTTCATATGGAAAAACAAAAAGATCCAGGATCACTAAAAACAATCCTGTATAATGAA
>JADRCH010000064.1:5531002-5589323 GCA_019843965.1 Rhynchomys soricoides | reverse complement strand
GCGCCATCTTGTAATGGCGGATGTGGGTGCTCAGGCGGCTCCCAACAACAAGATTCTTGACCATTGTGTTTTCAGGCAGCCATTATTGGAACTACCTGGAACACAACCTGTAAGGCACTCAAAAAATCCCTTTTAATTTGTATTTATTCAGTCTATCAGGTCTGTTTCCTTAGATATCATGACTAGTCCACTCCAATGAGGAGAAACTCATACTTTACACTACTAGATTCTCCCAGAATTGAGGTTAGATAATTTATAGGCCCATGAAAAACCTAATATTATAATTCAGCTATATGAAGATAGTAACAAGATGACTTTCTATGAAGTATTGCTATACCCACAAAGCAGAACATGAAAAAAATCTTTCGTCAGAGAATCTTCTTCTTGCAGTCTATAGCAATTACCACAGATACCTACAAGTGGAAAATTTTGAGAGTGTGAGAAACTTTGGAGTTCTCATCCCTAAATGGCAGGTCTTCACCAAACCTCTCACCTCAAGGCTTATGGATCTATGAATAAGAGGGCACAAACAGATTTTAAGTGTCAGAGGTGGTGTATGATTCCAAGGTAACAGTAAATTCAAGGTGCAACAGGAGTAATTCACACAGAAACTCAAAGAATCTATACTATTCAGGAAAGACAAGGTTCCAGCGTTAAGAGGGGAAAGTAGACACAAGGCCCCACCCTTATGAAGAAGTTATTTGCAACTGATACTTTGGAAAGGAAAAATCAGTTTTCTCCAATGGAGTGTCACTAGATGTATTAACCATAGATAAGAGAAGGCCACATGGAGATGTAAGTTGATCAATACAAAATATTATCCACTGGTTTTTTTTTTTTTTTACTTTTGAATGCTGACTTTGTATTAATACTTTTTCTAAACTAATATTGATCACTTATTACATATATTTTGTATTTTGATTTACAGTCATTTTTTAGAAAGTTATATTTCTAGTTTTTTTATTAAATTATTTTATTTACATTCCAAAAGTTGCCCCCTTCCTGGTGCCCCCTCCCAGAGTTCATCACCCCATCCCCCCACCTCTGAGAAGGTGCATCCCCACCCACCTCCCCACCCCTACCTCACCCCCATCAGCATCCCTCTTCCCTTAGGGCACCAAGTTTTCACAAGATTAAACTTAAGCATACTTTTTCCACTACGGCCAGACAAGGCAGTCCTCTGCTACATATTTAGCCAGGGCTACAGACCGGCCCATGTACTCTCTTAAGTTGGTGGCTTAGTCTCTGGGAACTCTGAGGAATCTGATTACTTAATTCTGTTGTTCTTCCTATCGGGTTACAATCCCCTTCAGTTCCTTCAGTCCTTCCCCTACCTCTACCATAAGGGTCTCTGACCTCAGACCAGTGGTTAGCTGTAAGTATCTGCATCTGACTCAGTCAGGTGCTGGTAGAGCATCTCAGTGGACAGCCATGCTAGGCTCTTGTCTGCCAGTACAACGTAGCATCATCAATAATGTCGGAATTTGGTATCTGAGCATGGGATGGATCCCGAGTTGGGGAGGTCTCTGGATGGCCTTTCATTCAGTCTCTGCTCCATTTTTGTCACTGCATTTACTTTAGACAGGAACAATTCTGGGTCAAAATTTTTTGAGATGGGTGGGTGGCACCATCCCTCAACTGGAAGTCATGTCTATCTACTGAAGTTGGTCTCTTCAGGTTCCATCTCCTTATTGTTGGGCATTTCAGCTAAAGACCTCCTCATTGGGTCCTGGGAGCTTCACGTATCCCTGATGACTGGGACTTTCTAGAGGTTCCCCCATTCCCCAACCCACACGGATGCATATTTCTATTCCTTCTCCTGGCCCTTTAGGCTTCTCTCCTGTCTCTCTTATACCTGATCCTGCCCCCTTTCTTCCTCCTGCTCCCATCTAATACCCAGGTCTCTCCCTCACTCTGCCTCCCATGATTAAGTTGTTTCCCCTTCTAAGTGGGATTGAAACATCCACACTTGGGCCTTCCTTCTCGTTAGGCTTCATTTGGTCTGTGAGTGGTTTTATGGGTATTTTAAAGCTTTTTGCTAATATCCACTTATCAATGATTACATACCTGTGTGTCCTTTTGGGTCTGGGTGTCTCACTCAGAATGATGTTTTCTGGTTCCATCATTTGCCGGCAAAATTCATGATGTCCTCATTTTTAATATCTGAAGAGTACTTCATTGTGTAAATGAACCACATATTCTGTATTCATTCTTCGATTGAAGGACTTCTGGGTTGTTTACAGCCAGTGGCTATTACAAATAAAGCTGCTATGAAGATAGTGAAATGTGTGTCCTTATAATATGGTGGAGCATCTTTTGAGTGGTATAGCTGGGTCTTTAGGTAGAACTATTTCCAATTTTCTGAGGAACCACCAGATTAATTTCCAAAGTGGTTGTCCAGTATAACTTCTTCAGTTATTTGTATATTTTGGATATTAGCCTTCTCTGAGATGTAGGATTAGTCCAGATCTTTTCCAAATTTGTAGGTTGCCGATTTGTCCTATTGACTGTATCCTTTGCCTTATAGAAGCTTTTCAGCTTTATGAGGTCCCTTTGTCAATTGTTGATCTTAGAGCATGAGCCATTGGTGATCTGTTCAGGAAATTTTCCCACGTGCCAATGAGTCTGAGGCTATTTTCCACTTTCTCTTCTATTTGATTCAGTGTATCTGGTTTTATGTGGGGGCCCTTAATCCACTAGGACTTAAGCTTTGTACAAGTTTATAAATATGTAGCAATTTGAATTCTTTTACATACAGACTGCCAGTTAGAACAGCACCATTTATTAAAGATGCTTTCTTTTTTTTCACTGTACGATTTTAGCTTCTTTGTCAATGAAAAGTGTCCCTAGATATGTGGATTTATTTCTGTGTTCAATTCTATTCAATTGATTGACCTGTCTGTCTCTGTACCAATACCATGTGATTTTTATCACTATTGCTCTGTTGTAGAGCTTGAGGTCAGGGGTGATGATTCCCCCAGAAGTTTTTTATTGTTGAGATTTTATTCACTATCCTGAATTTTTGTTATTTCATATAAAGTTGAGAATTGCTCTTTCCATCTCTGTGAGGAAATGAGTTGAAATTTTGATGGGGACTGCATTGAATCTGTAGATTGCTTTTGGTAAGATGGTCATTTTTACTATGTTAAAACTATCTGTGAGCATGGGAGATCTCTCCATCTTCTAAGGTCTTCTCTGATTTCTTTCTTCAGAGAATATGAAGTTCTTGTCATACAGATCTATAACTTGCTTGGTTAGAGTCACACCAAGATATTTTATATTATTTGTGACTATTGTGAAGGGTGTTGTTTCCCTAATTTCTTTCTCAGGCAGTTTATCCTTTGTATAACAAAAGGCTACTGATTTGTTTGAGTTCAATTTATATCCAGGCACTTTATCACCTGTAGGTGTTCTCTGATAGAATTTTGGGGTTGCTTATGTATATTATCATATTGTCTACAAATAATGAATCCTTAACTTCTTAATTTCCAGTTTGAGTTCTTTTGCCCTCCTTATGCTTTGTAACTTCTCTAGCTACAACTTTGAGTACTATATTGAATAGATAAGGAGAGACCATGCAGCCTTGTTTTGTCCTTGATTTTGTTGAGATTGCTTCAAGATTCTCTCCATTTAATTTGATGTTAGCTATTGATTTGCAGTATATTACTTTTAATTTGTTTAGGTATGGGCCTTGAATTCCTGATCTCTCCAAGACGTTTAACATGCAGAGGTGTTGTATTTTGTCAAAGGCTTTTTCTGCAACTAGTGAGATGATCATGAGATTTTTTTTCTTTGATTTTGTTTATATAATAGAATACGTTGATGGATTTTCATATATTAAACCATCCATGCATCCCTAGGTGAAACCTAGGTCCTTTGTGGTAAAGGACTATTTTGATGTGTTCTTGGATTCAGTTTGCTAGAATTTTATTGAATATTTCTACATCCATACTCATACCTGAAATTGTTCTGAGATTTTCTTTCTTTGTTGGGTCTTTGTATGGTTTAGGTATCTGAGTAACTGTGACTTCCTTGAAGGAATTAAGTAGTGTTTCTTCTGATTCTATGGCATGGAATAGTTTGAAGAGTATTGGTATTAGGTCTTCTTTGAAGGTCTGATAGAATTCTTCACTAAAATCACCTAGTCCTGGGCTTTTCTTTGTTGCGAGACTTTTAATGGCTGTTTCTATTTCATTATGAGGCTGTCTTGATAGTTTACCTGATCTTGATTTAACCTTGGTACGTGATATCTGTCTAGAAAATCATTTCTTCTAGATTTTCCAGTTTTTGCTGAGTATAGTCTTTTGTAGTAAGATCTAATAAGTTTATTTCAATTTCTTCAGTTTCTGTTGCTATGTCCTCACTTTTATTCATGATTTTACTAATTTCTATACTGTCTCTGTACCTTTTAGTTAGTTTGGCTAAGGGTTTATTTATCATGTTGGTTTTCTCAAAGAACCAGCTCCTACTTTTGTGTATTTTTTGTATAGTTCTCTTTGTTTCTACTTGGTTGATTTCAGCCCAGTATTTGATTATTTCTTGCCATCTACTCCTCTTTGCTGTGATTGCTTCTTTGTGTTCTACAGCTCTCAGTTGTGCTGTTAAGTTACTAGTATAGGATCTCTCCAATTTCTTTATGAAGGCACTTAGTGCTATGAATTTTCCTATTACTGCTTAAGTTGTAACCCATAAGTTTGGATGTACTATGCCCTCATTTTCATTAAATTCTAAAAAGTCTTTAATTTCTTTATTGCTTCTCTGACGAAGTTATCATTGAGTAGAGAGTTTTTCAGCTTCCATGAGTATGTGGGTTTTCTGTTGTTTTTGATGTTATTGAAGGCCACCCTTAGTCCCTGGTGATCTGATAGAATGGATCAAATTATTTCAATATTCTTGTATATTTTGTGGTTTGTTTGTTTGCAATTATATGGTCAATTGTTTTAGGGTGAAATGTTCTATAGATATCTGATAAATCCATTTGATTCCGTTGATTTTTTTGATTTTTGTTGTTTTGTCCTTCATTTCTAATTTGTTTATTTTGTTCATCAGGACCCATCTGTTAATTAATTTGCCTAAGAACCATATCTTTGTTTCATTGGTCCTCTTTATTTTTCTTTCTTTTTATTTTTTCTATTTTGTTGATTCCAGACCTTCAGGAGGGGAAATATATCAGGGCACAGTCACAATCAAAAGCAAAATCAAACTCCAACTGTCCAGTGTCTGGGATCCACTCACAATCTTCTGGATTCCTCCAAGGGCTTGAGTCACTTCTCCATCTCTGCCCTTTGTAGCACACACTTTGTCTTCTGGGCTCCAGATGCCTGTACTCCACTGCTGCTGCTGTTCTTGGTGGTCATATCATGGTGCTGGCATCTCCAAAACACTGATGTCTTCCACTGTAACTAGGTTTCACCAGTAGCCTCTCATAGGCTCTCTTCATGGTGCCAAGCCTCAACTCCTTTGGATGACCCTTTCAGTCTTGGGCCATCAGTTGCAACTGAGGCTTCACCTCCTCCAATGGCTTTCGGCAGCCTCTCACAGAGCCGAGCCTCAGCTGCTCTTCACAACCCCTTCATACCTTCAAAACCAGTACCACATGGATGATTCTTACACATTACCAAGTCCAGCCACAGCACAAGGTACAACCTTGGCTATCTCTGCAACACAGTCTTTGTGCTCTCAGAGTACACTTTCCAGAAGATTTCACCTCAATGATGCTGGTTTCTTCTTAATCACCACTAATTTTTTAGCTCCAGCTAACCAGCATCAATAGTCCCAGTAATGCAAAGTTTTTGATTTAGTAGTTCTGGTATCTTGTTCCCCAGCTAACCAAAGCCAAAGAATCATCACAATCAAAATAGCAATGGCCCTGATAAGGGTCTTTAATCTTTCCTCTGAAATTTCACAAGCCAGGCCTCCATCTTCTGCACTGTTCTCAACATTATCTTCCAAACTCCTACACAACATCCCACAGAGCTCTTAACACTGAATAGCTCTTCTAGCCCAAGGTTCCAAAATCCTTCCACAGTCCTCCCCAAAACATGGTCAGGTTGTCACAGGAATACCCCGCTTCTGGTACCAATTTGTCTTAGTCAAGGTTTCTGCTCCTGCACAAACATCATGACTAAGAAGCAAGTTGGGGAGGAGAGGTTTTATTCAGCTTACACTTCCACATTGTTGTTTATCACCAGAAGAAGTCAGGATTGGAACTCAGGCAGGTCAGGGAACAGGAGCTGGTGCAGAGGCCATGGAGGGATATAACTTACTAACTTGCTTGCTACCTTAACTTTGTTAAGATATCATCCCTACATTTTTCCTCAAGTAGCTACTTATGAAAGTCACTTTCTTTCAGAGATATAGATTCTTCATATTTGAAAATGAGGTAAAAATATCTGTTATCTGGTGTGTGTGTGTGTGTGTGTGTTATACAAATGATTATGGAACAAGATTAATGCAACCAGAATGCTCTTTTCAGAGCATGCCAGTCTAGAGTATGACTATCATGTTAAATCCTTAAAAACTAGTTGTTGTAAATGCTTTTAAAAGTAATTCCATTCTGTAAAGCTTACTTGATCATCTGTCAAAAGCAGAATGAGAGAATAAGTACAACATTAATTTAAAAACTATAATCTATAGTACTAAATATACACAAAGAAATTAACCACTATTTCCAAAATTGAAATACAATCATTTGATAATGTGAAGCATTGAATTGGGATTAGGAAAATATTTTAGAGAAGGACACACAGGAATATATATATTAGAGTGAATAGCATGGGGAATAGCACAGACATTTAAATGGAGAGTAAATGCCTGGTTCACAAAATCTACCATAGTCATTTCAGTCTAGAATATAAAGCAATAGTTCTAATCTAGAGCATTCTTTTTAGCCTATCATTGCTAATATTATGGTAAAAGATGATCTCATGTGATTAATATGAGCACAAAACATTAAATAGTTAAACTTCAAGCTTTAGCTATAGAAAGCTATTTTGTCATGTCCTCCAAAGATTCTTTACCGATAAGAACAGCATGAGAACAATAAATCTTGTCATCCTTCTGACTAAAATGATTTCCCATATGCTGTTGAGAATAATTTCCTTGTTGGCCACCTGGCCAGAATATGCTGGAATTCAGGAATATTAGAGCAAATATTTGACTTTTTCTCTAAAGCAGCAGTCTTATAAATACTCCACAGTAAGTAAACAAAACAAAACTGACTTGTTTTGGGTGGGAGCTCTGGCTTTTGCACTGAAGTCAGTGACAAAGAGGTCATCACAGTATCCCTGAGCTAAGCTGATAGCAATAAAAATTAAAAGTAAAATCAAGAGATATCTAGAGACCTGCTGGCAAGAATGCCAATCAAATAGGGCAAGAAAAGATGCCCACAGACTTTCTTGTGGCTTTACTACTCAGGAGGGCATAAACACACAGAAACCTGCATGCTACCAAGTCATGTAGTGCAGGTGGGGGAAGACAGGAGATAGGCCTTGAGTTATGACGGTAGGTAAGCTGACCTTGCCCCTTGCAAACTGCAGCACTTACTTGGGCAGCACAGTAGATCTGGGTCCGGTAGAGGGGGCACAGGTGAACCAGCAAGATGCACATGAGAACAGAATAGCTGGACCTGTTACTTCTCTTATGTCTGATGTGAGGTGATATGGTAATACCCTTACTCCTAGCTCCCTGCCACATGAAATAGTCTAGATAACTGGCCCCAAGAATATGAAAGTAGATCTGTTTCTGTCTCTCATTTTGTTGGAGGGTAGGACCTGTAGCTTACCTGGGCAATACAGTGAAGCTTGCCCTTCTGGCAAAGGCATGATTGGGCCATCCCCAAGTATGTAAGAGCTAGACAAGCAGCCCATCCCAAAATCTACATCATCTGTGAACTGTTAGAACTCGTGAAAAGCAGGTCCTGCTGATCCAAAACATCAGGATCTCCATGACACAGGACAACAAGATGACTAGACGTTCTGGGTAGGATCCAATATTGCTGATGTCACAGAATTCAGAGACCTCAAACAAGACCAATGACACATTGCATTGAGCATTTGCGAGAGATGTGTGGACAGTGGTATGTTTTGGGACAATCTGTGGCACAGTATAGCTTCCACCACAAGGTGTTTTAGTCTGTGGTTTGTTTTCTTTATTTGCTTTGTTAGTTTCTGTGTTATTTTGTGATGGAGATTGCAAGGGCAAAGGGAAGAAATGAGAGGGTGGGGAGAAGAGTGGGACAGGGCAGCACATTGGAGCTGGCTAGGCAGGCATGGGTGTGAGTGAGCCAGTGAAAGCAGAAGAGCTGACTCTGTCCTGGCAGCCTTGGATGGCCTATTCATAGCAGTGCTGGAGGCTCACCCTGATAGTGCAGATAATAAAAAGCCTACAGGCTGACCAGCTCAGCTACCATCCAGGCCCAGATCCAAGACTTGAAAATGTCCCACCCCAAAATCTACATCATCTGTGAACTAACTGCTGGGGCTTAAGAAAGGGATAATCCTGCTCATTCAAAGCTATAGGATATCCATGACACAGGGAAACAACAGGATAACTAGTAGAAGTCCCACTGAGGACCCAATATTGAAGGTGTCATAGAATCCAGACATCGTGAACCAGACCAACAACTGATTGTACCGAATATTTGCAAGTAAAGATATGTGGACAGATGGGTAATTTTGCACACGCTGACACAAAATACCTTCTACTAAAAGATGTTGTGTATACTCTATTTAGATTTTTGTTTTGGGTTTGTTTGTTGTTTTTTTTTCTTTTTTCTTTCTCTCTCTCTCTTTTGTGTGTGTGTGTGTGTGTGTGTGTGTTATTTTGTGGTGAAGATTGCAAAGACAGGGCAGATGTGAGGGGATGGGGAGATGAGTGGGACTGGGATGTATAATATGAAACTCACAAAGAAGCAATGAAATATTTTGGAAAAGAAAGAAAAAGAAAAGAAAACAGGAAATGTTAACTATATTACAGAAAATTTGCTTACTATCTACCTAGCCATAATAATATCTTAGCAATCTGTCAGCTGGCTATGCATACCCATGTGTTAGACATAGTTCAGGTAGGTAAAGGTTCATGGTAATGTAAGTTTATGAGACACAGTGCCAGGTAAAATATAAATTTGGTATTCAAGCTCTGCCAAGAAAAAAAAATGGAAGGAGGAGTCAGATGCTGAACTTGTCAGGCAACTCTAGTTTGCTTAGCAATAGCTTTTTAGACGCCATCTGTGGCAAATCTCACATTTCACAGGAATTTCCATATCTCTTTGGATCCTTGAAACCATATGGTAATTTTAGATCATTCCTTGCACAAAAATGAATCCATCTGAGTAATATTATCTTCCTTATTAATTAGAGATAATTCCATTTTTATTCTTTATTTTAAACCAGTTTTAAAAGGGTAAGTGAGGATCCATACATAAACCATGTAGTGTATGACTGTTGTCTGAAATATCTTGTAAAGCTGTCAAATATTTTATGAATTGAATAGTACTATACTTATGCATGACCCATGGGCTACTTAGTGAAATTCAGAACAAAGAGGGAAGGGCTCTGAGTACAAATTCTGTTGTGTAGCTGGGCCAATCATATCAGGAATAGGTACAGAAGATTATTTATCAGGACTCTCATGGATGCCTTTCCCAGTACATTCTGGTATCCATTTGCTTTAACGTTCTCCATAAGTGACATGTCAAAACCAATCACTAGATTCTGAACTCAAACTTTGCTCTTTGAGAAGCATCTCTAGAACATTTGTTTATCTTCTCCTACATTTTAGTGAATTTAGTTATGAATTTTGCTTGTTTTTTTTTCTCAATAAGACTAACTAAAAATGTAAGTAGATCCTATAATAGGTTCCTCACATTAGCTCATAAAATTAGATGTAATCTCACATATCATTTTTCAATACACTCCTTGTAGGCATGTTATGTCTCAATAAATTTCAGTGCTGCAACTCTGATCTTTGTTAGAATTCATTCAGGGTTCTTTTACAGGAAAGTTTACTCTTAACTAAGTCTTATATAATTATGTCATTGAAAAAATAGAATATCAGATTCCTTGAATATTTTTAATACTGATTTCTATTTTTAATGTTGATTCATGACTCCTTGTCAATATAGTAAACTCTTTACGGAAGGTAATTCTCAGACAGTAATCAGACTGACCATTGTTCAAGTCCTTCTTTATATCTGACCTAGACTATACACTTCTATCTCAAACTGTGTTTTTGAAAGTAGGGAAGTTTAATCTTTAGTACAAATTATTAATACAACCATGAAGACGCTAAAAATTGACTCATAAAAGCATGAAAAGATGAGTGCCAAAGTTATGACAGGGAGGAGAAAGGAGAATGTGGTATTGGTCTATCTCTGGAACATATTGAGGAAGCTCCTCCTGAAATTTCATTTTTCACACTTCAAGCTACTTTCCAAATAAGATCCCTGTTGGAAAGGAAAGCCAAATGAAAGCCTACAGTACAAATGAAGTCTATTTTTCTCTCTCCCATATTGTTTCACATTTTAGTACTGATTACCAAAGCTCTTGAATATGATCTTTCTATATGATAAATTATTCTAGAATTAGAATCATCAACTCATAGTCATTAGATCCAGATAGAAGATGTTTATTTTCATGAATCTCCAGGTCTCAAAAATCCATTCATCTACAAATATCATTTCTTCCCCAAAGTAAATCAAAGAAGTTTCCCATAATGTTAGGGTATATCTTAGGAATATGGTCCTTCTTTACCACCAAACCTCTTTCTATCATCATAAGAAGGCCAAGCTGCATACACAAAGTCTAGGGTTCCAGCCTCCTTTCAAGAATCACCTGCTCTCCTTATCCTTATCACTTACCCACAGAGTAGACAAATGGAGCAAAGATAATGTAAGGACTCCAGGAAGGAGAAACCCACAGGTGTGCTTGTGGAGAAGCAGTGGGGGTCTCCCCTTGGTACCTCCTTCTCCTTGAATTGGGGTATAAAGTCAGGCTTCCATCCAGGGCTCACTACCTTCTGCCACAATGAGTGCACTCCTGTTCCTGGCCCTTCTGGGAGCTGCTGGTGAGTTCCATGCTTTCACCTAGGTTTTACTCATCCTTCTAGAACCCATGAACCTAGCCACCAAGGCTGCTTTTCCACCATATCTGTACACCAATATTTTCATTCTTCCTCCAGAAGTTTCTTGTCCCTTCCACTGTAATTTATTATGTGATCAGAGAGTCTAAAAAGGAAGGCATAGGAAGATTCCATGAAATTGACCCGCAGACCTCCTGGAGATTAAAGTAAGTGTCTAGCCCTGACACCCAGGTACTGAGGTAGGGCATTGAGTAGGCTAATGGAGCTTTGGCAATTAACTTTCTTTTGCTTTCCCCAAGCCAGAAGCTGATGTCTTCTGGCAATTGACTCCTGGCAGCAGGGGATTTAAAAAAGAAACTTAATTCCTTAGGCTCTTTACTCTTTAAGGGGTCTCCTGCAGGATTGGTTGACCTCAGAGCTTATTAACTCTTTGTGAGCCAGAAAGAAAGAAAAAGTATAAGAGAAAGTCACACACACACACACACACACACACACACACACACACTCAAATATACATTTGGTAGATGACTTAGAATGAATGTTTTTCCTTGGTCATTAATTTGTTCCAAGCATATTTCTCTTAGAACAATTTATGAAAGCTCATTGTACTACTTTTTATGCAACTTTTACTTACTATTCTATAAGAAGAGACATATTTTATTCTTGATTCGAACTTTATTACATCTTTCTGGCAAAACAACTAAAACCATCTCCTTAAACTTTCTTCCTAAGATTATTTGGATCAAATCAGGAATTCTATAAAGACATTAATACAATTAAACAGCATTAATTCATGAAAGTTTATCTTCAACCTGATGGGAGGAAATTTGCCCAATATGGTGGGATGATGCCCGAGAAACACTAGGCCATGTAATTATGGCAGGAAAGGCATATCAGCAGCAAAGAGCAATCCTGAGACAAAATCTCTTGGGTCTATACCTCTCACTGCTTACTGATTTGCAAAATAGTAAGCCACCTCCAGAAAACTTACTTGCATGACATAACCTTTCCAACATGGCTTGTGCCAATTAATATCTTAAAATTTTTACCTTATGTGTCTGGGACAGAGACATGATATTAGGAAGGACACTTCTATTATAGATACACACACACGTATAGTTTTAAAATATCAAAGTAATTTTAAGACTAATAAACATGCAGCCAAATTAAAACTCAATAATCTTTGGTAATAATCTCAACTAACCTGGAACCATGGGGGCTCACAGAGCCTGGGTTACCAATCAGGAACATGTATGAGCTGGCCCTAGAACCCACATAAATTTGTAGTAAATGTGCAGCTTGGTCTCATGTCGGGCCCCTACAAAGGGGAACTAGGATCAGACTCTGTTCCCTGCCATTGGATCCCCTTCCTCACACCTGGACCACCTGGTTGGACCTCAGTGGGAGAGAATACACCTAGTCTCTCTGGGCCCCTGTGGGGAGGTACTCAAGGGGAACTCCCTTTTGTTGAGGAGAAGGGGAGATGGCAAGGGGGAGGGATTTTCCCAGGAGAATTGGCAAGGAGGGAAAGACTGTGATTAGGCAATTTTATCTATAAAAACATAAATAAATGAATAAGGTAGAACAAATAAAATAACATTATATCCCTCTGTCTCATATAAGACCTGCTCTCTATTTGTCATTAATATATAGCCTATAAAGGCTTGTGAGTACATAAATCTCTACATACCCAGGACTTTTTTTAAAATAGTTCCAACCATCCTAGACACCTTAAGCACTGTTAGCCAGAGGTGTCAATGAATGATGACCCTATCACTGCATGCTGAGTCTGAGTTACCTCACTCAGGATGGTATTTTCTAGTTCCATCCATTTGCCTGCAAAACTCAGGATGTCCTTGTTCTTAATAGCTGAGTAGCATTCCATTGTGTAAATGAACCACATTTTCTGTATCCATTCTTCTGTTGTGGGACCTCTGGATTGTTTCCATGTTCTGCCTATCACAAACAAGGCTACTATAAATATAAAGTGTCCTTCCTCATCATACTTGATAACTTTTGGTTGAAAGTCTATTTTATTGGATATTAGGATGGCAACTCCAGCTTGTATCTTGGGAACATTAGCTTGGAAGACCTTTTTCCATCATTTTCCTCTGAGATATTGTCGGTATTGGTCACTGAGGTGGGTTTCTTGTATGCAGCAAAATTCTGGACCTTGTTTGCATATCCAGTCTGTTAGCTAATGCCTTCTTATAGGTGAGTTAAGTTCATTAATATTGAGAAATATTAAAGACAGATGACTGTTGGTTCCTGTTATGTTTTGTGTTTGTAGGTGATTTTAGGTACTTGTGGTTCACTCCTTTTGGTGAATAGTGATTTTGACGTGTTCTTGGTTCCAGTTTGCAAGAATTTTATTGAGTATTTTTACATCAATATTCATAAGTGAATATTCCTTGTTAAGAGAGTTGTTTAGGTTTTTTCTTTACTAGTATTAACAGTTTGTGGAGAATGATTAATAACCTTGTCAATAGCCTGGCTTGCTTGGAGGGTCCAATGGAATCATTTTGGCTGACAACTTGATTAGATATATGGAACCCATTCATGGCACAAAGAGTGGCAAAAGATATTAGATGGTGCTCTGCATCCTCTCTTATTTAACAATTTCAATTAGATTTTCCTCATAAGTGTATGTATGTTAGATAGATTCTATTGTATTAGGTTTCTGTACTGGCTGGTTTTATGACAACTTGACACAAACTGGAGTTATCACAGAGAAAGGAGTTTCAGTTGAGAAAATGCCTCCATGAGATCCAGCGGTAAGGCATTTTCTTAATTAATGATCAAGGGGGGGCATGTGGGTGGTACCATCTGTGGGCTGGTAGTTTTGGATTCTGTAAGAAAGCTAGCTGAGCAAGTCAGGGGAAGCAAGCCAGTAAGTTGCATCCCTCCATGGCCTCTGCATTAGCTCCTGCTTCCTGACCTGCTTGAGGTCCAGTCCTGACTTCCTTTGGTGATGAACAGCAATTGGAAGTGTAAGTTCAATAAACCCTTTCCTCCTCAACTTGTATCTTGGTCATAATGTTTTGTGCAGGAATAGAAACCCTGACTAAGACGGTTTCCACATAACCATTCGAATATCTCTTAATTCTAGCAACTTCTCTGTGTTTTTCCTCCCTTTCCATTTGATTCACCTATTCCAATCCCCTATTTTCCTAGGGGGAATCTACTTTGTGTCCCCATCCTTTCTCTATATATAACTTGAGTGGTTAGATGGATTATAGCTTTCTTATCAAAGTAACAGCTAAAATTAGCATATAAGCAAATACATGTTGCATTTTCACTCTGAGTTACCTAAATCATGATGATTTTTGTCTCCATCCATTTACCTACAAATTTTTGTGTTTTTTTTTTAAACACCTGAATAATACTCTATTGTGAAAATGTATCATATTTTCTTTATCCATGAATCCATTGGTTGACACCTAGGCTATTTATAATTTTCACTAATATGAATAAACCAGCAATAAACATAGTTGAACAAGTAAATCTGTAGTAGGATGCATGATCCTTTAGGTATATGTTCAAGAATGGCATTGCTAGATCTTGAGGTGGATCAATTCCAACCTTCCAAAAGAAGTGCCAAACTGGTTTCTATAATGGCTGTACAAGTGTGTACTTTCCCTGGAAATGGATGAGTATACCCTTCACCCCACATGCTTTCCAGCATGGGTGGTCATTTGTTTTACTGACTGATATAAGAAGAAATCTTATACCATTCTGACTGGTATAAGCATAAATCTCTAAGTAGTTTTGATATGCATTTCCCTGATGACTAAAGATATCAAACTTTTCTTTAAGTTTTTCTTAGACATTTCCATACAATGGAAAAAAGAAAGCATTTTCTTCAAATGGTTCTGGTCCAAAATGGTCTGCCTAGTCTGGCATAGTCCTGCAGTGACTTGATATGACAGAATGTGTTGGTACTCAGAGGGAGAGAAAGAGAGAGAGAGAAAGAGAGACAGAGAGAGAAAGAGAGAGAGCGCAGTTCCTCATTCTCAGAGAAGGAGAGGAGGTTATGGGGAGAAGTCTGTGTTAGGAGAGAGTGGGAGGAGAAAGGATGTGAAGTGACTAAATAAATAATTTAATAGAAAAAAAAAGAAAAAAAACATAATATGAGAGAATGCACCACACTACTCTGCCAATATTTTTAGTTTAGTTTAATTGTTGGTATGATTTCATAACCTATTTGATGTATATTAACATTTGACTGAATAGTATTCCTTTGATATGTGTAAAATGAGAACATTTTGAATGTCATTTTAGTTGTATTTTTTTGTTAGACAATCTTCACTCTTATTTATTCAATAGCATATTGAAAGATAATTAATATTATAAGTAATAATGTATTCAGTTGTAAATATAACTTTTATTCACCTAATGTAATTGTCATCTCAAAGACTTACTGCTGAAAAATAGCACCCTTTTTACTTTTTTCTGAATCTTGCTGGCTGGTTCAACTTGGTTCTCTGGTTCAAACTCCTCTCTCCATGCTCAGTAATTCAATCTTGCTTTTCTCAGTTTCTCACTGAATTTCTCTGATTGGCCTCAAACTAACTCTGGCGATTTGTTCTAATCTTCTGGCTTCTTCTTGTTCTCCAGCTTCAACTGTCTCTCCTTACCTGCAGTTAACTACTTCAACTCACAGACAGAACTCAACTCCACTGCACTGCATTCACCACACTGAATCTCAACCAACTGACTCCCTCTCTCCCTGTGCTGCCCTTAATAGCTTCTCCTTCCTGTGTTGTTCTCCTGAGAATTTAGTGGATATTATCTCTGACTCATTCTTTCAAATCTTTCTCCGATTCTTCAATTTGGCCTTTATTAGATGCCGCTTGTGGGTGTGGGGGGTTCTGTGTGTGATTTTATTTGTTTATAGTTTTGCAATTTTGTGGAAGTTTTTTGAGGGGTATTTTATTTTCTTGGTTTGGGGGGTTTGTGTTCTCATATTAGCTTTTCAGGGTTTTTTTTGTTGTTGTTTTGTTTTGTTTTGTTTTAACTTTAAATGAATATTTTCCACTTACATATAATTTAAAAATATATTTAATTTATTTTATTCTTATTAAACTATTAAATATGTTTTTCTGATTACTGAGGTAGAAAAAACTGAAAAAAAAAAACAACAAACAAACAAGCAAAAAAACCAGGCTTTTTCCCAGCAGTAAATGACCAATACAAATCGAAAGCATTGACATCTTTAGAGCTTTAAGTGTTTTTTTGATTCATAATATTTAGTCACAGTTTTTTTTTCCCAAAACATGCTAATTTTTATTTTTTTTATTTTTTTCTATTTTAATATTTTATTTACATTTCAAATTTTTCAGATCTCCCCTTTGGGACCTCCCCATTCCCTCCGCCTTACCCCTGCCAATAAGGGGATATTCTCTAACCCACCCACCCACTTTCCTCTTTCCTCCTTGTCATTCTCCTATACTGGGGGATCTAACACCCTCAGGCCCAAGGGAATCTCCTCCCCCTGACAGATTACAAGAACCTCCACTGCCGCATTTGTGGCAAGCACCATGGGTCTCTCCATGTATATTCTTTAGTGGGTGGATCAGTCTCCAGAAGTATCAGGGGGTCAGGCCAGTTGCCACTGTTGCTACTTCCCTGGGGCTGCACACTCCCTCAGCTCCTTCAGTCCTTTCTCCAAGCCCTCCATTTGGGAGGTCACACTCAGAACTACTGTTGCTGTGAAGTGACTCTTGGGTATTTCAAACTTTTGGGCTAATAACCACATAACAGTGAATACATACCATGTTCATTCTTTAGTGATTGTGTTACCTCGCTCAGGATGATATTTTCAAGATCCATCCATTTGTTTGCAAAATTCATGAAGTCATTGTTTTAATAGCTGAGTAGTATTCCATTGTGTAAATGTACCACATTTACTGTATCCATTCCTCTGTGGAGAGACATCTGGATTGTTTCCAGCTTCTGGGTATTATAAATAAGGCTGCTAGGAACATAGTGGATCATGTGTCTTTATAGCATGTTGGAGCATCTTCTGGGTATATGCCCAGGAGTGGAATAGCTGGGTCCTCAGGTAGTATTATGTTCATTTTTCTGAGGGTCTAAAAAACTGATTTCCAGAGAGGTTGTATCAACTTACATTCCCAACAACAATGGAGGAGTATTCCTCTTTCTCCACATCCTCGCCAACATCTGCTATCACCTGAGTTTTTAATCTTAGCCATTCTGACTGGTGTGAGGTGAAATCTCAGGGTTGTTTTGATTTGCATTTCCCGGATGACTAAGGATGCTGAACATTTTTTTAGGTGCTTCTCGGACATTCGAGTTTCCTCATTAGAGAATTCTCAGTTTAGCTCACTTCCCCATTTTTTCATAGGGTTATTTGTATCTCTGGAGTCCAGCTCCTTGAGTTCTTTGTATACTTTGGATATTAGCCATCTATCAGATGTAAGATTGGTAAAGATCTTTTCCCAATCTGTAGGTTGCCATTTTACATTATTCACAGTGTCCTTTGCCTTACAGAAGCTTTGTAATTTTATGAGGTCTCATCTGTCAATTCTTGATGTTAGAGCACAAGCCATTGGTGTTCTGTTCAAGAACAATTCCCCTGTGCCCAAGTGTTCGAGATTCTTCCCCACTTTCTCTTCTATTAGATTCAGTGTATCTGGTTTTATGTGAAGGTCCCTGATCCACTTGGACTTGAGCTTTGTACAGGGAGATAGGAATGGATCAATTCGCAATCTTCTACATGTAGACCACTAGCTTATCCAGCACCATTTGTTGAAGATGCTGGTTTTTTTCCATTGTATGGTTTTAGCTCCTTTGTTGAAGATCAAGTGACCATAAGTGTGTGGGTTCATTTCTGGGTCTTCAATTCTATTCCATTGATCTACCTGCCTGTCACTGTACCAATACCATGCAGTTTTTATCACTACCGCTCTGTAGTACAGCTTGAGGTCAGGGAGGGTGATTCCCCCAGAAGACCTTTTATTGTTGAGGATAGTTTTTGCTATCCTGGGTTTTTTGTTATTCCATATGAATTTGAGAATTGCTCTTTCTAGGTCTATGAAGAATTGAGTTGGGATTTTGATGGGGATAGCATTGAATCTGTAGATTTCTTTCGGCAGGATGGCCTTTTTAACTATGTTAATCCTGCCAATCCATGAGCATGGGAGATCTTTCCCACTTCTGTGGTCTTCTTCAATTTCTTTCTTCAGAGACTTGAAGTTCTTGTCATACAGATCTTTCACTTGTTTGGTTAGAGTCACACCAAGATATTTTATCTTGTTTGTGACAATTGTGAAGGGTGTCATTTCCCTAATTTCTTTTTCTGTCTGTTTATCCTTTGAGTATAGGAAGGCTACAGATTTGCTTGAGTTAATTTTGTATCCAGCCACTTTGCTGAAGTTGTTTATCAGTGTACCAGATCTCTGGTAGAGTTTTTTGGGTCACTTAAGTATACCATCATATCATCTGCAAATAGTGATATTTTCATTTCTTCCTTTCCAATTTGTATCCCTTTGATTTCCTTTTGTTGCCTGATTGCTCTAGCTAGAACTTCAAGTACTATATTGAATAGGTAGGGAGAGAGAGGGCAACCTTGTCTAGTCCCTGATTTTACTGGGATTGCTTCGAGTTTCTCTCCATTTAGTTTGATGTTGGCCACTGGTTTGCTTTATATTGCTTTTACTAAGTTTAGGTATGCTCCTTGAATTCCTAATCTTTCCAAGACTTTTATCATGAAGGGATGTTGAATTTTGTCAAATGCTTTTTCAGCATCTAATGAAATGACCATGTGGTTTTTTTCTTTGAGTTTGTTTATGTAGTAGATTACATTTATGGATTTCCAGGTATTGAACCATCCCTGCATCCCTGGGATGAAGCCTACTTGATCATGGTGAATGATCGTTTTGATGTGTTCTTGGATTCAGTTTACGAGAATTTTATTGAGTATTTTTGCATCGATATTCATAAGGGAAAATGGTCTGAAGTTTTCTTTCTTTGTTGAGTCTTTGTGGGGCTTTGGTATCAGTGTGACTGTGGCCTCATAGAACGAACTGGGTAGTGTTCCTTCGGTTTCTATTTTATGGAATAGCTTGAAGAGTATTGGTATTAGGTCTTCTTTGAAGGTCTGATAGAATTCTGCACTGAACCCATCTGATCCAGGGTTTTTTTTGGGGGGGGGAGACTTTTAATGACTTCTTCTATTTCTTCAGGGGTTATGAGACTATTTAGATGGTTTATCTGATCCTGATTTAACTTTGGTAATTGGTATCTGTCTAGAAACTTGTCCATTTCCTCCAGATTTTCCAATTTTGTTGCATATAGGCTTTTGTAGTAGGATCTGATGATTTTTGTAATTTCCTCAGAGTCTGTTGTTATATCTCTGTTTTCATTTCTAATTTTGTTAATTTGGATACTGTCTCTGAGCCCTCTGGTTAGTCTGGCTAAGGGTTTATCTATCTTGTTGATTTTTTCAAAGAACCACCTCTTGATTTTGTTGATTCTTTGTACAGTTCTTGTAGTTTCCACTTGGTTGATTTCAGCCCTTAATTGGATCATTTCCTGCCTTCTACTCCTCTTAGGTGAATTAGCTGATTTTTGTTCCAGAACTTTCAGATGTGCTGTTAATCTGTTAGTTTATGCTCTCTCCAGTTTCTTTTTGGAGTCATTCAGAGCTATGATTTTTCCTCTTAACACTGTTTTCATTGTGTCCCATAGGTTTGGGTAAGTTGTATTTTCATTTTCATTGAATTCTAGGAAGTCTTTAATTTCCTTCTTTATTTCTTCCTTGACCAAGTTATCATTAAGCAGAGCATTGTTCAGCTTCCATGTGTATATGGGCTTTCTGTTGTTGTTGTTGCCATTGAAGACCAACCTTAATCTGTAGTGATCTGATAGGAGGCATGGGATTATTTCAATCTTCTTATATCTGTTGAGGTTTGTTTTGTGACCAATTATATGATCAATTTTGGAGAAGGTACCATGAGGTGCTGAGAAGAAGGTATATTCTTTTGATGCAGGATGAAATGTTCTATAGATATCTGTTCAACCCATTTGGTTCATAGGATCTGTTAGTTTCACTGTGTCTCTGTTTAGTTTATGTTTCCAAGATCTGTCCATTGTTGATAGTGGGGTGTTGAAGTCTCCCACTATTATTGTGTGAGGAGCAATGTCTGTTTTGAGCTTTAGTAGAGTTTCTTTTATGAAAGTGGGGGCTCTTGCATTCGGGGCATAGATGCTCAGAATTGAGAGTTCTTCTTGATAGATTTTTCCTTTGATGAGTAAGAAGTGTCCTTCCTCATCTTTTTTGATGACTTTTGGTTGAAAGTCAATTTTATCCGATATTAGAATGGCCACTCCAGCCTGTTTCTTGAGGCCATTTGCTTGGAAAATTGTTTTCCAGCACTTTATTCTGAGGTAGTGTTTGTCTTTAACACGGAGGTGCGTTTCCTGGATGCAGCAAAATGCTGGGTCCAGTTTACGGATCCAGTCTGTCAGTCTTTGTCTTTTTATTGGGGAGTTGAGACCATTGATGTTAAGAGATATTAAAGAATAGTGATTGTTATTTCCTGTTATTTTTGATGTTGTTTATATTGTTTGTGTGGCTATCTTCTTTTGAGTTTGTTGAAAGATTACTTTCTTCCTTTTTCTTGAGTATAGTTTCCCTCTTTGAGTTGGCGTTTCCCGTGTATTATTCTTTGTAGGGCTGGGTTTGTGGAGACATACTATGCAAATTTTGATTTATCGTAGAATATTTTTGTTTCACCATTTATGATTATTGAGAGTTTTGTTGGGTATAGCAGCCTAGGCTGACATATGTGTTCTTTTAGAGTCTGTATGAGATCTTCCCAGGATCTTCTAGCTTTCATAGTCTCTGGTGAAAAGTCTGGTCTAATTCTGATAGGTCTGCCTTTATATGTTACTTGCCCCTTTTCCCTTACTGCTTTTAATGTTCTTTCCTTGTTTTGTGTATTTGGTGTTTTGACTATAATGTGACGGGAGGAATTTCTTTTCTGTTCCAGTCTATTTGGGGTTCTGTAGGCTTCTTGTATGCTGATGTTCATCTCTTTCTTTAGGTTAGGGAAGTTTTCTATAATTTTGTTGAAGATATTTACTGGTCCTTTAAGTTGGGAGTCTTCGCTCTCTTCTATGCCTATTATCCTCAGGTTCTGTCTTCTCATTGCATCCTGGATATCTTGGATGTTTTGGGTTAGGAGCTTTTTGCATTTTGTGTTTTCTTTGACTCTTGCATCCATGTTTTCTATGGTATCTTCCGCACCTGAGATTCTCTCTTCCATCTCTTGTATTCTGTTGGTGATGTCTGCATCTATGACTCCTGATTCTTTCCTATGTTCTCTAACTCCAGGATTGTCTCCCTTTGTGATTTCTTTATTGTTTCTATTTCTGTTTTTAATTCCTGAATGGTTTTGTTCATTTGTTTGATTGCGTTTTCCTGTATTTCTGCCCTTTTGATTGTGTTTTCTTGTAATTCTTCAAAGGATTTTTGTGTGTCCTCTTTAAGGGCTTCCAGTTGTTTATCTGTGTTCTCTTGTATTTCTTTAAGTGAGCTATTTATTTCCTTCTTAAAATCTTCTATCATCCTCTTGATAAGTGATTTTAAGTCTGAGTCTTCCTTTTCTGGTGTGTTGGTGTGTCCAGGGCTGGCTGTGGTGGGAAGGCTGGGTTCTTATGAAGCCAAGTAGTCTTTGTTTCTGTTCCTTGTGTTCTTGCCCTTGCCTTTTGCCATCTGGTTATCTCTGGTGTTAGCTGGTCTTTCTCTCTCTCTGACTGTGGCTTGTCTTTCCTTCAAGCTGAGATGCCAATAATCCTGGGAGACCAGTTCTCTCTTCCAGCTGTTCTTCAGATCCTGTGTTTGGAGTCCTCCTGTTGCTGGCTCCTCAGGGTAAGTGGGCAAGTAGCTTTCTCCCTGCACTGCTTGTATATGGAGGCCTCGTGGGCCAGGCAGGGTCTCTGGCCACAGGTGGAAGCAGGCAGGCTCTTACCTCCCGGGTTTTCCTCACTCCTGCCCACAGTTCATTTTTGAATCTTTCAGAATATTTCAATATACATTAGGGCTTCCAATTTTATATTCTTATAAGATTCTTATAAGATTCCTGTGTGCATGAACTTATGTTTTGCTGAGTCTCTATATTTCTAATGCCTAATTAATTTCTAATGTTTCTTCTGTTAGTTTCTTTACTTTGTCTTATTCTGGTTCGTTTTTATTTATTATATTATGATTCTTCAGATGCCTGTTTATTTTGTAACGATTGATGGAAAGAGAGTAGATTTGACTGTAGGAAAGATGTAGATGCTCTTAGAGGAGGTGGAGAGGGAAAAGCATAATACAAATGTATTGTATGAATAAAATATATATTACAGAAAAGAAAATAATAAAAATATATTTAAATTTCTCAAAGTCAACTGCTATACCATCAATGTCAAAGGAAGAGAACATAATAAATAAAAGTTTTGAAATAAAGTATGGAAATATTAGAAATGAAAAATTTAAAATGAAGACACACATAAATTGAAATGTGAAATTGAATATAGTCCTTTCAATGTCTGTATATACTTGTGATTTTAATGGTAATTCCATTGAGTTTTTAGATTGCTATCAGTAACATGGCAAATTTTACTATGTCAATCATACTAATCCATGAGGATTGGACATCTTTCCACCTTCTGATATGTTCTTCAATTTCTTTCTTCAAAGACTTGAAGCTTTTGTGATACAAGTCTTTCACTTAGTCTGTCAAAGTTACCCCAAAGTATTTTATATTATTTGTGGTGATTTTGAAGGGTGTTATTTCTCTAATTACTTTATCAAATCCATTTTTTCATTTGTGTATAGGAGGGTGTAGTGGCTATTTCTGATTGTCAATTTGATTATATCTGGAGTGAATTACAATCCAGAACTAGAGGGCTCACCTGTGATCTAGATCTTGAGTCTGGAAGACAGAAGTCTCAGGTGTGGTGGTATGCACACCTCTGATCTGGGCCACACCTGCTTCTGGAGATCTATAAGAATGCTGGAAGAAGGAAGATTCAATCTTCTTTGCCTGCGAGCCTTGTGAGACTAATCGACTGCTAGATCCTCGGGTTTTCATTCACAGCTACTGCTGACCATTGTTGGGTAGTTTGACTACAGACAATGAGTCATTAACAAATTCCCTTACTATATAGAGACTACCTATAAGTTCTGTGACTCTAGAGAGCCCTGACTAATACAGAAGTTGGTACCAGGAGTGGGGTGGTAGTCTTAGGTTCTATAAGAAAGCAGGCTGAGCAAGCCAGGGGCAAGCAAGCCAGTAAGTTACATCCCTCCATGGCCTCTGCATTAGCTTCTGCTTCCTGACCTGCTTGAGTTCCAGTCCTGACTTCCTTTGGTGATGAACAGCAGCATGGAAGTGTAAGCTCAAGAAACCCTTTCCTCCCCAATTTGCATCTTGCTCATAATGTTTGTGCAGGAATAGCAACCCTGACTAAGACAGCTGGCTACTGAATTTTTAGTTAATCTTAAGTCCAATCACTTCACTAATAGTATTCATCAGTTGAGAGAGTGCCTTGTGCCCTGGCAGTATTTTGGGGGATATATATATATATATTCTGCAAATAATGACAATTTCTTTCCAATTTGTATCCCTTTGAATTCCTGCAGTTGCCTTATTTTGCCAGCTATAATTTTAATTACCATATTGAATAGATAAGAAATGGTCTTGTCATGTTCCTGATTTTACTAAAGTTACTGTAGTAAGAATTTCAGTTTCTTTAAAAACACAGAAATGTTATGGGAATGTATTTGTGTTTTAATACCAGGTGTGGGATATGGGACTGCTTCAGATTGTCCACACCTGCAGATTATGATTTGTTTTATTCTCTGTCGGGGCCATGTTTTTCCAGATTCAGATAGTCTTTGCAAGTATATATAACTTGGGATTCTGGGGACTCTTGAGAAGGTATATAAATGCAAGAGGCCCAAAAGGTGTGTGGCTACTGCTACTGCTCCTGATGCTACTGGATGATGCTCTGTCTGTAGCTGTTGTTGTTATTGTTGTTGCTCTTGTGAACTATCTTGCTGTTGCAGTTGTTGGTTGCTGAGTGCTAGATGCTGGTTGAAGATAACCTTACAATGAAAAGGAGAATTCACCCAAGGATCTCAATGCTGCTAGTCAGCAAGATGTAGTCTAACAATATTGATGTATCTTTGCCTCTCTAGTCATGTTTCTCTCCTAGATAGTCTTTGGAGATTGTAAGGGATAAGGGTGGAGAAGGGTAGTAGAAATAGAAACATATAAAGTAGCAAAAAGTCTGGGCACAAATTTCTTTGGGTTTCTCTCCATTTAATTTGATGTTGGCAATCAACTTACTGTAAAAAGTCTTTATTAGATTCATGTCCATCCTTTGTATCCCTAATCCCTCCAAGACTTTTAACATGTGTTTTGAACTTTTTCACAGCTTTTACAGCATCAAATGAGCTAATCATGTGGTTATTTTTCTTTAACGTTTTAATATGTGGATTACATTGATCGATTTTCAAATGCTGAGCCATAACTGCATGTCTGGGGTGAACCCTGCCTAATCATAGTAGATGATCTTGGTGGAGTGTTCCTAAATTCAGTTGAGTATTTTATTGAGTATATTTATATCTATGTTCATGAGGGAAATGAATTTCATACCAAAAACGAACAAGATAGGTATATTAAACATGTATAATAAAATAATATCCAGAGGTAGCAACATCCCTGATTTCTTCTTTTTTTATGTATTTTTATTGGATATTTTATTTACTTACATTTCAAATGTTATCCTCTTTCTCAGTTTTCTCTCAGCAAATCCCATATCCCATCCCTCTCCCCCTGCTTCTTTGAAGGTGCTCCCCTAAACACCCACCAACTCAAGCCTCACTACCCTAGCATTCCCCTACACTGGAGCATCAAACCTTCACAGGACCAAGGGTCTCTCCTCCCATTGCTGCCTGACAAGGCCATCCTCTGCTACATATGCGGCTGGAGACATGGATCCTTCATGTATACTCTTTGGTTGGTAGTTTAGTCCCTGGGAACTCTAGGGGGTCTGGTTGGTTGATATTGTTGTTCTTCCTATGGGGTTGCAAACCCCTTCAGCTCCTACAGTTCTTCCTTTAACTCTTCCTGTACTCAGTCCTATAGTTGGCTACAAGCATTCATGCCTGTGTTGGTCAGACGCTGGCAAAGCATCTCAGGAGATAGCAATATCAGGCTCCTGTCAGCAAGCACTTCTTGGCATCAGCAATAGTGTCTGGGTTTGGTGGCTGCATATGGAAAGTATCCCCAGGTGGGGCAATTTCTGGATGGCCTTTCCTTCAGTCTGTACTCCAAATGTCCCTCAATGGAATAGATGCAGAAAATGTGTTCATTTACACAATGGAATACTATACAGATATTAAAAACAAGGACATCATGAATTTTTCAGGCAAATGGATGGAGCTAGAAAGTATCATCCTGAGTGAGGTAACTCAGACCCAAAAGGACATGCATGGTATATGCTCAATAATAAGTAGATATTAGCCAAAAATGTACAGATTACCCATGATACACCCCACAGATCATAAGAAGTTTAGCGAGAAGGAAGGCCCAAGAGAATATGCTTTAATCCCACTTAGAAGAGGGAACAAATTATCACAGGAGGTAGAGGGAGAGACCTGGGTGGGAGAGGGTAGAGTGGAAATGGGGACAGGATCAGGTTTGGGGGGTAGAAAGGAGAGAAGCCAAGAGGGACAAAAGAATGGATTGAAATAAACAGGTGCTGGGGTGGGCCTGGGGGAAATTCTAGAAAGTCCCAGAGACTTGGTATGTAAGTTACTCCCAGGATTCAGTGGGGATGACCTTAGCCAAAATGCTCAACATAAGGAAGATGGAATCCAAAGAGACCACCTACAGTAGATAGACAGAGCTACCAGGGGAGGGTTTGGGTCACCAACTCACCTTCAAAACTTTTGACTTAGAGTAGTTCCTATCTAAAAGAAATGCAAGGAAAAAATGGAGCATAATTTGAAGGAAAGGTCATCCAGTGACCTTTCTGCATATTTGTGGAAGAGTATTTTGAATGTTATTTGATATAAGGATGAGCAGTTCCTTTTGGGTGATACAATTCCTTAGGCGTGGAAATCAAGCAGTATAAAAGTGGAGAACGTAAGCTGAGATTAAGCACACAACAAATGATCTACATATTCTACTTACACTGAATTGTGAATGTGATATAACTCATCTGAACTTATAGTTGAAAACCTCATCAATTGGGAAACTTAAAAGTGGAATAGTAAAAGAAGCTAATTTTTCTTCTCCTACTTAGTTTATGTTGTTGTTTTATATAATTTGGTTTTGGTACAGTTTCCTTTGAGTCAGGATGTTATACCCAGAAACTGAAATTACATTAGAACGAGGACTCTTATAGACCTTGGGACACTGCCTTGAACAGGTTGTCATGTAAGACTTTGGAGCCAATTTCTCTTTTATTGAATGTTTTCATTGTATGAACACATTGCATGAATATACATTGCATGAATACATTGTATGAATATACATGCTCTTCCTTTGCATAAACATAAATTTGTATTCCACATTTTTCCTCTTTAATAAGTAAACCAGTAGAATCACCAGAACATCAAGACAAATGCCATGATAGTACAGTCCTACCCACAAACCAACAGCAAGTCACAATGATGGAAGAAAGCCCATAACCGACTCATTGCTTACTGAAAAGTCAAGCTGTTGCCTACATAGAGCATTATCACTGAAGTACTAGCCACTAATTTACAAGGAGGTACTTTTCATGCTACCAAAAGAGAAACAAAGACCAAAACAGTCTACCTTAAACACTTCAATTTTCCATGGTGTCCTACCTGCAAAATGTGCTAGGTCTGGAATATGATGTATGCTGGCAGTTCATACAATATTGAAAATGTTATCTTTGGAATTTTTGTCTCTTTACATACTATGGTTATACATAGTTTATTTTGAAGTATAGTATGCTCTTCAGAATACTTAGTGAAGAAAATTATTTCTAATGAAAGCTAGCCTTAAACCAAAGAGACAAAGACATGAGGCAGAAGCACAGGAAGTGATGAATATTTCACTTTATTTACATAGTGACTGCAGAGGGATTGGGGATCTGTAGTTGGCAGCAATTGTGTCCTGAATCCAGTCCACATAGTTGCAGACCTTGGTGTACACACCAGGACTGTATGCCAGGGCACAGCTACCACCCCAGGAGACTATGCCCTGGAGCTCTCCATGGTAGACAACAGGGCCACCAGAGTCACCCTAGGAAAGAGGAGCACAGTGCATAAGAAAGGGCATGTGAAATAGGGCTGCATATAGTCAACTCAATACCTGTTTATTCTCCCTTGTTTCATTACTTTCCCAAATAGCCCATCTACCATTGTCACTACTGGGCTAAAATCCAAAGGAGACTCCTTCCCTACAGTACCACCACAGAACACTTTCTGCATCCTATCACTAAGGTTTCAAGTCCAAGGCCCAAGAGAACAGAGTTCTGCATAAGTGGAGGGTGGCAATCACCTGGCAGGAATCCTTACCTCCCTCTAGGAAGCCAGCACAGACCATGTTATCAGTGATCTTTCCAGGATAGGAGGCTTCACAGTCAGTCTGAGGCAGCAGTAGGGCATCCAGGCACTGGAGCAGGTCTGGGTTATTGGCTGTGAGGAAAGGAAAAGAATGAAGACTCCTGTACCCACACAACAATCCAGCATTGAACCAACTGACAAGCAGTGGACTGTTTCCTATAACTTTAAGTTCCAGAAAAGAAAAATAGCTTTCCCATTAGAGAATATTCACCGCTGATATCTTCCCTGTAAAAACAATAGTGCATTATGCATGTGCCTGGCCAGATACTTAGGATCAGTTCATTTGTTGTGCAAATTTCTCTAGGACCCCTTGCAAGACCTAAGTGTATTGTGCATCTCTGATATATTTACTGTTTTGAAGCCACTGGGATAATTCCAGGGAGGGGGTGATTACAGAGAATATGAAAAATATAGAGATAAAAGTAATATATGACAGGTCCTACTCACCACCGCTGCTCAGGGTGTTGCCCCAGCCAGAGATGAGGCACTGAGTGCCTGCAGGTACACAGGAGCTGGGCAGGGCCACAGTGGCTACTCTGGCATTGGGGATTCCAGGGCAAGAGAGCTTGATTAGCATGATGTCATTGTTCAGGGTCTTTCTTTGGAAGTTGGGATTGCTTGATGATCTTGGCAGGGTTGACAAACTGCTCATTGCCCTCCAGGACATTGATGTTCTGTTCTCCCAGGCTCATTGGTGGCTATTGGGAAGAGAAGGAATGTCATAATCTCAATATTTATTTCTCTATATCTCAAGCATCACTAGTTCCAGGGCCTTACACTTGTGTGGTTCTGCAGAAACAAACACCTTGCTGTAGTATTATAGGAAAAGAATAAGAGTGGTGCACACAATTTTCTTTGTCACACTCTCCTTTTCTTTTGTATACACAGATGTGGTACAGAATCTGATGTGAAAGAATACAGTGTAGATTGCTCTCATTGTAATATCTACAAAATATACTGGATTAAGTCACTAAGGATCATTTGAAGCTCTCTTCATCTGCTATGTTGTTGGTCATAATACACAGGAATTTTTATCTCCAAGTATTTTTGAAAGATTTCATTTCAGGAAGAAGACTATCTGATATCTAAGCCTTCACAATGTAATTCAGAGATCTTGTGTGAGGGTTCTTCAATGCAACTAAAAACCTAATTAGTCACAATATAGAATATGATGCTATGCAGACTATGTCTTAATCACTTCTTTATTCTGTTTCAGCCACACTCAAGATTGAGAGCCCAATTTGTGTACAGTATTACTCAACCCCTAATAGAGTGTAAGAATAATAGATGAAGAAAATGAAAGATAAAGCCATATTAAGCTTTATTTTTAAAAACTCAGATACAATTTATGGCTACAGGACTCAGGCACCAGTTGTGAAAGCCTTTGCCAGCTTCTTCACTGGTTTTTATAGTGAGATTATAAAGCCCTTTTTCAAGTTGTGCTCTTTTTCCATTTAACATTTATTTGTGTATTTCTTTAATTATTTAATCGTTTACTTATTATTATAATGTAAGATTGGGTGTGACATCATCTGGTATAACAATTGACCCTTAGTTCCCTGTATATAGTGAAACTAATTGAAACTGGAAGTCTTAATAGCTTACACATTGTCCATACTCACTGAAAACTCTGAGTTTATCAATGTGCTATATATGATACAGTATTGCTATTTATGAAAGTCTTTCTGTGACTTCAGGTTTCATTCTTTCTACTGTAAAATACACTTTTTCTTTTTCTTATTATCTCTACTCATGATTTATTTTGCATGTTTTATGAGTGTCAAGATTTCCTATTCTGTACCATTATCTCCCAACTCCTGCAATAAGTGGCAGACAATAATCTATCTTCTCTGAATCTTCCCATTCACCTACAACCACAGTTCTTGCCTGATCTTTATTATGCCCTTAGAACAGTCAAGTGTGTTTCTGTACAGTCAGTTCCCATCACTTACGATTTGTAGCAGTGAGCTGCAGACACCACCCACTGGTCACTGATGAGGGAAGCTCCACAGAAGTGGTAGCCAGAGTTCAGAGACACCTGATAAGGGACAGAGTTCTCTTGACAGGTGTATCCTCCAACGATCTTGTCTTCATCATCCACAGGGAAAGCAACTTGAATAAGCACAAGAAGACCATTGAGAAGATAGTTAATCAAGGTAGAGCCCTTAGGCCTCTGTCAACTTTCATCAAATTAAGAATCCTAAGTATAATAAATGAAGGCAAGACGGTAACACTGTATTGCCAGTAAGCATAAAAATGTTTGTGCAACATATGGAACACTCAGGACATAGAGAAATACTCTGTATCTGAGTACATTCTAATAGGTTGCCATGGACAGGAAAAGCAATGCTCTCAGATTGCAGGAATAGGGTAGAGAGATAATCTTACAATCCAATACCTGCTTTGATCTCAAGTTCATCATTCATAGAGCTCCTGAGGCTAAAAGGGTTTAAAGGATTTAGAATGGTTGGGACTGTCTTAGAAAATATTCGTAGTATGTAGAGCTTTATTTATTAACAAGATTTTATAGCCCAAGTATGTATATTAAGGACAAAGAGATATCAGACATTACATAGGACAGGAGGATATAATTTTATTGCCAAAGATAATTTTTAATTTGATTCCATGTGTATATGTCTGAAAGTCATTTTGGTAGTTTTGAAAAATATGTAAAGTAGAGAAATGTCCTATGTAATACCAAGTCATTGTCCCAGACTCATAAGGTAATCATTTTAAGACATTTATCTCCAGGAAATGAGGATTTCAACTTAAAATTTACAAGTATTCCTCTGTACAGTTAGCCTTGGCTTCAATATCCTCCAGCTGTTGGCGCATGCAGGAGGCCTGCTGGTTTACTCCAGGAACCTCCACATGCTTTTCTTTCTACACTGAGGAGACCACATAATATATAAGAGTGGAAGGTGTAAGAAACTTTAGGCTTACAGAGAAGCTTGAAAGATCGGGAACAGAGCTGCTGCTGGAGGAAGAAGGAGGACATTGCAGTAGAGATGGGGGTGGGGGGAAAGCACCCTTGATGGTGTCTTGCAGGGATTCTTGGAGAAGGAAGAACAGGACCTGGGTTAAGGCATGGAACTCACCAGCAGCTCCTACAAGGGCCAGGAACAGAAGTGCACTCATTGTGGCAGAAGGTAGTGAGCCCTGGATGGAAGCCTGCCTTTATACCCTAATGCAGGGAGAAGGAGGTACTAAGAAGAGGGCCCCCACTGCTTCTCTACCAGCATGCCTGTGTGTTTCCCCTTCACAGAGTTTTACATTATCTCTGCTCTGTTTGTCTACTCTGTGAGTAGGTGAGGTACATGTGATAAGGAAACCTTTCCTGCAGAAAGGGGAAGAAGTTGGATCTTAAAAGAAGGCTTTGCAAAAAAATTGGAAATATAGACTTTACCAATGCACCATGGCCTTTTTAGGTTGACATATAGAGGTGGGGTAGTACAAACTGGCCACAGTCCTTAGATATAAACTGTCTTCATGAGAAACTTATTTTATTTACTTAGAAGAATATATGGTATTGGTAGGTAGGTATTCTATGACCAAGAAATCAATGTGCAGAAACATTATGTCTGGATCTTGTAACTATGAGCTGATCACGACTCTTTATTAAATTTATTTATTTTATTTTTTACTTTATTCACTTCACATGGTGGTCACTGCTACCCTCTTGGTCACACATTCCCAATTTCCTTTCCCCTTCCCCTTCCTCTTTTCTTTTGAGCAGTAGGGGGAGCCATGGGTATCACACACACACACACACACACACACACACACACACACACACTTCAAGTCTCTGCAAGGTTAGGTGCTTCCTCTCCCATTGAGGCCAGACAAGGCAACCCAGCTTGAAGAACATATCCCATATACAGGCAGCAGCTTTTGGTATAACCCCCAATCCAGATGTTCAGGACCCACATGAATACCATGCTGCACATCTGCTACATATATGTGGGGAGGCCTAGGTCCAGGCTGTGAGTATTCTTTCATTGGTGGTTCAGAATGTGAGGTCCCCAAAAGTCCAGGTTAGTTGAGTCTTTTGGTCTTCTTGTGGACTTACTAATCATTTGAAGTCCTGCAATCCCTCCTCCTATTCTTCCATAAGAGTCCCAAAGATCCATCTACTGTTTAGCTGTGGGTGTCCGTTTCTTTCTCAGTCATCTGCTGGCTGAATCCTCTCAGAGATTGCATGCTCCTGTCTGAAAGCTTAAGAAAGTCTATGGCCATACCAACCTGAGCAGAACCCTAAAAGGGACCTTAACTAAATTTTCTCTGAAGACTGGCGCTGACTTGGTGGTGCTCCTTCCCCTGCCCCTGTTCAGAGCCTGGAACACCCCCTACCATTATAAACTGACCCTTTTTGAGATTCCGTATGGGACTCCCACTCCCTTGACCCCTGCTCTTGACTCCCCCCCCCCCGGAGTGAATTTTCAGGGTGACAAGGATCTTATGGCTCGATTGCAAGCTTTCCAGATCAACCACCAGGAATTGTGGCCTAAACTTAGTGCCCTGTATAACGTAGGTACCCCAGAGGTTCCACACGACTACCAAGTTGGAGATTGGGTAAATGTTGGGACTCTGTGCTAAAAACTTAGAAACAAAGTGGAAAGGGCTGTTCCTGGTGTTGACCAACCCAACCTTGGATAAAGTGAATGGAGTAAATGCCTGGGTTCACGTAACTTATGTCAGACTAGCATCTGTGCCTGACATCAACTGGATAGCAGCCAGACACCCGAGCAACTCCCTTCTGCAAGGCAAGAGAAACCACAAGATGACTATGGTGTATCTTCTGGTGCTGAGCCTCAGCAAACCCCACAACCCTACCAATATGACTTGGCTAGTACTCTCAGCCACTGGGGATGTAGCTTGGTCCACTATAGAGGAAAGCCCGCCTTATGTCTGGTGGCCGGACCTTGTCTTTGATCTCCATAAGTTAGCAGTGGACCTTGACTCCTGGGATATCCCACCCTAGAGACACAGGGGGAGGGATTACCCAAAAGTAGGGGACAAGGGATGTGTGAATCTAAACTGTATCTCAGAAGCAGCCTTTGAAAGTGGGGCTTAGGGTTTGGACACTCGAAGTTAAAGAGTGTCCTACAAGAACCCCCCATATATGTGTGCCCCTGAGATGGGAGAAGCCAACAGCGGGCCCATCAGTGTTGGGGGGCCAACAACTTTTTCTGTGCTACCTGGGGGCATAAATCATTGGAACCACATACTAGAGACCATTCCAAGGGGTAGTTAAGGATTCAATAGCAAAGGTGAGAGAAGGGCTAGCCAAGAGGAAGAGAGAGAGAGAACGAACAGAGTCAGGGATGGTTCAAGTCTTGGTTTAGCTCCTCCCCTTGGTTAACCACCCTCATATACACCTTGTTAGGACCCCTAATTATTCTCCTGCTATTTATGACCTTTGACCCTGCATATTGAACAAGCTTATAGCCTTCATAAAAGAGAGACTAGGAACAGTGCAGCTGATGGTCCTGCACCAACAATATGAGATCCTGAGGACAGGACCTGAAGAATATGAGTTAGTTACCCAAGGCTAGATCAAGTTCCATTCTCCACCCACAAGAACATTCTTGAGTAAAAAAATTCTCAGCCACTCACCTGACCTGCTGGAAAGTCTCAGGTAGAGTTCAAATGTGTGTCATGCTTGCTAGCCAATAGATTTAAAGGTCAATATGTTTAGCCAATAAGTTTGAAGAATAACCTTGCTGATGTAACCTGTACCCTTAAAAAGTATAAAAACTGCTTGTGATAGCAATTTGGGTTTGCCTTCTCATCACTCATCTCCAGGGACTGATTGAAGGTCGACCCCAATAGATCGGAAAATAAACCTCTCGCTTTTGCATCAGTTGGGGAGGAGGGCTGATATATGGTATATCCTAACCAATTATAATCATAATTTTGTATCAATATTAAAAGATCTACACAAATATAACCAAATGTAATCATAATTATGTGCAAATATACAAAGATCTGTACCAATATAAGATTTTTGGCTAGTAGTAGCTCTATAGTTTTAGACTTGATAACCTGCCCTTCCTTTCTGTTATTCCTATATTATTCTTATACCGTCTATTTTTCCTGTTCACCCATTCTCTCCTCTTTTTACCTAGCATGAGAGAAAGAAGGATAACAAAAAGGAAAAGAAATAGAGAAATCCCTGAGTCTAACATGCGGTAGTTTGTTTCAATTAACAGTTTGCACCCAACTCTCCTTTAATGGTAAAAAAATTCATCAAATGACAATAAATCATCCATCCTGCCTCTGGGAAATGAGGTAATCGCTCTCTTAAAATTGCTTTCTTCTGATTTGGAACATCATTTTCCTTTGCTTTTTCTCCCCTCCAAAAAAACTAAGATATTTGTCAGTCTTAATGAAGCTGGCTATATCCCACTTCACACCAGTCAGAATAGCTAAGATCAAAAACTCAGGTGACAGCAGATGCTAGTGAGAATGTGGAGAAAGAGGAACACTCCTCCATTGCTGGTGGGATTGCAAGCTGGTACAACCTCTCTGGAAATCAGTTTGGCAGACCCTCAGAAAAATGAACATAATACTACCTGAGGACCCAGCTATTCTACTCCTGGGCTATTCTACTCCTTCATATACCCAGCTATTCCACTTCTTCATATACCCAGAAGACGCTCCAGCATGTAATATAGACACAAGCTCCACTATGTTCATAGCAGCCATATTTATAATAGCCAGAAGCTGGAAACAACCCAGATGTCCCTCAACAGAGAAATGGATACAGAAAATGTGGTACATTTACAAGATGGAATACTATTCAGCTATTAAAAACAATGACTTCATGAAATTCGCAGGTAAATGGATGGAACTTGAAAATATCATACTGAGTGAAGTAACTCAGTCACAAAAGAATGAACATGGTATGTACTCACTGATAAGTGGTTATTAGCCCAAACGTTTGAAATACCCAAGAGTCACTTCACAGCAACTGTTGGGCTGAGATCGAGGTCCCAGATGGAGGAGTTGGAGAAGGGACTGAAGGAGCTAAGGGAGTTTGCAACCGCATGGCGGGAGCAACAGTATCAACTGGCCTGATCTCCTGATGCTCCTGGAGACTGGATCATCAACCAAAGAATGCACACGGAGGGACCCATGATTCATGATTCTGTGGCAGAGGATGGTCTTGTTAGTCATCAGGGGGAGGAGAGGCCCTTGGGCCTGAGGGTGTTAGATGCCCCAGTATAAGGGAATGCCAGGGAGAGAAGAAGAGAGTAGGTGGGTGGGGGAATACCCTCATAGAGGCAGGGGGAGGGAGGAGGGAATAGGGAAGTTCCAAATGGGAAAGCTGGAAAGGGGTAAACATTTGAAATATAAATAAAGTATCAAAAAATAAAAACAAAAACAAAACAAAACAAAACAAAAAAAACTTGTTCAAAGAAAAATCACTTAGTAAGAGCAGACCGTCTTACCAGGCATGATAGCACAGACCTTTGATGCCAGCACTCAGAGAACTCACAGAGGAACTCTGAGTTGCAGACCAGTTGAGACTGTATAGTGAGACTTGTCCCAAAGAATGAGGAAGAGATTTGTCATATTTTGTTTTCTTGTTTTGCATTTTGAGACTATATCGTGTGGCCTTGTATTTGCTACATAGCTGAGAACTCTTGGTTCTCCTTCCTCTGTCTCCCACAGGCTGAGTGTGTACTACCACACCTCGCTCCTAGTTAAAATTTCAGATTGTACACTTGTATTTCAGTTAGTACTTACAGCCTAATTCCCACGAACCTTAAAAATAGAGCAGTAAATATCTGAGATGAAAGAAATAAACTTTGTTCACTGGAAAAAAAAGAAGAAGAAGAAGCTTGCTATAGTATCTGCTGTCCACTCTCTGCATGATAAGAAAGTTTATGTCATACCTGGACTCCTGAATGGAACAGTCTTTGATGGTGGGGTAGCTAACTAGCCATGTTGAAATTGTCTTGGATCCAGATTTTTGAGGAAGCAGCACTGAGGCAGTCTGAAGTAGGATCAAGCAATATGCTGGAGTAAATATGTCTCAGCATCTCAGCATCACCTACAGTGAATCTACTAAGGCTTCATTGACTTCATTGGTGTCTGCTTATATAATCTCTCCCAGGAAATATACATTTCTGAAATAATATTGCATAGAATGTGCAGTATGCACAATTTAGCTAAGGATGATTTGCTGCTTTTGGTTTTGGCAGGTAAGGCATCTATCTTTCTCAATAAGATTGTACAACCAAACTATAATTTAAATTTCTAAATATGCCATTTAAAGGTTGGAATAATAAGAGTTTTTTCATAATTTACCTTTTATTCACACAACATTCTAATCACAGGTCCCATTGTCCAATCCTCAAAGTACATCCATTGCAAATCCTCCCCCCATCACTCCTCCCCCTTCTCCTCATAGAAGAAAGACCCCTTTGTACCACACACTGGGACATCTAGTCCCAGCAGGACTAAGTACCTCCTCTTCTCCTGAGGTCCAACCAGGCATTCCAGGTGAAGGAAGGGGATCCAATGGCAGAAAGAGTCAGAGAGAGTCCCTGTCCCAATTGCTAGGGGATCCATATAAAGACCAAGCTGCACATCTACAAATATGTGGTGGACCTAGGTCAAGCTCCTGTGTGCTCTTTGGTTAGTGGTACAGTATCTATAAAACCCCATAGCCCCAGGTTACTTAGTTCTATAGATGTTCTTGTGTCCATGACACATCTGCATCCCTCAATTTTATCCTCCAACTCTTCAAGCTCCAGCTGATATTTAACAATGGGTCTCTGCATCCATTTCCATCTGCTGCTGGATAAGGCCTCTCAGGTGACAGTTAGGCTAGTTTATTGACTGTAAGCATAGCCATCATTAACGGTGTCAGGGTTTGGCACTCTCCCATGGAATAGGTCTCAAGTTGGGCCAGAAATTAGTTGGCTGTTTTCTCAGTCTCTATCTTCACATCTTAGAGGCAGGACAAATTTTGGATTGAAGGTTTTGGGGTGGGTTGATGTTCCTCTCCTTCCACTGGAACTCATGCCTTGATAATGGAAGTAATTACTTAAGTTTTTACATATACCACTGATAGAAATCTCAGCTAGAGTCACCCCCCATAGATTCCCCATATCCTCCCCCACACCAAGTCTCCAACAGATTGCAGAGATGAAAGATGTTCAAACTTATCAAAGGTCTACACAGCCAAAGACTGTGTCATGAAGCTTCTGAAGCAGTGATTCAAAATAAATAATTCTGTCTTTTAAGTTTCTCGTGTTAGGTGTCCAGTCGCAGTGGTCAGTCTGACTAATAGATGACCCCATACCATCATTCCCAGCTTTCTATTGCCCATCTTAAACTCAACACCAATACAGTGTTCTGATTAATAAAGATTGACAATCTAGTATAATGAAACAGTGAAGGTTCATCATTCACTTTCTGGGTTTATTGAAATTGCTTTAATGAACTGAGACTAATGAAGAGTTAGTTTTTAAAAATCCAATATAGAGTTCAGCAATTATCCCTATGTGAATGGTCATTGTGGAAGGATCCATTACTTCCATAAAATGCAAGCTTTAATCCTATATGTGTATATGTACATGTATAAGTTTATATATGATATATGTGCATATGTACATATATGTACGTGATTGTAAATGTCTCCTTTTCCACAGATAAAGTAATGAGATGCAAGTTGTGTGACTACACATATTTGGCTGAGCCCCGACCATTTCCTTTTCTGTTCTATCACTAGACCTAAGCATGGATGCTTATAACCTCCCTACAATCTAATCTTCCAAGTTGACCAATTCAATCCAGCTTTTCTCACCTTCTGACTGAATTGCTCTGCCTGGACTCAAACTAATGTTGGCAATTGGTTCTAATCAATGGGCTCTTTCTCATTCTCTGAGTAGTTCTGACTTCAATTGTGTCTAGCATGTTCTTTCTGTAATCTGTCCCCTTAAAACTGTCAGAGTAAAACTGCCATAATTACCCATCACTTGCCACACCCCACCACACCACAGCTTTTCCTCTCTTCCTCCGCTAGTCTCCTATGAGTATCCTATCTCTTACTTCTTTCAAATCTCTCTCTGAGCCCTCATTTTGTCTGATTCATCTCTGATGAATTAGGTGCCACTTTTAAACATGATTGCTTCCTTCTACAACCTAACATTACCTTCATTGTTAAGGATTAAAGGCATGTACTACGGTTTTGTCTGAATTTCAGTCAGATAAACTGTAACCCAAGGCATCTCTGTATTCTGGCCAGATCGTGTCTTTGGATGTTATTATCAGAACAGCCATGTTGCTGGATTCAAATTTCTCTACATGAATCATATTGGATTTGCATTATGTCATACAGACAAAATTTGAAGTTAAACCTAACCAGTCAGCAGCTCCCTCACTTGACTTTGTTCAAATATATATATATATTTGAACATATATATATATATATGATGCCATATATTTGGAAATCAAAGTGTTGATAAATATACACCTTTAATGCAAACAAGAAAGGTGAAGATCAGTAAGTGGGATACAAAGAGGAGATATATACAAATACATGATTACCTATGAGTATACATAAGATCAGAGATTTTGACTAACTATCAAGAATGACTCAAAAGATATCACTATAAAACAAGCAATATTGGATGAAATGAGCACATTTTATTTAAAACTTCAAAAGTATGACAGGGAGGATATAGTACACACTGGAGAAATAATGGGAGTGCAGAGGCAAGACTGAAAGGGAACTTGTCTTAAAATTCCATAGTGGGAATGTAGATTAGTAAAAGACTGGGAATAAGGAATGGATGCTTAAGAGATGATCTGACAAACTGGAGGGTACCATAAATACAAGAACAACCATGTGCATTGTTTTCATAATTTTGTGATACTTTGTTCACATTTCAAATGTTTCCCCCTTTCCAGATCTCCCCTTTGGAACCTCCCTATTCCCTCTCATCTCCCCCTGCCTCTATGGAGGTATTCCCCCACCCACTCACCCATCCACTCTCGATGTTTTCATATTTAAACATCCCTTTCTATGAATGGATAAACCTCCTTTATCTGGTGTAGCAAGAAAGAGTGAGTGCAGTATCAGGAAAACAGAAAATAGTACATTCATGTTCTTCTATGGCATTCAGACAAATACCAGAAGGAAAATGGGAGAATAGTTTGTTCCACTGAGAACTCGAATGGTGGATGAATGGTCAGCAGACTGCTTATCTATCACCTGTATCCAGTCTCTCATGGTCCAATAATTTCCTATCTTCCTATGGCCTTGGGACAGCAAGCCAGTTGTACATAATTTCTCTGGTAAAATTAATCAGTGCAAATCAGTTCTTCCTGAATACCTCACACTAACATGTTTGTAAAAATGAAGGTAAGTAAATACTCTGTAAAATCTGAGAGTAATGGCAGTATGAGAGATGTTCCATATAAGAATGGTGGCAGTACCACATGAAGAAGAAACAAGATACAAAGAGGATAACACTGAATGGCTCTTCATGGGTGTGAAGCTCCCTCAGCCTTGTCAGTAATAGGACAACAACATATGTTATGAGGTCCATGTTGGCATTTTTTGCAGTTTTGTCTGATTTCCAATTTCTCCATCCTCTAATCCATTTTCCCACACAGATGCAATTGCCACAATTTCAGCTAAGCCTCTTCCATGATAATGGACAGCTCCAGAACCATCACCACTTTTCAAAGACGTCAAACATGATATCACCTTCAATGTACTTTTTGTTGTATCTGGGGTCAGTAGACAGTAAAATATCTGATAGGAAAGATACTCCAATTAGGTCTTTAAAATAGATACAAGCGCACACAAAATCAAGTACTGACCTTCTATGGCTGGTTTGTGCCATGTTAAAATGCAAGCTAAGTTTTAGAGGTGATTTAATTAAAACAAACAAACAAAAAACCACAAAATAACAGGATCTCCTATGTGGAGATTTATGACTGACTGAGCACAGCATTATATTCTGTTGCGTATGTACCTTAAATATTCATAATTCTCTTCTTTTCAGCATACCTTATTTTTATTTAGATGTTATGTTGAACATTTCTCATACTCTAGTCTTCAAAATGAGCAAAGACTTCCAACACAGGCTCTTTGATATAGAATACAGAGTAAATAATGTTAACATAAACATTCAGAGCAACATTGATACTACTCAGGATTATCATGGTTTATGTGAACAATATTTGTTTACTCTTGCATTCATGCATTTCTCTACTTCAATACAAGGTAAGACATTCCTACTTAAACCTCATACATTCCCCTTCCCACATATTTGAAACCAAAGAACCTGGATGGAAAGCAGATTCTCTAAAAGCCCACACTACTAGAAACTCTGTACCTCTTTTCTTAACATAATTGATGTGCCATTGCTGGTACATAGTATTTTTTATTTCTTATTATTATTAAGAAGATTGGCCATGACCGGGATAAATAGAGGAAGAAATGATAGACAATTTGAGTAGCGCTGTTCTTTGAAGAACACCACTATCTACCAGAACCAGGCTGTCCTCAAAGTTACTAAAAACAACAAACATTCATCAAGAACTATCTAAAAACACCAGAGTCATTTTTCTCTAACACCCATAAATTTAGTCTACTACAGAAGAGCACTGTAGAAAAAGGCTAGACTACCACTGTTTCCCTCATTTTAGCATCCAGCCTTTCAAAAATAAGCTGATTCCATCCATTTTCACGAGGATAAAATTTTCCTAGATACCTGAAAGTCTCCTAATGCTAAAAACTCCAAAAACAAGTGATGTAATAACCTAGGAAGGGGAAAATATAGGTGTTTGCTCAGAAAATATAAAAGATATCCCACCTCCACCTCAAGAAGCAGAGTTCTACCTCCTCAAGGATGTAAAAGTCTGCTTTTCTTCAGCATTCATTACTTTCTGCCACCATGAGTGTTCTTATGATCCTGGCCCTTGTCAGAATTACTGGTGAGTTTGATGTCTTCTATGGTCCTGATTTCCTAACTAAATAAAGAGCAATGACCCCTGTTTCATTGGTATGTCTGCTTCTTTGATGCTGGTGTTCATATTTCTTTTCCAGCATCCTCTTTTCCAACTGTCTACATCAATGCACTCTATATAGCATTCTTTGTTCAACCAGGGCCTTGATATAGAGGCTGAAAGGGAAGCCAAAAACAGGTTGCATAAAATGAACCAAGAGGAATATTCCTCAGCAGCAACACTATGGGTATGCAAAGCATGGTTCTTGAGGAAATTCAGAGGGAAGCAAGCAGTGGGCTACACCATTAAGATTTAATTGGATCCCACTAATTGTGTTCTTTGGTTATTTCTTCTATTGTTCTCTGGAACTCTGAAGGGTTCTGAGACCACTAGGATCTAGTTACCTGTCCTGCATTTCTTGCCACTGGTAGACATCAAATCCTGTGTTGTCTACTGGTGTTGCTGTTTTTTGCTTTCTGTTAGTGATTCTCTTCAGAATGTAATACTAAAAAACTGGGAAGGAAAAGTAATACAAAAACACTGAGCAATCCACCCTCCAACATCTGGAATTTGCTTCACCTCTGTATCTCCACTGTCATTGCTTTCCCTGCTGACGATGATGACTAGATCATTGGAGGCTATGTCTGCCAGGAGAACTCTGTCCCCTACCAGGTATCCCTGAACTCTGGCTCCCACTTGAGGAGGTTCCCTCATCAATGACCAATGGGTGATGTCTGCAGCTCACTGCTATGAAAGGTAAGTGATAGTTTCCTAACAATATTGCCCCCAGAGTGGGACATCTTTTCAGTAGGCATTTGTATGTGTAAGTAGTATAGTAGGAGAGGAAAGGTTAAGGCAGGAAAGAAAGAAGGTGCTGACAGAACCTCATGTTCAAAACCTTTGGATGAGCTCATAATAGAAAATCTCACCAACACTTTATGCGCCCTTACATACACAGAGAGAGAGAGAGAGAGAGAGAGAGAGAGAGAGAGAGAGAGAGAGAATAAATAAACATATTAATATGAAATAGAGAAAAAGATTCATCTTGAAAGGAAGGACTATTTTCTCAGCATACAAATTAATGAGGAATCTCATAAAGATTTTCTCATCTGGTAACTGGGTCCTATAGAAAGAAATTTCATTAGTCTTTTGACAATACTCCTGAATGTTGCTTTATTCTTAGTTTAATCACCAGATTTTTTTATATTATATTATGGTATTAAATAGTAGTGTGTATAAAATGGGCTTTCAATTTGATTATAGGTGAAAAAGATCATTTTAAAAAGTGATTAAGTTTATATTGTGACTCATTAGTGTGGAGTGGGATCCTGAGAATGAACCTCTACACTATCTCAGAATCTGGCTATGAATGGACTGACACTCAATGTTAACTCTTCTGGTTTAAATTCAGCAGGACAGCATTCTTTCAAAATAAGTTGAGAATAAAAGTTTCCTTTTTGGGACCGGGCAGTGGTGGCACATGCCTTTAATCCCAGCTCTTGGGAGGCAGAGGCAGGTGGATTTCTGAGTTTGAGGCCAGCCTGGTCTACAGAGTGAGTTCCAGGACAGCCAGGGCTACACAGAGAAACCCTGTCTCAAAAAATCATAAAAAAAAAAAAAAAAAAAAGTTCTTGTATGAAGTGAACAATGACTGAGTAGATAATGAGAGCTTGAAATGATGGTGTACTTCTTTATGCTGTGTATTTTGGGTAAGATAGAATATAGGGTATTCTACATGGCAGAATTTCACATTAGCCTATGTACACCAGATCTCTCTGAGATAGAAAACTGTATCCACCTTCCCTAGTCTTCTCCTATGATACTGGAGCAAGGAGTTTAGTTTGCAGAATCACACAAGTGTGAGGACTTGGTAAAAGTATGATGTCTGAGTCATAGAGAAAATAACCATGGCATTCCTTCTCTCTCCAACAGCCGCATCCAAGCGAGACTGGGAGAACACAACATCAATGTCCTGGAGGGCAATGAGCAGTTTGTCAATGCTGCCAAGATCATCAAGCATCCTAACTTTGATGGGAGGACCCTGAACAATAACATCATGCTGATCAAGCTTTTTTCCCCTGTGACCCTCAATGCCAGAGTGGCCACTGTGGCTCTGCCCAGCTCCTGTGCACCTGCTGGCACTCAGTGCCTCATCTCTGGCTGAGGCAACACCCTCAGCTTTGGTGGTGAGTAGGACCTGTCACCAATTACATCTCTGTTTTTTTTGTATTCTCTGTAATCACCCCCTCTCTAAAATTATCACACTGGCTTCAAAATATATTAGAGCTGCACAGTACATTTATGTCCTGTAAGAGATTCTAGAGAAATTTACATAGCAAAAAACAGATTCCAAATATCTGACCAGGAGCATGCAGAATGTACTATTATTATTTCAGGAAGAATAATACAAGTGAGTATTCTATAATGGGAAAGCTTCTCCCCTCCCAACCCCCCCATGGAACTTAAAGTTATAGGAAACAGTCCACTGCTTGCCAGTTGGTTCAATGCTGGATTGTTGTGTGGGTACAGGAGTCTTCATTCTTTTCCTTTCCTCACAGTCAATAACCCAGACCTGCTCCAGTGCCTGGATGCCCCACTGCTGCCTCAGGCTGACTGTGAAGCCTCCTATCCTGGAAAGATCACTGATAACTTGGTCTGTGCTGGCTTCCTAGAGGGAGGCAAGAATTCTTGCCAGGTGATTGCCACCCTCCACTTTTCAAAACCTCTTTTCTTTTGTGCATGGGGCTTGAAAGCTTAGTGGTGTGAAGCAAAAAGTATGCTGTTGTCATACTATGAGAAATGAAGGGATCTCCTTTGGATTTCAAAACACTAGTGAGGATAGAAGATGGACTATGCGGGAAAAGAAATGGAACAAGGGAGAATAAACAGGTATTGAGTTGACTATAAGCAGCCCTATTTCACATGTCCTTGCTTCTGCACTGTGTTCCTCTTTCCCAAAGTGACTCTGGTAGCCCTGTTGTCTGCAATGGAGAGATGCAGGGTATAATCTCCTGGGGTGATGACTGTGCCCTGCCAGACAATCCTGGTGTGTACACCAAGTTCTGCAACTATGTGGAGTGGATTCAGGACACAACTGCTGCCAACCAGAGATCCCCAATCCCTTTGCAATCTCCTTGTCAATAAAGTGAAATTTTCATTACTGTCAGTGTTTTTGCCTGTTCTCTTTAACCCTTGGGTTTTAAGGATAGCTTTTATTTGTTCTTCTCTTATCTTCAATGTTCTGGAAAGCGTCCTTCCTCTCAATGAAAGTTACACATAGCAGAAGTACATGAAGAAACAAAGGTCCAAAGTCAAGTGTTAAGACAAGAAGCTCTGTGCTTCCAGAGCTTGAGCATATTTTTCAGGCAGGAAAGCATTGAAACTTGAAGGTTTTCTGACTGCCTTGGTATTTTCTTTTCTCATTTGGCAGTATTTGAAGTGCCATTTTATAGCAAAGAAGCTAGGTCTTAGTGACAATGGCTTTGTATAGGCAACAACGCAACTTCTCCATGTTCAATGGGTTGTGTAGGTGATTTCTTCAGCAATAGTAGCCCTGTTGCTTTGTGGAGAGTAATGTATAACCTTGACACCAGTAGAAGTTGTTTTAGATTTCCATTGGTTTGCTTTTAAGAGAGAGAAAAAAAGAAAACATATTTGTGTATTATGGAAATCAAGATCATGTATATTCATACAATATACTCTATGAAAAACAAAAGTTTGAAAAAACAGAGAAATTGCCTTAAAAGTCTTATTTGTATGCTAATCTGTTCAAGGCAGTTGTTATGATTTTATTTCAGTTTCTGGTTATAACATCTTCACCAACATCAAAACAAAAGAAAAAAATAATATAAAAAATAACAGCAAACAATTAGGGAAAGGTAATATTTGTGAACTATTTCATTTTTAAGTTTAGTAATTGGAAGTATTTAAGGCCAGAAGGTCAAATGAGTTATATTACATTTAAAATTCACTGCATATTGAATGTGTAGACCATTTGTTGTGTGCTTGATCGTAGCTTCCAATATCCAATTATAGTTTGCTGCTATGGACAATCTGATGCAGCACCATATTCCATACCTGGGATTAAAACAAAATATATTCCCATAGCATTTCTGTTTTTAAAGAATCCAAAATTCTTAGTATAGATATTCTAATAAAAGAAGGAAAAAAACCAAGTCTATCTACTCCAAATCTGTTCCTTATAGTAATTGAAGTTTTAGCTGGTGCAAGAAAGCAACTTCATGAGATCAAAGGAATTTAAATTGGAAAGAAAACAGTCATAGTATCATTATTTGCAGATGATATAAAGTATAAATAAGCACTGCTCAAAATTCAACCAGAGAACTCCTACAACTGAATAGTATCATTAGTGAAGGGACTGGACACAAAATTAAGGAGTAATTCAGTAGCCTTCTATATACAAATTTTTAAAAATTGCTTTTGAAAAGATATCACAGAAAAACTACTCTTCACAATAGCCACACATAATATAAAATATGTCAGTATAATCCTGATGCAGCAAGTGGAAGACATATCTTAAAACTTCAAGTCTTTGAAGAATAAAACTAAAGAAAGTATCAGAAGGTGGAAAGATGTCCCATCCTCATGGATTGGTAGGAGTCACTGATGTGTTTATAAAAAGATAAAGAGGGGGTATATGTTCTGTGGATGTGTAGTCAGGTATGGGAGGGTGCCTCACCGGGCCCATGCTGGAGCACTCTTCCCCCTGAGGGACCAGCCACACAATGGTATAATATAGAATAGAATTTATTAATGGCATGGGGAGGGGAGTTAAGACGGTCATAGAGGCAGAGAAAGGAAGAGAGAGAGAGAGAAAGAGAGAGGAGAGAAGAGGTAGAGGAGAAAATGCAGGCCATGAGTATGTGGAGAAAGAAAGAAGTGAATGGGGAGAGAGAGGGGAAGGGAAGAGCAAGAGAGCAAGAGAGAGTGAGGAGGAGCAAGCAGCCTCTTTTATAGTGAGTCAAGCAGTCCTGACTGTTGCCAGGTAACTGTGGGACTGAGCATACCTGGCTGTTGCAAGGTAACTGTGGGGTGGAGCTTAGACAGAATTCTAATAGTCACATACTGAAAACTGTCATGTTGTCAAAAGCAATCTACAGATTCAAAGCCATTTCCATCAAAATTACAACACAATGTTTTACACACCTTGAAAGGAATATATTCAACTTCAAGTTTCCATTTTTATGTGTCTTTCTATTGTTTATTTCCAATAATTTCATTATTTATTTCAAACTTTTAATTCATTATATTCTCTTTTTATCTTTGTTGGCATAGATGGTCACAATGAGAAATTAAATATATTTCTATATTTTTCTCTCATTAAATGGAGAATTTTTTATACAATATATTTGCATTATTGTTTTTTCCCCCAACACCTTCAAGAGCCTCCACATCTTCCCCCCAGGCAAATCTATTCCCTTTCCATTTCTTGTAACATAGTAAACAGGAATCTGAAGAATCAGAATAAAATAAATAAAAACAAACTACAATAGGATGAAGTGAATAAACTCACAGAAGAAAAGAGCCAAAGAAAAATACAAGAAATATGTAACAACCTGGAGAAACATAAGTTCATGCACAAAATAATCCCATAAAAACATATTTCTAGAAGTCATAATATATATGCAAAGGACCTATAAGTTTCAAAAAAGCTATAACTAAACATTATGAATCAAAGAACCTCTATAACATCTAAAGATGCCATTGTATTCTTTTGTGTTTACTTCTTGGAAGGAAGCCTTCTTTAAAGAGTGGTTTGTACACCCAGTGAGACTCCACTGGAGAAAACTAATATTTCAGTGTCAAATCTTTATCCATTGGATATAACTTCAGGGTTAGGAATGAGGTCTTGGACCACTTTAGGCTCAGGTCTAGGGCCATACCTGCTTCATACCAATGCCAGCACTGTGCATACTCCATCGGCCTCTGTGAGTTCACATGTGTGATTGCCCTGCAGTGATTATAAGGCCCTGTTTTCCTGAGTCCTCCATATCATCTGACTCTGAAATCTTTCTATCTTCTCTTCCACAGGGTTCCCTGAGCATTGAGGGAAGGGATTTGAGTATCTCATATGGGATTGAGTGTCTCAAAGTCTCTTTGATGCTCTACGTATTGTCCAGGTATCTATCTCTGTCTTTCTTCTCTTCTACTTAAGGAGAAAACTTCTCTTCTGATAGCTGAACAAGGTACTAACTTATGATTATAGCCGAATGTCGTTAGCAGTTATTACTGCTTCTGTTTAGCAGAACAATAGTATTTGGTTTCCCTGATTGATATTGGCATTAGGATCTTGGCCACCCCAAAAGTGTCAGATATGGATTACAGCTCACAGAGTGGAACTTAAGTCCAAACATAGAGTGGTTGTTTACTCCCAAAAGGTTTGTGACACGACTGCACCAGGGCATTTTGTAGGCAGGTCATCATTTTATGTCAAGATTTTGTAGATGGATTGGTGGTTATGCTGTGCTTTTGGAAGAATAGACTGCCTTTTTGTACAGATATCCTCCTAGGTATTACCCTTGACTTCATGAAATTCACAGGCAAATGGATAGAACTAGAAAATATCATCCTGAGTGAGGTAACACAGTCGCAAAAAGAACATACATGGTATATACTCACTGATAGTAGATATTAGGAATAAAGCTCATAATACCAGTGATACAACTTACAGACCATATGAAGTTCAAAAAGAAGAAAAACCATAGTGTGGATGCTTCAGTCCTACTTATAAGGGGGAACAAAGTAATTATGTAATGTAGAGGGTGGGAGTGACTCAGGAGGAAGAGGGAAAGGGGAAGAAAAAGGGCGGAAGATCAGGTTTGGAAGAAGATAAGGGGAGATGTTCAGAGGGTCAGAAAATTGAACAGAGGTGTGTACCAATGGGGGATGGAGCACTGAGGGTAGCCACCAGAAAGTTCCTGACTCCAGGAAAGCAAGTGGTTCCAAGGACCCAACAGAAATGAATTTAGCTGAAATACCCAACGAAGGAGAGAGAGAACCTGTAGAAACTATATCCAGAGTTCAGGCACAGCCCCCAGTTGAGGATGGGACCACCCACCCTTCTCAAAAATTTAAAGCCAGAATTGCTCCAGTCTAAAGGAAATACAGGAGCAAAGACTGAAGAGAAAGCTCTCCAGAGACTGCCCCACCTAGAGATCCATCCCATGTGCAGCCTTCAAACCCAGTCACAACTGCTGATGTCAAAATGTGCTTGCTGAAAGGATCCTGATATAGATGTTTCCTGAGAGACTCAGCCAGAGCTTTACTGATACAGACACAGATGCTTACAACCAACCATCACTCTGAGCATGGGGATCCTAAAAGAGGAGTTAGGAGAAGAACTGACAGAGCTGAAGGGGTTTGCAACCCCACAGGAAGAACAACAATATAAAACAACCAGAACCCCTAGAGCTTTCAGGGACTAAACCACCAACCGAAGAATACACATGGAGGGACCCATGGCTCCAGCTGCATAGGTAGCAGAGGATGGCCTTATATGGCATCAATAGGAGAGGAGGCCCTTGGTCCTGTGAAGGCTTGATGCCCCAGCATAGGGGAATGCTAGGATGGTGAGGCTGGAGTGAGTGAGTGGCCAAAGGAGCACCCTCATAGAAGCAGGAGAGAGAGGGGGTGGGATAGGGTGTTTGAGATAGGGGAACCGGGATGGGGGTATCATTTGAAATACAAATAAATAAAATAAGCAATAAAAATTTTTAAAAAAGAATATTGTGAAACTGTTGTATTGTCTTTAATTGTGGGGATTTACCTTCAGGTTGTGAGGAGTAACTGACAGCCATGGCAATAGCTAAGTTGCTTGGTGGGCTCAACAGTGTCTCTCTGGCCAACAGCTCGATTAGATGGATGGAACCCATTCATGGCACTTAGGGATACAAGCAATATCATGTGGAGATTTTTCTATTCTTTTTGTAAATACCTGAATAATATTCTATTATATAAATGTATCATATTTCTTTATCTATGAATCCATCAATTAACACCTATGCTGTTTATAATTTTTACTATTATGAATAAAGCAGCAATGCACATGGTTGAAAAACTGAGTCTGTAGTAGGATGAACGATTCTTTTGGTATACATTTGAGAGTGGAATTGCTGGATTCTAAGGTAGATCACTTCCCACCTTTCAAAGAAAGTGCCACACTGATTTGCATAGTGGCCATACATGTGTCCACAACTAGCAATGGATGAGTGTGCCCTTCACCCCACATTTTTGCCAGTATTGGTGGACATTTATTTTACCAATTTGACCATTCTGACTGCAGTAAGAAGAATTCTCTAAGTAGTTTTGATTTGTATTTCCCTCATATCTAACGATTTTGAACCTTTATTTAAGTTCTTCTCAGATACTTCCATGCAATGGGGAATTTTTTTTTCAACAAATAGTTCCTGTCGAATTTCTCTGTGTTGTCTGTCCTATTCCTGTAGTGATTTGATGTGACAGGGTGGGTTGGTGCTCTTTGGGAAAAGGAGTCCTTCTTGTCAGAGGACAAGGAGAGGGTTTTAGGGTAGAAGGATGTGTGAGGAGGGCCTGGGTGAATGGAGATGGCTCTGATAGGGTTGTGAGGTGACTAAACAAATTAATGGAAAAAAAAGAATAAATAAAGAGAACACTCTATGAGAGAATGCATCATACTACTCTGCCAATGTTTATAGTATAGTTTGATTGTTGGTATGAATTCATAACCTATTTGATGTATAGTAGCATTTGCCTGAATAGTAGTTCCTTTGGACTATTTAAAATGAGCACATTTTGAATCTCATTTCTGTTGTTTTGAATGAATGTTTTCAACTTACATATAATTGAAAATATGTTTGACTTATTTTATTCTTACTAAATCATTAAATATGTATTTCTGATTACAGAAATTGGAAAAACATAAAAAAGAAAAACTTTTTAATAAGTTTTTAAAAAGAGCAGCTTCTTTCTCAGCAGTCAATGACTTATTCAAACTGATAGCGCTGACATCTTTAGACTCAGCAGGTGTATGACAATGCAAATTCTGGGGACTCTTGAGAAGGTATATAAATGCAAGTGTCCTGAAAGCAGTGTGGTCACTGCTCATCCATTTGCTACTGGATGCAACTGTTGCTGTAGCTGTTGCTATTGTTGTTGCTCTTGTTCTTGTTGGTGGTGTTGCTGGTTGCTGGTTGCTAGATGCTCAATGTCTTTTGAAGATATCCTTACAACAAATTATAAAATTGCCTCTAATCAGCAAAAAGTAGTCTAACAATATCGATGTACCCTTTCTCTCGGGGCCTTCTTTCTCTCCTACATAGTTTTGGGGTGTTGGAAGGGAGAAAGGTGGTAGAAATAGGAACAGACAAAACAGTAAAAAGACTGGTTAAAAAGTCCTTTGCACTTCTTCCATTTTATTTGATGTTGGCTATCAGCTTGTTGTAAAAAACCTTTATTATGTTGATGCATGTCCTTTATATATCTAATCTTTCCAAGACTTTTAATAGGAATTTGTGCAGGATTTTGTCATAGGCTTTTTATGGATCAAATGAGTTGATCATGTAGTTATATTTTCTTTAATATTTTTACATGTGTATAAAATTGATTTTCATAGGCTGAACCATACCTGCATCTCTGGAATGAAGCCTGCCTGATCATGGTGGATGATCTGTGTGGTGTGTTCCTGAATTCAATATGTGAGTGTTTTATTGAGTGTATTTCCATTTATGTTCATGAGGGAAATGAATATATATATATATATATATATATATATATATATATAGAGAGAGAGAGAGAGAGAGAGAGAGAGAGAGAGAGAGAGAGAGAACAGGATAGCTATAATAAACCTATGTAATAAAAGAACATCTGTAGGTAACACCATCCATGATTTCAAGCTCTACCTCAGTGCTATAATTATAAAAACTGCATGGTATTAGCATGAAAACAAATAACTTGGTCAATAGAATCCAATTGAAGACCCAGACATAAATCCACATACTTACAGACAACTGATTTCTAGTGAAGAAGCATGAAATATGGAACGGAAACAAAGAAAGCATCTTCAACAAATGATGCTAGTCAAACTGGATATCAGCATGTAGAAGAATGAAGATTGATCCATATCTAAAACCCTTCACATGTCACATGCCCAGGTGTATCAAAGATCTCAACATAATAGCAGATACACTGAACCTAATAGAAGAGAAAGTTGGGAATAGCCTTGAGCACATTGGCACAGGTGACAGCTTCCTCAACAGCCCAGACTATAAGAACAGAGATCAATAAATCAGACAGTATGAAACTGAAAAGGTTTTGTAAGGCAAAAGACATCACCAATAGGAAAAAATGGAGCCCACAGAATGAGAAAAATGTGTCCAATATCCAATATCCAAACTCCATATCCAATAGTGTGGGCTAATGTCCAAAATATAAAACAAATTCAAGAAACTAGGTATCAGCTTTATTTTTTTGGAGTGGCTACTCTAATCTAGTTGTATGGTGTCTTTGTGTGTTTATTACAATAAAGTGGTGGTTTTAATTTTAAAAAAATAAAGAAACTATGGATCAACAAACTACGCTACGGTCCTATTTAAAACTGGGGTGGAGATGCATATAAAGAGTTTTCAACATTGGAATCTTATGTTACTGAGAACAGGTTTAACATCCTTAGCACATCAAGGAAAAGCCAATCAAACTACATAGTGATTCCATCCCACTCCTGTGAGAAGGAAGAGCAGCACACCACCATTAACTATGTCAGTGCAAACTCTTGACTGTGAGGAAAGGAAAAGAATGAGGGCTTCTATAAACAAACAACAATCCAGTGTTAAATCAGCTTTCTTCACAGTCTATGACCCAGACCTCCTCCAGTGCCTGGATGCCCCAGTGCTGCCTCAGGCTGACTGTGAAGCCTCCGATCCTGGAAAGATCACTGATAACTTAGTCTGTGCTGGCTTCCTAGAGGGAGGCAAAGATTCCTGCCAAGTAATTGGTATCCTCCACTTCTGCAGACCCCTGCTCTCCTGGAAGTGGACCTTTAAAGCCTAGTGATGTGAGGCAGAAACTGTCCTGTGGTAGTTCTGTGTGCAATGACAGAGTCTCCTTTGGATTTCCACACAGTAGTGAGGATAACAGATGGTCTTTGGAGAAAAGAAATAGAAAAGTGGGCAAAAGAGTTATTGTGTTTATTATATGCAGTCTTATTTCACCGGCCTTTTCTTAGGTACTGTGTTCCCCTTTCCTAGGGTAACTCTGGTGGCTCTGTAGTCTGCATTGTAGAGCTCCAGGGCATTGCCTCCTAGGAATATCGCTGTCGCCGGCCAGATAATCTTGGTGTACACTATCTTGGTGTATGGTTTGCAACTATATGGACTGGATTCAGGACACAATTGCTGCCAACCAGAGATTCCCAATTCCTCTGCAGTCACTATGCCAATAAAGCAATATTTTCTTCACAGCCTTGTTTTTGCCAGATCACTTACCCCTTTGGCTTATATTTGAGATCATTCTTCTCTTTACTTGAGTGTTCCCAAGAGCCTCCTCTATCCCCAAATAATTTATGTGTCCAATGTCAAGGATTTCTTTTTCTTTTGAGATATTTTATTTATTTACATTTCAAATGTTATCTCCTTTTCGAGTTTCACTTCCCCGGAACCCCCCATCCCATCTTCCCTCCCTTTGCTTCTATGAGGGTTTTCACCCACCCACCCACTCCCACCTCCCTGCCCTGGCATTTCCCTACACTGGGGCATTGGGCCTTGACAGGACCAATTTCTACTTTCTTTATGGAGGCACTTAGGACTATGAACTTTCCTTTTAGCAGTGATTTCATTGTGTCACATAAATTTGGGTATGTTGTGTCTTCATTTTCATTGATTTCTAGAAAGGCTTTATTTATTTATTTATTTATTCCCTGACCTAGAGATCATTGAGGAGAGAGTTGCTCAATACCCATGAGTGTTTAGGCTTTTCAGTGTGTCTCTTGCTGTTGAAGTCCAGCTTTAATGTGTGGTGGTCTGATAAAATTCAAGGTATTATTTCAATTGTCTTGTATTCTTGAGGCTAACTTTGTGACCAACTATATGGTCAGTTTTGGAGAAGTATCTATAATGTGTTAAGATAAAAGTATATCCTTTTGTATTTGGATGAAATATTCTACAGATGTCTGTTAGCCCCATTTGATTCATAATGTATGATAGTTTCATTATTTCTCTGTTTAGTTTTTGTCTGGATGTCCTGTCAATTGGTGAGAGTAGAGTGTTGAAGTTTCCTACCATTAGTATATGGGGTTCTTCATGTGATTTAAGCTTTAGCAATGTTTCTTTTATGCCCATATCTTATGTACACATTTCAACTGATGCCTATTCCAGTCTTGTATCCAGTCCCTGATATTTATTCCTTAACCAGAGATAACTAAGCATCATTAAAGGCTCCTATGAGCCAGTCCACATAGGAATAATTATTTTTGATAAATAGTATACTGACCTCACAGTAGTGTTCATGACTCAGACCCTGGAATTTATGTGTCTTATTTTACATGGGATAATGTAATTAAATTTATGTTTGATATTTAATTGAAAAAATGGGGGTACCATAAAACCAGATACACAGAATCTAATAGAAGAGAAAGTAGGGAAAAGTCTCAAACACATGGGCATAGGGGAAAAGTTCCTGAACAGAATACCAATGGCTTATACTCTTAAGATCAAGAATTGACAAATGGGACCTCATAAAATTCCAAAGTTTCTGTAAGGCAGAAGTCACTGTCAATAGGACAAAATGGCAACCAACAGATTGGGAAAAATCTTTACCAATCTCACATCTGATAGAGGACTAGTATCCAATAAATACAAAGAATTTAAGAAGTTAGACTACATAGAATCAAATAACCCTATTTAAAAAATGGGGAACAGAGATAAACAGAGAATTCACTGAGGAAACTTGAAAGGCTGAGAAGCACCTCAAGAAATGTTCAACATCTTTAGTCATCAGGGAAATGCAAATTAAAACAACCCAGAGATTCTACTTCACACCAGTCAGAATGGCTAAGATCAAAAACTCAGGTGACAGCAGATGTTGGCAAGGATGTGGAGGAAGAGGGACACTTCTCCATTGCTGGTGGAATTCTAAGCTGGTACAACCACTTTAGAAATTAGTCTGGTGGTTCCTCAGAAAATTAGACATAATATTATTTGAGGACCCAGCTATACCATTCCTGGACATATACCCAGAAGATACTTCAACATGTAATAAGGACACATGTTCCACTATGTTCATAGCAGCCATATTTATAATAGCCAGAAGCTGGAAACAACCCAGATGTCCCTCAACAGAGGAATGGATACAGAAAATGTGGTACATTTACACAGTGGAATACTACTCAGCTATTAAAAACAATGACTTTATGAAATTCTTAGGCAAATGGATGGAACTTGAAAATATCATCCTGAGTGAGGTAACTCAGTCACAAAAGAACAAACACAGTATGTACTCACAGATAAGTGGATATTAGCCCAAAAGTTCAGAATACCCAAGATTCAATTCACAGACCATATGAAGCCTAAGAAGAAGGAAGACCAAAATGTGGATGCTTCAGTGCTTTTTAAAAGGGTGAATGAAATACTGACAGGAGGAAATATGGAGACAAAGTGTGGAGGAAAAACTAAAGGAAAGGCCATCCAGAGACTGCCCCAACTGGAGATCCATCAAATATACAGCCACCAAACCTAAACACTATTGTGGATGCCAGGAAGTGCTTGCTGATGGAAGCCTGATATGGGTGTTTTCTGAGAGGCTCTGCCAGAGCCTGACAAATACAGAGGCGGAGTGACGCAGCCAACCAGAATGGGATTGGGGGTTTCTGAAGGGGAGACCTACAAAGGGAAAAACATTTGAAATGTAATAAAAGAAAATATCCAAAAAAAAAGAGAGGGTACCCTTTTGTTTGTGGCATATATGTTTATAATTGATAGATCTTGTTAGATTTTTCAGTTGGTGAGTATTAAGTGTCGTTCCCTTTCTCTTTTGACTAATTTTGGGTCCGTTTGCTGAGAGACTTTTTTCTAGTCTTTTACTCGGAGTTGATGGCTATCCTTATTGCTGAGATGTGTTTTTTTGAATGCAGCAGCATGATGGATCCATTTTTACATCTGTTTTGTCAGCCTGTATCTTTATATTAGGGAATTTAGTCTATTGATGAGAGATATTAATGACCAGTGATTGTATTTCCTGTGATTTTGATGTTGTTGTTATTGGTGGTGGTGGTGGTAGTGTGTGTGTGTGTGTGTGTGTGTGTGTGTGTTTTCCTTGTTATTTCCTGTGATTTTTTAGATGTGGTTATCCTTCTTGGTTTGGAATTTTCCTTCTATTATTTTTGTAGGGCTGAATTTGTAAATATATATGGTTTAAATTTGGATTTGTCTTGAAATATCATTTTTCTCCATCTATAGTGATTGAGAGTTTTCCTGAGTACAGTAGACTAGGTTGGGTACCTGTGCATTTTTAGAGGTTGCAAGATATCTTTCCAGGCCCTTCTAGCTTTTAGAGTCTCTGTTGAGAAGTTGGATATAATTCTGATAGGTCTGCTGCTTTTAAGTTACCTGGCCTGGAAACAAAACAGCCCTTTTTTAAAAAAAAAAATGCAATCTGCTTGATCACAGAGCAATCATGGAGGTGTATCTGGCAACTTCATTGGTCATGGAGGAAACTTCGGAGGTTGTGGAGGCAACTTTGGTCAGGGAGGAAACTTTGATGAAAGAGGGAGCTATGGTGATGGAGGTGGTGTCAGCAGAGGTAATGATGGAAGTGGTAATGATGGATATAATGGATTTGGAGGTGATGGGGACAACTAATCGTGATGGTACTGGTTGTAATAGTAGACTAGAAGAGGAGGATATGGAGTTGGTGGACAGGATGTGGAAACTAAGATGGTAGATATGGTGATGAAATTGGAGAATATGATGTTATAATGGAGAAAATTTTGGTGGAGTTAACTGAAATGAAAATTTCTGGTTTCTTCGGAGACTCAGTTGTGTCATTGTGATCTTTTTTCTGGAAACTGTCTTATAAGCAGATGTTTCTGCTGAAGCAGAAACTTTGGAGGATGTTTTGCTGAGACCAGACACATGGAGTTTTTCTGTTTGTCTGGAAAAGGGGCATGTGATGTGCTATTAGAGCAGACTCTTGAGAGAATATGTAATGTTTGAAAAGAGAATAAATATAACCTAAAAGACAGTGGATGATGCTGTGTGGTATTGCTTCACTTTGCCTTTTTTGCCGATCATTCTTTTGTCATGACTTCACAGAGAGAAATGCTCCAAAGAACTTCTGGTGGTGTTCCAGTGACTTCTTTCCACTTCTGAAGGTTCAGGCCAACTGGCAGAACCTCACATTTTTCATTGGATAGACCTGCCATTGTTCATTCATCAATGATGTTTGCCATTGGATCGAGCTACCACTGTTGATTTATGTGAACTAAACTCCTATATGTTTCGAAACCTACTTTTATACGTGTAATTAAATGCTTTAACCTCCTTTCTAATCTAAGAGTAATGGAAAGGAAAGGTTAATAGGTCAAAGGAGGATGTGATCCTGTTTAGAAATAGTTTTGTGGGTCTGATCCAATCTGCATTGTAATGATATCAGCAGTTTAGTGGACAGCAAAAATAAAATTATGGACCCATGAAGAGGCAATTTGGTGGAAGAAGCTTAGTCTGTCCCTATGGCGGTAGCTATGGATCTATGGATCTAGTGGTGGAAGTGATGCTTATGGTAGCAGAAGATTTTTTAAATATAACAGAGCTGGCTACAATTCTTAGCAGGAGGGAAAGTGAAGAGTTATCAGGAACATGGCCCGTTACTTTCAGACAGTCATCCCAAGTACTTTAGAGGAACAGTAAAAATCTGCCACAGAAGGAGCAATGATACATAGTCAGAAAAGTTACTGCAGCTTAAACAGGAAACTCTTCTTGTTCAGAACTGTCATAGCCACAGTTTGCAAAAATTTTGGTAGAAGTAACTGAAATGGAAATTTCTGGTTTCTTTGGAAACTCAGTTGTATCATTGTGATCTTTTCTCTGGAAACTATCTTATAAGCAGATGTTTTGCTAAAGCAGAAACTTTGGAGGATGATGCCATGTGGCATTGCTTCACCTTGCCTTCTTTGATGATCAATGTTTGTCGTGACTTCACAGAGAGAAATATTCCAAAAACTTCTGGTGCTATTAGTGCCCTAGCATGTTTTGCAGGCAGAACACCATTGCAGATTGAAGGCTTTATGGATTCTTTGATGTCTATGTTTCTCTTTTTGGCAGCATGCACAGTACTTCTGTGTACCAGAAAAAGTAGCAGTTAGAGACAAAGCCTCTATTTAGGCAACAGCTCTATTGTTCAATAAATTGTGTAGGTGTTTTCTTCAGTAATAGTTAAATGCTGTTGGTTTGTGGAGATATAATAATCTCAGCAACAGTATGGGTTGTTTGAGAATTCCTCTGGTTTGTTTTTTAAAGAGTGAGAAAAAAGAACAGAAATTTGTGTGTTTAGGGTAATTAAGAGAATCTCAGAGTAATTAGATAAGAGCAAACAGTGATCAAAATACATTGCATGAAAAATAATATTTTCAGAAAATGAGAGAAATTCTCTCCAAAAACTTACTTAGAGGCCAATCTGTTCAAGACATTGTCCCAGTGTGTTTAAGAGTACTTGTGTAGGACCATGAAAGGCAGCCTGGTTCCTGGTTGAGCTAAGGCTAGAAACCCCAATGACCCTAACGGGACAGTAGGCATTTTGCCCCACTCGCAGGGATCCAGGCTCCTGGCATGAGGCTGCAGCCCACCATAGATTTATGGCCTTCAGTCATGTAAGGGCAATACCCTAAGCCCCTCTACAGGTAGATGACCTGTGGTCACGTAGCCTCAAGACAGCTCCATATTAATGAGGTACCTATAGGTCTGGAGGACTTAGCCAATAAATTCTCCTTCCCAGACACTCCTCCCTGAAAAAGGTATTTAACCTCAGGCCCACCCTGAGAAGAGGGTACGATTTTACTCATCCACTTTCTGCCATAACAATAAATGCCTTAAAACCATGGACTCTCTTTTCATTGGGATCAGCCATGGTGAGCCATGGAGAAGGCCTTCGCTTGAAGAGCTGCTTACTCTGCACCCACAGCTACGGCTGCCACCAAGCCTAAGCCCAAGTCAGCTGCCTGGCAGCAAGCCAAGGACTCATCCCCATGGGATCCAGCCAGACTTCACCTCTTTTTCCCCTCAGTCTCAGGCTAGATCCAGCCTGCAGGCCCCCACAGCTTTCCCACAGCCAGCTCTGTCTGTCCCTGGACCTCAGACTATGCTTCCCTATCACCACAGCAGTGTCCTTGTGGCTTCCCTAAATCCTGAAACCTGCCAGGTGACAGCATGAAATAAGCACAATCAAATTCCCCCATCCTATCTCCCCAAGTGGTTGAGCTCTGTGGTGGAGCAGACACAGGACCCCACTAATCCTAATTTAATTCAGTTTTTAGAATCTAACTTCCTGATAAAAAAAAAAGAAGTGCCTCATATCTGGCTAGGGCAACATCCTCAGTTATGTTAGTGAGTACGGCCACCTTCTTCTTCTTCTTCTTCTTCTTCTTCTTCTTCTTCTTCTTCTTCT
>JADRCH010000064.1:5447884-5521800 GCA_019843965.1 Rhynchomys soricoides | reverse complement strand
AGAAGGAGAAGGAGAAGGAGAAGGAGAAGGAGAAGGAGAAGGAGAAGTTTGTAGTGTGGTATATATGGAGACGACTCAGCATAATGGGGGAACCACACTACTATACAAAAAGAATGGGAGGACACAAGAAATCACAAGAGGGGTTAATAAACAGCTGAAAAGCATGAAGAAACAGAGAGACTATAAAACGGAGACAACATGTATCTGCAGGCCAGAATCATACATGAGGAAGAAAATAGAACCTTCATTCAGAAAATACTCAAGTTCTATGGTAAAAAGCGGCACAATCTTACACAAAGGACAAGTACATGATTACCACAAGCCTTACATACAGGTGAAAGTTCTCCTTTCTGTGCAACAGGTCAAGATGAAGAACAAATACATTTGTCACTCTCAGACCATGAAATGCTCGAACAAGATAGCATCTTGATAGGTGAGTCTATTGATTGAAACTGTGCCACTCTGCAAGCATGAAGACCTGAAATAACCATAAGGAAGGGCGCCTGGAACATTCTATGAGAACATCTTCAAGAGAGATGTCTGCAAGAGGGAGTTGTGGACAATGGGGCAGACAACTGTGGACACACTAAACTGAATTAGCCAGATGATTTTGCCTCAAAATGTATTATGATTTATGGCCCTATCATCTGTAGCAAGAATCAATCCCATCACCTTCATATAAGTGGACACTGACCTACCCACAAGTCAGATTGCCCTACAAAGGTGTTTCTTCTATGTGGTTTTTTGCCATGCAGTATAATAAATATAAACCTGGGATCAATTTCTGCAGTTTCTTCACTCCTACAGCACTGAGATGTAGTGAGACTCCTCAGGCTCCAGTTGTCACAATTTCCCTGCAATATTGGATTGTACCATCCTATAATGACCTAAAATAAGTGTTATATTGATTAAATTTAGTTTTTCAGGTATTTTATCACAGCAATGAAATCAATTAAGTACTGTTGTGAAACTGATTTCTTTTCTCTGAAGGGTCCTGTTGATTGAGACTAGAAAGCTACTCACAGGAAAACACAAATAAATCTGGAAGACATATGCATGCCAACAATTGTGTACCTGTGATGAAAAAGCAAGGCCTCATAGTTCTGCTAAAAGATAATAACTTCTTAAATACTGAACGCAATATTAGTGAATTAGTTAAAATGCCAAAAATATAAAAATCAAAATCTATTTTTTATAGTTTTTAATGTAATTTTTATTGATTTTTTGTGAATTTCACATCAAGTATCCCAATCCCACTCATTCTTTAGTTCTTCCATATCTGCCCTCTGCCTTTATAACCTCTCCTCCCAAAAGAAAACTAAAAATTAAAATTAAAACAAACTAAAAATTCTCACCGTGTATGCTGTGGTATATCACACACTACACCCTTTTGTCCAACTGGATTTACTTACAAATGTTAATTGTAATGAGTCATTGGTCTAGTTTTTAGGTCTCTGGGTTCTGCTACACCATCAACACTGGACATTCACCAAGACTCGTCTTGGATATCCTGCTGTTGGCCTGTGTCATGGTGATCCTGCAGCTCTGGTTCCATAGGACTGGCCCCTTCATGTGCTCCAGGAGCTCATAGATCGAATAGATTTTGGTGTTGGCTAACTAAAAACCCTGAATCTGTGTTTGGGGTTAGCTGAGTTGGATAGCCCTCCAGCTTTCCTCTGCACATGTCACCAGGGCCAGCTCTCCTGTTCACACATCATTGCTGGTATCACCTGTACAGGGCAGTAGCTGGTGAGGAATAGGACCAGCTTAGCTTGGGCCCTTAAACATCAACATGACTTCTGGTGGTAGCCCAGATAGCTTGGGCTTGAGTTGTAACACAGATCATAGACATCAACATAGACCCTTGCTCTGGTAAGGTCGTGGACCTATGGCCTTGAGGGACAGCACAGTGCTGGATATCACCATGGCCTCAATGATAGTGTACGCCTCTCACATCTGGCTGTTCCTCACTGCTGTCATATCTCTACTTCTACCTCTCTTCATAGTGCATACACCATTCTGATTCTTGTTTTCTCCCACTCATCTCTCTACTACATAATTGTTCATCTTAGTGGCACCCACACCTTCCTCTCTTTGGCCTGCCCACACCACAAGGTGTTGGTTGGGTCTCTCCAAAATCTATTTCTCAAAGAAAAAAATTAATGATTTCAACGAGGGAAAACAAGGACATATATACCATATCAATGATCATTTTAGTTATACTGAGGTATTGAATCAAAATAAAATAAAATGGAAACACAAACACATAAGTGTTAAAAATGAAAATTTCAAAAATAAAATAGAACATGTGATAGAAAACCAGAAAACATCACATGTATACTAAATTGAACATAAGAAAAAATATCAGGGATGGAAGTCAAGGCTAAGGAAATACTACAATCAGGCAATAAAACAGAAAAATTAGCAAGGTCATGTTTTTCAAGAACTCTGGGACTATGATCAAGAGCCCAATCTAGAAAATCAATAGTCTATAGGATGAAGAAAAGATCAAAATCTCGGTACAAAAAAATAAAAAAGTTTCAAAAAAATTATAGGAAAAAAAATTTGTCAAATCCAGGAAAATACATGAGCATTCAAGAATACTGAATAGGCACAACCAAAAATGAATGTCTCCATGACACCTGATAGTTAAGAAGACAAGCCTTCACAACCAGAAAACAATACTAAAACTTATAATAAAGAAAACAAACTCATAAATATTAACCCATCAGAATCACATCAGACCTCTGAGTTGAAACCCATATGAAGAAGGATGCACTGAGTGATATATTTTAAGTCCTGAAAGTAAATCACTGCCTAGAATATACTAAATATATACTAAAATCCATGTGGAATAAAATCTTTCTAAGAAGAAACACATGCATAAAGGATTTCTATAAACCAAAGCACAAGAAACAAGCAGAACTCAAACAGTTATCCGTGTGTCCATCATATGATAAACATAGATAAGAAAAAAGAAATCACAACTTTTGAACGGTGGAAAAGTTGGGTGGTGAGAAGGCCAGAGAGGGTAATGAAGACCATATGAATGAAATAGACCAAAATACATACATTAAAATTTTATAATAAAACCCATAGTACAATAGTTTAAGCTATTATTAATATAAGCTATTATTAATAGTACATAGTACAATAGTTTAAGCTTTTAATAAGTCAAATGATAAGGTAAATTCAGGAGTATAGTTAATGATGTTTCTTTAGAAACATTTAACTTTTATCAGCTTTTCTAGAGGTAAAAACAAACAAGAGAGTAGTTGTCTTCTGAGAAGAGGCATGATGAGAAGACACTGCAGAGAGTAAATCTGGTCTTAAGTTCTTAACAATATCTTTAATATTTGGTGTCTTTTTTCATGTTATCTACTCTATTAGGAATGCTTTCCATTACATTTTTGTTTGATTTATTGTTTTTCTCTTCTATGATTGATTCTTCTTTTCACAATCACCTCTTTGTTGAATTTCTTGAACAAGTCTTAAATTATCTTTGCTTCATTTGATGATCTATGTTAACTCTCCTTAAAGTAACTGATTGTTTTTTTAAACTACACTTCTAGATTCTTTGCCCAATATTGCATTACATTAGCATATTTGGATACTCTCATCTGCTGAAGAGTGGTGGACTTCTGGCATGTTTGTGTTCATTTGCCTCTTCATGTTTCTTGTTCATATGGTAAGATTTCTGCAACTATTGGTATGGATATTTTTTCTGGTTGCTTACCAGTGTCTTCTGAGTGAAGAGCTTTCTCTTGGTAATTCAATCTCTAGCATGGCTCAGAAAGGAGAAAATGAGCCATTGAAATGCCACAACATCAAAATCAACCACATATAAAATTTGAATAAACAAACAGAAGAACTAAGGACCTGTCTCCACACTCTATACCCATTTCTCAAGAGTTGCAGCATTTCTGTCAAGGCCTCTGTCATCCTATATTGTACCAGTGCTGGAAGATTATTGAGAATATGCCAGGAAAATATGTAATTCCAAATCCTATAAACGTCTCTAAGAAGAAAGAAAATGAATTCACTGAATCCCTTAATAGCTGATGAGAAAAAGAGAATCAATCTTGCCCAGAGACAAGCCCCCTGATAGAGTATCCAATCCAAAGCAGTTAACCCTAAATGAAAAAGGAAGTGGGGAAGGAGTATGTGGTGAGTGTATTGGAGAGTAGAGAAGGTGAATGCAGCATTCACATCTGTGCTGGAGGGGTAGAACAGGAGGAACTGGGTACTGTTCCACCTATTTTTAATGTTCTCAGATCCTACTGAGCAACAAATAATCCTATGGAATGGAGGAGGCTAAGAAACTGGGTGATTCACAAGCCATGGGCTCAGGACTCTTGGTTTTACCTGGAAGAAATGCAGCAGAGATGCAGCAACAGAGGCAGGTGGATACCTGTAATTTTAGAATGCTCAGTGATCCCAGTAATATATAGTCCAAAGATTTGGTATTTGCAATGGTGAGAGGCCTCAACTGAAATCACTTTCCAAAGCTCCACAATCCTACTGTGAAAGATGCTCACCAATAGTTACCAGACCCCAGCCTCCTCTATGAATGATTCTCATAGCCACCTGTTCTTTTTTTTTTTAATACTATATTTAAATATCAAATGTATCCCCCTTTCCCTGTCTGCCCTTTGGAAACCCCATATCCACATCCCCCTTCCAACTCCCCCTGCCTCTATGAGGGCATTCCCCCACCCACTCACCCACTGCCAGCTTCCCTCCCTGGCGTTCCCTTATACTGGGGCATCTAACACCCTCAGACTCAAGAGCCTCTCCTCCTACTGATGGCCAACAAGGCCTTCCTCTGCCAAAATTGTGGCCAGCACCATGGATCCCTCCATATGTATTCATTGCTTGGTGGTCCAGTCACTAGGGACACCAGAGGCCTGACTTGTTGACACTGTTGTTCCCTCCCCATGGGGATGCAAAATCCCTCAACTCTTTCAGTCCCTTCTCCAACTCCTCCACCTGAGACCCCACTCTCAGTCCAATGGTTGCTGTGAATTGAATCATGGGTATTCTGAACATTTAGGTTAATATCCACTTATCAGTGTGTACATACCATGTTTGTTCTTTTGTGACTTTGTTACCTCACTCAGGATGATATTTTCAAGTTCCATCCATTTGCCTAAGAATTTCATGAAGACATTGTTTTTAATAACTGAGTAGTATTCCATTGTGTAAATGTACCACATTTTCTGTATCCATTCCTCTGCTGAGGGACATCTGGGTTGTTTCCAGCTTCTGGCTATTATAAATATGGCTGCTATGAACATAGTGGAGCATGTGTCTACATTACATGTTGGAGCATCTTCTGGGTATATGCCCAGGAGTGGTATAGCTGGGTCCTCAGGTAGTAGTGTGTCCAATTCTCTGAGGGTTTACCAAACAGATTTCCAGAGTGGTTGTACCAGCTTGCAATCCCAACAGAAATGGAGGAGTATTCCTCTTTCTCCACATCCACACCAACATCTGCTGTCACCTGAGAATTTAATCTGAGCAATTCTGACTGGTGTGAGGTGGAATATAAGAGTTGTTTTGATTTACAGATCCCTGTGACTAAGGACCTTGAAATTTTCTTTAGGTGTTTTTCAGCCCTATGAGATTCCTCAGTTGAGAATTCTCTGTTTAGCTATGTTCCTAATTTTTTGATAAGGTTATTTGGATCTCTGGAGTCTACCTTCTTGAGTTCTTTGTATATATTGGATATTAGCCTTCTATCGGATGTAGGATGAGTAAAGATCTTTTCCCAAACAGTAGATTGCCGTTTTGTCCTATTGAGAGGGTCCTTTGCCTTATAGAAGCTTTGCAATTTCATGAGGTCCCATTTGCTGATTCTTGATCTTAGAGCATAATCCATTGGTGTTTCGTTCAAGAACTTTCTCCCTGTGTCCATGTGTTCAAGAATTTCCCCCAGTTTCTCTTCTATTAGATTAAGTGCATCTGGTTTTATGTGGAGGTCCTTGATACACTTGGACTTGAGCTTTGTACAGAGAGATAGGAATGGATCAATTTGCACTCTTCTACATGTAGACTGCCAGTTGAACCAGCACCATTTGTTGAAGATGCTGTCTTTTTTCCACTGGATGGTTTTAACTCCTTTGTCAAACATCAAGTGACCGTAGGTTTGTGGGTTCATTTCTGGGTCTTCAATTCTATTCCATTGATCTACGTGCCTGTCACTGTACCAATACCATGCAGTTTTTATCACTACTACTCTGTAGTACAGCTTGAGGTCAGGGAGGTTGATTCCCCCAGAAGTTCTTTTGTTATTGAGAATAGTTTTTGCTATCCTGGGTTTTTTGTTATTCCAAATGAATTTTAGAATTGCTCTTTCTAAGTCTATGAAGAATTGGGTTGGGATTTTGATGGAGATTGCATCGACTCTGTAGATTACATTTGGCAGGATGGCCAATTTTACTATATTAATTCATGAGCTATATTAACCCATGAGCATGGGAGATTTTTCCATCTTCTGAAGTCTTCTTCAATTTCTTTCTTCAGAGACTTGAAGTTCTTGTCATACAGATCTTTCACTTGTTTGATTAGAGTCACACCAAGATATTTTATATTGTTTGTGACAATTGTGAAGGATGTCATTTCCCTAATTTCTTTCTCGGCTGGTTTATCCTTTGAGTATAGGAAGGCAACTGATTTGTTTGAGTTAATTTTATATCCAGCCACTTTGCTGAAGTTGTTCAACAGCTGTAGTAGTTCTCTAGTGGGGTTTTTCGGGTCACTTAAGTACACCATCATATCATCTGCAGATAGTGATATTCTGATTTCTTCCTTTCCAATTTGTATCCCTCTGACCTTCTGTTGTTGTCGAATTGCTCTAGCTAAAACTTCAAGTACTATATTGAACAGATATGGAGTGAGAGGGCAGCCTTGTCTAGTCCCTGATTTTAGTGGGATTGCTTCAAGTTTCTCTCAATTTAGTTTGATGTTGGCTACTGGTTTGCTGTATATTTCTTTTACTATGTTTAGGTATGGGTCTTGAATTCCTGATCTTTTATCATGAAAGGATGTTGAATTTTGTCATATTCTTTTTCAGTATCTAATGAAAAGATCATGTGGTTTATTTCTTTGAGGTTTTTTTTTTTACATTTTTTTTTGAATTTTCATATTTTATTTACATTTCAAATGTTTCCCCCTTTTCACATCTCCCCTTTGGAACCTCCCCATTCCCTCCACCCTTCCACTGCCACTATGGGGATATTCTCCAACCCACCCACCCACTCTAGCCTTCCCTCCTTATCATTCTCATATACTGGGGGATCTAACACCCTCAGGCCCAAGGGCTTCGCCTCCCTGATGGATAACAAGACCCTCCTCTGCCACATTTGTGGCCAGCACCATGGGTCCCTCCATGTGTATTCTTTAGTTGGTGGATCAGTCTCCAGAAGTATTGGGGGGTCAGGCCAGTTTCCACTGTTGCTACCTCCCTGGGGCTGCACACACCCTCAGCTCCTTCAGTCCTTTCTCCAAGCCCTCCATCTGGGACCTCCCACTCAGCCCTACTGTTGTTGAGAAGTGACTCTTGGGTATTTCAAACGTTTGGGCTAATAACCACCTAACAGTGAGTACACACCATGTTCATTCTTTTGTGACTGAGTTACCTCACTCAGGATGATATTTTCAAAGTTCCATCCATTTGTCTACGAATTTCATGAAGTCATTGTTTTTAATAGCTGAGTAGTATTCCATTGTGTAAATTTTCTATATCCATTCCTCAGTGGGGGGACATCTGGGTTGTTTCTAGTTTCTAGCTATTATAAATATGGCTGCTATGAACATAGTGGAACATGTGTCTTTATTACATGTTGGAGCATCTTCTGGGTATATGCCCAGGAGTGGAATAGCTGGGTCCTCAGGTAACATTATGTTCATTTTTCTGAGGGTCTGCCAAATTGATTTCCAGAGAGGTTGTATCAACTTGCATTTCTACCAGCAATGGAGGAGTGTTCCTCTTTCTCCACATCCTCACCAACATCTGCTGTCACCTGAGTATGGAACTTAGCCATTCTGACTGGTGTGAGGTGAAATCTCAGGGTTGTTTTGATTTGCATTTCCCTGATGACTAAGGATGTTGAACATTTCTTTAGGTGCTTCTCCACCATTTAAGTTTCCTCAGTTGAGAATTCTCTGTTTAGCTCTCTTCTCTATTTTTTTTTTGATAGGGTGATTTGGATCTATGGAGTCTAGCTTCTTGAGTTCTTTGTATACATTGGATATTAGCTCTCTCTCAGATGTAGGATTGGTAAAGATCTTTTCCCAATCTGTAGGTTACCATTTTGCCCTATTTACTGTGTCCTTTGCCTTACAGAAGCTTTGTAATTTTATGAAGTCCCATCTCTCAATTCTTGTTCTTAGAGCACAAGCTATTGGTGTTCTGTTCAAGAACGTTTCCCTTGTGCCCAAGTGTTCGAGACACTTCCCCACTTTCTCTTCTATTAGATTCAGTGAATCTGGTTTTATGTGGAGGTCCTTGATCCACTTGGACTTGAGCTTTCTACAGGGAGATAGGAATGGATCAATTCGCAATCTTCTACATGTAGACCGCCAATTGATCCAGCACCATTTGTTGAATATGCTGTCTTTTTTCCACTGTATGGTTTTAGATCCTTTGTCAAAGATCAAGTGACCATAAGTGTGTGGGTTCATTTCTGGGTCTTCAATTCTATTCCATTGATCTACCTGCCTGTCACTGTACCAATACCATGCAGTTTTTATCACTACTGCTCTGTTGTACAGCTTGAGGTCAGGGAGGCTGATTCCCCCAGAAGTCCTTTTATTGTTGAGGATAGTTTTTGCTATCCTGGGGTTTTTGTTATTCCATATGAATTTGAGAATTACTCTTTCTAGGTCTATGAAGAATTGAGTTGGGATTTTGAGGGGGATAGCATTGACTCTGTATATTGCTTTAAGCAGGATGGCCATTTTAACTCTGTTAATCCTGCCAATCCATGAGCACGGGAGATCTTTCCATCTTCTGAGGTCTTCTTTGATTTCTCTCTTCAGAGACTTGAAGTTCTTGTCATACAGATCTTTCACTTGTTTGGTTAGAGTCACACCAAGATATTTTATATTGTTTGTGATTATTGTGAAGGGTTTTATTTCCCTAATTCCTTTCTCAGCCTGTTTATCCTTCGAGTATAGGAAGGCTACTGATTTGCTTGAGTTAATTATGTATCCAGCCACTTTGCTGAAGTTGTTTATCAGCTGTAGCAGATCTCTGGTGGAAGTTTTCTGGTCACTTAAGTATACCATCATATCGTCCTCAAATAGTGATATTTTGATTTCTTCCTTTCCAATTTGTATCCCTTTGACCTCCTTTTGTTGTCTGATTGCTTTAGTTAGAACTTCAAGTACTATATTGAATAGGTAGGGAGAGAGAGGGCAGCCTTGTCTAGTCCCTGGTTTTAGTAGGAATGCTTCAAGTTTCTCTCCATTTAGTTTGATGTTGGCCTCTGGTTTGCTGTATATTGCTTTTATTATGTTTAAGAATGTTCCTTGAATTCCTGATCTTTCCAAGACTTTTATCATGAAGGGATGTTGAATTTTGTCAAATGCTTTTTCAGCATCTAATGAAATGACCATGTGTTTTTTTTTCTTTGAATTTGTTTATGTAGTGGATTGCATTGATGGATTTCCAGGTATTGAACTAATCCTGCATCCCTAGAATGAAGCCTACTTGATCATGGTGAATGATCGTTTTGATGTGTTCTTGGATTCGGTTTGCAAGATTTTTATTGAGTATTTTTGCATCAATATTCATAAGGCAAATTGGTCTGAAGTTTTCTTTTATTGTTGGGTCTTTGTGGGGCTTTGGTATCAGTGTAACTGTGGCCTCATAGAATGAATTGGGTAGTATTCCTTCCGTTTCTATTTTGTGGAATAGACTGAAGAGTATTGGTATTAGGTCTTCTTTGAAGGTCTGATAGAATTCTGCACTGAACCCATCTGGTCCTAGGCTTTTTTTTTGGTTGGGAAACTTTTAATGACTGCTTCTATTTCTTTGGTGATTATGGGACTGTTTAGATGGTTTATCTGATCCTCATTTAACTTTGGTAATTGGTATCTGTCTAGAAACTTGTCCATTTCCTCCAGATTTTCCAATTTTGTTGCATATAGGCTTTTGTAGTAGGATCTGATGATTTTGTAATTTCCTCAGAGTCTGTTGTTATATCTCTGTTTTCATTTCTAATTTTGTTAATTTGAATACTGTCTCTGTGCCCTCTGGTTAGTCTGGCTAAGGGTTTATCTATCTTGTTGATTTTCTCAAAGAACCAGCTCTTGGTTTTGTTGATTCTTTGTACAGTTCTTTTAGTTTCCACTTGGTTGATTTCAGCCCTTAATTGGATTATTTCCTGCCTTCTACTCCTCTTGGGTCTATTACCTTCTTTTTGCTCTAGAACTTTCAGATGTGCTGTTAAGCTGTTAGTATATGCTCTCTCCAGTTTCTTTTTGGAGGCATTCAGAGCTATGATTTTTCCTCTTAACACTGCTTTCATTGTGTCCCATAGGTTTGGGTAAGTGGTACTTTCATTTTCATTAAGTTCTAGGAAGTTTTTAATTTCCTTCTTTATTTTTTCCTTGACCAAGTTATCATTGAGAGGAGCATAGTTCAGCTTCCATGTGTATGTGGGCTCTCTGTTGTTGTTGTGGCCATTGAAGGCCAACCTTAATCTGTAGTGATCTGATAGGAGGCATGGGATTATTTCAATCTTCTTATATCTGTTGAGGTTTGTTTTGTGACCAATTATATGATCAGTTTTGGAGAGTATACCATGAGGTGATGAGAAGAAGGTATATTCTTTTGATGCAGGATGAAATGCTGTATAGATATCTGTTCAACCCATTTGGTTCATAGGATCTGTTAGTTTCACTGTGTCTCTGTTTAGTTTATGTTTCCAAGATCTGTCCATTGTTGATAGTGGGGTGTTGAAGTCTCCCACTATTATTGTGTGAGGTGCAATGTGTGCTTTGAGCTTTAGTAGAGTTTCTTTTATGAAAGTGGGAGCTCTTACATTCAGGGCATAGATGCTCAGAATTGAGAGTTCTTCTTGGTAGATTTTTCCTTTGATGAGTATGAAGTGTCCTTCCTCATCCTTTTGATGAATATTGGTTGAAAGTCAATTTTATCCGATATTAGAATGACTACTCCAGCCTGTTTCTTGGGGCCATTTGCCTGGAAAATTGTTTTCCAGCCCTTTACTCTGAGGTAGTGTTTGTCTTTAACACGGAGGTGCATTTACTGGATGCAGCAAAATTCTGGGTCCTGTTTATGGATCCAGTCTGTCAGTCTATGTCTTTTTATTGGGGAGTTGAGACCATTGATGTTAAGAGATTTTAAAGAATAGTGATTGTTATTTCCTGTTATTTTTGATGTTGTTTATATTGTTTGTGTGGCTATCTTCTTTTGAGTTTGTTGAAAGATTACTTTCTTCCTTTTTCTTGAGTGTAGTTTTCCTCCTTGAGTTGGCATTTCCCATGTATTATTCTTTGTAGAATAATACTGTAGAAACATACTGTGCAAATTTGGATTTGTCATAGAATATTTTGGTTTCACCATCTATGATTATTGATAGTTTTGCTGGGTATAGCAGCCTGGGCTGGCATTTGTGTTCTCTTAGGGTCTGTATGAGATCTGCCCAGGATCTTCTAGCTTTCATTGTCTCTGGTGAGAAGTCTGGTGTAATTCTGATAGGTCTGCCTTTATATGTTACTTGACCTTTTTCCCTTACTGCTTTTAATATTCTTTCCTTGTTTTGTGTATGTGGTGTTTTGACTATAATGTGACAGGAGGAATTTCTTTTCTGGTCCAGTCTATTTGGCATTCTGTAGGCTTCTCGTATATTTATATTCATCTCTTTCTTTAGGTTAGGGAAGTTTTCTTCTATAATTTTGTTGAAGATATTTACTGGTCTTTTAAGTTGGGAGTCTTCACTCTCTTCTATACCTATTATCATCAGGTTCTGTCTTCTCATTGCATCCTGTATATCTTGGATGTTTTGAGTTAGGAGCTTTTTGGATTTTGTGTTTTCTTTGACTGCTGTGTCCATGTTTTCTATGGTATCTTCCGCACCTGAGATTCTCTCTTCCATCTCTTGTATTCTGTTGGTGATGCTTGCATCTATGACTCCTGATTTCTTTCCTATGTTCTCTAACTCCAGGGTTGTCTCCCTTTGTGATTTCTTTATTGTTTCTGTTTCTGTTTTTAATTCCTGAATGGTTTTGTTCATTTGTTTGATTGTGTTTTCTTGTATTTCTGCCCATTTGGTTGTGTTTTCCTGTAATTCTTCAAAGGATTTTTGTGGGTCCTCTTTAAGTGCTTCCAGTTCTTTGCCTGTGTTCTCTTGTATTTCTTTAAGTGAGTTATTTATTTCCTTCTTAAAAATTCTATCATCCTCTTGATAAGTGATTTTTAGTCTGAGTCTTCCTTTTCTGGTATGTTGGGGTATCCAGTGCTGGCTGTGTAGGGAGAGCTGGGTTCTGATGAAGCCAAGTAGTCTTGGTTTCTGTTCCTTGTGTTCTTTCCCTTGCTTTTCGCCATCTGGTTATCTCTGGTGTTAGCTGGTCTTTCTCTCACTGACTGTGGCTTGTCTTTCCTTCAAGCTCAGATATCAATATTCCTGGGAGATTAGTTCTCTCTTCCAGCTGTTCTTCAGACCCTGTGTCTGGAGCCTGCCTTCCACTGGCTCCTCCGCACAAGTGGGCAAGAAGCTTTCTCTGTGCACTGCTTGTATATGGAGGCCTGGTGGCCCAGGCGGGGGTCTCTGGCCACAGGTCGAAGCAGGCAGGCTCTTACCTCCTGGCTTTTCCTCAGTCCCTGCGTCTGGAGCCTGCCTTCCGCTGGCTCCACTGTTTTGTTTTTTATTTATTTGTTTTTACAGTCCAGACTTTATCCCCCTCCCAGTCCACCCTCTGACTGTTCCACATCCCATACCTCTTCCTCTGTCTCCAAGAGGATGTCCCCCCACCAGACCTCCCCATATATTATTCTTTTTATGTACAAATTAGACAATTACAGAGTCTTCTTATATCCATACACAACTAATTATCTGACTAGGACCCAGATTATACACTGTTCAAACATTTTCTCATATCTAATCATCATGTATACTTTTAGCTCAGGATAGATTTTCCTAGAATATGGGATATTAATACTTAGTGTAGTTTTCTAGAGCCTTGATGACTCTTAAAAATAACACATGTAAAGTGCAAAATGCAACAGAAAAATATAGCATTGTTTTGATGTGAGTGTCCTACCTCTGTAACATATCGAGGAAGTACCTATTTAAGTTTCATCCATCCTTTTCAAGACCCCTTTAATCCATGAGTCTGGTTAGAAAAGAGCCAACTGAAAGGCCCAAATTATAAGGAACTCTAAACCTCCTGGATTTTCATCATTACTGTTCTAATTGCAGACCTCAGAGCCCTTTCATTTTATCTTCTTATTCACAGGTAAGGGGCTTAGGCAACGCTGATTTCCTACCAATAGTGCACAAAGCAACCACACTAGTTAGGAGAACCAGGCCTTGCTCAAAGTTTCTTAAACTGGCATTCATGAAGTCAGGATTTCTCAGGATCTTAGACAGTCTTTGCTCTTCTTTTTATCTCCTAAGCCTAAGTAATCCTACTGTGGAGACAAGGAATTGACTTCCCCTGTTTGTTCCATTCCACTATCCATCCAAGAATCAGTTGTTCTCCTTATGTGGCCTGAGAAAAAAGTTCCCTTGTCACCTGTAGGTCTCCAAGTGACAAGGGCACCAAACAGAGCAAAGCTGATGCAAGACTCTGGGAAAGAGAAATGTGCAGTTATGTTTGTGCAGGAAAAAAAAAAATGACCCCTCCACTTTTAGCCAAGATGCCTTCCTCTCCATCTAGGGAACTATAAAGACAGGCCCTCTTTCTGTGATCATTACTTTCTGTCACCATGAGTGCACTTCTGATCCTAGCCCTTGTGGGAGCTGCTGGTGAGTTTCACTCTTTTCCCCCAGCTCTATCCATTCCACTGAATGAAATATATGAACTATCGCAATGCTGTCTTTTACTTATATTCTGATAGTCCCACCAGCCTCTCAAACCTCCTCCCTCCTTTCCGGGGCTCTCATTCTTTGTCTTTCTCACTTCCCCTTTAATCTACTATTGTTGCCAGTCTTCATTATAATTGGTGCCAAGAGCAGGGAATGTTGAAAGGTAGAGCTAATAAGTAGGTTCCATAAAATGAGCCAGCATGCCCATTGCTTGGCCCCAGCAGGCTTGTGATACTTCCACAATAGATGTTCTTAAGGAAAAATGTGCTTAAAGACAGAACTTATTTTTGCTTAATATTCAAACATAAGAGTTCTGACCCTATGTTTCTTAAATCTTGCCTATTTAATAGGACCATCTCCAAATGAACTTAATCTTACCAATCAAAGTTAAGAAATACTGATATATTGGCCAATTGCTGTGACCTCCCTTTGTTAAGTCTACGTTGTCTTGGGCATTCCTTTCTCTTCTTAACTCATTCTAAGGAGTTGATTTCTGTGGGAAACTAGCCTAGGTTAAAATCTTCTGTGGGACACTGGCCTGGGTAAAAAGCCAGTATTCAGATACCACAAACAACTAATAAGTATAAAAATAAAGTAGGCAATGGGAAAAATTACTTTTAATGGGATCCCACTAAGTGTTTTTTCAAGTAATTCTTGCTGTCCCAACATGGATGCTCAGAAGAGATAGGGGTCCTGTGGGAACTACCTATCTGTCCTGCAGAACCTAATACTGTGAAGCCCTATAATTGATGTTGCCTATTTGAGATAGAGTGATTCCAGCTTTCCTATACTCATTGAGTTCAGTAAGAAATCCTAAGGGTTTTAGCTGAAATAGAGCCTGCAACACCCAGATGAATTTGTTTATTTTCATTTCCTGTCTCCAATCAAGTTGCTTTCCCTGTGGATGATGATGACAAGATCGTTGGAGGATACACCTGCCAAGAACATTCTGTCCCCTACCAGGTGTCCCTGAACTCTGGCTACCACTTCTGTGGAGGTTCCCTCATCCATGAACAGTGGGTGGTGTCTGCAGCCCACTGCTACAAATCGTAAGTGATTAGCCCCTGACTAAAGAGCCTGCACCCTGGGACATATTTAAAACACAGTACTTGAGCAAGTGGTGAAGTTATAAGGTGAATGGGGAAAGCCTTGAGGAGAAGTTGCTGGCAGCAGTTAACTATCATGAGCATTGAGGAAAATTTGATACAGAATAAGTCTCTCACTTCCTCAAGTAAATTAAAAATAGCAAGGATGTGGGTCATTAAACCAAGGAATATTTGTTTTGTTATTATACATATGTGTGAGAAAGTCAGGCAAGAACTTTGTACAACTACCACTAGATAAGAAGAAAAATGAACTCCAACTTTTCAGAAATACAGCTAAATATTGGTAAAAAGTCAGTGCAGTCTCTACTAGGCTTTCTCGGTCCCAGGTATGTAGCACAAACAATAGGGATACTGGCTCAGTACTTCTAGAGTTGGGAACAAAACATAAACTTCCCTCAAGTTTCCATGTCACAACAATTTCGGCTAAACAGGCTTGGGTCCCACATAATAATAGTCTTTAATAAAGCAAGAAATATTACTCATAGATCCTTCTGTAATTAACAAAGACTCAGAAAGTGAGATGAGCATCAAATATCACCTTGGGTCCACAGCTCTGAATGTATGAGGGACTGTGGTATGGCAGGTTGAAAAGCATCCCAAAACTTTACTTTTTATATGCCACCAATCTCTGAATAAAAAAAGAACAAGGTTGGTTAACCAGAAATTATCTACCACTAAACAGCATCTCCTTTCATATTGCCTCAAGATCTACTATAGACCTCCAGAGCCACTCCTGAACAAGAAGCTTGGGAACTTTGGGGTGTCTTGGGCAAAAATCTCTAGCATGTGTTTTCTTTCTAACAGCCGCATCCAAGTGAGACTGGGAGAACACAACATCAATGTCCTGGAGGGCGATGAGCAGTTTGTCAATGCTGCCAAGATCATCAAGCACCCTAACTTTAGTTCATGGACCCTGAACAATGACATCATGCTGATCAAGCTCTCTTCTCCTGTGACTCTCAATGCCCAAGTGGCCACTGTGGCTCTGCCCAGATCCTGTGCACCTGCAGGCACTCAGTGCCTCATCTCTGGCTGGGGCAACACCTTGAGCAGCGGTGGTGAGTAGGACCTTTCACATACTACATTCCTTCTTCCCCATGTTTTCCGAAATCAGGCATTTATCTGATATTGAACCTGCCGGGTTTTACTTTGCAAATATGTTTAAAGTACCTGCTATTAAAAAACTGTAGTTAGTGCCAAAGGGAGATAAAATCCCAAGAAGTTCATCCTATATAACCTATAGAGGACAAATATACACTGTGACAGAATCAACAATGAAAATGGGATCAACAGGAGTCATTTTATGGATTTAGAAAGCTACAATTCTTTGCTGGAATTTATCTTCTTAATGATCTCTGTGGTGGTTACCCATGACATTCTTGGATGAATTATTGTTCCTCCAAGTGCTCTGATGCATATTTCTTCTTCTTTTGGTCATTACCTTTCCTCTCAGTGAACCACCCAGACCTGCTCCAGTGCGTGGATGCCCCAGTGCTATCTCAGGCTGAATGCGAAGCCTCCTACCCTGGGGAAATCACCAACAGCATGATCTGTGTTGGCTACCTGGAGGGAGGCAAAGATTCCTGCCAGGTGAGTGTCTCTCTTTACATATGAAACCAATGTTCTCCTGGGAGTGGCATTTGAATGTCCATGATTGTGAAACTGGAAGTTTCATGCAATGGAATCAGACAGACATGAAATCTATGCTGGATGTCATTTCATCTCATTAGTCAGACTAGATGATGTGTTTCAATGCAGAAAAAATTGGAACTATTCTAGGGTAAATAGAATGAGATCTTAAGGTCAGAGTAAATGTGATTCTTTTTCTGTATGTCCCTTCCTTAAACACTGTATTTCTCTAATGCAGGGTGACTCTGGTGGCCCTGTGGTCTGCAATGGAGAGCTCCAGGGCATTGTCTCCTGGGGCTATGGCTGTGCCTTGCCAGATAGACCTGGTGTGTACACCAAGGTCTGCAACTATGTGGACTGGATTCAGGAAACCATTGCGGCCAACTAGAGATCCCCAATCTCTCTTCAATCAGTGTCAATAAAGTTCATTTGCTCTCACTGTATGTTTGTCTCCTTCATCTCTCTAGTTCTTTAGCTTTGAGAAGCATGCTTTTATCTGAGGCTTTTGAAAGCAGTAGAGATTCTCTACTGAAAAGTATACTGGGTTGCAAAATAGAATTCATGAAATAATCAGCAGCAGCATAAGAAACACAAAAATAATTTCAGGCTGTGCAATAAAGATGCATACCTTTAATTTCAGCACTCTGGATACAGTGGCAGGCTGATTTCTGAGTTCAAGGTCAGCCTAGTCAACAGAGTGAGTTCTAGGACAGCCAGGGCTACACAGAGAAACCTTGTCTCAAAAAAAGCAAAATAATAATAATAATAATAATAATAATAATAATAATAATAATAATAAATTTCTGTGGAACCATAATGAGGAGTTTGCTTCATTTTACTTTTTCAAGAAATGTTGTATCTGAATAGTGGACCAAAGCTTTTCTTCCTGAGAACTTCAATGGGGCTTAAAGTTGTAATTTTGAATACCTTTTGGTTGACAAGACTACTGATTTCTTTGACTACATCAGAAAGTCTTCATCCTCCATATAAATCCTGGCTATGATTAGCCACCTTAACTTCTGAGTTCCTTCCCTCATATTCGTTTTGGCAGCTTTGTTACAAAGTCTTACTCTGTAATTCAAGCAGGCCTTGGACTTGTAATTTTCTTGCTTCAGGCTGCAGAATTCTTAGACTGTGGGTTGTACCACTATGGCTGGCTCTCTAAATAAAACTGTTTATGCCAATGCAGTCCTACTCCATCCTAAAACAGTTAGGTTACTTAGAGAAAGTCTCACTGATCATTCTCTAATTCCGATTTATGTTTCTATAGAAGAAATAAGAGGTTCTTGGTCTAAAACCCTCCCATCTCTAAGCAATTTGCCTTCTGTTTATCTCACACAATAATACTAATATGCATGTACCATCTTGAGAATTTCATAGACATTTTCACATTTACTTCATTTTTCCCTTCAGTAGTGGTTATTCCAGTTCCACAGCTAGAAAGCAAAGATTCAGAGAAGGTTGTCCACTCACTGCATCCCACACATAGCAGCTGACAGACCTGGCTATTGTCAGAACTGCTTAGATATTTGCTTGCTTACTAGTGGCATCCCTTCTCTTCCTACTGCATGATTTCAGATGAGAAAAAAAACCAATTACCTTGATCTTTGATATCTCCACACCACTCTCACCAGCAAACACCCATCTCTGCTTCCATGCACTTTCTGGAAGCATTCCCTAGTCGCTGCCTTTCATGGAGTCTACTCTTAGAAAACTCTTGTTTGTGGTATCCTTTCTGCTGTATACCATTCCTGGTTTTCCACAATGTTCAAGACAGCACCTATGATCCTTATCATGGAATACATGGCTCTCTTTCGGCTTTCTACTGGTTTCCCTTCTATTGCTGTGATAAAATTATTTGGCCAAAAGTAATGTAGAGCCTCAGACTTTCAAGTCACAGTACATTACTGAGAGCTCAAGCAAGAACTGAAAGCATAAACCATGGAGAAATGCTGCTTACTAGCTTACTGTCAGGCTCATTCTCTCTTGCTTTTAAGATTAGTTCTTTAAATATTTTACACATTATATTTTGATCATATCTATGCTCCTAATTCCCCCCAGCTTGACTCTTCTTCCCTATCTAACCAGCATGTGTGGTTTTTCTTTTCTTTCTTTTGTTAATACCTATCAAGTTCAATTTCTATCACCCATATATTCTTGGGTGTGTGGTCCTCCACTGGAACTTGGGATACACTCTCATTTTAAAAAAAAAAAGAAAGAAAGAAAGAAGGAAAAAAACTGATTCTACCTTTCTCAATGGCCATCAGTTGTCAACAGCTCCTCAGATAGAGGTAGGGCTTCATGCCTAGATACTGTATTCCTTCTGGGATTTGGTCCAGCTTTTGTTTTCACAACTGTTGTGAATGCTGCCATTACAATATGAGTTCATACATACAGTTACTCTGTTATGTCCAGAACATATTGTTTCCTTATCCTCATTTACCACCTCTGGCTCTTACAGTCTTTTCACCCCCTCTTCTGTAATTTTCTCTGAACTTTGGGAGGAAGGAGTATGATATAATTATACCATTTAGGGCCAAGAAATCTCTTATTTTTGGCACCTTAATTAGTTGTGAACCCCTGTTTATCACCATCTACTGCCAAAGAAAAACTTTTCTGAAGAGAGTTGAAAGATTCACTAATTTATTATTATTGTTGTTAATATTATTATGTCATTAGGAATTAGTTTAATACTGTGCTCATTTAGCAAAGTAATAGTAGTAGGTTCTCCCCAACCGGCCTATGACCTGTGTCATAGATTCTTGGTACTGATAGTGATACCAGTTACAGATTTCAACTTGTGGAGTTGGTCTTAAATCCAATCAGAAAGTGGTTGGCTACAGTGATGATTTTGTACCTCCATTACACTAAATGGGCATGTCTTGTCAGGCCAGTCATTATTATATATCACAGCATTCACAGCTGGGTAAGACTGATACTCTGCTCTGGTACTATGAATAGTACCTTCCAGTATTATGAGATCAAGCCAGTGTGAATGAAGTTTCTAGGTCAGCTTGATTTTACCATGTTCTATGATTCATTTATATAGTGTTTTGAGCAACCAGCCTATACTATCAAGTTTTGGAAGTCATCCAAGAGTTATCACAATAGATTGTAATCTTTGGAGCTATATAGGACTCTAGTGGGCAAAAATTGCAAACTATGAAACCCATTTCCTGACACTGGGCTTTTTATGTGTTAGTTACTTCTAATAGGGGCATTTTCACCTTGTTACAGGGTAACTCCACTTTTAGATTTTAATGAATATTTATAAATATTTTAAGAAGCTTCTTCAGTAGTAAGCTTCTATATAACATTCTGAAATGACTTTAGTAATAGTTATTTCTTTCCGTGACCCCTTACTATGCCTTCCAGCCATCCAAGATCCCCCTTTTTTACTGCCTTCTAGGTAGGGACCCCAGACTCACATTGGCAACTTCATCCATTACAAGTGACATTGTACCCTATCTATAGATAGAAATACTAGACTCCTTTCATCAACCCTATCCATCCCTTCTAGTTCTGTCTACACTTTGGCCATGTCTTTATGTAGAGTTACTGCCAACTCCACCGAAGCCCATAACACAAGCAGGGGCTCCAGAGTAATAATATCAACTCCATCCATTCCTATAACCTGGCTCAGAATAACATGACCCACACCTGTCTTAACTGCCTCTCCTCTACCCCTCATCTTTTAGGTAGGAGGTTTAGATATGTAACACCAGCTCCAATACTTAAGAGCAAGTACTGAGGACTTTCCATAGATTCCTAAAGACTGACTATCAGAATCTTCTAGTGCCTGAAGTTCAGTTTCTGGGCTTAACTTTACTTGGCTCAAGCTGAGCCAGAACTATTTCTGACATCTTATTTGAGCATGAGGTTTGAGTTACCTCAACACTAAACCTGAAAACTGAAGTCACTCTATAACCTGATCAGTTGGAGTAACAGGAAAGAGGGATTCAAATATCTACTCAACAAAGTGACCAGAAAGTCTCTATACCAAGAAACACTACTATGACTTCAGATGCATGCGTCCCATCACAAAAATGCAAGCATAAATAGAGAAGGCAGTAAGCTAAGCCAAAAGTTAATTCTCTCACTGTTCTCTCAGAAAAAGTGACATAGAGAATGAAAAAGAAAATGATTTCAAAGTGACTATAACAAACATGGTCAAGGAACTGAAATAGGATATGAATAAATGCTACAATGAAGACTGTGAAAACACAGTCAGATAAAAAAGAGAATTCAAAATATAAAACCAGAATTTAATGAAGAGGTAGAATCTCTGAAGAAAAGTTAAACAAAATAAAACAATACAAAACTTCAGGAATTCACCCCTCAAAGGGAAGCAGGTAGGCTAGCTACAGATCTTTATGTCTCCTTCCTCCCCCTTAAATCCAAACCTTGGGCCTCATTCCCAGATCTGTTGCAGACCAACTGCTGCAGCCTCCCTTCTTTGCCCATCCCCTTCTCCACTGGATAACACAGATCTTCCATTCTAGCTTCCTTATCCTGACTCATCGCTTTTTCCTAGCCCCCAGCTCTAGCAGGCATTCCTCTGGAACCTGCAGATCACTCCTGCCAGAGAAGCAAGTACCCTAATGGCAGATCTTCATCTCTCCTTCAAAACCAATGCCCCAGTCTCATCCCCAGCTCTGTAGCAGAACACCTGCTGCAGCCTTGTCTCTTTCTCTGACCTCACCTCCAGTGAAACACAAAGATGTCCTCCTCCAACTGTTCTTCCTTCCACTCATCTGGTTATCTTAGCCCCCACCTCCAGCAGGCATCCTCTGTTAAAAGACAGGTCACTCCAGCCAAGGAAGCAGGTTGCCTAACATTGAATCTTCACCTCTTTTTCCTTTTCTTCAAATCCAATCCCACAGCCTCACTCCCATCTCTGCAGCAGACCATGTGCTGTGGCCTTCTTCTACTTTTTTGCCCTCATCTCCAACAGATCATGGAGCTCCTCCAAACTTCTTCTCATTCGAGGATAACTTCTGTTATCCAGACCCAGACTCCAGCAGGCTTCTCTGGGATCCCACAAGCAAAGCCTGCCAGAGAAGCCAGTGAAGCAGGTAAGTGAGCCTCAGTTCTTCATTCTCCCTCCTCTTCTCCATGTACAACCTCCCAGCTTCATCCCCAGCTCTGTAGCAGACTAGTTATTGAAACCTCTACTCACTATTTACTCACAGTCCCAGAGAACTGAGCAGATCCAAGTGGAATTCCTGATTTCCTCCATTCTATAGACCCCAACAGTCTGCTGCAGTCCAAACCCATTCATAAGTGTCAACTCCCAATGCCCAAGTTTTTACCTGGAACTCCAGTGGCCACACATATTAGAATACCAGAGGAATTATCTACCAAGCAACTCACAACTATCACACTCTCCTAAGAACTAGACAGGACAGCAGAAGCCAAGGAAATAGACATCCACTCAAAAAAGACAAGTCCATATCAGTTTCTAGATTTATAATCTTTTTTAACACAGATGCCTAGACACTAGAATAAAAACCCAATCAATAGCATCCAGGACAATATGTCTCCATGAGAGCCCATCTATCCTACCAACAGGAGGTTGAGAGTATTGCAATATAGCTGAAGTACAAGAGAAAGATGTTAAAATAGCCTTTATAAATATGAAAGAAGTCCTTAAACAGGAAATGAAAACTAAATCCCTTGAAGAAATCTATGGAAAGATAAACATTAGAAGAAAATACTTCAAAGCCTTCAAAGTAGAAATGCAATCATTAAAGAAAACCTAAAGTGAGGGAAATCTAGAAATAAAAATTGAGGAACTGAAACAGGAATCTCAGAGGCAAGACTCAATAACAGAAGAAAAGAGATGGAAGAGAGAATCTTAGGCATTGGAGATACAATAGAATAAATGGTCGAACAAAATATTATTTTTCCATTAATTCATTTATTCACTTTATATCCTGATTACAGCCTCCCCTCTGCTCTCAGTCCCCCCTCACTTAGTGCCTTCCCCTATTTTCTCCTCTGAGAAGGGGGAAGTCCCACCTGGGCACCAAGCCATCTTGGCACCTCAAGTAAAAAATATTAAATCTTAAAAAATTGTGACACAAAATTTTCAGGAAATCTGGAACAGTATGAGTAGACCAAACCTAAGAATAATTGTAATAGAGGATGTCACAAAATTTTTGAACAAAATCATAGAAGAAAGTTTCCCTGTGCTAAAAAGGAGGTACCTGTGAAGGTATTACAAGTATACAGAGCACCAGATAGACTAGAACAGAAAAGGAGCTCTCCTCAGCATATAATAATTAAAACATTGAATATACAGAATAAAGAGAGAATGTTAAAAGCTGCAAGAGAAAAATCAAGTAAAGTATAAAAGCAAACCTATGAAAATTACCCTGATTTTCAATGGAGACTCTAAAAGATGTAAGGTCCTGGACAGATGTTCTATATACCCCAAGAGACCACAGATACAAGCCCAAACTACCATACCAACCAAAACTTTCAATCACTATAGATTGAGAAAATAAGATAGTCTTTAATAAAACAAATTTTAAGCAATATTTATCTACAAATCCAGCACTACAGAGGCACTAGAAGGAAAACTGTAAGGTAAAGATGTTAACCACAACCAAGAAAACACAAGTAATAAGCAATCCCAGACGAGCAAATCAAAAGAGGCAAACACATACACACACACACACACACACACACACACACACACACACCATACAAACAATATAATAGAAATCAAAAAATGTTACTCATATTTCAACATCAATGGTCTCAATTTCCCCAATAAACAGACACAGACTAACAGAATAGATGGGAAAACAGGATCCATACTTCTGCTGTATCAAGAAACATTCTATCTATCTATCTATCTATCTATCTATCTATCTATCTATCTCTTTTTGGTTTTTTCGAGCCAGGGTTTCTTTGTGTAGCTCTGGCTGTCCTGGAACTTACTCTGTATACCAGGTTGGCCTAGAATTCAGAAATCTGCCTGCCTCTGTCTCCCAAGTGCTGGGATTAAAGGCGTGCTCCACCACTGCCCGGCCTTTTCTCATATTTTTTGATACTTTATTTACATTTCAAATGTATCCCCCTTTCCAGGTCTCCCCTTTGGAAACCCCCTATCCCCTCCCCCGGACCCCTCCCTCTATGAAGGTATTACCCCACCCCCACCCACCCACCCACTCTCGTCTTCCCTCCTTGGCATACCCCTATACTGGGGCATCTAACACCCTCATGCCTAAGGGCCTCTCCTCCCCCTGATGGCCAACAAGGCCCTCCTCTGCCACATATATGCCCGAATCATGGGTCACTCCATGTGTATTCTTTGGTTTGTGGTCCAGTCTCCGGAAACATCGGGAGGTCAGGCCAGTTGCCACTGTTGCTCCCTCCATGGAACTGCCAACTCCCTCAGCTCATTCAGTCTCTTCTCCAACTCCTCTATCTGGGACCTCACGCTCAGTCCAACAGTGGCTGTGAATTGAATCCTGGCTATTCCGAAATTCTGGGCTAATATCCACTTACCAGTGAGTACATACCATGTTCGTTCTTTTGTGACTGAGTTACCTCACTCAGGATGATACTTTCAAGTTCCATCCATTTGCCTGCGAATTTCATGAAGTCATTGTTTTAAACATCTGATTGGTACTCCCTTGTGTAAATGTACCACGTTTTCTGTATCCATTCCTCTGTTGAGGGACATCTGGGTTGTTTCCAGTTTCTGGATATTATAAATATGGCTGCTATGAACATAGTGGAGCATGTGTCTATATTACATGTTGAAGCATCTTCTGGGTATATGCCCAGGAGTGGAATAGCTGGGTCCTCAGGTACTATTGTGTCCATTTTTTCTGAGGTTCCACAAAACAGATTTCCAGAGAGGTTGTACCAGCTTGCAATCCCACCAGCAATGGAGGAGTGTCCCTCTTTCTCTACATCCTTGCTAGGATCTCCTGTCACCTGAGTTTTTGATCTTAGGCATTCTGATTGGTGTGAGGTGGAATCTCAGGATTGTGTTTATTTGCATTTCCCTGATGTTGAACATTTCTTTAGGTGCTTTTCAGCCTTTCAAGTTTCCTCAGTTGAGAGTTCTCTGTTTAGCACTGTTCCCAAGTTCTAGCTAGAACAATTAGACAAAAAAAGGAGGACAAAGGGATACAAATTGGAAAGGAAGAAATCAAAATATCACTATTTGCAGATGATATGATCATATACTTAAGTGACCTGAAAAACGCCATCAGAGAACTGCTACAGCTTATAAACAACTTCAGCAAAATGGCCAGATATAAAATTAACTCAAACAAATCAGTAGCCTTCCTATTCTCAATGTATAAACAGGCTGAGAAAGAAATTAGGGAAATTACACCTTTCACAATTGTCACAAACAATATAAAGTATCTTGGTGTGACTCTAGCCAAACAAGTGAAAGACCTGTATGACAAGAACTTCAAGATTTTGAAGAAAGAAATCGAAGAAGACCTCAGAAGCATACTCATGGGTTGGCAGGATAAATATAGTTAAAATGCCATCCTGCCAAAAGCAATCTACAGATTCAATTCAATCCCTATGAAAATTCCAACTCAATTCTTCATAGACTTAGGGCAATTCTCAAATTCATTTGGAATCACAAGAAACTCAGGATAGCAAAAGCTATTCTCAGCAATAAAAGGACGTCTGGGGAAATCAGCCACCCTGACCTCAAGCTGTACTACAGAGCAGTAGTGATAAAAACTGCATGGTATTGGTACAGTGACAGGCAGGTAGATCAATGGAATAGAATTGAAGACCCAGAAATGAACCCACACACTTATGGTCACTTGAACTTTGACAAAGGAGCTAAAACCATACAGTGGAAAAAAAGACAGCATCTTCAATAAATGGTGCCGGTTCAACTGGCCGTCTACATGTAGAAGGATTAGAACTGATTCATTCCTATCTCACTGTACAAAACTCAAGTCCAAGTGGATCAAGGACCTCCACATAAAACCAGATTCACTGAATCTAATAGAAGAGAAAGTGGGATAAAGTCTCAAACACATGGGCACAGGGGAAAAGTTCCTGAACAGAACACCAATGGCTTATGCTCTGAGATCAAAAATGGACAGATGGGACCTCATGCAATTAGAAAGCTTCTGTAAGGCAAAGGACACTGTAAATAGGACAAAATGTCAACCTACAGATTGGGAAAAGATCTTTACCAATCCTACGTCCAATAGAGGGCTAATATCCCATATATACAAAGAACTAAAGAAGTTAGACTCGAAGAAACATACTTTAACATCAAAGATAGGTATCACCTCACAATAAAACTATATAAAAAGATATTCCATGCAACTGCACTTAAGAAACAAGATGGTGAAGCCATTTTAATACGTGGCAAACTAGACTTCAAATAAAAACTAATGAAGAAGAGGTAGAAAAGTATAAGAAATACTTATTAAATTAAAATTTAACCAAGAGGACACTGCAGTTTTTAACATACATGCTCTAAATATAAGGGCACCCAAATTTGTAAAAAACAAACAAACAAACAAACAAATAAACAAAAAATTCCCACACAGCTACAGCTTCTACCACATGCTGACCCTCATACACTAATAGTGGGAGACTTCTATATCCCACTGTTGCCAATGGAAAGACCATTCAGACAAAACTAACCAGAGAAATTCTGGAGCTATCTTATTTTATAAATCAAATGAACCTAACAGCTATTTACAGAACATTTTACCTAAACACAGAAGAATATAACTTCTTAGGACCTCATGGAACTTTTTCCAACATACCTAGACAAAAGGTATGCCTAGGTACATAGGCCACGTACCTAGACAAAACTCAGCTCTCAACAGATGTAAGAAAATTGAAATTACACTGTGACTCTATTTGGCTACCATGGATTAAAAGCTGGATATCTATGGGTCAACTGGAACTATGTCACCAGACTGAAACACTGGTAAGATTGAGCAGATTAAGAAACCCCAGCAAGCCAGGCAGTGGAGGTGCACACCTTTAATCCCAGCACTTGGGAGGCAGAGGCAGGCGGATTTCTGAGTTCGAGGCCAGCCTGGTCTACAGAGTGAGTTCCAGGACAGCCAGAGCTATACAGAGAAACCCTGTCTCGAAAACAAAGCAAAGCAAAACAAAACAAAACAAAACAAAAAAAACCAACAACAAAAATGAAACCCCAGCAATTCTCATAATTGAGAATGGTAGACATTTGAATCTGATCCTGACCTAGTTCCTGTCCTGGAGCACATGATCATAACACCCCATTAAGAAGACTATGACAACTGGTCACATAGCATAGAACCCAAAGTTCTTCATGCTAATGAGATATCTAGATGGGGCCCAATTGTTTGGCCAATAAGCTTCCCTTCTGGGACATTCCTTCCTGCAAAAGGTATTTAGTCTCTGGTCTACTCTTGAGTAAGTTGTATGTATCCATTTTCCACTATGAATAAACAGTTTGGACAAGTAAAAGCTGTCTTTCTCATCATGAACTGCAGTGTGTGGGGGGGGAAGCCTTGCTACTGAGCAATGCTGCCCAACTCTCTGAAAAAATGCCACTCCTCACACCTGACACTCACCCTGAGCTAAATCAGATTCTCTCCTCACTGCCCCAGGGTTCTTTGCTGGCCAGTGAGGCCAGTTCCAACTCCTCAAGGTTCCCAGTGGGATCTGGGTGTCTGAGAGTTTCTTACTCAGCCTGCAGCCTCCATCTTAGGATGCATTATGCCACCCCTGAGCAGGTGTCAGTGTTCTCCAAGTCTGGTACCCAGATGGTGGTGAGGATGAAATGTAGCCTAGTCCCCCTTCATTTTCTCTACTAGAATGGCATTTACACACCCCACCAGCAAGGTGAAACATGAACCCACAGATATTCACAACTCATCAAAACTAAACAACTCACAGAATGAAAAACAGGTCAAGAGAGAATTGATTTTTTGTAATTTATAACTTTCAAGATTTGAATTAAAATGAATATGCAACATACCTAAACTTATGGAACACAATGAAGGCAGTTCTAAAGAGCAAGTTCATAGGACTAAATGTATACATTTTTTAAAAATTGAGATATATCATATCAGGTATTTAAGAAACCTCTGAAAACTCTAGAATAAGAGGAAGAAATCATATCCAAAAGGAGTAGATAGCAATAAATAATCAGACTCATTGTTGAAATGAATAAAATAGGAACAGCCACAATAAAAATGTAAGAAATCAGTGAAAAAATTAGTACTTTGTAGAAAAAAAGTAAGATTTACAAACTCTTATCCATATTAACTAAAAGGTGAAGAGAATATCAAAATATTAAAATTAACAGAATTATAAATATTTTGGGGACATACAACAGACACAAAGAAAACTGAGAGAATTATAAAAACATAATTTAAAAATCTGTACTCCACCAATTGGAGAGCCAAAAAGAAACAGATAACTTTCTTTATATACACCACTAACAAAACTTAAATCAAGATCAGATAAACAATTTGAACAAACCTTTAACACCTGATGAAATAGAAGAAGTGATTAAAAATATCCCTACCAAGATGGTTCAATACCCGGAAATCCATCAAAACAATCCACTACATAAACAAACTCAAGAAAAAAAAACACTTGGTCATTTCATTAGATGCTGAAAAAGCATTTGACAAAACTCAACATTCCTTCATGAAAAAAGTCTTGGAAAGATCAGGAATTGAAGGAGCATACCTAAACATAGTAAAAGCAATATACAGTAAACCAGTGGCCAACATCAAACTAAAGGGAGAGAAACTCGAAGCAATCCCACTAAATTCAGGGACTAGGGAAGGCTGCCCTCTCTCTCCCTATCTATTCAATATACTACTTTAGTTCTAGCTAAAGCAATCAGACAACAAAAGGAGGTCAAAGGGATACAAATTGGAAAGGAAGAAATCAAAATATCACTATTTGCGGATGATATGATGGTATACTTAAGTGACCTGAAAAACTCCACCAGAGATCTGCTACAGCTGATAAACACCTTCAGCAAAGTGGCTGGATACAAAATTAACTCAAGCAAATCAGTAGGCTTCCTATACTCAAAGGATAAACAGGCTGAGAAGGAAATTAGGGAAATAACACCCTGCACAATTGTCACAAACAATATAAAATATCTTGGTGTGACTCTAACCAAACAAGTGAAAGATCGGTATGATAAGAACTTCAAGTCTCTGAAGAAAGAAATTGAAGAAGACCTCAGAAGATGGAAAGATCTCCCATGCTCATGGATTGGCAGGATTAATATACTTAAAATGGCCATCCTGCCTAAAGCAATCTACAGATTCAATGCAATCCCCATCAAAATCACAACTCAATTCTTCATTGACTTAGAAAGAGCAATTCTCAAATTCATATGATATAACAAAAAACCCTGAATAACAAAAACTATTCTCAACAATAAAAGGACTTCTGGGGGAATCAGCCACCCTGACTTCAAGCTGTACTACAGAGCAGTAGTGATAAAAACTGCATGGTATTGGTACAGTGACAGGCAGGTAGATCAATGGAATAGAATTGAAGACCCAGAAATGAACACACACACTTATGGTCACTTGATCTTTGACAAAGGAACTAAAACCATACAGTGGAAAAAAGACAACATCTTCAATAAATGGTGCTGGTTCCACTGGCCATCTACATGTAGAAGATTACGAATTGATCCATTCCTATCTCCCTGTAGAAAGCTCAAGTCCAAGTGGATCAAGGACCTCCACATAAAACCAGATACACTGAATCTAATAGAAGAGAAAGTAGGGGAAAGTCTAGAACACATGGGCACAGAGGAAAAGTTCCTGAACAGAACACCAGTAGCTTGTGTTCTAAGATCAAGAATCGACAGATAGAACCTCATAAAATTACAAAGCTTCTATAAGGCAAAGGACACTGTAAATAGGACAAAACGGCAACCTACAGATTGGGAAAAGATCTTTACCAATTCTACATCTGATAGAGGACTAATATCCAATGTATACAAAGAACTCAAGAAGCTAGACTCCAGAGATCCAAATAACCCTATCAAAAAACCCTATACAAACTGTCTGGAAATCAGTTTGGTGGACCCTCAGAAAAATGAACATAATACTACATGACGACCCAGCTATTCCACTCCTGGGCATATACCCAGAAGATGCTCCAACATGTAATAAAGACACATGTTCCACTATGTTCATAGCAGCCATATTTATAATAGCCAGAAGCTGGAAACAACCCAGATGTCCCTCCACAGAGGAATGGATACAGAAAATGTGGTATATTTACACAATGGAATACTACTCAGCTATTAAAAACAATGACTTCATGAAATTCACAGACAAATGGATGGAACTTGAAAATATCATCCTGAACAAGGTAACGCAGTCACAAAAGAATGAACATGGTATGTACTCACTGTTAAGTGGTTATTAGCCCAAAAGTTTGAAATACCCAAGAGTCAATTTGCAGCAATAGTAGGGCTGAATGTGAGGTCCCAGATGGAGGAGTTGGAGAAGGGAATGAAGGAGCTGAGGGAGTTTGCATCCTCAGGGAGGCAGCAACAGTGGTAACTGGTCTGATCTCTCCCTCCCCCCCATACTCCTGGAGACTGATCCACCAACCAAAGAATACACATGGAGAGACCCATGGTGTTGGCCACATATGGGGCAGAGGAGGGTCTTGTTAGCTATCAGTGGGAGGAGAGGCCCTTGGGCCTGAGAGTGCTATATCCCCCAGTAGAGGAGAATGCCAAGGAGGGAAGATGAGAGTGGGTGGGTGGGTGGGTGGGAGAATACCCCCATAGTGGCAAGGTGAGGGGAGAGGAAATAGGGAGGTTCCAAAGGGGAGATCTGGAAAGGGGGAAACATTTGAAATGTAAATGAAGTACGAAAAAAAAAAAAGAATTCCCGAGTGCAGGAATGAGTGGGTCTCTGGTTTTTTGTTGTTGTTGGTGGTGGTTTTTGTTTTTTGATTTTTGGTTTTTTGTTTGTGTGCCTTTTCTTGGACTCTTTTCCTTCTGTTTTTTTTTTTTTTTTCTTTTTCCCAAGTCCAATATGTTGGTATTTGTTTTATCTTATCTTATTGTATTTTATTTAATTTTAAACAATAGAAGTTTTTTATTTTTTTCTAGTGAAAGACAGAGGTCAGTTAAATTCAGATCTTAGGGGATGTGGAGTGGATCTTGGAGGAATAAAAGATAGGAAACCCATGAATACAATATGTTATGTGAGAAAAATAACCACTTTTCAATAAAAGAAAAAATCATCAAGAAAAACAGAAAGAAAAATTTAGGAATTCAAACAAAAATCTCAGAAGAAAATCTCATGGATACTTGGATCAAGTGGTAGAGAGACTCTAAGTTATTGAGAATCACTCAGTCATAGAAAATGTCAAATCTAGAAAACTCCAGGAACGAAACATACAAGAATGTCCATTAAAGGATTAAACTTACAAAAAAAAAAAAATGGTAAAGAAGAAACCCAATTCAATGGCATAGAATATTTCTTAACAAAATCATAAAAAGGAAAGTTTCCATATACAAGCATGAAATGCCTTGGACCGGGACCAAGGACCAATGGGAGTACAAAATAACACATAGACTTGACTAGGAAAGAAGCTTCCCATATCATAGAATAATCAAAACACTAAATGCACACAATAAAGAAAAGATATTGTGAGCTATAAAGTAGAATGATCAATTCATTTATGTAGGCTTGGATTCTTTTTCAAAACCTATCTTAATAAGGGTCCCCAAATGCTTGGACCCTCTCTTCTAGCCCACCGTTCAAGGGTAAGGAAAAAAGGATGATAGATAGGACAAGGAGATGTGGACTTGTTTAGAAGTGGTTCTTTGAGGCGATTCCAATCTTCGTTTGTCAGGATACCAGCAGTTCAGTACCATCAGGATACCAACAGCCCAGTTCAAAAGTGTCACCAAACACAAATAAGCAATAGCAGCACAATCCAGCAGAAACCGCCAGGCATTCACCAAATTGGCATGATCAGCAGGAGTGACCAGGACCAGACAGAATTCCAAGAGTTCTCTGCTATGTCTCTCTCAATGAAGTGAAGGTCAGTGAAGACACTAGACCAACAAAGAGTTGTACAGCTAGCTATGCAAATTCCCCATCACTGTCCATTGAGTCCTACTTATACTCTCTCCAAACATCACTTGTCCTGGCCTGGATCTTGCCTCAGCAAAACACCACATGAGTCTGCCTCACATGACTCAACCACAAATTTCCACTTCACACATACAAATGCAGATGTCTCAGAATAATGGCTGTTTTTTCAATAAAACCTATAAAAACTTATAAAAATCAAAAGGGTTTGGACCTACCTTATACAAGTTATGAAAGACCACAGATGCAAACCCAGGCTGCCATACCTAGAAAAACTAGTTGTAATCAAAGGAAAAAGAAATTTTTTTCCATTATGAAGTCAGATTTTAGAGAACTATGATCCCTAAGTCATCTCCATGGAGGATACTGAAATACTTAGTTCTCAAGAGGGGAAATATGCCTGAGAAGGCTCACCCTCATTCTTAGTTTTATAATGGCCCAGGACTACTGCTATGGCTCTCCATCATAGCTCAGAAGTACTGATAACCCATCTAACAAGCCATGAACCTTTATCAAATCTCAGAATCTTGAGGCTCCATCATCCTGAGTTCTCTTCCCCATGCCCTCCATCTTCTAGATAAAAAGTATTTCCTGGTCCTTCTTCCTCCTTCTGTCCTGTGTTGGTCTCACTGGTTTGGGGTATGATTGATGCCATCCTTTCCCGTGTCCACTTCTGTCTCTGTCTTGCTCTTCTTATCATCATCCTTGAACCCATTTTTATTTATTCTATGGTTAGTGTTGTTTTGCCTGCATGTATGTTTATATGGAGGTATCAGACACCTTGGAACTGGAGTTACAGACAGATAGGAGCTGCCATGGCCATGTGAGTGCTGGGGATTGAACCTGGTTCCTCTGAAAGATCAGCCAGTGCTCTTAACTCCTGAGCCATCTCTCCATCTGGGACTGTGAACATCTTGGCAGAGGTCTTATCTTCAGCATCTCAATGTTGAGGTCTGGTCTATTACTGTATATTGTAATGCTGAATCCTATACCCAAAGGTCTAGGCCTACTAGTGAATTCTCACACTTACCAGCCTTTGTTGTGCAAATCTTGCTCCTTAATTTAAAAATCTTTAGGTTTGGTCTGTTGCTATGTATTATAATGCTGGTCCTGGTGGAGAAGATCCTCCTGTAGACCAAATGATGCTATTTAATCTTGCTCCTCAAGTCACTGTTTGGTCAATAAAGATTCCTTCAGTCCATAGCTGGGCAGGAAAGAGATATGTGGAGTTTCAGTTCCCTGCTTGGGGTCGGAGGCAGGAAACCACAAGGGAAGAGGGAGAAAATGGAGGGACCCTCCCATGGGGTAAGGGATCCTGAGAACTGGACATGAAGGCTGGCCATTCAGAGTAAGAGCAGCTCAGGCAGAACATAACAAGTCATATCTCAGGGTTATTGGCAGGGAAGTAGACATAATAGCATAGAGGGTAGATCTCTGCCCAGCTTTAGTGCTTTAAAACCTTTAAATATAAAGTTTTATGTCTTTTATCTGGGAACTAAATGATCTAAGGTGGAACAGAAACTCCCCATTAAATATTTACAACAATATCCCAATACCAGTGAATAAACTAAACCTGGCATATAGTAAGTACACAATGATTAAATGAATGAAACATTAAAGAGAGTGGAGACAAAGTTACTAAGCAGACATGATGCCTAATGATACTCTGCTATACTCATAGATTGGTACTTAACCTGGTGGTCATCAGAGAGGCTTCACCCAGCAACTGATGGAAACAGGTACAGAGACCCATAGCCAAACATAAGGCAGAGCTCTGGAAATCCTGCAGAAGAGGGGACGAAGGATTGTAGGAGCTAGAGGGATCAAGGACACCACAAGAAACCCACAGAATCAGCCAACATGGACTCATAGCAGCTCACAAAGACTGAACTGACAACAAAGAAGCCTGCATGGGACTGACATAGGCCCTCAGCATATATATTACAGTTGTTAGCTTAGTCTTCTTGTGGGACTCCTAACAGTGGGAGCAAGGCTGTCTCTGACTCTTTTGCCTCTGTTAGGGACTCCACCTACTATGTTGCCTAGACTTACCACAACTTGATATGCCATTGTTAATTGATACCAATGGGAGATTTGCCCTTTTCTGCATTTGTAGAACAGGGGGAGTGGATGGGAGTAGGGGTTGGGCAAAAGAGAATTGTGGGGAGGGACTAGGGAGAGTACAGAGGGGAAACTGCAGACTCAATGTTAGGAAGGGGGGAGAGAGAGAGAGAGAGACAGAGAGAATTTATAATTTTTAAAAAATAATAAATTAAATAAGGAAAGGCTGCCCCCTGCTGTTCATGTGTATGAATAACTACAACCTGATTTCTGCCCTGTTGATCTGTTATTCACACATGTTAAGATTTTGAAAAAAGAAAAAAATGAATGAATGGAAGAATGAATGAATGAGCAAATAAATTGATGAATAAATAAATAAACATTTTAAATGTTTTGAGATGCTCCCATCTTTACATTTGGCCTCAATGTCCAGATGAACAAACTGGGAAAAAACCCATCAGACAGAATGAAACCAAGATAAATGGTTTCTATGGTACTAATGGTACTATTATCTTCAAGGCCAGATGAAATCAAAATATTCAGCTACATGATTAAAAGGAAGCTCTTGCTTAGTCAGTCAATCAATGCTAGGGAGAAGGACTGAGTTAGATGTCAAAAGGTGAAAAAAATCAACATAGAATGTACAACTCAATGGAAAAAAAGAATAAAGAATAGACTTTACCACCTTAAAAAGGTGGCTGGCCTTCTTAACCAGGCTTACAATAGAGTTGTAAGATCTGACACTATTGATGAGGCAGACTGTCTCTGCTTTGCCCAGTTCAGAGCACCAGCAGATAGCACTCTTGTCTTATACAGGTCTTAACAACTTCCTGTTTGCCCCTGGATGAGGAGTGGGTCCCAGGCCTCCCACTGTAACAAAGCGTACATAAAAACCCATTCTGGTTATTTAGTTAACACTGTTAACAAACCCAATCCTAGAGATTTTGATTCAAAAGCTCATGAAAAATTATTTTCAGATCTGAATCTTGCCAAGCTTACTACAGAACTGGGGCCTCTCTGAGAAAGCACAGGATTGGTATATGTAAACAACTCCTTACATAGACCAATCTTTGGAAAAAGTAAAACATAAAACCAAGTTTTCTTTCTAGCAGAAAATTTTCATATATTTTATAGAAAATAACATTTTATTGGTTTTCCTTCCTTTTATACTGATTTTTTAATTTTACGTAAAACAAATGGCTCCAAAATTGCAATCTTGCCATTAAACCATCAATAAGGAATGGCCCTGTGCTCTGCTTCTGTGTACTCCACCTGTCTGTGGTGGGCAATTGTTTTCAATAGACTGTCTTACATTTTTACCAGAATTTCTTTTTGGCTTTGCTTTGCAATTCTGAGGAATCAAACCCAGGTTCTCCATCATTTCATAAAGTCAGCCTACCAATAAACTACAGAGTCAGCCCTCTGCCCAGTGTTTCTCTATGAAAGAATCTTTTATTGAGATACTCATTAGTTAATTCTTATGCCCTGTCGTGTTTGTTAAACAAAAGTAGCATACATCCATACAACTTTTCAGTTGGCTTTTTTTCAGTTAACCATGTGTGAGAGAGAACTCAGTGACATGATTCAAATATTACACATTCATTTAAACATTTTTAATTCTTAAGCTTTTTGAAAAGAGAGTCTACTTTGTAGACCAGGCTGGCTATAAATTCATAACAATCCTTCTGCCTCAGCCTCCCAAGTGCTAAAAGTTTCATTTGTATGCAACTGTACCTAGAGAGTAAATTCCCTTGGGTTGTGTTTTTTGATAAAAACGTAAATTCATTTGTACTATCATAGTTGTTTTCTAGTTATTTTCTATACAGGTTGTTTTATTATGTTTGTATTTCTATTAGCAACAAATATGCTAAAGTCTTTATTTCACTGAAGAGTCCCCAGGAAAACAGTCTCTAATGACCCAGTTTTCTCACATTGAAGATAGGCATGATTTCAATGACATTTTTCCTTTGTGTGTCATTGTGAACACTTTTCCCTATACTTAAGCACCATTTTGGTTTTACTTTCTCTGAAACATCTGGTATTTGCCTCTTTTTTGAGCTATTGAATTATCTTCTTATTGATTGCTTGCTCTGGTGGTGAGAATTGAAAATGTTTTCCCATGTTTTTAGCTAGCTTTTGATTCTGATCCTTTGGTTTTTTTTTTCATTTAAATGTGACAAAATTACGTAGTCGTCTATATTTTCATCATCTGGGTCTTAAGTCACCACTTGACAGGCAATAATATGAAGCATCACTAGGGGGAAAGATACCCAAAGCATGCAAAGGCAGGTTGAATTTCAGAATAAGATTGTCTTTTTTTTTAGACTAAGTTCCAAAGTACAGCCCTAGTTGACCAGAAGCTCTATCTATAGATCAGACTAGGCTCAAACTCACAGATCTGCCTGCTTCTGCTTCCACAGTGCTAGGATGTGTGCATGTGCCTCCACCCTCAACCAGATTCATCTTGAAACAGGAAAATCAAAATATCTACTAATGCATTGAAAAGTCTTCAGAGAAGACTGCCGTGAAGCTATGATCACATGACCTTGTGATTATATTAGAATGATTTCCAAACTGTGTCTCTACCCAGTCTACATGGGGACTTGACCTTAACTCCCTTTATCTAGCAGGATGGGTAATAACATGGTAACATATGTAGTCTCATCACCGCATTTCATACCCATTGTTAGAAATGTGCTGCATTCTTCACCATCAATCTGAGAAGTCTAGAATCTAGTTAGCCATTTGAGAAAGCTCAAATTATTTACACAGAGAGAATCTCAATACCACAGAGTCTTGATCATGGGAAAAGATATAACCTTAGGGCAAGGGCTTAGATTGGGGGCTGTTACTTCTTCATAGGGTGGTTCCCTTATACTACAAAAACTTGAGAAGGGTGGGTACAAGAGGAAATCCAGCCCCTTCAATGACACCCAGCTCCACGAACAAAGAACATTCAAAAGAAGAATGGGGGTAAAGAGGGAACCCCATGCATTAGCTTGCATCTTACCTCCACCTTGCACAATGGTGGTGATGTCACCTTCCTTTTCTTCGACTCCCCTCAGATGAGCAGTTTCTCTGGTGGTTCCTTCCAACCCTCAAGAGGTAGACCTATGGGAGGGTCCTTTTTGTACAAAGCTGTAGCATTGTGGGGACAGGGGGCCACGGTGATTCAATTCTATGGGAAACCTTTACAAAAACCTTTCTGTCTGTCCCAAGGCCCACAGTTCTCTACACTTCTCCTGGGTTACAAGCCTAGATGTGTTTAGATCCAGAATGCTTCACCTTCACCTCTACAGCCTGCCAGACCAAGATTGTGGAGAAGAATGGGGCCTTACCAGAGCAGGAGTCTCCTATGCAGAATGAGTACAAGTATAAGAAGAATGGTCTAGTGGCCCCAGAGGCAGAAGAAAACTCTGTTCTGCCAGCTCCCATAAAACAGACCACCATCAGTGGCTAGGGGGGTCAAAGATGAACAATTCTATAGTTCATTTGTTTTGTTATGTTTTGTTTTGTTTTGTTTTGTTTTTTAAAAAGCCATAAAGATCCCACCTCTTGATGAATATCATCATAGATCCTGGGAAACTGCTCTCTGACAGGCTACCTCACTTTGATGGACCTACAGAGAGGGACAATATGTATGGGGAATTCTTCACAAAAGGGGTGTAAGTCCCACTGGATAAAATCTACCATGTTCTACATTGCCACAAGTCTAACATCAAAATGTTCTTTTGTGCAATACCTTCAATGCACACAAGGTATTATTCCTCCCGCGGGCCTCTAGACAGTAGCTGGGAAGAGTCTTTCTTCACACCTTAAAATTATTTTCCTCCTCACCCTATGGCACTGTGCAAACACAGAAGTCTTCTTTGGTAAAGGAACCAGACTCACAGTTGTAGGTAAGATATCTTTCGGGTAAATTTCCAGCTCTGTCTTTGGACAAAACATGTCCTCTGTGTCCGTATTAGAGTATCTGTATTCTGGTGTGCAAACTATGACTACACCTTCGGCCCAGGGACCAGGCTTTTGGTAATAGGTAAGGCCTGAGGGTCTTCGGGTGTGGGATGAAAAGTGTAATACAGTCCTGGCAACGAGAGGAAGGATTCAGCTCTTGGTTCCTTCTTGAGAGAAGAGGCTATCTCATGTCTGGGACCACATTCAAAGGAGGCTGAATCCCCAAAGGTGGTCTGAATGTTTCTGGCTGAGTCAAGATGAACTTGGGGTGGGGGTCAGGAAAGAAAAAGGAGAAGGGCTCACAGAGAGTGAGGGAGTTTTGAAGTGGACCTGGGAGGCTGTGTTCTGGAAATACACTCTATTTTGGAGAAGGAAGTCGGCTCGTTGTTGTAGGTAAGTTAGGGACACGTGGCTGGGCACCAGATGAAGTTTCTCTCTGAGGTGCCCAGGTTGCAATGTAATTCTATCAGAAAGAACTAAATTCCTCTGCTCATGCATGCACAAAGGGATGAATGCCCACAGACGAGCTATGTGGAGCCTGGGCACCCTGTTTAAAGCAGGCAAGCTCAACTGGGAGTCAGCCTCATGTACTCTTCATAGTCCCGCTGTTTAGCCCTCCCATACAGGCAGAAGAAGGGCTTTGGGGGAGAGGATGGATGGATCATTAGGTAAACTGATTGCCAGTTATATTAGTTAATACTGCATAGCTGTGTGTCCTACTCCTCAGAGATAAAACCTTCCTCAGGAATAAGGGAAGCTAGCAGGCAGGTGGGCACATAGAGGAGGGACAGAGAGTGGGAGGAAGTTTTACCACTAAGCTTTAATGTTGTGTTTCCAATGAAAGATTATTTTTCGGTCCTGGAACCAAGCTGTCTGTCCTGGGTATGTAAAAGGTTTCTTTCTCTGGAGGGTATGTTGTAAGCCTAGAGGTGCAGGGAACTCCTCAGACAAGGTAAAGACTGTAAAGGCAGCCTGGGTTGTGGTGCAGAGAGGAAGAAAGGGTGGTGAATACGCCTGAGCCCCCGGGGATTCTGTGTAGAGTCCTGACTCAAGGAAGGGTCCCATCAGCTCCTTGGGAGTTTGCCACCTTCGTGTTTTACTGTGTAACAACCAGGCCCAGTATTTTGGAGAGGGGACTCGACTCTCTGTTCTAGGTAAGCTATGAGACCAAAGTGGTGGGGTCACTGTCCCTTGGATCCAGAGTGTCTGTATCCCCAGAGCTGGCGGTAGGGGCTGGGAAATTTAGTTATTCCTTTACTTGCTAGATTCTAAAAGGGTCGGCTGCCTCCATTACTGGGGAGGTGAATCAGCAAGTGTTTCTTTTTCCCTGAATCTGCAGTCTAAGAGCAGTCTCCTCCTTCCTGCCAGGGTCATCCTACGTTTTCGTTTGCATGGATGTGTTCCTTTTGAGTCCCTTCCTCCTGCTCCTATCACATGCCTCATGGCATTTCTGGAGTCTAGAATTCTCCCTGCAGGCAGAGAGGCAGTCATCCAGATCTCAGGGAGCTAAAACTAGCTCTCTAGCTTTGGGACCGCTGGTAGGTTTTACCAAGGCCACCTGCAGCTGTGTTCCTATAATTCGCCCCTCAACTTTGCAGCAGGCACTCGGCTCACTGTGACAGGTATGGGGGCTCTATTCCTGACTGGAGGGGTTGTGCCTGTGCTGGATCACCATGGTCTGGGAAAGGAACTTAGGTATAAGATAAGACGGACTTGTCCCTTCCCATCTGGAACCCTCTACTCTTCTACCTCCCGCAGGGCGTGGTAACTTGCTCTTCTCTGGGTTTGTTTTCTCGTTCTGGTCACAGAATGCCTTGTTTCGGGGCTTTTATTATTCTTTGAGCTACTGTCATCTATGCCTTTTGAGTGGAAGCATTACTTTGTTTTCTCTCTAGAGCCTCATCTCCACTATTTCCGTTCTCTTTCCTCTTCTGCACTGTTGGATAGGTTTGCTACATAGAGCTCTGTCTGCTGATTTAAAATATTGACACTGACCTCCTGTGCAGACTTCTGCTCCTTCCTTCATCTTCTGCCTTCTCTCTGTCTCTATCAGGTTCTGAGGACATGTCTGTCTTCCTTGTGTGGTAGACAGGGCTGGACGGCAGAGGGAACCAGGTCCTGGTGGTATCAGGGTGACCTGGGTACTAATCCTGAGCAAAGGCATACACCTGTCATAGGAACTCTAGCTGCCTACAGTCATTTGGAAGATATTATACTCAGTGGATATCTCAGGGTTAGAAATGAAAAAACTTATAACAAGAAAAATGATATATTAGCAACAAAATATGTATAAAGAAGAGAAAATAAAGGTCCTGAGACTCCAGGTCTGTTGGCATAATAAGCTAATGAAAGCCTAACATAAGCAATATCATGCACGGGAGAAAGCAAAAAGGCTAACAGGCATGGGGAGTGGGTAGGAAGATATGAAGTCTGGGAGATATAGGAAAAGGTGGAAGAACAGGACACTTGGTCCTCCCAGGACGGGTAGCTTCCATAGATATTGTCTTGTAGACAGGACCCATGCCATGGAAAGGAAAGGAGACTACTGAGCACTGGTTTCAAAGGTCTGGGCTCAAAGAGGGGGAAAATGCATGGAGTAATATTTTTTTAAAAAATTAAATGCTTTAGGCTATCCCAGATTCTCTAAGATGTGCAAAAAAAAAAAAAAATAGGAAGGACTATTTTCTGTTTAAAATGATTGGTTTTGACTTTTGCCTTTGAGAACCTCATAAATGAATTGAATCTACATCCTTCTTATCCTTTCCCCCTCCTTTCTCTCGCCCAAATTCTCTTAAAAGATTCAAAGAGCATCTCACGTGACTACATTTATTTCTGTTTTGATAATCCCTCAAGCCACTGTTTGTCTTTTTCCAAACTTGCTTCTCAATTTCCCCGACAAGTCCTCAACTTCAGACAGAGAAGAAAGATCTTAGGTTGTCCTGTTCTGCATGAGAACTTTACTTCTAGGTCAGAACAGAGCCAAAGAGGGAAAACATTAAACTCTACATCAAGGGAGGATGCTTGCAGGTTGTGTGTGGATTTTGTATCTCTCATGTCTTCAGAGGGGGTCATTCATTTCAATAATCCTAGGAGGGTTCTTCCTGTCTCCTTTTCTAAGCATGTGACTGGCTCCAGGCCTTTCCAGTGGAGACCCACTTCTGAAATGACTCTTGTGCTTTATAGTTGGTTTACAGGAATCTTTTACTCCATTAAAGAATACAATGTTTGCAAGGTTTGGTTGTGAACTAGAATTTTGAAACTCATCTGGGAGGCTTACTGAGCACTGAAAATAAGTAAAAGAGTTCAACCTATGAATAATATCTTCCACAGGAATGCAGCTTTCCTATGCAAGCCACCAAAGTTCTGTTACATCTCAGTGTAGGAGTGCATGTGGAACATCAGATAGGCTATCAGCCAGAGACAAGCTGGAACCGCAAAACAAGTTTTGAACAGTAGGGGGTTGGGGGACCGGGGGCATTGAGCAAGGTATTCAGAAACTCAGAGATGTCTCTGGACATTGTGTGGAAAGTGTCTCTTTCAGGCAACAAAAATTTATACTATGTAGAATGACCCCCCAAAAAACCTTGATGTATCCACCTTACCCCCAAAAGGAAAACAGTAGTAAGGAAAAAAATCACCTTAGTTCTTAGGATCATGACATTAATATGACACTTTTGTCTTAAAATTGAATCTCCCTCAAAGCCACTGTTTCAAATAGCCATGCATGGATTCCAAAAAATTAAAAAAACCACAATGGGTATCTTTTTTTAACTGATGGTCAACATCCAAGTACATGAGTCATTACAAGAAAGTCCAAAAAATCAGGGTACCATAGGAAACAGGGGGGAGAGAGTATACAAAGCATAAATTTAGAACAATCCATGAAGAAGAAGGAATGTTGCAGGAGACCAGAAACTGAGTTGGACAAAGACAGAAAACAAGCAGCACCTGCTACAACATGGTTGTACTTTAGAATGACCATTTCTAGTCCTCTCTTACAAGTCCAAGCCAGATCCAGACAGCTCTCTTACCAGTCCTGCTCTCTTCATTTTTCAGAGGATCTGAGCAAGGTGAGACCACCAAAGGTCTCCTTGTTTGAGCCATCAGAAGCAGAGATCTCAGACAAACAAAAGGCTACCCTCGTGTGCTTGGCCAGGGGCTTCTTCCCTGACCATGTGGAGCTGAGCTGGTAGGTCAATGGAAAGGAGATTCACAGTGGGGTCAGCACAGACCCTCAGGCCTACAAGGAGAGCAATAACATCACCTACTGCCTGAGCAGCCGCCTGAGGGTTTCTGCTACCTTCTGGCACAATCCTCGCAACCACTTCCGCTGCCAAGTGCAGTTCTATGGGCTTAATGAGGAAGACAACTGGTCAGTGGACTCACCCAAACCTGTCACACAGAATGTTAGTGCAGAGGCCTGGGGCAAAGCAGGTAAGTGGGACCTGGGAAGCTGGTAAGAAGAATGAACAACAGTAGTGCCAAAGAAAACTGGAAAGATACAGATGAAAAGCCAGGAAGTATAGAAAACAGTAGAAAGGGACAAAAGCCTTCCAAGAAGATAAACTAGACAACTGTGTGTTATTCTAACTCCAGATCCTCCTTCTGGCAGGTTGGGTCTCTGTTCCATGCCACTTGTGCAGTTCAGCATCTGAATCATTATCTTTGGTGCCTAAGCCATGGGTTTCAAGAACAATTGGTACAATAGAAGAGAGATCATTCTGGGACCTTCGAGGGGAGCTTAATCTGGGTTTGTCAGACTATGTTAGCCCCTAGGTTGACTTAATTTTCAATCCTCTTAATAAAAAGAGATCTCATCCATTTTCTTCTCTCTCTCTATTCTTTCAGATTGTGGGATTACCTCAGGTAAGTGAGTTGACTATCTCTTTACTTTTCACGACCTTGACTGTAGAACTAGCTACCTACCCAAAGGTACTTACCTGCTCCCCTTTTCTGTCAACAGCATCCTATCAAAAAGGGGTCTTGTCTGCCACCATCCTTTATGAGATCCTGCTAGGGAAAGCCTCCCTGTATGCTGTGCTTGTCAGTACACTGGTGGTGATGGCTATGGTAAGGAACAGACAGATGGACCTTACAGGGGAGGTGACACATGGAACACAAGACACATCCAGGGGCTTAGGGCTCTTCTAGAACTAGAGGGGAGCAGTAGAGAGAGCTCTGCTTCCACGGTGTAAAAGACAAAAAGAAACTTAGTGAATGAGCTATAGAGAGGACAAACTGTGATAACTCAAAAGCCCAAGGGATATTTTAGTAGCTCTATCATTTGTCTGTAAAAGGGGCCTTCATAGATTCTTTCAAGCCCCATTATGCATGGGAATTGGTAAACCTAAAAGCCTTCTCATCTGCAGGTCAAAAGAAAGAGTTCCTGAAGCCAGACCTGAAGGTGAATCCAAGAGCTTCCAACCCATTGTGGTGTTAATACAGATTTTCTTTTTCCAGAACTTCTGAAGAGCTATTCTCTTTTGTCTGTGCATCCCAAAGTCTGCCTACTAGTCATGTATATGTGCACTTGATTATCTGAAATCTTTGTGACCTGGAGAATGCCCAGCACACTTACAAACAAACCAATAAACATGTTCTAGAATGGCCTGACTCTCTCTGGTGTGTGCAGATATCTTTATTTCTTGTCTGTCTCCAAACTCGATGAATCATAAAAGAAAAAATATTCAAGAAAATGATGGCCACACTGGGTAAGAAAAGTGAGGGCTCCACCCTCACACTAACAGAAGATAATGATTAACTTTGGATGGTAGTGACAGGAACTAAAAAGTCTCAAGAAAGACAGGGGTGCTGAGTACCGAAAGTCTCTTACCTTAAAAAACAAACAAACACAAACAAAAAGTTAGTGCTCTGGGGAGCAGCAGCTACAAGTTACACAAAATATATTCACCTCACCGGCAACTTGTCACATCCCTCTGGCTAACAAGGTTTGGTTCCCTGAGTGTCACCAATCTCCTTGTCTGCCTCTCACTGAACACATGTGTTCGTTTACCAAGCAGCTTCCCTGCTAGATGATCACACATGACAATACACTGACCTGGAAAATTATGCTAAGATGGAAGATATGTCTTTTATTTAAGATACAAATCTGTTGATAAATTTTCCCCCAGTGAAATGGATGGATATAAACAACACCCACGGTTGTGCATAGAAGTACAGAAAAGATAGGTCCTTATAAGCAAGAGCAAGCCCTATTTCTACATTTAGAAAGCCTGCATATATCTTGAGTTCTCATAGCAGCCATGGTGGTGTAGTAGCCATCCTTAAGACAACATAAAGACTTAATGATTCGTTTTACCTCAGAATCCCCCATACTGTATTCCTCTCACCCTCTTCATACCATTTTGCATGTTCTCCTTCTGCCTGCTCCATCTGCAGCAGCATGGTACTGCTTCTTCCCGTGGTAATTCTTACTTCATCTAAAGGACTTAGATTCATTGTCTTCCTGGAACCTTCTCTAGAATTTTTTGCCCAGTCTTTCCATCTTACTAAGACTAGATCAAGAACATCCTGAACTGTTTGGATCCTTGTAAAGACTTCCTTTGTAACATTTATTATACTCAATGGGAACTGTTTCTTATCTGACACCTCTCATGTAACTGGTGGCTCCCCTATAACTAAGGTGTTACTTCTGATAGTACCCTGGAATACTGCATGGTATTTTGCTTCAGGGTAGATACCTAGTGGTAATTTTCTTTTTTCTTTTTTTTTTTTTTTTTTTTTTTTTTTTTTTTTTTTTTTTTTTTTTTGGTTTTTCAAGACAGGGTTTCTCTGTGTAGCCCTGGCTGTGCTGGAACTCACTCTGTAGACCAAGCTGGCCTCGAACAAAGAAATCCACCTGCCTCTGCCTCCTGAGTGCTAGGATTAAAGGTGTGTGCCACCACTGCCCAGCTTAGTGGTAATTTTCTAATAAACATGTGAATTGTGAGAGAAATGAAAGTGACCCAATTTTATAAGCAGTCATTTCAGTGAGGCCTTCCTTCTTTCCTTCTTGCTTGCATATGATTTCAGAGTTTAATCTCTACAAAAATACATATATAGCTACATATAGACAGAGATACTTACATGTGCATTCATATCAAGCACTCACTGAATACATATCACTGTTATGAATTACTTCTGACCAGTGACAGAATAGAGGTAAGTAAACCACAGTTTTCAAGAAAACAATCTGTCCATAAAAGGACTAAGTCACACATACACACACAAAAAAAGAAAAGAGCAGAAATAAAAGCCAGTACTTTGAAATAGGTGCGTGAATTGTCCACAAAACTGTACTCAGCAGTTAGATAATCAGAGGAGGGCGTGCCAACACACAGATTCTTCAAAAATGTGCACTTTGTGAACTCCAGACCGTGTGCAAGCTCACCAGGGACAGGAGAAAAGGCACAAACAACATGAATGTATACTTTGGAGTTTAGCCATTTACCTGGGAACAAAAAAGAGTCAGAGACAGAAATCACCAAAATCGAGGCTGGGAACCCATATCAGCCTCTCTGAGAATGGGCTCATTTCCCTGCTACCAGCTTAGAACCTAACACACATAGCCTCATGCATAAGCCACTAAATACTTGTGTTCTAAAGAAGTGAGAAAGCTGAACACTGTCCAGTAAGCAAAGGGATTGATGATAGTTTCTGAGATATTTGTCCTTATGTTCTAAGTTGCATCAACTGATCTGTGGAGTGTCCTGTTAGGGGCCTTACCACTTCACTCCTCCCACCGATCTTACTACAAATGCCAATCTAAGCAGGTGGGCCCTGCGTGTCAAAGAGGGGAAACCCAGTGACATAAATGTTCTCCCAGAGTGAGATCACATTCAGAACGGGGCTCCCTGCCCCATCAACAACACCACCATCAGTCCCAAGAACATCTCCAAGCTCCTCCCCTCTTTAGATTTACCCAGCTTGAGACTTTTCCCAGCCGCTCTCAGTCAGATGAACCTCTCTGCCACCTGGTCTCCCTGCCCCTGCCCAGGCACTGGGGTAGGGCACCTGTGGGGAAGAAACTTTTTTGTATCATGGTGTAACATTGTGGGGACTGGGGGGGCCACAATGATTCAACTGGAAGAGGTGCTTTTACAAAAAGCTCTACCCCAAAAAACACCAACTCTCACCCCAAGAGATGCATTTAATATGTGAGGAGGCGTCTATGTGATTGGATCCTCAAGGTCTTGTAACATCTATGCACCTCCTTGCCCTAGAAAGCTTCCCATGAGTGTGAAAACCTATCCAGGGAAGTGGAATCACCATTCAGCCCTTAGCATGAGGCTTACCATCAGCAAAGTATCTGTACATGCATGGTAAATTAAGAACTTATTTAAAAGTATTAAGTAAATAAATAGATCCTTTGTGGGAAAGATATTACAAGTCCTTTCTCATTGGAGGCTACCCAGACACTGCAGGAAGCCTTCAGATTTCAAATTCACTTTGTTAATCCCTGAATGAATTAGATGAAATTCCTTCCCAAGTCAAAAGTTGTATCTCCTCTTCATTTTGAGATGGATCTCATGCAAGGTCAAGATTGCATTACCAGTTCTGGAGGTAGATGGAGAATGTGAGTAACCTCGGGTCTATGCTGAGGAAGGCGGGGAAAGAGGAAAAATTCTTGGCAGCCGTTTTCTGCTGTGTTCCTATGCTGAACAGTTCTTCGGACCAGGGACACGACTCACTGTCCTAGGTAAGAAGGCAGAGGCCACACAGGTGGGAGAGAAGGTAGTATAGGCAGCCACAAAGACCCCTGGAGCGGAAAGCCTTAGCAGAGTGGATATTTGACTATCCAAGGCCCTGTATCAGGGAGGAGGAGGTTTGTGCCACCATCTCCAGGACTGTGCAAGCACTGGGCAGCTGTACTTTGGAGAAGGCTCAAAGCTGACAGTGCTGGGTAAGCAGGGCAGCTGGGGTACCACGGGAGTAAGGAAGGACAGCTAATCAGCATCCTCTTGGTCTGAGCTGACTTGCCTGGGCAGAAGGATTTTTGCATTGGATGCTGGGAACAGTGAAGCACCACTCATGGTTGGTGGGGATCTGAGTTTGGGTTGGGACAGCTGGAATGGGCAGCACAGGGTTTTTGTTCTGAGACTGGAGGCTGTGAGTGCAGAAACGCAGTATTTTGGGTCTGGAACCAAACTGACTGTTCTAGGTAAGTTAGGAGTTAGTGATGAAGGGGAGGGAACACCTCCTTGCAGGGATTCCCAGGTAAAGATAGCCAGGGCCAGTTTTTGTCCGGTCCCAAGAGGCTGTGAGTCAAAACACCTTGTACTTCGGTGCAGGCACCCGACTGTTGGTGCTAGGTAAGCTGGGGTATGGTTTTTGTGTTGGCTTCTGGGGCTGTGAACCAAGACACCCAGTACTTTGGACCAGGCACTCGGCTCCTCGTGTTAGGTGAGCTGGGGCCCCATGGCGTGTTCTCAGCAGGATTGGGCTGCAGTGGGAGCGGGTCCCTTGGCTGGGTTTCTCTTGGGAGTCACAGAGTTGTGCAGCCCGTGCCCCGACTTTCGTGATTGGCAGCCGATTGAACATTCTATATGAGCATCTTGGAAACTGCAGCGGCAAGTTCTTGAGCTTCTGGCGTCTTTGCCCTGGGTTCCCAAGCCTTGCGCTGGAGAGGGAGGCTGAGTAGCAGGGAGATTGTCCCCTAACGGGGATGATTCGGATGACTCGCTGAGTCGCGCGAGTTTGTGTGTGGCGTTGCCCCTCTGTGCTCCTATGAGCAGTATTTCGGTCCCGGCACCAAGCTCACAGTTTTAGGTAAGTTTCACATCTCTCCTGCGCCCCCCCCCTCCCGCCCCGCTCTAATTCCTGGGTCCCTGGAGGAGTTTGTGGTAGACTAGCAGCATTAGGGCTCCCTGGGAAATCAGTAATAGGAGACAGCTCTCAACTTCACAGGTTTTGGGAGAGCTGGAAGATGCGGGATTGGGTGCTAAGCGTTGCTCTTCCAAGCCCGGACAAAGTAGGTTTCTTTCTCTTTCTCTGAGGTATACATGCACTGGGTAGGCGGTGGGAAAAGAAGGATTAATCAGGACTCTGAAAGCAAACTTGGTTTTGAAAATAGATAGCAGGCGCAAAGAACTAAAGGGCAGATAAAAGCGGGGAGGTTCCTAGAGGTGGTGCTGGGAAATCTAGAGTGGGAGAGGGTCTTTTGAAAGGAGCGGAATGAGTCAAGCAAGAAAACAAGGACAGACAAACATAAACTAGAACAGAAGAATCAAAAGCCTGGCGGTGTTGACGTGCATAAATTCCATCCACTGTTTTCCTTTTAAGTTTGGGATCCCTTGAAGCAGGGATGAAGAACCAGTATCCACATATTCTCATGACTGGTTGGCCAGAAGGGAGGAGGAATTTACTCACTGGGGTCTGTTTATTCCCAGGTTATTCCCCTGAATCCTGACCTAAAATCTTCACTGCTCACACCATGTAATCCAGGCTAAACAGACAGGATATACCACAAACAGGGTGGTGGTGGTGGGGTCATTGATCAAAGACACACATTGAAGTACAAACATTCAGCTTGGGAAAAATGCTTGAAAAACCTTAGGATCCCAGTATTAGAATGGACCTTAAATATCCCTTGGCAGTGGGGGCCAAGGTTATAAAAGAGAAATAATTCACAGCCTAGATATGTGAACCTGTATTATTTGGTAACCATAGCAACAGTGGACATCATTTGTGATTGGAACATTAAGTTGGATCCAAGGGAACTCAGCCATGTTAAATTGTGTCTAAAGGAAATTTTGGGCCCCTGTAGTCACATGGGATAAAGAAAAGAGCCAGACTTTATAGCCAGATGAGGCTGAATTTCAGTCCCGGCTCTTTGATGATAAGGGAAGCTTAGGTATATTAATGTGTGAACCTGATCTATGGATATAGATAGGAAGGTAGTTTGAAAAGAAGAAGAGGAATTTTATAATTTTACTTACAGCTAGTCAAGTTCACAAGCAATCACATAGCAGCAGCAGCTTACTAAAGCACAATTTGCTTTCATAGGTAATTATACCTCCCAAGAACCCTCAAGGACTCACACATGTGGATATTTAGCTGCCCCTGGTCTCCCTATGCAATTATACAAGTAATACTTCAGGGTATAGTGGAGATCTGCTTCTATTTGTCCTGACAATGGTGTTGATTAATACAATCGAGAACAAGATGCCCGACTCAGGCAAGTTTGATGTTCACAATGAGGACTAAATGATTGCTGAGTGAGGGTCAGAGAAGTGCATCCCGCAGTTCCCATGGAAAGCTGGGAGAATCTCAAGCCAATATCTCTGGGACAGAGTAAGACTAGACAGACTAAGAGGCAGAGTAGATGGGGCCAAGTACCACAAAGGGAAGCAAGAATAATACTCGTTCCATCTAGGTCTATCCTATAAAGTCCTGGGTACATTGAAAATTATGTACTGGGGGGAAGAGACTGAGCAGAGGCAGGATGTGCTACACACATCTACACTCCTAACCCTGGGAAGACGGAAACAAGAGCAATGCCATGAATCTCAGGCCAACCTGAGCTACAAAATGGGTTCTAAGCCAGTTTGGACTATATAGAGAATTCTAGGCTATTATGGACTCAGATTAAGACCCTACTTCCCCCCACTTCCCCCCAAAAGGGAAGAAAAACAAGAAATATGTAGAGATTTCTACTAAAAAGAAACAGAATTCCAGAGGGAGGACTGCAGAGTTTGAAGGCAAACGCTAAGCCTGTGATCTTAGATAAGAACTGTGTAGGTTGGATACCTTTGTTTGGAGCCCTAGAGTAAGGAAATATCCATAGAAATATGAGAAAGGGTCAAAATAAAGGTTCTCCATTATCCAGAAGGTCATGGGTTACTAACGCAAAATAGATCTATCTCTTCGTCTCCAGAAAATCATTTGGAAGCAAAGAACAGACAGAAAAGCACAAAGACCTGAGGGTAGTTAGAGGCATAGAAGTTGATAGGTTTATTTCACACACCACAAAACTCAGTAAACCTTACATCCTCGTGAATCCACTGTAAACCAGGATGTCTACACAGGCGTAAATGAAAACAAGCCATCTATTGTAGTCTGAGGAAAACTTTCTCATGCCAAATGTTTACCTCAACCTTAATTACCCTTTAATCCTGGGCCCTTAGTGCTGATACAGATAACTTAGTTGTGGCAGGATGTTCTAAATCCTTATGTCTCTTCTGAAAGTCAATGTTGCACATTTCACATTGCCAGCAGAAAAGAAATTGATGAAGAGACATTAAAGAGACTCTCTCATGGTCACACAGGCTTGGAAGGTCATTGCTCAGATTCAGATGCTGTATGTCTGATTTCTGTGGTAGGCTCCAACTAAATACCTGCTAAATATAATGATAAGAAATAAACTTCTCGTGATAGAGGAGGACTAAAACTATGTCAATAAAAGGACATTATGCAGAACGTTGGGCCAGACCATTTATGCTATCTCCTTATGAGAATAGAAAGGACAGAAAATGTTGATGTCCACTGGATGAATACAAAGGACAAGCAAGGCAAAAAACTAATGCCATAGAGAAATGGAATCGTGGTTCCAAAGCCAACAGGACCTGCTTGCTTTTTCAGAAACTCTCAGCCCCGAGCCTTTCCAGATACAAAGAATTTCTACCTCATCCTGACAGTCATCAGCAAAATGCTAATTCCACCCCTCTTTACATTCCAGAGGATCTGAGCAAGGTGAGACCACCAAAGGTCTCCTTGTTTGAGCCATCAGAAGCAGAGATCTCAGACAAACAAAAGGCTACCCTCGTGTGCTTGGCCAGGGGCTTCTTCCCTGACCATGTGGAGCTGAGCTGGTGGGTCAATGGAAAGGAGATTCACAGTGGGGTCAGCACAGACCCTCAGGCCTACAAGGAGAGCAATAACATCACCTACTGCCTGAGCAGCCGCCTGAGGGTTTCTGCTACCTTCTGGCACAATCCTCGCAACCACTTCCGCTGCCAAGTGCAGTTCTATGGGCTTAACGAGGAAGACAACTGGTCAGTGGACTCACCCAAACCTGTCACACAGAATGTTAGTGCAGAGGCCTGGGGCAGAGCAGGTAAGTGGGACCTGGGGAGCTGGGGATGAAATTAAACAGCACTAGAACCTCAAAAGTATGAAATGATCTATATAGAAGTGAAGAATAGACCCAGGAAAAAGCCAGAGTGGTAGGACAGATGGTCAAGGACATGGTGTCAGAAAACCACAGCGTATGCTTACTCCCAAGGAGTACTTAAACTCAATTGGGCAGCTCAGGACAATTGGCTTCCCAGTTGTTTAGTCTCTCTGAGTTGTGCTTATGAATTCTCTCCCACCTCCCTCACAGCCTATCATCGCTCAGCCCCATCCCTGATGCTAGATTTTAAAGGTCACTGCAACAGTGTCTTGCAGTTGTCCTGTACCATCAGAAAGACAGTGTGAAGACTATCTGAGGAGAGTGCTTATACCATCTGACATGCGTGTGTCTGTGGCCTTTACATTCAGCTTTAAACATTGTTGTTGGGTGTTCAATATCCCCAAGAAGTGGCTTTCTTTGACCCATTTTTTTCCCTCTCTTTTCTTTCAGACTGTGGAATCACCTCAGGTGAGTAAACCTCGCAACTATCTTTAAGTTTTCCATGGTCTGGGCTTTGAAAACAGGACACAAAGATCCCACAAACATGAAGGTCAGGGCTGCCCAGAGGAACCTGCTCACAAACATCTACTCACGCTCCTTTCCTGTCAACAGAATCCTACCATCAGGGGGTTCTGTCTGCCACCATCCTCTATGAGATCCTCCTGGGGAAGGCTACCCTATATGCTGTACTGGTCAGTGCCATAGTGATGATGGCCATGGTAAGAATGGTAGGGAGGGGCAAGTGGTTGGAGGTATAGACTTAGATGTATGGAATGTAAGGGGATCCCAGAGGATGACCCAGCCCTGATATCCTGTCATCTCAAAAAGACCATAAGGAACATAGTACAAAAAGAAAATGCAAGAATGTATATGTATATACTCCGGGAGGATGAGGAGAACCAAGGAGCTCTCTTAAGATTGTACATGAGAATCTCCTTTGTGTATCCCCCTTCCTCTGCTCCATAGATTCTGAGGCTCTCACCATGTCTTCTCTTTCTCAGGTCAAGAAAAAAAATTCCTGAGACAAACTCTTATGCATCCTGAGCTGCTCTTCACCCTGGCCATAGATTTTGCTGCACCCTCTCCAATCCCCATTCCTAAGGACTTGTCTCTTCTTCCTCCATGGATATCCATCCTTCCTCATTGACCCCTTGACTCTGAAACAGACTAAATCAATTAAAATATTGAGTTTAGCCTGGTTGTGTCTCAGCAGTTTCTTTGGACTCCTGTTGTTACTGACATTCCTACTGGTCTGAAAAGGCAGAGTGGTTAATCTGCCTTCTTGCCAAAAATTTGTCTTCCTCCTGTGTACTCTAGATTCTCCAGTGAGTCATTTGCCTGAAGGAAAATGACTGGACTCTGAAACACCAGCAGGATAAAAAGACAGAGAAAGAAAAATTACCACTAACAATAACTCCACCCAGTATAGGGCAGAGGCTAGGCAGACCTATGGATTACAACACCTGCTTACTTCTCAATTACAGAGTCCAGTTCTTTTTGTTTCATCTTTGTATTTTATCTGTGTCTCTCCTCTCCTCAATATATTTGGCTTATCTTGTTTGAAAGCTTAACCTTAATATCTGTAGAACTCTCCAGGTCTAGCCTGTGGTCTTAGAGAAGACAATGAAAGTAGAAAACTTATAATATGAAGTCTAGGAACAGTGGACTCCTTAGGACTCTGCCACACAGGTCCAGGCTCTAGGTGGGGGTCTAGAAGAGATTAAGGTATTACATATGAAGTGTCACCCTTTCAATGTGAATTGAAAGTGTTACCCTTTCAGTGTAAATCTCCCTGTCAGCCTTAGACAAGATCATCCTGGGCTGAGGATGTTAGGTATAGCTCCTCACACAGAGACAGTTTCCATGGAAGGGTAACTATGATGTTTAATCATTACAATAGAACAATATAATTGACGTAAATTAGGAATAGATGCCACAGATCAGCCAGAGGGGATATGTCAAAGTTAGTTGTTACTGTTTAGATGAGAAGCAAGTTCTAAAGGCAAAGAAAGGAGAAGACAATGAAGTAGTCTCTTGCTGAGAGACTACTTACTGTCTCTGGGGCTTAGAATAGGATTCATGCTTATCATAAAAATAATGCTATAGGCAAATTATTTCCTGATTTCATGGCTATAGAAACTGTAGTTCACAGAGCATACTATAACCACCGAAACTTCGGTATATTTTCTCAAAGATTAATGATTATGGAAGCTTCTCCCAACCAGTGATCATGATGATATGCTTGCTCATGGTATTACAGTGACTCTGGAGCAGTTATTCAGGGTCCCACAAGCTCTGAGAAAGGACTTGCAGAAAGAACCACACTGAGGCCACCTTAGCTTCACAGAGTGTCAGTTTCCCAGGGTTACTAACAAAATATGTATAAGATATACAAAAGGTGGGGCTGAATGGTTTAGAGCAGTAGAAATAAATTGTCTTCCAATACTTCCATCATCACATCATCATCAGGTCAGTTCTCTCTGACAGTTACAAGGAAGGATCCTCTCTTGTTCCTCCTCCTTCCCATACCTCTTAGCATTGCTGGTCTTGTGTGAGTTCCTCTCTCATCTCTGCCTTGACCTTCACATAGTGTTCTTCTCCATGTTTTGCTGTGTATATGTCCCCTTCTTTCTTTCATCAAGACATTGGTCACTGTATTTGAAGCTCATCTAAAATCCTGAACAATTCCATTTTGACCCCTTAACCAATGGCGGCCTTGAAGAGCCTTTCTCAAATAAAGCCAACTTCAGAGGTTCTGGGTAAACATGATTCTAGAGGTGTACTATTCCTTGAAAGAGAGTGAGTGTTCAGAAAGTAGAGTTATACAGCTACAGAGTGGGAGTATTCACAGTCCAGAAAGGATGAGCTTCATGTCAGGATCAGCCTAAGAGGTCATCACATTCCAGTTATATCTGTAAGTGGTAACTTTCTGCATACTTCAAATTGCACTACAGTTTTGTATTTAAAAAAAAAAAGTCATTATCTTTGTTGCTATTGTTTTGATTTTATATTTATATATTATATATTAAAGGGTGGGTTTTAAACCCTACACATCACAAAAAAATGTTTCCACTCCCTAGACCTATGGAGACAATGACACATATGTGGTGTTTCTATTCTCATATGGGATGAGAAGATAAGTACGGGAGAGGAATAAGCAAATGCTTTAGAGAAAGTGTGGGTGCTGTGTGGACCAGAGAGGATACATTTGGGAGGGGTTTTAGAGAACAGGGTGTGAATAAACAGCTGTAAAGGGCTAAGCATCCTTAGCACTAAGCCAGTGTGTAGGTGGGGTGAGGATAACCCCACGTGGGAGATAATTGGGCTGGAAGGCTTGGTGACTATTCATTTTTGGGTGCTGAAAGTGGGCATATTTAAAAATGAGAAACTGTGGAATGAAACCTATCAGGTCTAGTATTTGCCAACAGGTCAAGTGTTTGGAAGACACAAGGCCAGAAGTAGTTTATTCTCTCAGTCCAGGGGGCATAACAGAGATGATGTTACAAACTCTACCTCACCCCATCCAACACTGTGCATGGCTGAGGATCCAGGTCTCTCTCTAAGTATAACTGTAATGTCCTTGTCTGTCCCAAATAATGATTTGCAGCACTCATAGCACTCAGAAGTGGAGCTCTGTTCTGTCTTTCTCTAGAATCAAAGTGGATCCTTTTAGACCAATCTAGGAATCCTTTCCATTGTCCCTGAGTGTAAGCTGGGCAAAACTGCAAAAGTGGAGGTGTTTATAATGTTCGTTGTAGAATCCAAGAAAAGTAAGTGCAAAGAAGATACAGAAGATTTATGATTTGGGGACCCAGCAAGTGAACCCTGACTGTTCCGATAAGACTAGAGCACAAGACTTCTCCTGGGTAGAGATTCTGCAACATCAGTTGAGTCCAGAGTTAATTTTGCAAAGAGGAAACACTAGAGGGATTCATCATTGATCTGAAGAGTTCTACTTGATCTGCACTCAGGTCTGTTATAATTTGCTTGTCAGTAAGGCAGGTAGAATGTAAGACAGGATCTACAAAAACCTCTACACGTGGCAACAGTGTTGAAACCGAGGATGCTTACTAGCTGAAGAGACTTATATAAAACATTCTCTGAAACAATTCCTAAAGGTTCCCAAGTTCTTACAATGTCATGAGACACAGGTGAGTTTTCATAGGTAGCACAGGGAAACTGACTTACAGCCATTATAGATCTGTCAATTATGAAATGTAAGGAAGATATCTGGAAGTTGTATGATAATGATAAGTTTATTTTAAGGGAGGCACAAGGATTCCTGTGTGGATACCACTGGAGTCAATTCCATTTGCCCAGAAGAATTTTCCTATTGGCACCAGTGTTCATGGAGATCTTCCGACTACAGTACTCAATGTTGGGCTTTACATCTTGGGGTGGGGGATGCTTCAGGAATCTGTATGATCATCTAGAAGACAAAGGTTTAGTCTTTCTTAAGAGAGAAGTTAGGAGAAAGGAGAAAAAGAGTTGATATAATTCCATGGACACCTCATTTCTTGTTTTGAGCCATTTCCCCATTATTCTTCTTTGTAGGGTCCCAGAGAACTGTGTGATTAATGGTCCTACATGCTCTATATGAGTGTTTCATGAAGTCACTCTGACTAGGAAAAATTGTGGAAATCAAGGATTTGTTCTTGGTCTCTCCTGGTGAAGTTCTGTATTAAAACACAAATACCAGCACGACTAGATCCAGTTCCATTTAGAGTGCTGGGGAATAGAAGGGTGGCTAGATTCCACCAGTCAGTTCGTAGCATACTCAGGAAATTTGGACCCAAACACAAACATGTCATAGTGTTAGGTTGTATGCTTTTCTCTACTTCTGAAAGTCTTTCTCTCTGTAAACTCGTAGATTGAAAATTTCTGGAGCTCTTCCCACTACAGTACTCAGCGCTGGGCTTTGAAAGCTTTCCTAACATTTCCTACTACTCTGCCTCTCCTTAAGATGTATTATGACAGTGCTAGATCTTGTGTGAAACATCGACTCTCAATGGACAAGACATATTCAGTTCACTAGTTCCATCATCACAGTCCCAGCTACATATTTACCTTCCCTGTCTACAAGTAGTCTTTTCATCACTTATACCTATTTCCTGAAGCAGGCTGCCTGGGGGGTGGGGGGAGTATCTCATAAAAGAGTAAATACCATCTGTTGTTCATCAAAGGAAGTTGAAATGGGCCAACTATTGTGTGTGCTTCCAAAGTTTCATCAGGTTTTTAGGAAACCAATTTCAGCTCTCATCTATGAATGGAGGAGTGTCTTGATAGGGAAACCATGCCAAATGCCTAGCCACCCACCTTGTTGTAACCATTGCTCATATAAGTGATGAGTTTGGAAACAGTGACATTGGGTCCAAGTTTTAGGACTCCTTAGCAATTACAGCTCTACACATTTACTATACAATGGATTGGTCTTAATCAGACCTGGTATCACAAACCATCTACATGTTAAAGACCAGCAACCACATAGCATTGAATCCTCCTACTCTTCCCAAGTAGTTTAAATTGTCTCCAAAGAGTTCTCGCTTGTCTGAATAAGCCCTTCATCCATTGGGCAGCTCAATGAACATTTGCTGCCTATTTAAGTATCTATGATTTTTTACCATGCATATCTTTCTCAACTTAAAATTCTGTTCCCCTAAGAGGGCTTCAGAAGGCAATTGGAGCTTGTAAAGACCATTACTTAAACCTACAAGGGAGAATAATCTTCACTCTAAGAACCATGACTGCAAAGAACATAGACTTTAAAGCAAAAAAGTCTGGATTTGAGCTTCATTTCTATATTTTCCCAGCTATATGATTTAAACAAGTGGCCACCAAAGACTCAGCCTCCCCTTGTGTTAAATGGACTCAACCACAATCACTTAATCAATCCCCACGATATCTACAGTTTTTAACATAGGGTAATAACTATCAAGTGCTGTAATTTATGTTCACTTAAATATATTTTCCGGGCTCAACATTGCCAGTTTTCTCTCTCTCTTTTTCTTCCCCCCCTCAAATGCACATTTCTGAGCATTTCTTTCTCCTCATGGATCAGTTACTTTCTTATAAAAACATTTCAGCTCACTTTTATCCTTCTATCCTTCTGAATGCACTATATTCCAAAAGAGCTCAAGACCAGCTGGGTTCTGACCTACGTAAGGTAAAGAGGGAGTTAGTTATTCCTCTTGGTTTTTATGTCTTAGGTATCATTAGCGTGGGGCAACTTTTTAGCTTTTTGTATGTACATCCTGCCATTGACTCAGAGATCACTTGTGACACAAAACTCTAGTTCTTTCACACACGTGATACATCTGAGCCATATACCCACTTGGTGGGTGCAAATTGTTGCTTTTCTGTCTGTGAGAGTGTGCGGGAGACCAAAACGTATTTCAATTCTCTCACATTTCTTTAGTCCATCTTCCAAACTTACCAAGCCTCTACAAGATTCTAATTCTGTAGTCCATTATATGTATCCCTCTATCCTCACACTCTCTCAGATGGGATCATCTTGCCTTATTTAATCTTATACAAGTGATTCACAAAAGCACAGCAAGATCTCAGCTTGATATAGCACATGTTCTCCGAACTCTGCCTGGAGTCCAGGATCTGCTAAACTCAGAGAATCAGCTCTTCCCCCTTCTATGTCTCAAGTTGTGGTACCCATTTACCATCTCCAGCTTTCTAGATCCCCTTAATTCCTGTGAAACAAGGTGCTTCATAAGGAGCCTTAAGACCCTACTTAATGGTTTATTGCTGGAAAGTCTGCAAGCCTTGTAGCACTGACAGGATTGTAAGTGGGGAAATCTAAATCCTTCCCAGCTCCAGACACCCACATTGTGACATGTCTTACAAGGCATCTGATCTGCAAAGGGACAGAGCTGATCTTGAATTCCTTAGTTAACCAGGCACAGTGGGACCACTAATACTTGCTTCTTTGACCTCTTCCAGCAAAGAGATATAGGACCATGATAAGAAAATAGTGTCAAGAAGAACTGCTTTTTATCAAACATCAGCAAATGAAGAGCTGTATGCTGAGGACTTTTGGGTTCCTGCAGACAATGGGGGAAGGGATGGAAGCCCCTCACCCCAGTTCTGGCTGTTTATCTCTAAGTAGCATCAGCACCAAGTAAGAATGCCACCTGCCCTAGCTCCATCTCAGGGAGTCACAACAGGATGTGGTTTGACATTTACCAGGTCCTACATCTGGGGTGCCTGTGAAAGCTCCTGCACTCACCCACATTCTGAGCATTTTAGAAACCACACTTGCCACATCCTGTAGCAAACCCTTCTCATGCAGTCTTTGGTCTCTAGCTATTACCATGACAGTGAGGACGACCAAGAGGGAAGAGGAGGGTCTCTAAAGGGGAATCCACATATCTCAGCTCAAGCCTCCATTTAACCTCTCTCACATCTGCTGAAAGTCACATAGAAGCCTGCAGTATGCACCATGGAGACAGGTGCAATAACTGTTCTGACCTCATTAGAGTTCCGCTGGCCCCACATCATCCTGACACTTCTTCTTCTTCCCATGTACCCCCAAATCCAGCCTACTTCTCTTCACAAGTATCCTCCACTTTCCTTCTACTAATATAATGAGAGCCCATTCATGTAATGAGTCACAGGAACAGAATCTAAATAATAAACCAAATGCAAAATGGATAGTCTCTTGACATGTGAACTTCTGTCCGCCCTGCATTCGTTGGCTGGCTTTCTCTAGGGCGTCTCCTCTGTGAACAGGGGCAGCAAAGTGAATGTGTTTTGTATTTCCTGACCCATGTGGATGAGATGAGGGGAAAATCTACATACAACACAGGAAAGAATAGAAAGCCAGACCTCCAGAAATTCTCAAATAAGGAAGTGAGAAGTCGAAAAATACACAAGCCAATCCTGCTCTAGCCCAGCAGTTCATCAACTCCCATCACACACTCAACCAAACCATAGGATCTTGAAAAGTCAAAGTAACCCAGTCTTAGTGTTAGCGACTTCCCAAGGCTGGGCCTTTTTCTGCCTTCTAGAAGCAGTCAAGAGGCCCCAGTCAATCCCATGATGCCTTAGATACTTGAGGGGAGTTTCTCTGACTTTTGTGGTCCTCAGCAGCCTGTGTGTGAAAATCAGGGAATGATATATTTGGGAATAGTTATCTTGGCATATCTATAAAGTCAAAGTCAAAATCGGGGTCCCTGCAAGTCTCCTAGAAAAGGAGCCACATTTAACCAGGAAACATGATATTGATGTTGGCAGCAGGTGTCTCCTACGATTAGGGTATGCCATCCTGAAGTGCCTTCCTGTTTTCCCTAGAGTTATAATGACTGCGGTTTTGGCTTCTGGGTGCTATGGAAACAGTTACAGCAACAGGACCTATATGCATAAATTGAGGCAGATAACTAATTGCAGGATAATGACTTGTTCTGGTGTGTATACATGGTTTTCAGGACTCTCCGTACACAGCCATTTCTTGCCTACGAGTGTGCTAGGTTACCCTCAGACATCACTAGGATTTTTTTTGCTCATTTGCTGTTTCCAAGACTTTAAAGACATTGAGATCTCTGTGTTTCTATTCAAACAAGCCTCTCATTTGGAACGGAATTGTATTAATTCTAGCTAAAATTGTTTCTCCTTTTAAGGTATGTTTTCTAAAACTTGCGGAGTCTCATAGGAATGAAATGTTAGTTTAAAGTTAGTCCCTTACACTGCCTGACTAGTGGCAACATGCATGATGTTTCTCTTTGAAGACAGACCCTGAGGCTGCACAGAGTTCCAACAGAAATGTTCTAAGATGAATTCTGAGCAGACAGCACATGAGACAATTGGCATGGGTTTGCCACATAAACATATTTAGCATTGTCATGTTTGTTACATATTTTCTGTTTAAATGTTTTAAAAATGAGCCAGTTTGGAGGAGCTACAATCAAAGTACTTAGTAAGCTTCCAGAGAGAAAAAGGATGCCTGCCAAAAGTTAGACTTTGTAATGCTATTTACAAAGTATGGTCTCATTTAATATCTAACAATCCACAGAGGTAACATATGCTGGAGAGAGAAAGAGAGATCTAGAACGACTACATAACTGCCCTCAGGTCTTAGAAACTATGAAATCTAGCCTTGAAGCCAAGTGTTTTACTTGTGACTTTGCCATTTTTAGTGTACTTCATTGTTTTGATCTTTATGATGGCTCTCTGTATCCTGGCTACGTTACAGCGAGGTTAGCCTTCAAGTGTAAAAGAGAGCTTTGGACATTGTTGAATGTGTTGTTGATCACTCAATATCTCTCTTTTGATGTTTCCTCTGTACATTAATTAAATGAGATAGAAAATAAAGATACATCAGAATCATTCTAGATAGATAAGTATGTAATGCCAGTAAAAGGATTTTAAGACTTCTTGTGCCCTCTTGTGGAGGAAAAGAGACATTAGGGGGAAATTCCCTTTTAGGACTATGGTCTAGGGAGGAGTGAAGGTTAAAGAAATCTCAGTTGCCAAGGTAACCAGTACATCTCTTTCCAACCATTCACATCAGTCTTTTCCTCTTCTTCATTTCTAGCCTAGTCACTATTCTGTTTTAAACCTTTATCTCACACACACACACACACACACACACACACTCACACACACACTCACACACACTCACACACACTCACACTCACACACACACACACACACACACTCACACACACACTCCTCCTTACCCTCAGTCTCCTGTGTTTCTTACGCCACCATCTGTCTGTCTCCTCCCAGTTTTGCTACAAGAGAATAGAGGGGAGACAGAAGAGCTGGGAAGTTTAAATGACAATAAGACCACTATCAGACCTGGTGACACATGCATGTTTGGCTGAGGCAAGAGGATTGCTTCAAATTTGAGGCAAGCACAGACGACATAATAGAATTTTGTGTCAAGCAAAACAAACAAACAAACAACAAAACCCAAGCCGCAGTAATAATTCCTGAATGAACATTTTCCATATTAACTTTTACATTTGATCTTAGTCAAAATGCTAAGAACCTTTCTATATTAATTTCAATCTTGCATATCTTGTTTCTCCCTGATTAATACCTTGGGTCTCAGCCTCTATAAACTTTCTAGTCTCAGCAGAAAGATGAATGATAGAGATACTCCCAGAGGTGAAATTAGCTCATTGAGTTACATGAGATTCTCCTACCTGTTCACCAGTCTACCTGGCATCAGATACTGATACAAGTAGATCCCACTCCTCTCAGCCACATATGTCCATGAGCATGCCCAATGTGGCTTAATAGTAATGCGGGACAAGTGTAGAGTGTTTAGACAAGAGTAGCGTGCTTTGAGGACTGGTGTACAATATCCTTCTACCAGATACTACAAACTAGAAAGTTTACTGTGTGTAGGCAACTCACAAGTTCTGCCTATGGGAGTCACTGATGAAGAGTTTAATAAATTTCTTTGGAGACTTTTGGCTTGAATCATGTTGTTTTTCAGACTTCAACTTGGCTATCGGCCAGAAATTCAGTGGCAACCCCTCTCCACCCATCCCTAAAGAGGTTTCCTAGCGAAGGAGGTAAGACTAAAGAGAAGGTGTGGTTTTTGCACAGATGTCTGCCCCACCCCACTCAGTGTGAGACTCCAGGCACAGAGGTAGAAGCCAGAGTGACTGAGCAGCAGCTTCTCGGCACTCAAGATGAACTGGCCATCCTTGGGCCTGGAAGCTGACAGGTTCCACGGTGCCACCAATTCTACCTCCTCAGCATTAACAGAGTAGAAGAGTTGCTGGAAGGACCCTCCTTTGGCCTGCACGTACCAGTAGAGGTTGGGGTTTGATTTCCCCTTTATGGTACACTCCAGAGAGAGTGGACTACCCACAGCCTGAACCTCGGCAGCTGGCCATTGATGGATAGTCTGAGCACTAACACCTGTTTAAAAAAAAATATTAAGAGTCATTTAGAGAAGAAACACACACATACACACACACACACACACACACACACACACACACACCAGCTTGGTTGCCTTCCCTTGTGATCATTTAATCAGGCACAGGAAATACACTAGAAGAGCAGAGGATGAAAAATGTTTCAGGGAGATAAATCCTTTCTAAGAGATACAAACTGATAGTCAATACTGAAATATCGTGAAATGCCCGGGTATATCTCAGTAATTGGAGGAATGTGTCAAGAGAGTCAAGCCAGCAGTAAAGTCTCTATGTTAAAGATATAGGAATGGAAGCAAAGGTTTGAAGGTAGGCCTTCGAGAGGGGAATGCACCCACCCAAGCACATGCCCAGGAGAAAGGCAAGGAGAGAGTAGAGCATAGTTCAAGATGGTCTTTGTCTAGGCCTGTCTATTCTGCACTTAAACTTCTTCTTCTAGGTCAGAGATGCACAGGCCCCTCCTACCTCAAGACTGGCTGCCAGAGTGGAAGTGTAGATCCCCTTGAGCTGGTGAGGAAATGAGGCTAGGTTTTCTTAAGCAGGTGGTGAATCATCCCTCCCTGGGAACCAGCTGTGCTCTGCACTTGTTAGCATTATTGCAATCCTGCTGATGTCCTGGTATGTAAATATAGTTAATGATTCATTATTTACCAGCAAACAAGGGGCAACTCTCTAGGTACTCCTGGAGACATGGGATGTCTTTGACTACCAGAGCAACTACTGCTAGTAAGATAATGAGAGGAGATTTTAGTCAGTGCCTGGATATGTCAACTTCACAACTAGAAAGGAAAGACATAAAAGCAGGTAAAATCTCAAGAGATTTAGGTCTATGGAGTTTTCAAAGAAGGAAAGTGTAGCTCTGAGTAAAGGAACCTGCTATGTCATCCAACAGGAGGAGTGATTACATCCTCTTCATTCTTGGAAGGTAGGACTAGAGACCCAGACAGGCAGAATTAACAACTGAAGGGATCAAAGCTAACCTGTGTTCCACATGCTTCCAGAGGCCCATCTAGATCTATTTTTTGTTCTTTTAGTTACAACATACTACAAGGCCTTGCAATTAGATGGGTCCAGGTCAATACTGTAATTCATTCCTCTTGCTGTGTAGGACGCCTGTGCTAATTCTGATCCTCCTTGCTTGTCTCACGTTTAAGATGTGACAAATAATACCCAGTGAGGACTACAACACCAACAAATGCCAAATGGCTCAAAGATATATTTTGCCTGATACACAGCAAGCACTCTTACAAACATTACCTCTAAAGCTCAAGCAAACAGCAAAGACTCAGAGATTCACAAGGAGGTAGATCTGGCAGATAAGAGCTGAAGATGCCAGAAACTCAAGAAGTACAATGATGCTGAGCTGAGGGGAAAGATCTGAAGGGTAGCTGGTAGATCTTCATTCCACTGAGATGAGGCATAGCACCCTGAGATGCTTGGAGGACAGCCAACTGGTCCCTTGGAACCTCGCTTGTGCAGTTCTTTGTTCTCTGAGGCATTCATTTATAAAACAATTATTCAATCTTAGATGTGGGAGAATGGTTTAAAGTGAGAACCTGGAAAAGGCAACAGTAGGCATGGCCAACCAGGGAGGTTAAGCCTGAAGCCAATGTGCTGTTTGAAGTGCTTCATCACTTCATCGGGGTCTGGTGACCTAATGCATTTGTTATTGATGCTGTTGCTCCAAAAACATGACTTAAATTGGAGCTCTTCCTTCGTATGGCTTCTGTTGCAGCACTTTCCGGTTGGTTGCTTACATCAAAGTGCACCACATTTATGGAGGGTGTGTTTTGTTTGTTTGTTTCATCTTTTCTAAGGCTAACTAACCCTCTTACAATATTTATTTTACTGAGAAAGCAAGTGATACACAAAGTGCACATGCAATAAACACTTAGAAATGTGATGAAAAACAGCTACAGGCAATGCAGGAAGCTAATGCTGTTTGAATATTGCTCAATCTCAGTTTGTATAAATCTTTTGCTAAAACTTGAAAGAAAATATATGCAATCCAGGATTTGGGGGACTAGACCAAAGATAACATACACACATACTGTCTTTGACTGCCTTTGTCTGTTTATGTAACTGTTCTTTTTTGTTCCTGGATGAGTATTTTTTTTAGGAAGTGGGATGAACCCCCTAAAAGGTCCTAGAAGAAGAACTAAGCACAGAGAAGAGGAGAGGTAGCTAGTGGCATTAGGGAAAAGTGAATTAATTGTTCTTGCTTTCAGTGGGAATACATTGTGTTTTCCTGAGACAGACAGATTTAGGTGCCATCCTAGCCCACGAGACCTGATACAACCCATTGGTCACACTGGCTCAGTGTCACTGCCAAGTGCAGAAACAACACAATCTTCCTCCTTCAGTGTGAAACAGCAGAGTGGGGGAGAGGAGCTGCATCAGTCAGATCAGAAAAACCAGCTGGCTCCTAAATCCTGATCATTATCACAATTCTAGCTTGAAGCTCCTTCCATATGGCTGATGTCTTAGGAAAAGAAAAATCTCTCTTCCTTCTCTGTCACCATCTGCAATGCTGCTGATTCATTCAGTCATTCAAGGCACTCATCTGTTGATGGGGATGTGATCCCTGGGCTCTGTAACTGCAAGGCTCTAGAAGGGAAGGATCTGGCCACACCTAGCCCCAATGAGGTGTTGATTAGACTAGGAAATCAGAGGCTGATTTGACCTGTAGCCTGCTCTTTCCTTAACCTTTCAAAGCATTTGTAGGTGGGGACCCATTTCTCTGACAAACTTCCTATGAAAACTCTTTGCTACCTTCTTAGGCTTCATCTGCCCTACACTTGATTCTTAATGAATTACTATAGATCTGATAAGCTTCACATTAAGAGAATGGCTAAATTAGTCATCTTCTCATTATTACTTACACATTTTATTTCTAAACAATAAATTTGGGAGGCATTTGTAATATCTTCTTTTTCCTCTACAAGAGTTAAAAATTGCTACAGCTTATGGAAAGAAGTGGAGAGTCAGTCAAAGTCATGTGTCGGAATTCCCTGTGCCTGTTGTGGCTTCATATGCCCTCCAAGGCATATGTACTAAAAACTTAATCACTACTGCAACAGCGATAAAAAACCTTCAAGTGTGATTAGATCCTGAAGGCTTGGCCCTTAAAATGGATTAAGCCTGTTATGGTGGGAGTGAGTTCCCTAAAAAAAGATGCACTTGGAGTGTTCTCTCCCTCTCCCTCTCCCTCCCCCCTCCCTCTTCTTCTCTACCTCTATCTTTTCATATTCCCTCTCTCTTCTCTCTTTCCCTCCCCTCCTCTCCTTCCCTGGTTCTTACTGTCCCTCTTTTTTTTTCTTTCCCTTCCTATTTTTTCCTTGCACTTCTACCATGAAACAGTACAGCAAGCAGGCTTTCTTCTAGATCCAAGACCCTTAATCTTGGACTTTGCAACCTCTGGAATAATAAACAAATAAATGTCTGCTCATTATAAAGTACTTGTTCGTGGTATTCCATGCATACAATAATGTCCTTCTATTTTTTTTATGAGTCCTAACCAGGAAAAGGAGAGAGAGAGAGACAGAGAGAGAGAGAGAGAGAGAGAGAGAGAGAGAGAGAGAGAGAACAAAATTAGAAGCTGAATCTTGAGACCAGAGGAGAATTGTGATTATTTTCTGGGTAAAGAAACAAAGTCCTATGCCCTGATGTGTCACACTGGCTAAAGCCTGGAAAGCAGACATGCCATGTGGTGAGTGGAATGGCACTCTCCGAAAGACATCCACCCCCTAAATCCCAAGAACCTGCACATATACTTGTTTACATCCGTGTGAAAGAAGAGATTAAGGTATCTTGTGGGATTGCCTTAAATTAGGGCATCTATCCAGAATTTTCTAGTGTGTCCAATGTACTCAATCCTTGAACATGGCTGAGGAAAGCAGAGAAAAAGGAAGTACAGCCAAGGACAGAAGGTAAGGGGATGTTAGACTACAGGCTTTGAAAATAGGAGATGGGTCTGAGCTAAAGACTGCAGGTGGTTCCTTGAAGCTGAAAGTTTCAAAATGCCATCAGACCGGTTCTAGGCTTTGGACGACAGGTGGAGTAGACAGCAATCCCTGGCAGAAAAGAAGAGAGAGAAGCCCCAGCCAGAAGCTATGAGGTGTTTTCTTAGGCAGCAATATATAAAGAGAAACCCAAACCAAACATCATAAGAGGTAGGATAGAAAGACAGGGAAGAGTAGGAAGACATGGGAAGAAAATGAGCCAGCCCCTCATTTAGGGATCAGGGGAAATCTTCTCACCAGCTTAGAAGCAAGAGTTCCAGAACAAGTAGCATTTGCTGGGAAGATGGCTGGCAGAAAGCATTCATTTCATACCTATATATGTTATGCTAAAATAACAGTGACCCAAGCTGATGGCCTGAATATATGTGACTTGGCCTCATTCCTGTCTCCAGTTTCTGAGTCTAAAACCTTGTTTTCAGTGAAGGTATTCTAACTTCCTGTATCTTTGTGGCCTAAACATTTACCTCATCAACTGCAATCTTGTCAGCACCCTGGAACCACTCTGTCATCATTTAGTTTCCTTAGAAATGATTCTAACAGCCTCAAAATCCAACAGAATGGTTCTTATGACTATTGTGAAGACAATTCAGTAAGACTCTTTAAGAAACTCACAGTCAGCTTTGCAATGTGTCTCACTCACTGCTCCAGAGCCTCCTTCTTTCTCAATCTTCATGTTTATAATCTACTGAAAAATTCTTGGTAAACTTTATTTCTGTTTACACTGGCTCATCCTGAAAAGTCTTTTTTTGCACGGAAGCCTAGAATCTTGGTTTGGCCTGAGTACAGATCTCTGAATAGAACTCCCCAGACTATGTGGAAGACATCGAGGACCTTGTGTCTGTATCTGTGACCCTGCTGGTAAGCAGGCTCTCTGAGTCAAGATTTGAGTCTGGAGGTCAGGAAGCTAATGTAGCTAATTACCAGAAAACGAAACAAAGAAGAAGGAGTCCCATAAGAGCTGAGAATCTTCACAAGATTTGTCACTCCTTCTAATAAACAAACACATGTGAAGACACAGGGCACAGCTAGAGAGCATCCACTGAGAGTAAGCAAGCAGACTACTCCAAGTTCAGCAGGGCTAGAAATAGGTGGCACCTTCACAAGAAAGAATAGAGAGAACTCCTCATTCAACCAGCACTGACTGGAATCCTGACAAGCGTATTACTTGGCTTGATTAGTCAAACACTCATCTGTAGGTGTCTTAGTTGAATACATCATGAGGGCTCTGATGTAAGCAATGGTTTAATCCATTTATGAACTCAAAACTTGAGTGGACTATGATGTGTGTGTGGTGGGACAGGAACCATAGTAGGTCATGGTGGTAGCTCTTTCAAGAGTACATCTTGGCTCCAGCTCCTTCCTTTTATTTCTCCTTATTTCCTAGCTTACTCCACATTGGGGAGGTGGGAAGGGAACTCTTGTACTTGAGGATGTATCTCCCTGGCAGCATGGCTCCTTAGTGTACATAGTGTGAATAGTCCTTAGTGTGAATTCATAATAACCTGAATTCAGTTTCAGTGACTTTAAAAGTAAATAATCAAATATCAAAGAGTAAGGCCTGGTCCTGCCCAGCTTTAATTCTAGCACTCTGGAGACTAAAGCAGGAAGATCTCAAACTTTGGACTAACTTGGGCTTCATAATAAGTTCTATGCTAACTGAGCTATGAAATAAGAAGTTAAAAACAACAGACTGAAGGAGAAGAGGTAGATGTGTTGGTCAATAAAGTGCCTCCATGAAGAACTGACTTCAATCCCAAAATATGCATAAAGAAGAAGAACTAAGCAGTGTATGTCCATAATCCTTACACTGGGAGGAAGCCATAACAGGAGGATCCTTGGAACTTGCTGGCCAACCAAGCATTTCAGTGAAATCTAAGTTCAATGAGACCGTGTCTCATAACTAAGATGAAAGGCAACTGAAGAAGACACCCTATATTGACCTTTGACCTCCACACACACCCATTACATGTTAGTGTCCCACCCTCCATAAAAAATGTTAAACTATTTCAAAAGGCAGCCAGAGAATAAAAGATACAGCATTTGTAATTGAATAAAGACATAGCATGTACAATTGAATAAAGGTAGCAAGCTTAGGAAAAGACAACAACGTTACAGTAAGAAGGGAATCTACAAATCTAGAACTTTGCTCCAATGAAAATAACTTCCAAAAGCATTTGATTAATCTTTCTTTGACATGCAAAATTTAAAATACTAAAAATCATCCAAAAGATGGAGGAATACACTATAAGAGGTATTAAAATATATATCTTTCAGATAAAAAAAAAGAAAAGAAAATTCCACAGGCAGTGGTGGCACACGCCTTTAATCCTAGCACTTGGGAGGCAGAGGCAGGCAGATTTCTGAGTTCCAGGACAGCCTGGTCTATAGAGTGAGTTCCAGGACAGCCAGGGCTACACAGAGAAACCCTGGCTCGAAAAACAAAACAAAACAAAAACAAACAAACAAAAAAAACCTCTAAAAACTCAAGAGTCACTTCACAGCTACTGTAGGGCTGAGTGTGAGGTCCCAGATGGAGGAGTTGGAGAAGGGACTGAAGGAGCTGTGGGAGTTGGCAGCCCCATGGAGGGAGCAACAGTGGCAACTGGCCTGACCCCTCGATGCTCACAGAGACTGGATCACCTACCAAAGAATAAACATGGAGGGACCCATGGTGCTGGCCACATATGTGGCAGAGGAGGGTCTTTTTAGCCATCAGGGGAAGGAGAGGCCCTTGGGCCTGAGGGTGTTAGATCCTCCAGTATAGGAGAATGCCAAGGAGGGAATCCGAGAGTGGGTGGGTGGGTAGGTGGGAGAATACCCCCATAGAGGCAGGGGGAGGGGGGAGCGAATAGGGAGGTTCCAAAGGGGAGATCTGGAAAGGGGGAATCTTTTTTTTTGGTTTTTCGAGACAGGGTTTCTCTGTGTAGCCCTGGCTGTCCTGGAACTCACTCTGTAGACCAGGCTGGCCTCGAACTCAGAAAATTCGCCTGCCTCTACCTCCCAATTGCTGGGATTAAAAGCGTGTGCCACCACTGCCCGGCAGGGGGAAACATTAGAAATGTAAATAAAGTATGAAAAAAAATAAAATAAAATAAAACAAAAAAGAAAAAAGAAAAAGAGAAAAATTCCAGACCACATTGATATTCTAGTATTGAGTGGGAAGAAGGGGTTTAAAAAAGGAAGAAAAAAAGGGGGGTTGGGGACTTAAAGCTTTAACAAATACTGTGTATATTTCAATCCAGCCAGATTCAAACTGTCAACAATTTAATAACTAACTCATGAAATTCCTAAACATTTAACAATTATGCTTCCTGGGCTACTACAAGTCAAATAGTAATGGTAAAGTATCAGTTGCAAATGTGAGTTAAGTGTTAAAACAATATCCATTTTATATCTTAATTTAAAAAAAAAATTTTTCCAACCAAAATGAAATAAGAGACAAAATATATGTCAATCATTTTCAAGTTATTAGACACCATACTTGGTCTAACCCTGACCAACACAACACAGGTCTTGGGGAATACATGCCATGAGCTTTATGACTGCCTAAACTGATCCTTGAAAGCATCTCCAGGCCCTAACACAAAGAAGCAAAGCCCAGGGAAATACAAACAAGCATACTGAGCTCAGGAGATACCAGTGAGCCCAGCGAGAATAAGCAGGTATTTTGCACTGGGCCATGTGTGGAAAGAGAAGAGTGAGAATAGTGAGTGTTTTAGAAAGTTTCCACTTTCCAAAAGTGTTGATGAAGGCACAGATCTGGAAATCTGCCCAAGACTTGAAAGCTAACCACATAAAGGAGTAAAGAGAGTAGCCTTCTAGTCCCAAAAGGGGAAAGAATTGATATATACTTTCCATAGTCAGACGGGAAAATCTCAAAATTCATAAGACATTGGACATCAAACTCCTAAGTGTTTTTTCCTGTAATTGAAAATAGACAAGTGAGAGATAGAGTTGCCATCCCACAGTCAAAAACTGTGACCCATTATGGTTCTTATCTGAAAGAGCTAAAGAGACAAAAATGGAGAAGAGCCTGAGGAAAAGGAGGTACAACAATAGGCCCAAAGTGGGATCCAGCTCAGGGGGAAGCCCCAAGGCTTGACACTATTACTGAGGCTATGGAGTGCTCACAAAAAGGGGCCTATCACGATTGCCCTCCAAAAGACCCAACAAGCAGCTGAAAGAGTCAGATGCAGATATTTACACCCAACCAACAGACAGAAGCTGCTGACCCTTGTGATTGAATTAGGGAAAAGCTGGAAGAAGCTAAGGAGGAGGGCTACCCTGTAGGAGGACCAGCAGTCTCAATTAACCTGGACCCCCAAGATCTCTCAAACACTGGACCACCAACCAGGCAGCATACACCAGCTGTTATGTGGCCCCCAACACATATACACAGAGGAGCGCCGGGTCTAGTCAGAGAAGATGACTAACCCTCAAGGGACTGGAGGCCCCAGGAAATAGGGAGGTCTGGGCGAGGGGGGGTGGGGGGGGACATACTCATGGAGATGGAGGGGGGGTGTGGATGGAGTAAGGGATGTGGAACAGTCAGAGGGTGGACCAGGAGGGGAATAAATCTGGAGTGTTTAAAAAAAAAAAAAATTAAGAGTACATGCTGCCTCTGTCTCTGTGAGTCCATATAAGCTTTGATCAACTTGATTTACAAGGTCTTGTTTTCTTGGCGTAGACATTGGCTTTTGCCCTCATTCTGCTTCCTTTTCTGCAGAGTTCCCTGACCCTGAGAGATTTGATGGAGATAGCCCATTTAGGGCTGAATGTTGTAACATTTCTCTTGTTCTCTGTATATGTCTGCTGTGGCTCTCTGTATTTGTTCCCATCTGCTGAAGGAAGATGCTTCTCTGATGGTGACTTAGTGAGACACTGATGTATGACTATAGGAGAACATCATCAGGAGTCATTTCATTGACACTTTTCATTTGTTTTTGAACAGCAATATTTGGTTTTACCCTAAGTTACCATCCCATCAAGTTTCAGGTTCTTTATTACCCATTCAAATTAGATATTGGTTGGTTATTCCCACAAGCTTGTGACACACCCTTGGATTTGCATATCTTGCAGGCAGGGCACCATTGTAGATTAAAAGATTTGTAGCTGGAGACAAATGTAGAGCAAAGACTGAAGGAAAAGCCATCCAGTGACTGTGCCGCATACAGTCACCAAACTCAGACATGATTGTGGATGCCAGGAAATGCTTGCTGAAAAGGAGCCTGATACAGCTGTCTCCTGAGAGGTCCTGCCAGAGCTCTACAAATACAGAGGCAGATGCTCACAGCCAACCGTTTGACTGAGTGCAGGGTGCCCAGTGGAGGAGTTAGAGAAAGGACAGAAGGAGTGGAAGGGGTTTGCAACCCCATAGGAAGAACAACAATATCAACCACCCAGACCCCCCAGAGCTCCCAGGGACTAAGTCAACATGAAGAGACCCACAGTTACAGCTGCATATATAGCAGAGGATGGCCTTGTCAAACCTATAAGTATGTCAGTGATAGTGTTGGACCTGAAGGTCGCAACTACCGGTAGTTTCCCCTCGAAAAGACACAGAGATGGAGATCGATGCAATCAGCAAGAGGTTTATTATTTCCAATGCGTTGGGGTCTTCCTGCACACAAGACAGGGGCAACCCCCAATTCTCAAAGCTCACACTTTTTATACATTCTTGAAGCAGATTCTGGTCATGGCCTGAGTTGGTTGTTGACATTTCACACAATTAGGGGATTCTTAGTGAGTCCTCACTGTGGTTATTCTTTACCCCAGGGCCATTATTGTTCCTGAGAGCCTATGTTGACAGAGAATATCTGCTGGCCAGTTGGCCTTATCTCTAGGGAGGGGAGGAGGGGAGGAATACACCTTTCTCATGTTCCACAGGAAATATCTGCTAGCTAGTGGCCCTATCTCCAGAGAGGGGAGGAGGGGAGGAAAAGCATTTCTTTCAGTAACCTTTGATATATGTCCAAGAGTAGTATAGCTAGGTCTTGTAGATCTATTACTATCTTCTAGAGGAATAGCCACACTGATTTCCATGGTAGCTGTACAAGTTGGCAGTCCCACCAACAATGGGTGAATAGTCCTCTCCTCCATATCCTTGCTGGCATGAGCTGCCCCTTATTTTACTGATCTTAGCCATTCTGATTGGTGTAAGATGAAATTACAAAGTAGTTTTGATTTACATTTGCTTGATGACTAAAGATGTTGAACATTTGTTTCTCAGCCATTTGATTTTTGTCTTTTAAGAATTCTCTGTTTAGATCTGTACCCCCTTTTTAAAAACTGGGGATTTTTTTCTTGATAAATGAAATCAGATTGAAGACACAGATATAAATCCACACAACTGTGGACACTTTATTTTTTATAACAAAGCCAGAAATACACACTGAAAAAAAGTCAGCATCTTCAACGAATGGTGGTGGCCAAACTGAGCAGCGGTATGTGGAAGAATCCAAATACATTCATATTTATAACCCTGCACAAAACTCAACTCCAAATGGATCAGATACATTGAACCTGATAGATAAGAAGGTGTAGACTCCTAAGTATTTTGACTTATGAGTAAAGAAAAATTACCCTTGAACTTAATGCTGCTTTGCTCCCACCGCACTAATCTTTAAAGCCAGATTCTACAGAATTAGACTGCTCCCAAGAAATTTTAAAACGTTCTAAAGTAGAGCTCAATGATTTTTTTATCAGAATATATCAATTTTAAAAAGTAAAAACTAATGGATAGCATTTAATTAAAATATAGCAGGCATGTAAAGAAATATAGGAAACATAATTCATAAAGATGACAAAGAGAATTAATTGAGCTGCCCCTGAAATGACACAGATGTCAGAATTAAAGACAAAGACATTCAGACAGTAATTATAATTGTGTACCATATATTCAAGGGGAAGCAGAGAGACTGGCTGCCTTAAACTCAGATAGAAAACTATCCCAAAGAACCAGATCGAAATTAAAAACAATAATGCATGACAGTAAAAACATACCTAATAAAATTAACAGTAGATTATACTATGTCAGAAAGCAAAGTTAAAAGCTTGGTTGCAGTAATAAAAACTAACCACAGTGAAGTGCAAGAGAAAAACAATTATTGATAACAGGTCATCAATGAATTATAGAAAATGTAAAGTGATTTCATATACTTCTAATTATACCCCATCATCACAGAAATAAATAGATAAGAAAAATATGCAATTAAAAGAAATCCTTAATAAAACTATAAAAACCCTAAACTCTGACAGGAGAGATTGCTCATACCTGTAATCCCAGTACCTGGGGCAAGGCACGTGCATGAGTTCAAAGCCAACCTGGGCTACAGAGTGTTCCTAGACAGCGTTTGCTCCAGAGAGAAATCATGACTAAAACTATTAAGAACACAAAGCAAACAACAACAAAAATTAAGCCTCAAAGCAAAGTCTAAGTTTACACACACACACACCAAAAGAATATCACTTAAATTGCTTAAACCTATGTTAAAAAGAAAACATTGGAAGATTTTTGAGATGTTTAGACTCAGGGGATAGTTAATTTTGATATGTGATAGTTTTTATTTGCACATTTTTATAATAAAGTTTAATTAAAATGTTTGAAAAAAGAAAGCATTAAAAGCAGCCAGATTTAAAAAACATGTTTTGCACCATGGGAGAAAGTAAAGAAGCTAGGCCCTCTGTATATATATTAGAGTTGTATAGTTTGGTCTTCTTATGGGATCCCTAATGGTGGGGATGGGCGCTGTCTCTGCCTCTTTTGCCTGCTTTAGATACTCTTTCCCCCTACTGGATTGTGGCCTTTAGCCAGGATATAGGAAGAGAGGAACCTAGTCTTACTGCAACTTGAGTTGCCATGGGAAGCCTGGCCTTTTCTGAAGAGAAACACATCAGGAATGGATTGGGGGAGGGAGCAGAGGGAAGATAGTGATGAGGGATTGGGGAGGAGCAGAGGGAAGATAG
>JADRCH010000064.1:5393284-5442884 GCA_019843965.1 Rhynchomys soricoides | reverse complement strand
AATGCCAACAGCAGGAGCCGGGATGTCCATAATTTCTGGAACTGGAGCTTCGGACTACTGTGACCCAGCTGATAAGGGTGTTGGGAAACAAATCTGAGTCCCTACTCTCAGCCACAGTTTCCCCGTCCTCCACTCACTGTAGTTCCAAACTAACAACCATAACACATATGCAAAGAACCTAATGTAGACCAGTGCCGGCTCACTGAATGCTCTTAAACCCTGAGCCATCTCTCTAGCGCCTTGGTTCTGAATAAAAAGAAAAACCTTTCAGCTTTTCACTATTGAACGTGTTAACTACATTTGTAATATATGGCTTTTATTGTCCTAAAATACATTCTCTGTACTTAATTTTTGAGGCCTTTGATGATGAAAGGATGCTGAATTTTCTAACGCTATTTTAATCCATTGGAGTAACCACGATGTTGTTTAGCCGTTGCTGTTGTACAACACACCTGCGGATTTGCATATATTGAACCATCCTTGCATCTCAGAGTAAATTCCATTTGATCGCGGTGAATGATATTTTTAATGTGATATTGAATTGAATTTGCTAGTATTTGATTGAAGATTTTTACGTCTATCTCCACCAGGGATATTGATTGCTAATTTACCTTCTTGTAGTTTCCTTGACTGACTTTGGTAGGTCATTAATTCTAATCTCATTTTTCAAAGTTTTAAGATACATTTTTAGTATCTTAGAAGAGCTAGATAGATAAGAATCAGTGCTGAATCTCCCTTCAGTGTTTGACAGAATTTCCAGTGAGGGCATCTGCTTTTCTTTGCTGGGAGATTTTTAATCACTATTCCATGATCATATCTTGATTGGTTGCATGTTTCTTATGTGAGGGTTATGTATAAGCATGTGTGTGTATGTGTTCATGAACATGAGGATGCACATTGTTAGGTGTGTGTGCATATATGTACAGGCCAGAGGACTATCTATGGCATAGTTGTTGTTCAGATGCCATCCACTTCATTCTGTTTGTTTTTACTGAGAAGAGATCTCTCACTGGCATGAGCTTTACCAGAGAGCTCCAGAGATCTGCCTTTCTTCTTCCCAGACCTGAGATTGTACAAGTGGGCCATGACACTTAGCTCTTCTCTCTCCTTTCAAATATTTTCTAGAGAATCAAACTCAGGTCATCAAGATGGTCCTTGTGCTTACAAGGTAAGCATTTGACCAAATAACCTGTCTCCCCATCCCCAGTTTCATGTTTCTAGAAATAAATCCAACTTGTTTGCAAACTATTACAATGCATCCAGGGTCTTTGTGCCTACTCTAACACCTATCTGAGACATTTTAATAGGATGGTTTCATGTCTTACTGTAGCTCTTCATTCAGGTCTCTGCGCAGATATCACCATGGAGAAAAGAAAAATGTTTTTTGATTACCCTGCCAACCTTAAGTAAAATGAATGCAAAATCTTCACCTGACATTCATGCCACATTTCCTGAGTCCTTTAGCATACAGTATCAAATAAAAATACTATATTTAATTTCAACATTCTAAATTCTTTAAGGACACTATTAAAGGAATGGAAAAATAAGGACCATACTGGAAAATATATGTATATATACATATAAAGTCAAAACTAATTATAACTTTATCTGCAATAGTGTCAACTTAGAAAAAAGCCTTTTGTCTAGCCTTGGATGGTGAATGGGGAAAGGATTTGTTACATACCCATACAATGGCATATCTCTCAGCCAAAAACAATGAGGCACTTATATTTGCAACAGCATAGAAAAATCACCAAATAATTATCATATATAATATCAAAGAGACAAAAAGAAGTACATATTTATCATTCTATTTTATACAATTCTAAAAAATATATAGCAGTCTATTTTTAAAAAGCAGAGGTATAGTATAGAAGAGAGATTACCAAAGGACACAAGGAAACTTTTAGAAATTCATTTCCTTGGTTCTGCTGATTAATTTGTAGATATTTAATAGGTTAAAATTTATCAAAAATGTTTAAATATTTCATTTCTTGTCAGATAGATCTTAAATAAAGCCAGTACAAAAATAAATATAACTAAGCATCTAACAACAGAAAACCACTAGGATCATTTGAAAAAGAAAGTCTCATAATGAATATAATATTTTAATTAATCAACCACAGCTAATCAGACGCAAGAAGCAAACAGGTTTCATGCTGAAGAGTTTCCAGAGCGACAAGTCAGATCATTTACAGTGTGTGTTGCTCAGCGTCGCTCCATCAGCTCCCTCTTACACAGGCTTGTTCTTTTGCCAGATTTCCATTCTGGTTGCCAGCTACCTTCTTCTTCTGTCTTTCCACAGCTACTCTCGACATCATTATAGCACCAGACCTTCAGCTTGAAATGTGTATCCAGGAAAACAACACATCAGACCTATGTGACCAGCTCTTCTTACACAGGCTTAATGAACCCTTGTTACCATCTGACCCACTTGCTTTTCACAAATCCAACTCGCCAAAGAGTTTTCTGGATAATGAACTTCTCTATTCCGAAAGCAAATGAATCATTTACTTAGAAAACTAATTTTGTATCATCTTACTACACATACATACAACAAATGATTTAAAAAGGAATAAGAAGAACTTGACTGAGTAAAATGGCAGAGTAAAAATCACTTTATCCTCTGACCTTGAATTCATAGTTATTCAGTTTACTAGGAAAAAGTTAAAGTTAATGTAGGCTTTTAATCAGGCATCAGGACTAGTGATGGCAGCTTCAGAGTCTCCTACATAGAGCTTATGCAAGCATCAGTTGAAATGTTTGCATTGATGAGTTCTCCAAGAAGCAAGCGAAGAAAAAATACCCAATCTCCAGAAGCAGAATTAGTGACCATCCACACTTTTAGTCATGAGAAGAAAAAATGTGTAGAAATAAAGAAGGTAGCCAGAGGCATGTGAATGGGATACCGTGTTGAAAGCTGTGATTAGCAACATAGAGCAACACATACGAAGACATATCAAGATGAATAATATTAGGACTGAGACTCATCACTAACCACACTGATTGGAGGGACCAAGAGCAGCAGATATTGAGCACTCACTCATAAGCTGAGGGATGCAGAGACCAGAGAATAGGGAAGATACTGAAGGGAATGAAAAGTAGAATGCACTCTTTTATGTCAAGGTATTGACAATTTGATTATATTTGAAAGCCAAGAGAAAGAAATCTGTGAAGATAGAACATCTGAGGATGTTAAAGGAAGAACATAAAAGAATCATGAAGAAATGATTCATTGAGAAGGGGGTTTTTACCTTTGAAGTAGGATGAAAAAAACCAAGTATAGAGAGAGAGACTTTTACTGAAGGAGACCAATAAACTTCCCGAGTTGCTTTATCTCAGTGGAGGACAAATTTAAAAACTGGATACGAAGATTTTCAAAATTAAAAGAATCAATAATATCTGAGTTGGGAAGCATGTGGGGAACATTTTCACACCCAGCAGGAAAGTAAACTTCAGCTGACTTTGTGGAGGCAATTGAGCAATGTTCTCTAAAAATGTACATGCCAGTTTTCTCTACAACACGATGAAAGGATTCCAGGAAACATATATACATTTGAGTAATTAATAGAATTCAAGCTACAGCATTATTTATAAATGACAAGGAATATAGAATATGTATGTATCGGTAAATAAATGGGCAGATAACTATCCATGTCATGCAATATGGGAATTGAAATGAATGGAACGGAGCAAAGTGTGGTAATATGGAGAAATTCCAAAAACATTTTATTTAGTTGCAAAGGCAAGTTGCCAAAAAAGCATGCATAAAGCAATACAGTTTCTATAAAAATATGCTAAAGAGTACAAATGTAAGCCAGTCTATATGTATATATTGACTGTAGATGTGTGTGTGTGTGTGTGTTTGTTTGAATAAGCTCATACATTTGTGCATATGCATTTTCATTCATTCTGTCTAAAATGATGATTACTTTACATTTACTTTTACATTTTACTTACTTCATGTGGAATACAAAAATACATAAAAAGAAAGGCTAGAAAAATGTACACCTATCTGATAATGATGATTATTTCTGTGTAGAAAAAACAATCAGGAAAGGATATTGCCTGAAGAGTCTTGATTTCATTTGTAGTGTATATTCTTGAAAGACATAAAATAGAAGGCCTAAGAAGCTACTCAATAAAGAGATTGTCTACATAGAGTCCAGAGGGAGGAAAATAGAGAAAGGAACATGAATCAGGGCCTGAATCGTTCTTGGAAGTGAAAATGGGTCAGCAGAGAACGCGAAACCATCCATTTCAAGCAGGCTGTAGTCATAAAAAGAGTAGAGTTCAAGGAATAACAAGCAGAGAAACAGGAGTAGAGATGACCAAACGTAAGATCAGTCCGTCCGACACCTGCTGTGGTCCTGCCTCGGTATTCATTTTGAAGACCTCTCAATGGAAAAGTCAGGTGTTTGGTGCCATATAAAAAGCCAGGTTTTAGGTTGCACAAGTTGGAAATCGAGAAAATGCTGAGAAAAACAGAGAACAGTTTGTGCAAAGAGCAAGTGCTGACCAACCACACAGTAAGGATAATCCTGGGTGCTACCTACCGCAGGGTGGCCAACAAGAGCTAGCCACAGCAGAGCAGGCAGAGGGTGGATTGGAGAGTGCTGGGTGTGGTTAATTGGGATAATAAAATATTTGTGCAGGCAGCAAGGAAGAGAGCCATTCGGGGGAAAGTCAGAGTGAAACCTAAATTGTCTGGTTGCTCTTACCCCAAGCTAGTGGTATGTCAAAACAGGAAAATCATGTTCAGGAGGCAAGAGGCCAGTGGAGACAAACATGAGTACACATATTTTTTTCTCTTATGGACACACTCCCTAATATTCAAATGCAAGGCTCCCAATGAGTCACAACAATAGCAACAATGACCTGACCTGTCAGGTATGTTTATTCCTGACTCAATAAAAGCAGTCAGGATGCGAGGCTTTCATTTTCCTCCTCCCTTTGAAGTCTCTCCCTGTGCTCTGTTCAGAGTTGGTGCTAGATTCTAATTGAATTATTCTTTCACTAAAGGAAGCTGAGACCGAAGCAACTTGGAAAAGTTTCAGGATGATAAAGAGTTGCCAAAGGAAGCGCTTCTGAACAAAGAAACCAGCTTTATATGCAAATTGACAAATGACAAATAAATGACAAAGAACTTTCCAAAATAAGTTTTAAAATCAGGCCCATAAGAATTCGTCTATCTCTTTCTTTTTCTTTCTTTTAAACAAGTGGCATGAGTACTTGCTGTGTCCCCTGAAATCAAGCTTTTGTCAGACCTTCCCATCCTTAAAGGAAAGCTCCACAATGCCGGAGGCAGTTGGCAAGCCTCCCAAAATGAAGGCATCGAGGCTTGAAGAGACTGAATTACTTGTCTAGGGTCACACCACACAGGCAGCATCTGGGTCCAATCTAATACTGACTGACTGCAAGGCTCAAGTGTTTAATCTGCAGAAAGTCTTATTTCTCATCACAGTGGGAGCAGTAGGGAGTTGGCAGCCACTGTGCAAAGGCATTGCCTTCCTCCATCTCTATTAGAGCTCATTGCTCCTCAGGCACAGTTCTTAATAACTTTATCCTGACAAGGACCATGTGATACAAGAGGTTTTCTTATCACTCCCACTCCACAGACAAGAAAAAGAGGACAGATGGGTTATACATTTCTGCCCATAGTCACACACTTAGAAAGTAGTTGAGCTGAGATACCAACCCAGCTGCTGTGAGGTGCACTATATTTGGGTAGATGTTTGTCTTTGATTCAAGAATATAGAAGAATATTAATTCATTTCCCTGTTCACAACAGTGTTGAGCAGACAAAACAACCACAAAACAAGGCCCCATCATTGTCTGTACATTTTAGGTCTTAAGAATTAAAAATAATTAGGAGGGCTAATAGGCATGTTATAGAAATTTAGAATTTCAAGAGACTTAAGCATCTCTTGTGAGCAAAGTAATCCAAAGACAATTTGTAAAATCATCAGGGAATATGAGAAACAAAATTTAAGAAAAATAAACATAACTGAAGTGCAAAATCATAATAAACATATATTGGGTAATTACATGTCAGACACTGCACCATAGAGCACATATTCCAGCTAGAACAATTCCTGGTTTTCCCCCCTTTGTAAAAGAACAATCAGATTCTCTTCCAGAGCACTGTGTCACTAACCAGTGGATAGAGAATTGGAACCCAAGACCTAGAAGGTCTCATGAGACACAATTCTCTCAAAATTGTCACTAACACAGGTCAGTTCTTTAGACTCTGAGATTTCTATAACTCTAGAAATAAGATAGGCAAAGTAAGCTTTCTAAGAATATAGCCAAAAAAAAAAAAAAAAAAAAAAGACAAGAGAAAAGAAAGGAAGGAAGGAAGGAGAACACTTGAAGACTTGACTATTAGTGAACTTAAATATCAGGAGGGAGAAGAACAGAAAATCTGAGAGAGAGCCAGATACCCACACTATACTGACAAAGAAAGGAACTGTTGAGTTTACACCATGGAGAGAAAGCAAAAGGTATAAGAATATTGTACAAGTGATAACAGCTGATGTAATGGAGTATAAGATCAAAGTAGATGTCAGTAGATGATATACTTGGGCCCACATGGGACCCAATAGAGAAATGCCTTGATAACTGGCTTCATCTTTGAGCTACATACTTCCCAAAGATGCTATTATTTCATTTGATTACAGTGGTGAAATGGACAACATTGAACTGATGTGTCTACGGGGCTTTAGTTTATAAAAAATAAAATGTATCTCTCTATTCATAAAGAAATGACCAGTATACCATCACATCATCTGCAAATAGTGATATTTTGATTTCTTCCTTTCCAATTTGTATCCCTTTGATCTCTTTTTGTTGTCTGATTGCTCTAGTTAGAACTTCAAGTACTATATTGAATAGGTAGTGAGAGAGAGGGCACCCTTGTCTAGTCCCTGATTTTAGTGGGATTGCTTCAAGTTTCTCTCCATTTAGTTTGATGTTGGCCACTGGTTTGCTGTATATTGCTTTTACTATGTTTAAGTATGCTCCTTGAATTCCTGATCTTTCTAAGACTTTTATCATGAAGGGATGTTGAACTATGTCAAGTGCTTTTTCAGCATCTAATGAAATGACCATGTGGTTTTTTTCTTTGAGTTTGTTTATGTAGTGGATTACATTGATGGATTTCCAGGTATTGAACCATCCCTGCATCCCTGGGATGAAACCTATCAGAGATCTGCTACAGCTGATAAACAACTTCAGCAAAGTGGCTGGATACAAAATTAACTCAAGCAAATCAGTAGCCTTCCTATACTCGAAGGATAAACAGGCTGAGAAAGAAATTAGGGAAATGACACCTTTCACAATTGTCACAAAAAATATAAAATATCTTGGTGTGACTCTAACCAAACAAGTGAAAGATCTGTATGACAAGAACTTAAAAACTCTGAAAAAAAAAATCGAAGAAGACCTCAGAAGATGGGAAGATCTCCTATGCACATGGATTGGCAGGCTTAATATAGTTAAAATGGCCATCCTGCAGAAAGCAATCTACAGATTCAATGCAATCCCCATCAAAATCCCAACTCAATTCTTTATAGACCTAGAAAGGGCAATTCTCAAATTCATACGGAATTTAAAAAAAAAACCCAGGATAGCAAAAACTATTCTCAACAATAAAAGGACTTCTGGGGGAATCAGCCTCCCTGACTTCAAGCTGTACTACAGAACAGTAGTGATAAAAACTGCATGGTATTGGTACAGTGACAGGCAGGTAAATCAATGGAATAGAATCGAAGACCCAGAAATGAACCCACACACTTATGGTCACTTGATCTTTGACAAAGGAGCTAAAACCATACAGTGGATAAAAGACAGCATTTTCAACAAATGGTGCTGGTTCAACTGGCCATCTACATGTAGAAATTTGCGAATTGATCCATTCCTATCTCTCTGTACAAAGCTCAAGTCCAAGTGGATCAAGGACCTTCACATAAAACCAGATACCCTGAATCTAATAGAAGAGAAAGTGGGGAAGAGTCTCGAACACATGGGCACAGGGAAAAAGTTCTTGAACAGAACACCAATGGCTTGTGCTCTAAGATCAAGAATCGACAGATGGGACCTCATAAAATTACAAAGCTTCTGTGAGGCAAAGGACACTGTAAATAGGACAAAACAGCAACCTACAGATTGGAAAAAGATCTTTACCAATCTTATGTCCAATAGAGGGCTAATAACCAATTTATACAAAGAACTCAAGAAGCTAGACTCCAGAGATCCAAACAACCCTATCAAAAAATGGGGAACAGAGTTAAACAGAGAATTCTCAACTGAGGAAATTCGAATGGCTGAGAAGTATCTAAAGAAATATTCAACATCCTTAATCATCAGGGAAATGCAAATCAAAACAACCCTGAGATTCCACCTCACACCGATCAGAATGGCTAAGATCAGAAACTCAGGTGACAGCAGATGTTGGTGAGGATGTGGAGAAAGAGGAACACTCCTCCATTGCTGGTGGGAATGCAAGCTGATATAACCTCTCTGGAATCAGTTTGGCAGACCCTCATAAAAATGATCATAATACTATCTGAGGACCCAGCTATTCCACTCTGGGCATATACCCAGAAGATGCTCCAACATGTAATAAAGACACATGTTCCACTATGTTCATAGCAGCCATATTTATAATAGCCAGAAGCTGGAAACAACCCAGATGTCCCTCCACAGAGGACTGGATACAGAAAATGTGGTATATTTACACAATGGAATACTACTCAGCAATTAAAAATAATGACTTCATGAAATTCACAGACAAATGGATGGAACTTGAAAATATCATCCTGAACAAGGTAACGCAGTCACAAAAGAATGAACATGGTATGTACTCACTGTTAAGTGGTTATTAGCCCAAAAGTTTGAAATACCCAAGAGTCACTTCGCAGCAACTGTAGGGCTGAGTGTGAGTTCCCAGATGGAGCACTTGGAGAAAGGACTGAAGGAGCTGAGGGACTTTGCATCCCCAGGGAGGCAGCAACAGTGGCAACTGGCCTGACCCTCCACCCCCCATACTCCTGGAGACTGATTCACCAACCAAAGAATACACATGGAGGGACCCATGGTGCTGGCCACGTATGCGCAGAGGAGGATCTTGTTATCCATCTGGGCGAGGAGAGGCCCTTGGGCCTGAGGGTGTTAGATTCCCCAGTAGAGGAGAATGCCAAGGAGGGAAGATGAGAGTGAGTGGGTGGGTGGATGGGTGGGAGAATACCCCCATAGTGGCAGGGGAGGGGGGAGGGAATGGGGAGGTTGCAAAGGGGAGATCTGGGAAGGGGGAAACATTTGAAATGTAAATAAAATATGAAAAAGAAAGAAAGAAAGAAAGGAAGGAAGGAAGAAAGAAAGAAAGGAAGAAAAAAAGAAAGAAAGAAAGGACCTATTGCTGCAAGAATGAAAAGAAGAACAATATGAACAGTTCAGTTTCTCGGCACAGCTGGACAAGGGTTGAGGAGTGGTGCCCAATCTATTCTGTGAAGTTTGAAAGCCAGGCAGGGTAAAGTGGAGGAGTTCCTGCAATAGGTGAATAAAGGTGATTGGAAGATACCAGCTGTCAGGTGCAGTTCAGAGTTTCTGTGTCTGAGGTGATGTAGCTGAGGCAAGCACTGCAGTAGTGCAGAGTTGTGTCAATATGTATGTATGCATATGGTGTGTATATATACATACATATATACATACATACATACATACATACATACATACATACATACATACATACACACACATAGCTGAGGGCCAGCCATGGCATCCAGGTGCTGAAGCAGCTAGCGAAAACATGGGATATGGAGTCAATGATTGTGGCTAAATCTGCTTAAAAGCTATATACTTTTAGCAGTTTCGATCTTCTTTAACTCTTTGCTATTCTGTGACCCAAAACCACTGGTTTCTGGTAAATTTACTCCTGTTGATAGCAGCAGGAGTTTAATCAAAAAGCTTAGTTATTTGAGCTCTTTTTCCTCTGGTTCAGGGGCCTCTTGTCAGCTAGGTGAAAGGCTCAGAGATTGCTAACTCTGTGAGCCAGAGAGGAAAGAAAAGGGAGAAAGGAGAAAGTCAAGCACACACACAGATGCACAGAGACATACTTTGGCCAGGCCTAACCACCTGTTTCACTAATTCCACAAGTGTTCATGCATACTGACATACATACAAATATACCTACACATGTACCTATATACATATGTGCTGATTTGTATATGCTTGGCCTAGGGAGTGGCACTATTAGGAGGTGTGGCCTTGTTGGAGTAAGTGTGTCACTGTGGGTGTGGGGTTAAGACCCTCATCCTAGCTGCCTGGTAGTCAGTCTTCCACTAGCAGCCTTCAGATGAAGATGTAGAACTCTCAGCTCTGCCTGCACCATGCCTGCCTAGATGCTGCCGTGTTCCCACCTTGATAATGGACTGAACCTCTGAACCTGTAAGCCAGCCCCAATAAATGCTGTCCTTTATAAGACTTGCCTTGGTCACGGTGTCTGTTCACAGAAGTGAAATGCTGACTAATACAACATGCATAAATACAGACAGACAGACAGCATATACATATATACACTTGGTGGATGGAAAAAAGCCCCAAAGAACACACTTTATTTTTTTCTCTCTGCCAATTTATACCTTCTTAGTCAAAAGTTTTTATAAAATTACCTCATAGATCAAATGTCACAAAAAAGGAGAGTTACAGCAGGATGTTGATAGTTCAAAGCAGTGTTCTGTTCTATAAACTCATTAAAAACTCAGCAATACTTTCATATGGCCTTACTTTACCATAGTGCACATCTGTGGCTTCATCCTTGGACTTGACCTAGAATAAATATTTTTCCTTGATCACAAAGCCTGTTTCTCTTTTTAGTGCAATTTATGAAAGCTCATTATATTCCTTATTATGCAGCTTTTACTTATGATTCTTTGAGGAGGGGGCACATTCTATTCTTGATTCTAACTTTATCACTTCTTTCTGCCAAAACAACTAAAACCATCTCCTTAAACTTTCTTCCTCAAATTATTTGATTTGAGTTAGGAATTCTATGAAGTCATAAATTCATCTAAACAGCATCCATTTATGAAAGTTTATCCTCATGTTGATCTACAGGAAATTTGCCCAATAGGGTGGGCTGATGCCCAGGAATCATTAGGCTATGTAATAGTGACAGGAAAGGCATATCAGCAGTGAGAAGCAATCCTGGGACTAAGTCACTTGGGCCATACCTCTCCAGAGTGCATCCATAGCAGCCATGTAAAATGGTGGGCTATCTCCAGAAAACTTACTTGCTTGCTATAGCTTTTCTAGATGGCTTTTGTCAAGAGAGAAAAGAGGGGAGAGAGGGGGGAGAAGAGAGAAGGGAGAGAGAGAGAGGGAGAGAGAGAGAGACAGAGAGAGAGAGAGAGAGAGAGAGAGAGAGAGAGAGAGAGAGAGAGAGAAACAGGACAGGACAGAAAGGTCTTCTTCATGGACCTTAAAAGCCCCTATTCTGGAAAAACAAACCAAACACCCTAGTATGGTCATTAGCTCTAGGCTTAAGAAAGCTGTAATTTTTAAAGAAGAAAAGATTACAAACAAGAAGTATTTTCACCATCAGCAGAGAGTTAGCAGAAAGCTGCACAAAAGCCAAACCAGAGGAAGAACACTCTTACTCCCTCCTAACAATGCCCCCCTCTGAGTAAAAGAAAGGATCAAAAGACAAAGTTTAAAGAAAAGTTGTTACATTACAGCTGGCCTAGAGTCTTCAGGAAAAAAAATCAATGCAGTGAAAAACCAAGAGAGAGGGAATTAAAAGATACTTTCCCTGTGTGTAGATAGTATCACCTGAGACTGTTAGATCAGCTACAGAGATAAGACAGCAAACAGAGAGAGTAACAAAGTCCTATGTAAAAACAGGCAGCTTCTGAGACCCAAGCAGAATCACACAACACTAAATGCAGATAAAGAAGCCGGTGGCCCTGAAACAAGTGCTATAGGTAAAATGAAACCTTGATAGTTCAAACATCGGTGAAGGAGGGAAGAAAAATAGGAAGCAGCTGCTGTCAGTCTGACTGACCACATCTCCAGAAAGTAGAAAGCAGAATCAGGGAGCAGGGAGCCAGGTTGCAGGAGCAGAGAAAAAAACTTGGAGGAGTAAAGAGCCAGCATTGGAGAATAAGGATGCTAGAAACAGAGACAGTCAAAGAGAGCAAGCTCCCACGATAGGCCAAAAGGACAGACGAAGGCAGACAAGTGATAGAACTAAAGGACAGACGAAGGCAGACAAGTGAAGACAAAACCCACCAAAGGTGGGAGAACTATTCAACAGAGCCTGCAAGAGGAAAGACATAGCTCTTGGCAAAAGAAATTATAACAGGGTTGTATTGTTTTTAGCCTAAATAAAGAAAATGCTATTATTTTAGTGCCTTTCAAATATTGCATCATGTAAAATGTCTCTTGAGCTGAGTGTAGGGAATTATTGGTTTCATAATTATTTCTAGCCCATGTGAGTCCATGGATACATTGTTTCCCATCGTGGGTGTCCTTGAGTTCATGAAGAGCAATTCACTGCATTTATGAGTGAAGACAATGACTCTTAACCATGATAAGGCTTTTTCTGCTTGAAGCTCATGACTTGGCCATGATAGAAGAAGGCTTTGAATAATCCCAGTGTTGGAAAGATGAAGAAAATAGGAAAAGAAAAAAACAAAACAAAAGCAAAACAGAACCTGATACTAAAGCGAGAAGCTGGAAGGGGAGGGACAGCAGTGAAATATATTTATCTTTGAATATTGCTTGAGGTGCAAACAATCAGTAATCGTGTATAGCCCTTGTATTTTTTTCCAGGACCATAGTAAAATGGCAGATCCAAATTATGGGAAGAAGGATTTGTTTTGGCTCAGTTTCAGAGGGTGGAAGACCACAAGCACAAGGAATGGATGGCAGGGTTCATGTCAACGAGAGTGTGTGAGAGCCATCCCTCACACCACCACAGACCAAAAATCAGTGTACGTGACAAGCAAGGTCTGGACCTAATGGCCTACTTCCTTCAACTACACCCTACTTTCCTGCAGACTCCCAAAATAGTGTTGCCCACTGGGAACAATGTTAAAAAGCCTGGGCCTATAGTTTGGTAGTAGGGGGTGGGGAAGTAGAGGAGCAGGGAGTGTCATTTCATATACAAAGCATAACAGGTTGTGGAGAGTACTTTAAATCAAGCAACATAGCTGCTCTGGCAAGGAATCACCTCCAAAGATCTAGGTCTGTATAATATGGTGCAGTGGGAAATATTTTTAAAAAGCACCATCCTGCACTATTACCGGTTACTTTCTGGCCCTGATGGTCTCGATGCCTCCATGGCTAGCCCCATGCAGCAACTGTCCATCTCATGGTTCCCTTGCTGTGGATTGTAACCCTGTGAAGTCAAAACTCTAGAGGCTTGTGATTTATCAGATTTATATTAGTAAATTCTCAACCCACAAAACGCCCACACAATGAACTCAAAACTCAATTGATATAAACACAAGCTACACCCCTCGATCGGCAAATGAACCCTACTTAGTATTTACTCATCTATCTAAGAAATCCCCAATACTTCTGTCTCCCAGGACTGTGTGGTTCTGGATCCTCTTCCTCTCCTATAGGGTCTATCATCTCTTCCTCTCCTCTCCCCAACCCCTTTCCTCTTCTTTAAAATTCTCAACCCGCCTTCCTTTTCAACTGCCCAATTACAGGCTCTCACTTTATCTTGTGCCTGCCCTCACCTGCATATAGACAGCAGTATGGCTGGAATGACACATCTTTAATCCTTCTGGCTAGAATATAGACATGCCCTAAGTAAATACCTTTAATTCCTAACAATGAAGGTAAGATTAGTTTGTAGAAGGAAGCAGCCATGTTTGAAAGTGATGTCTAATTGGGGAGCAGACAAAGTGATGAATCAGAGAAAGATTTGACAAATGAGTCAGATATAGAATAAGTTAAACCATCTCTAGAGCAGACAGGAAATGAAGGTTACTTAAAAGCAGCATAGAGTGAGTCAGAAGGAAGGGAAGTTCAGTGAGTACAGTTAAGTTCAATTCAGGCTATGCAGTGGAACTCAGTTGAATTCAGCTTGTACAGTCAGTGCAACAAGTACAGTTCAGTTCATAGAATTAAGAGATAGTTTTTCCGAGCAGAGCAATCCAGGAAGAAGCCAAAAGCCAGTTTGACTCAGCTTGGAGAGGAGTTATGATCAGAACAGCTACATTGAACCAGCTATCCAGAGTTCAGAAAGAACTAGAAAGAGGGAGCTTATTCAGCAGTAAGCCTCTGAGATGACAATTGCATCTGGTGAATAAAAGTTACTTTTTCTATGGTATTTAAAATGTCCAAAAATTACACAGGGTCTGTTGTTTGATGGAAGAAGAAAACTTCAAGGGAAGTTTCCTGGAGAGTAAAAAAATCAGAATTTAGCTACCTTGAGAATACTTCTATAGATAAGAAGACAATTTAAAAGGTGGTGGTATCTTGAAACCTTTGGTGGCTAGTAAAAGATTCCTCTACATACACACCTGAATGAAATCATCACAGGCCTTGATATAATCCCTGTTTTTTCTTTGTTGGTAATTTTGTTTGTCCTTTCATAGAAAAAGTTCATCTATCGCTCATTGTCTAGTCAAGTTCAAATAAGAGGTTGCTATGTGATCTATATGACTGTAGAATGTCAACTTGTAAATTAAAATTTTAATCATGAAAAACAATATTTCTGTGGAGTCTAAGTACATGCCCCTTAACCAGTACATTATTTTTCTGCAAGGAAGGCATTTAGGAATCCAAACAATAAATGAAAAGTCACATATAGGTATCAATGGCTCAATGTTCTGTTGGTCCAGATTTACCTGATATATCGAGTTGAGAAAGAAGAATTCTCCTGCATCAAGGAATAGTAATCCATCTAACTAATTATATAGTCCTCTACTCTTTATTGTTTGTTTATTTGTTTGAAACAGGCTCTCATGTAATCTAAGGTGGCTTTAAACTCTTTCCCACATTCTGGGAATATATATTTGTATCACTTGCCTGCTGTATGCCTTTTTATACAATCTACACCAATCTCCATGCCCACAACTATATGGAATACTACAGATGCTGCCTCATTGAGAAGGCAGGTCCAAGAAGAACATGGTGGCATAGAGCACACACAGTATTGAACCTTCTCTAGTCTAAGCTCCCATACTCCCATTTGATTGTTTTACTATTTACAAAATTCGGAATGAATCGTTTTTGTACCTCAAAGGAATATTCCCACTCCACACATCCTCACACTATTATTCTTCAAAACTTCAAGGAAAAAAGATCTAGCTTCTCTTGGTGCCTTTTGTGATAATATGATGCTATTGGTACTGATACCTTCTCTCTTTTTCTTTTTTCAATAAAAAAAAATTGGTCATCTTCAATTTTATCTTCATATTGTCAAGGCTGACAATATTTACATTCTATTCTGTAGCAAAATCAAGTAGTTTTTCCATCTTGTTTATAACTTAACTCTACAAGTTTAAAACTGGTACTTATTAAATATTCCTAATTGATTTCTTACTGCAAAGTACTACAAATCACTACAGTTACATTTTTATATAACTTTTATTCTGTTTTTACTGTGTTCTTTAAAGTAATTGACTTTGTCACATTTTTTTAAATTACAATGATTTTTATTCCAGAAATTCAAAGGTGGCTTAAAATGTACAAATGACTAAGCATAATACATTACAAAGAAAATTTAGCATTCAATCTGTATGAGACTTTATCATATTCTTCATTTATATTTCATGTTCCCCACTAAGTAAAATATTCTTTTATAGCAAAAATTACTAGTTGCCTCCAAATGTTTGTTCTCTACTCTTTCTAACATAATAAACTGACATTACATTTAGTTGGACCCATGTATATTTGGAATAAGAACCAAAATCCAAAACACCTTTCTAAGGTGACCATATAGCTAGGTACAGTTTAAAATCAGTTCTGGTCATGGGATGTAAGAATGGTACCACATTCTGTACAACTTTCACTCAGTGTCCAAAAAAGAAACTCTCTAAACCCAGTTTCTCCTCTTTATTCTGCTTCTTAACATCCAAATGATCCCATTGTTTTCATTTTTGGTTCCTAAGGAAAGAAAACAGAGCAGAGACTGTTTCCCAGAATATTCCACAGTGGCACCAGCCACCCTTACATTCAGACTTTTATGTGGAAAGAAAATGTCTAGCTTACCCACACTTCCACCTGGCCTGCATGCTGGCCTGGCTTGGCCTTGGTCTTGACATACTTGCCTATCTTTCACATAGATAAACAAGTTTGTCACCTTTTTTCCCTTATGTTTAAGAACCATCCTTATTTGACACCATGTCCCAGCAGAAAAATGGACAATCTATTGAAACAAACTCAAAATAGATGTCACTGAGTCTTTTTCCTTTTGAAGGAGATAAGGCTATGTAGTCATTTGCATATTCATTCTTTTACAAATGAAAAATTTGAATGTAAGCTTTGCAATATGAATTTTGGCATCAAAGCTATCCACTATCTACATGGTGACAAAAACCTATGTACCACTACTTGGGAGACTGAGACAGAAGAGAGTTGGGGACAACCTGAACTAAAAAGAATATGTCCTGATATTTCTCTCAAAACAAAAAAATCCATTAAAATGATAATATCATGACACTTCCAGTTAAAAATTTTAAGTGGTTTTATTACTTTGTATGTGGGGGTGCGGGGTCCCCGTACGTATGCATACATGTCAAAGCCAAAGGTCTACTTTGGTTTTCTTCCTCAATCTCCCTTTGATTTATAGTTTGTGGTAAGATAGCTCACTGAACCTGGAGCCTATCAGTTCAGCTAGACTGGTCAATTCACTTCACAAAGAAATAAATACATGGAGGATGATGAGATTTCAGAGCACAGATATGGGAGACAAAACAAGACACAATGACTACTTGAATAGGTCTAGTGACGCTTACTCTGAACCAAAACTCTTTAAGAGCTGAAGAGAAGTATAAAACAATTGCTTCATTTAGCAGGCTGTGCACTCTAGAACATAAAACTTAGGAGAAGAAAAAATGACAAAGAAAATAAGACTCTAAATATAGGTGGTTCTTTATAACCAGTGTTTCATTCTTAATTCACAGAAAAGGCCAGGGCAGTTATACAACTAGAAAACCTATCTACCAGTTAAATTCAACTTTTCTTTTGTAACTTCAGAACCTGATTCTCTAGTATTTTATATCTGCCTTTTCACAGACAAGATTATCTATTTAACTAATCACAATGTTTATCACCTAAGGTTCTTCCCCAACTTATTCTTTCTATAACGTGTCCCTTCAGTTTTCTTATTAAAGTCTCTAGCACGCTTGACACCCAGAAACGTGTCCTCAATGTTCCATGTCACACAAAATGTGTGGCTCTTACACTTGCTCCTTTTCATGCAAGCAGATACACAGTAGGAGTAATACAGGGGGAACAGAAAATTGCCTAAGCACAGAGATATGGAAGGGAATGTGATCTCAGTTTTTGGAATGATGTGCCTATAAGACAGATGTGTGGATGAATTCTGTAAATGAGGGGGCTTGGAATGCTTGATCAAAAGGAAATGAATCCCCAGAGGTCAATGCTTTGTTGCTATCCTTTATCTTCTTCAGTGATGGACTAAGTTTATTAGTTGCCCAGAGCTCAGATGTTATACACATCATTTGTTTGCTGTCCCTATGTCCTTGCTAAAACAACTTGGATAGTCACCTAAAGGAGCTTAGTAGGCACAAAGAGAATATGTTTATATTCTAAAACTTGTTTAGATTATTATTGGTATAAAACAGAGTTATGTAGCCATGGCAATTGATATACTGCTAACTGAAAAGAGCTTTTAGTTAATGTCATATATGAAAAAATACTTGTACTCATTCTATTTAAAATCCAGCTTTGATATGAGGGTCTGTGCCTAGTCTTGTTGTAACTTGTTATTCCATGTTTGGTTGGTATCTCCAGTAGGCCTGTTCTTTTTTTGAAGAGAAACAAAGAAAGAGTGGATCTGGAGGAAATAGGAGGTGTGGGGAGGACCGACAGGAGTGGAGGGAAGGAAAACTGTGGTCGGGACGTAATGTATGAAAGAAGAATTTAAAACAACAAAAACAACAGAATATAAGTTGTATCATAATAGGTATAAGGGAAAATGGACATAATGTCAGAAGTTATTAGCAAAATAGATTATGAGTTTCTGAAGACTAATGATGACTATGTCTAAAGTGTTTTGCAAATCAGAGTGCAAAGATATGCCAGCTAAGGCAGGTACAGGAGAGAGAAGCATGTAAGGCAGGGCCCTTAGAGATACAGCTAGAGCCTGAGTACATTGAAGAGCCGTTAGTTCTTTCTGTGTATGCTGAGTCAGGTCCCCTTCTGGCCATCACATCTATGAGTATGCTTACGTATGTGAATATGTTTCTCTTCAGAAAAAAGCAGGCCTATGGAAGCCTCTGAATAATGGGGCTGAGTGAAACAACAGCCTGAGAGAGAACTGCTTCCAAAGTGTAGGCTGCTTATCTATGAGCAGGGCCTGCCAATCCACGCACCTTACCCACCATCAGAGAGCTTGCAGCCAGCCTTTTCACACAAGCAGGACACCATTGCCAGAGCAAATGTTAGTCAGTCATGGGTAATATACAGTATATCTTTTGTTCATAAACACATTGGACAACTGAGCATCAGCAGATACTTGATTTTAAACACTGTGGCAAGAACAAGTCTACTGATCTATAAAATCATTCTGTTATTCTTTTTTTGGAATACAAGAGAAACACATTGCACAGAGGGCCAGATGATTAGTTCTCCACAGTGGAGTGTGAGTAGAAATACACTACTTCTAGGCATGGCACAAACACAAAATCTCCATTGTGTTATCTATCTACCTCTCTCAACTCTCACGGCAGCAGTGACAAGTTGTATAACCTCTTATGGAGGGCTTCTACTCAGGAAGGACTTCTGCTTGCGATGACAAGCACTTGCCTCTATGAGTAAAGAGACATAAAACCAGCTTCCACTTGGATAAGAAGCTAAGGAACTGGGAGTTTACTATAACCTCTGGTGTTATTTACCCTTACTGCTACAGCAGCACAAATCACAGAGGGCAGGATTATCCAGCAAGGTGACTCCAGAGGAAACAGAAATGATTGACTGGAAGACAAGAACTACAGATGAACCCTAAGTCTCTTGTGTTTTATTTCCTTTTGCTTTATTTGAGAAAAAGTCTTACTCTATAAGGAGAATTCACTTAGTAAATTAATTCACTAGTAAAATTCACTAAGTCAATGTTTGCTTAGATGAGAATTTTTGAGAAATACTGAAAATTATCAAGCATGGGCAAACAACAAACAAATAAATAGAAAAGACTAAGGTAAAAAATTACATAAGAGTAATAATGAAATATATATGTAGTTTCATTAAATTCTATAATAATACAAAGATATAATAGATTTTTGTTTCTAATACATTTGAAGTTTCTATTTTTGTTTATTTGTTTGTTTTTGGTTTTTTGTTGTTGGTGGTGTTTGGTTTTTTGTTTTGTTTTGTTTTGTTTTTTGAGACAGGGTTTCTCTGGATAGCCCTGGCTGTCCTGGAACTCACTTTATAGACCAGGCTGGCCTCAAACTCAGAAATCCACCTGCCTGCCTCTGCCTCCCTAGTGCTGGGATTAAAGGCATGTGCTCCCACTGCCCGGCAACATTTGAAGTTTCTAATACTGAAGTTTTCCCTCCCTCCACTCCTCAACTCTCCACCCACTTCCCATCTCCCCAGAACAACTCTTCTTCTGTTTCCCTTCAGAAAAGAGTAGGCCTCCCAGGAATATCCATCAAAACAACCCCTCATATCACGGCTGGGTGAGGCAACCCAGTAGGTGGAAAAGGATCCCAAGAGATGGCAAAAGAGTCAGAGACACCTTCATTCTCACTGTTAGGAGTCCCATAAGTATACCAAGCTACACAACCATAACATATATGCAGAACACCTAGCTGCAGACACAAGCTCCATGATAGCTGCTTCAGTCTCTGTGAGCTCCTATGAACCCTGCTTAGTTGAAGTTTGAGGACCGTGTTCTCCTGGTCTCCTGGACTCCTTAGGCTTCTGAAATGAAATGTTCTTAAAAAAAATTACAGCAAATAAAATATCAGGTAAAAGTCACCTACAAAGGATTGTGAATCAGAGTGTCAGCTGAATTCTCAGTGACAGTATGGTTAGCAGAAATAAAAGAATCGGCTAGGCAGTGGTGGCGAACACCTTTAATCCCAGCACTCGGGAGGCAGAGGCAGGCGGATTTCTGAGTTCAAGGCCAGTCTGGTCTACAGAGTGAGTTCCAGGACAGCCAGGGCTGTACAGAGAAACCCTGTCTCGGAAAAAAAAAAAAAAAGAAAGAAAGAAAAGAATCGGGTGTTCCATCAAACTACAGAAGAAAATCTTATACACCCCACACTCTCTGTATACCTAACCAAAATACTCATCAAGCATAAAGATAGCCAATTTCAGATATGTGAGCATTGAATTATTCTTGAAACAAGTATTAAAATATGTATCACAACAAAATGCAATCTTCAGAAAGAAAAAGTGAGCATAAGAAATCCAACATACAGTGAAACAAACTCAAAAATTCAGTGAACACCAGTGAATATCTTAAGAAAAAAATGAATATCTTTAAACATTTCAAGAACTGAAATATTAAAGATGAGCAATCATAAGCAAAATGCTAACAGATATTCCACCCCAGGACTTTCTCAGTGAGCTCTGTGTAAACCAGACCTCAACAAAGGCATCAGTGGAAGCTGTACATTGTCTCATCAACACAAGCTTCTTTTGTCAGTACTGATTGGAGTCCATCAACAATGGAAACCATTGGTGCCACTGATTAGTATTCACTGCATAACACTCCCCAGGGTTTTGCAGAGACTACCTAGCAATCTGTTTACTGGTGACCCCCTTTTATCATCAGAAAACCAAATTCAATTTCAGAGTAAACTGATACATTTTAAAGGAGAATGGTCTTTTCTTTTCTATAGTGGTTCTAACAGTATTGATATCGTTGACATTTTTGACAAAAGTAACATATTTTGTAGTTTTATGATTTATATCCATAGAATGTTCAGCTTTTATCACATACCTCCCACCCTTCAGAAGCAGCTTGATAAAAAAGTGAACTGACTTGACCATGCAAAGTTTCACACATGGCTAGACTGAGAAGCTAGAACAGTATGCTAGAGTGCATGACATATGTCTCATCTTGGCAGAAATGTGATACTTTAGCTCTTATCAGAAAACTGAGGGCTGAGAACTCAAGGAACAGAAATAGCAATGTGCTTTTCACTATTACACTTACAGACCAACAAAGAATTTTCTTTTTTTTTTCAATATCTTGTTTCATTTTGATTCATGAGAGAATTATTTTCACCAAGAAGTTATTGTTTCATTAAATAGAAAGTTGATAGTGGCCTCTGACATTTGTTGTTTCTCCTGCTACTTAAGCAGCAAGCAGCAAAAGTGGGCAAAGGCTTGGATTCCCATGACCATTCATGATGAAGTTGATGGCTGTTGTATTAGGGTAGAAAGCAGCTCTAGCCCAATATTACCCAATATTCCTAAAGAAATTAATCAATTTATAACCTAAAATGAGCAAATACTAAGATCCTTTAAAATGAAGATATAATTCACTCTAATAAAAATGAACTCCATCCATGTAAAATGCTTGGAGAAAAGAGGAAAACTGAATGGGAGGAGAATGGCTGTAAATATTTGTTCTAACCAGTAAATAAGCATGGACTGCAGCAGCCAGCTATTGCATTATTCCATCCTCTGTTTTTTCTCCCTAAGTTACAGCTAACACATGCTTTGAGATGTCAAGGATAGTGACTACAGCTTTAGATTTCAGATGGATTCAAATCAAATTATTGTTCTTTATTCCCTTGTTAATTTACATAGCTCAGACACCTGCTTCTTTTGGCCCTGGGCTCCTGCTTCATGGAAAACAGTCTTTATTCAACCATGAATCTGTACACAAAAGACATTCTAAGGCAGTATCAGCTGCTGTAAGCAGCAGGTGCCAAGTTGTGCACCTGTAGTGAAAATGTTATTTTTTGGTCATGGAAAGTCCTAAATGGTTGATTTTGGCTGATATGAATTACTTCCCTAAGGAAAAACTCAAAGACTGAAGTATAGTTGTTGTTTTCCTAACTGCCCTTTAAAAGAATTCAAGTTCACATATCCTTCTGTGCACCTGAACCATCAGGAAACAGAAAATAAAACATAAAGTACACTATGCTTGTTCACCTGGACCCTTGACAGGCCTTCAGTACTGCCTCTGACTGCAAAGACCAGAAGTCAGAAGAAAATCAATCTCTCTCTTGCTCTCTCCTTCCCTCTCAGTCAGTTCTGCCCTTTCTCTCAACTTTTCTACTTTTTTCATATTCTTCTGTTTTATAGGAGCCTTATGAAATCTGCAAGTAGTCCTCCAGGCAAAACCAACTGGGGATGTCTATATCTTCTATATCTATATTTCTCTGTCTATCTATCTATATCATCTATATGTATGTATACATATATATTGGAAAAAAGAACAAAAGAATATAATTACGATAAATTACATTACATGACTAGTTATAGAAAACAATGAACCTTATCTAAAGAAAGAGAGATGGTATAGCTGAATGAATCCTTAAAGATACATGTCTATGTACTCCGAAACCACATATATTCAATACAAGTGGAAGTGTTTATTTCCACTTTGTTAATAAAAATTGTCCCCTAATACACTAAATGAGGCAAATATAACTGCTAATGGATTTACCACAAAATTCCTAGAAATCATGCTGAAGGTCCTGTCCTTAGATGAGTGACATTCTAACCACAATACCCTTCCCCTCCCCCCAGTGGAAGAATGGCCTTTATAGGGCAGTCATAAGACCATCCTGAGATTCTTAACAGCCATTACTCTCCCTGGCCCCTGCAAAGTCACCTAGGAAACCTAGAGAACAGAACTAGAGAGCTGATATGCAGGTCTCCTTTGATTAATATGTTTTATTGAGAAAGAAAACCAAGGACTGGAGAGATGGCTCAGCGATTAAGAGTACTGACTGCTCATCCAGAGGTCATGAGTTCAATTCCCAGCAACCACATGATGACTCACAACCACCTGTAATGGGATCTGATTCCTTCTTCTGGTGTGTCTGAAGACAGCTCCAGTGTAGTCATATAAATAAAATAAATAAATAATTCCTTTTTTAAAAAGGAGGAAGAAAACCAAAAGTATGACCTATTTTAACATCTTTGTCTTTGGCTCCAGTATCTTGTCTTTTCATCTAACAGGTATTTTAAAAACAAACAAAAAGCCTTAAACACCCATTAATTATTATGAAGTTTAGCTCTGCCTAACAGCCAATATGGAAATTTGCATTTATGTGTTACATTTAGCTAGAAATAAAAAGTTTCAAAAATGGCGACCAACCTGTCTTACTCATTGTACTTAAAGGGCTATTTAAGAGAATAATGTAGAAGAAACCATGAGTCTCTCCTCTTGGGGGAGCTGGTAGAATGCTCTAACCACTTTCTCAATCACATTCTACTCACTTTTACCACCTGAGTGGTTCAGGAATAGGCTTGTATTCCTGCCAACCAACTCCTTAGCTTAAAAAAAGAAAATGTATACAATGACATTTAGCATCTAAAAAACTATTAGATCATTGTAAAAAGCATGCATCATAAGCATTCGCAAGCTTCTTTGAGTTCCAACAAAAACCTTCTGAAAGACTAAACACCTGCTTACAAAGACATAAAATAGACTAAATTATATGATTCAAAAATCAAGTTTATTACTTATAAAAGATCTAATTTGGAATAGGCATTTGACATACAATCAAACAACTTCAGTGTGGTTAACTTAGATCACAGATTTCCCATCTTCAAGAGCATTGCAGTCCCTGTCTCTAGGACCGTCACTATAAAAAAAAAAGACTTAATTGAAGGAGAATTATTTTATAAAAATGTTTACAGAATACAGTTTTGTCAATATTCTTCTGATTGTTCAGAATGAAAAGCATTCATCAGAAAAGCCATTTTAAATCTTAAATTTTCTAGTCTGAACCAAGAAGAGAGAAAAAAAATTACAAATCCCATCCCTCTTTTTTCTGTTGGTGTTTATGCTTTAAACTATGAGTATTTATCTGAAAAAAAAATTACTCTAAATTATAAGACAGAAAAGAGCATAATACCCTGTTAGCTTATTTGAAGGTTTGAGTCTCTCCCAGGGTAGTTATTTAACATACCATCATTATTAGTCTTCAGAATGAATTACTCACATTTGGAATGCATTGCTAAGCCCCTTCTTAATCAGCCACCTCACTCAGTTCCTACCACATTCAAATTAAAGAAAATGATAGCTCTTGGAGACTATTAGGAATAATTATCCCTTTTATAATCTATAATTTGATCATAGATAATTATGTGATGTAACAATAGAATAATTAGACTTGTTTCTCTATCTGTGTTTGTGTGTGGCCTAATCATGCCACAGTTGCCAGATCATATTTTTTAATGTTTTCAGATTCTAATAAAGCACACCATTTTCCCTTTCCCTTTCCTCCCTACAAAGCCTCCCATGTATCACACTGGCCTGCCCAGTCTTACTCCCTTTCAAATTCATGTCCTGTTTTTCTCGTTGTTACATTTTGTTGTTTTTGTGTGTTCCTAAATAAATACAACCTGCTAGTCTTTATGTTGTTACTTGTATGTACATGTTTTCAGGGCTGCCCATTTTAACACTCTATGATGATTGCAACTTACATTGTACACAATTTAATATTTTATTTTCCTTTTACTATATTGAAACGAAGACGAATTCAGCAGAAAAGTATATACTAGAGTACTGCAGTGGGCAGACACTGTTAGTGGAGAAAATAAGCAAACCAACACAGAAATGGTTACGGGATATTGGTCAGTCTAGAAGAGGGAAAGGGCATTGCCAAAAAATAACCAAGTTTACCATCTAGAAAAACTGTAATCTGAGCAGATGATCTCAGGCTCTGCTGTGATAACAACCTAAGAGATGAAGTACTTTTTTTTTTTTTTTTTACTCCAGAAAAAAATAGATATAATAATATGGATCTTTTTTTTCCCCCCTTTGAGACAAAATTTGGCTTAATTAGCCAGATTGGCTTCTAACTCAAGGTTTTCTTCCTCAGCCTTGGGAATGCTGGGGTTACGGGCATACACCACTGCACCTGGCCAATATTTACCATTTTAACTACAGTTCAGTGTATGAAGTTTATCCACAAATTGTACAGTCATTACCACTATCTATCCCCAAAACGTCTTTATTGACTTTAATTAAAAATTGTATTATTCAAAAAAATCTTCTTGCCTTAATTCACTTTATATTGCTGTTATAAATACTATGACCAAATGTACCTTGGGGAGAAAAAGGTTTGTTTCAGTTTATAGTTTATAGTCCATAATGAAGGGAAGGCAGAGGACGTCAGGAAATAACCTGGAGGCAAGTACTAGAGCAGTGGTAACGGAGGAGTCCTGCTTACCGATTATAGAAAACTTACTGTTCTCCATAGCTCGCTCAGCCTGCCTTCTTAAACAACTTAGGACCATCTGCCTAAGGTTGGAGCCACCCATGCTGGGCTGAGCCCTTCCATGTCAATCACTAATCAAGAAAATGCCACCATAGACTTGCCCACAAGCCAATTTGATAAAGGCAATTCCTCAGTTGAGATTCCCTCTTTCCAGATATATCCTGATTTCTGAAAGATTAACAAAAACCCAACCAGTAAAACTCTCCTCTATCCTTGCAGCCCTGATAGCCACAATTCCATCTTCTATGTTTGTTAATTTGCTTATTCATGGTACATTATTGTTATGATCCAAATGCTTGACTTCCCCCAAATTTTTACATATTGAAATTGTAACATAAAATATCAGAAAGCAATGCATTTAGAACATAGAATCATCATAAATGAGTTTATTACCCCAAGAAAGAATCCCAAGGGAAACCTCCTATACTCCTTGCAATGTGAGCATGAACCTGGAAACACATGTAGAAGTCAGCTATGGCCAGAGGCTGACTCTGTTGGTGAATTCCTGAGTCCAGAGTTGTAAGGATTATATTTCTGTTGCTTTTAGTCTATGGCATTTTTCTCTGAAGTACTCCATGAAACTACAGTACTTAGATAACTGGAAGTGTATAACATTTGCCCCTTTTTTCTGGACTGTGTCATTAAGTACAAGAATTTCAAGATCCATTCAAGTTGTGGCATAGTCTGGAGTCTCAAGCTTGTGGAAGAGTGTGATAGAACACATTTGTAGAGAGAATATCTTGTGTATTGTATAGATGCATCACCTGTCGATTAAAAAAACCTGTGGCCTAAAGAAAAGCATAGATAGAAGGCGAGATGTCTGGGAGGCAGAAAGAGTTCTGGAATAGAGCCAGGCAAGAGATTCACTGGGAAGATGTAACTTGGTGAATGCATGGTACCTGAGCACATGAAACCAGCCACATGGCAGAATGTAGGTTAAAGTAAATGCGTTATTTTAGGTATGATATAATAAGAGAAAAGCCTACCAATATGGCCAAGGTATTTGTAAATACATTTTGAGTTTAAGTCTTATTTCTGGGAGCATGAGATTGGGTGGGAAGAAGAACTGGACATAACTTCTACAATATTTTTACTTTCAGTACATGAGTTACTGAGTGAGGTCTTCATCCCTCTTTATTGTTGTATAAACATATATACAACATATGTTTGTATAAATATAAACATATTTATATGTTTGTGATTTGGTGTATTGTTGTATGGTATTGTTTATATGTACCAAATTTTGATAATCTTTTCATCTGCTGATGTATATTTTCTACTTTTGGCAATTTTGATGATTAATGTTATTATTAACATGCAACTGTCTCTACTAGGCCTTGTATTCAATATGGGTAAGGATAGGTATAAGTGGAATCACTAAATTACATGGCAAGCATATAGTCAGTTTTTGATAGAAAGCTATATTTCGCTTCACAGTGAACATCACTGTTACATTCTCCCCATCTGTGATGGTTTGTATATGCTTGGCCCAGGGTGTGACACTATTAGATGTGGCCTTGTTGGATAGGTGTGTCACAGTGGGCATGGGCTTAAGACCCTCATCCTCGCTGACTGGAAGTCAGTCTTCCACTAGCAGCCTTCAGATGAAGATGTAGAACTCTCTTCTCTGCCTGCACCATGCCTGCTTGGATGCTGCCATGCTCCTACCTTGATGATTATGGACAGAACTTCTGAACCTGTAAGCCAGCTCAAATTAAATGTTGTCCTTATAAGAGTTGCCTTGGTCATGGTGTCTGTTCACATCAATAAAACCCTAACTAAGACATTATCAGTGTTCATGATTTCTAATTGCTGCACAGCATCCTCAACACTTGTGATTTTCAATGTCCTACAAGATGTGCAGAATCTCACTGTGTATTTAATGTGAATTTTTCTAATGACTGAAGACACACAACATATTTGAACACATTTATTGGATATTTATATGTTTGTGTTTTGGTGTATTATCTATGGAAAATACAGGTAAGATAAACCATTTAAAACAGGAAATACTTATTCTGGCTAACATTTTCAGATGATAGTCAACTCACATCATTGGTTTTGGTTAAGCTGGAAGAATATCATGGTAAAGGAGGTTTGAGGGAGGAGAGCACCTAGGAGAAAGAGGGTGTGAGGAAAAGCCATGATAGGACACCCTTCAAAGGCTTGTACCCAGTGACCTATTTCCTACTTCTTTCTTTTTAAAAAATTTCATGTATTGTTACTTTTATTATTTTGTGCATTTTGGTGTTTTGCCTGCATTTGTGTGTACTACATGAATGCATAGTGCCCACAGAGGCCAGAAGAGGGTATCAGCTACACTGGGACTGGAGTTACAGATGGTATGAACCACCATGTAGATGCTGGGGATCAAACCTTGGTCCTCTGGAAGAGCAGCAATGCTCTTAACTACTGAGTTATCCCTCTAAACCCTGTTCCTCTAAATCCATCAAATTATAAACTTTACAATGCACCACTTCTCTGGTTGGATCATACCCCTTATGACCCAGTCACTTCCCAGTGATTTGGTCTACAGGCTGAGGAGCAAGTATTCACTCCCTGAATCTTTTGGAGATGTTCATGTACAAATGCTATCTATTCAAATGTCCTGTCCATGTTTGAATTGAGACATTCTTCATCTGTTGTCATAGTTAGGTTTAGTTGTTCTTTATGAGTTCTGATATTAAATCCTTAGTAGGTACATACTTTGTAAGTATTCCTCTGATTCTCACACTGTGCATTTACTTTTTTGATAACATTTTATTGTGCACAAAATTTCTTAACTTTTAAGTTCTAACTTAACTGTATTATTTTTCTTTTCTTGAATGACTCCTGTCTGTTGCATTTTTGATAATCTAATGGCAAAGTTTTCTCCAATGCTTTCTTCTAGCTTTTTTTGTAGTTTAAGCTTTAAGTTCAGACCATTGATCCATTTTGAACTCACATTGATGTTCGGTGTACAATGAGGACCTAACTTAGGTCTTTAAGAGATCAATATCCAAGAACCATTTGTTGAAAAGATTTTTTTCCCACTAAAGAAACTTAGAACACTTGTTGAAAATCAATCAGCCACTTATATGTGGGCTATTTCTGGGCTCTCAGCTGATATTTTGAGGATGAACAGGAATTAAATCATGGACAAAAGAGAAACACCTCTCAAGAAGAAAGATTGACTTGTACAACAGTAAGCACTGATTCCTTTTCTAGGTGTGAAGGAATGCAGCACTGATAAATCTCACCCCACCATTCTGCTCATAGATAATGTGTGAAGTTATTCTGACATTTACATCTCTTATAGGAAAATCTGAGTTATTTACTTTGGTGTCTCCAGCAGAGAAGGGTGACACTTAATCCATTCTTCTTTGTCTCACAACCCTCATGTCACGTGCATGCCTCTTTTCTCTTTTTAGAAGCCAGCAGGTGTCAGTGACTTAGAAAAGCACATCTCTCAAATAAACGGATCATTTACAATAACATTGTAAAGAGGAAGAGCCTAATGATCTTAGTGTAGCCTACTTTGCCAACAATAAAAGTAGTATTCTATGCTGCTATGAAGAGTAGAACTAGAAAAGCTTCATTCAGCTAACTACAGATGTGGGGTGATGGGGAAAAGAAGGGTGAATCGTCAGTAGGGAGTCAATAAGCTATTAACAGGGGAAACTTCTCCAATTTATGCCAATTATATTTATGATTCTATATTTTCTGTCGTGTCTCTTAACCATCAACCCGCTTTGAACAGAATTAATGAATGATATATCTAGTTAAGAAATGTACTGTTTTCTGATATGAAAATAAACAGTTTCATGTCGTTTATTTAAGATACTTAAAGTATCTAAGTATATAGGCTTTTATTTAAATGTGTATTAATTAATCATGATTTTTAAAAAAGTGATCTCTAATTTCATACCACATCCTTTTAGCTTTATAAAAAGGAAAACATCAGCTAATTTCTGATAGGTTATTTCTCCACTGGCAGTGAAATGAGCCAATTTAAACCAGATTAGACTATATTAAAGAAGGTTTATTGGGAAGCTGCTCTCGGTTGGGAGAGTTCACTGGACCCAAGGACTGAGGCCAGCAAAGTCACCATGGGGAAGGGGGAGGTGAAGAGGAAGGAAGGGCTCAGAGGCACAGAGAGAGACTGCAATGTCTGGATTGCCTAGGAAGGAGTCTCTGGGGGAAAGGTAGCCCCGCCCCTGGGCTGAAATGTTTAGGGATGGGGGCAAGGTAGGACAGGTAGGGACTGAGGGATGCTGAGAGAACCTGGAGGCCAAGTCTGCTTTGGAATGTAAAATATGCACCTCAGTACCTTATCCTGGGGTAGAAACCAATTTCTACCAGATATATGACTGGCATGCCTAAGCAAAGACTCAGAGGAAGCTCTGAAAGTATTGCTTACAGGAGCCTCCTCAGTTCTGTAGACAGGTGATCATCATCCCCCTGTAGCTCCTAGAGATGTGGATGTACAGGAAAGAGGTGGAGAAAAATGGAAGAGGAGTGTGGGGGAGGAGGGTGGGAGAGGAAGAGGGGACAGGAGGGAAAAAGATAAAAGACAAAGCTGCTGTTTCTCCAGGTATGTGTGTGCATGTATGTGTGTCCAAAATATGTAATTCACTGGTTCAAATTATATACCTAATTTCAACAAGCGTTCATTTATACTGTCTGATGGTCCTATTGTTATTTGAGAAATCAAAGGAACATATACCCAGAAACTCTTGTCATTTTTATAAATATTTCTAAGAATGTAAGACAACAGCAATGCCTTTGTGTATATAGCAATATAAGAAAGAGCTTTTGTTACTTGCTACATGAAATTTCACAATGCACCGATTCTGCCAACTTATCATAGAAATTATTCTAGAATATTATGCTCCTTAGACATTGTACTGTGCCTGACACCTGTCACAATTATGCTCTTATATTTTTTTGTGCTTCTTTGTTAACTCCTATCTATTTTGCCTTTAGATGAATGAATTATGTCCACTTGTCTTTATCTTTTATCTATGACTTGAAAGGTTAACACCCTGTTTTAGAGATAATCTAACATGATTATCTTAAGCCATTAAAATTCTTTTAACCTAATTATGCCAACTGTAACTACTGTCTTCCTCTGATGGATGTCAAGGAATTCAGCTCTGATGACTTTCCATCTTTGCTGTTCCTTTTTCATATTTTACATTATATTAACCTGGAGTTTAAGGTATTTCTTTAAAAGTAAAAAATCCGGGAGCTACAGAGATGGCTCTTTATTCATGTACTTACTGAACAAGTAGGAGGACTTGAGTCCAGGTCCCCAGCACCCACTTAAAAAGCTGTGTGTCACCCTATGTGCCTGCAACCCTAGGGTTTTGGAGGAGGAGATAGCAAAACGGCTGGGGCTTGCTGGCCAGTCAGCTTAGTTGAAAGGGGCATGCTGGAATTCAGTTAGAAACACTGTCTCAAGGGCATAAGAGAAAACATGATAGAACAAGTTATTTCACATCCTCCTCTTACCTCCTGTGTACGCATATACCAGACAGCACACATGACACATTCATGTATACACATGCACATGCGCGCGCGCACACACACACACACAGTTTTATGTTTATATGGACACTTGATATTTTGTGTTGCTACAATTACCCTCAGTTATAGTATTTTCTTCCAAGTACAGGATAGTGATTTTTCTGACATATATTTTTGTTTGTGTTTTATCTATCCTGTGATTTTAGACAATTTAAGTGATTATAAGCACTTTTTCTAAGTCACTACTTCCAGAATGAATAATCTGGTTGTTCATCTTCTAGTTTTTCAGAGTATTATATCTTCTAGTTTTACAGTACACATTGTTCAAAAATGGTCTTAGGTGACAAGTTTTCTAAACACTGAAGCTCTGAAAGTAACCTTATGGAGTCTTTTGAAAGTAACAATCCTGTAGCTGAAGACAAAATATTTGAATCTGCATATACTAGTAATCTTCCGGTGTCATGGAACAAAAATTATAATTACTGGTAGCCTCCCCCCTTTTATGGTGTGTGTGTGTGTTGTGTGTGTGTGTTGTGTGATGTTTTTTTCTCCTAACAGAAGTCTGCAGGCATATGGTAGCTACTTTTGACCTGGTTACCAATAGGTTCTTCAGCACCAGTAGCCAGGTCTCCAACAGGCAGAATAATAGCCACTAAGGATGTTCATACAGTATGCCCCAGAACACTTTGCATGAAAGGAGATTGATGCTTGCTAATTAGCAAATCTATGGAGGAGAGGTTTTCCTGGATTATCCAGTTAGGTTCATTACAATCACAAGGGTCCTTAAGAATAGAACAGGTTGGTTATGAGCATCCACCTCTGTATATGTCAAGCTCTGGCACAGCCTCTCAGGAGACAGCTATATCAGGCACCTGTCAGCATTCACTTCTTGGCATCCACAATAGTGTCTGCGTTTGGTGACTGCATATGGGATGATCCCCAGGTGGGGCAGTGTCTGGATGGCCTTTCCCTCAGTCTCTGCTCCATACTTTGTCTCCGTATTTGCTCCCGTGAAAGTATTTTGTTACCTTGTCTAGGAAGGACAGAAGCACAGGGTCTCCAGTGGAGGGGTTAGAAAAAGGAGTGAAGGAGCTGAAGGGGTTTGCAACCCCATAGGAAGAAAAACAATATCAACCAACCAGACTCCCAGGGTCTAAACCACCAACCTAGGAGTACACATGGAGGGACCCATGGTTCCAGCCAAATATGTAGCAAAGGATGGCCTTGTTGGGGATCTATGGGAGAAGAGGCCCTTGGTTCTATGAAGACTCGATGCCCCAGAGTAGGGGAGTTTGAGGGTGGGTCGACGGGAGTGAGTGGGTGGGTGGGTGGAGGCACATCCTCATAGAAGCAGGCGGAAGGGAGAATGAGATAGGGGGTTTCTAGGGGGAAAATTGGGAAAGGGGATAACATTTGAAATGTAAATAAAGAAAATATCCAATAAATAAATAAATACATACATAAATTAAATAAATAAAATAAAAAGAATAGAACAAGGTGAGAGTCAGAGGGACAGCAGGTTATAAAGATTCATTCTTCAGGATGTCACATCCCCAGCTTGGAAGACACAGGACGGGTCCATGAGGTAATAATGTCCCTTCTAGAAGCCACAGTGTGAAAAATCAAGGAAACAAGCCCTCCTTATAAACTCCAGACAACAGCCTGCCTACACCTTAATTAAGTGCTGGGAGAAGGACTTCAAACTTCTGACCTTCAGGAGTATGAGATAATAGACTTGTGTTGTTTTCAGCTGCTAAGTTCATTGTGACATTGACAGGAACCAATATGTTGTCCAAGTAATTACCTAAAAGCCAGAGAGAAAGGAGCTACCTAGTCCTTCTGCCAGAGATTAAAACCTTTCTCAGAAATGCCCCTGGCAGAATTCTGTTTTCTTCTGCTAGACCACAACAGGTCTTAGAACTGCTTTAATTTAAAGAAAAATATAGAAGACAATTATTTAGCTTTTTAGCTTCAATATTAGAACAACCTACCAGAGAGCTGGAAATGGCTTGGGAGTGCCTTGATTGTGTCAAATTACTCTGTTCTGCTAAGAACTCTGCAGGCATCACCCCCTTTACTTTCTCACTTGTCAATGTCCCCCAAAAGGAATTATAAATATGTTACAGCTAAATTTAAATCTGTGTGTGAGACCTTACAACACATGGATTAGAAAGTGTTTGCTAGAATGTGTCTGAGATATCACTTTCTCCTCTGATTTAGAAGATGGGACAGTCTCAAGTCTGTTTTTGTTTTTGTTTTCCAGTTACTGCCAAGTACTTAATAAATATTTGTTAAAAATTTAATAATACACTTCAAATATTCAAGCTATTTTCTTAAATTTTGCTTTCTGTCTTCTCTTGTGCATTTGATCTTCCTTCTCTTTTTGAAATTATTTCAATGTTAGACTTTTATTGTCCCTATTACTTCATGAAGAATATGCTTCACATCGTTTCTGAGTTAGGGTCTCAATATATTGTTATTGTAGTGTTGAACTTGACATCTTCCTACCTCATGCTAGGGTCATAGGTATGTACCACCATGTTATGCTTTAATAGTCCGTGTATTTAATGTTTGCCAGGTTCCTCTTATATTGCAGTGGCTTGCTTTTCCTAGAGTGATGAGTTGTCCCATCTCCCTCACATGACATTTATTTTCATTAATTTGTTTCCTTTTTTCTTTCTCATCATTTTCATGTTACAGTCTTCAAAAACAGCTTCCACATCTGCTTGTAATTCATTAAAGACCTTTCCTGTTAACTCTTTTACCTTTGTTCATTGTCCACCTCATCTCTCAGAATCTTTAATGATTGAAAGTTTGGTAGTGTACTCACTCACTAAGTGAATAGCCCACTTAGTTATTGGTGTTTGATGTTGTGACACAGTGGATTTCTAGAACCCTGTTTGAATGGTGAGCAAGATTTATAATCTAGGGTGAGGGAGAGCTAAGAAGGCTGAGAATACATTCCCATCATATCTAGATCCCAAATGTAGATATCACAGGAATTCAGCCCACTTTCCTGCTGGGCCAAGAGGACCCACTAAGAGGTCACTTCCTGAACCAGAGCTGGAGAAAGAAACTATGTCTGACTGAAGGAGCAGGCCTTCAGATCACCTGCTCCATGTGAATTTTATCATATCGCCCACATGGAACCGGAGAAAAAAGAATGAGCAGAATGAGACATGAAGCATTTATCAATCCTGATCTGCATTTGTAGTGTGCTAAACACATTACTACTCTTATTATGTTCATGAGAAATTGCCTAGGATTTTACTGCTTTTCTTCTGAGATGGTGACATGCTTATTTTACTGAGAGAAGGCTCACAGAACTTCCATTTATTCTACTTACTTTCAGGGAACCACTCTGTATGTCGCGCACACACACACACACACACACTCATGTGTTATACATAAGTGTGTGTCACTGTGGATAATATATATATATGATATATATATGTATCACATATATATTAATATACTAATGATGATGATTTAGGGCAAATATTATTAACAAGGATGTCCTGTGAAAACCTCTATCTTTGCCAATGGTGGGGAAACACATCTCTCTAAGCATCGAGCTTCTTTTGTGAGAGAGCTGTTGTTTAATTGACAAATACTTGTTATCTCTTTCACTCTCCCTAAGATACCTTTAATTTTATTGGGTGCAGCATGAAGTTTCCATTTCGTACATGCAGGAATAGCCAGGTAACAAAGTCCAGTACAACCGTGTAAGCAGTTACTGAGCAGAGCCCTCAAAGCTCTGAAACAGTGATGACACAACTGTGTTCAGGTCTTTCATTCTGTTAACTACTACTACTTCTTCTTCTTCTTCTTCTTCTTCTTCTTCTTCTTCTTCTTCTTCTTCTTCTTCTTCTCCTTCTCCTTCTCCTTCTCCTTCTCCTTCTCCTTCTCCTTCTCCTTCTCCTTCTTCTTCTTTTTCTCAAAGGGAATTGGCATTGCATACTAAGCTCTGGATAATACAATGAAACTCTGAAAGCAAGACTACACCCTAAAAATGGACTTCCTGACATTCCTGCTCCTGAGAAAGTATCCAATTGTTAAAGAAGAGCCAGTCTCCTCTCTTTGCACAAATGCATCAGCCTAGTTACTATTGTTTAGTGAAAGCAATATCACAGTGTAAGACTGTGATGGCTAAACATTGAAGACCAACAGTCAATCAGCTTTGGTTTACAAATTAGTTCTCCTCCAGGTTTGCCTTTTTAAACAAATCGGTGCCTTAGGAAATACCCTGAAAGTTTCTAACTCAACAGTTCTTCTTTGTGTAAATAGGCATTTGGCATTTTTATTAGCAAAACGTGTAGAGGGAACACACTTCAGCTTTGAGGAATTAAGAATGTAACTTGGGGCCATGGGCTCTCAAGACAATTCTGTGAAGAGCCAGGCTTTGGCAACTATAACTTCTGTCTTGAAATAACAGACCTGGAAGCTTAGGAAGAGTTCTTTTATTGCTTTTTTGCTGGATTTCTTATCACTGAAATTACTTGTAAAGCTGTTTGTTTATAATAACATCAACTTGCATCAGCTGTTCTAAGGGGAAATAAGGAAGCAGAAAATTGCATATCTTTGGGGAGTGATAGATATTGGAGAAAGAAAAGCTTAAGAAGGAAGAAAAACATCAGCAGAAAAGTGGCAGAGCCAGCCAAGGAGTCATGCCATCTTGCTAGAGTTTTCTACTCACGAGACCGCTTAGGCTCCACATTTACATTAGAAGTTGTGTGCCCTGGAGATAATGAATTCTGCGAGGCACATGCTTTATTAAGTTCTGCTTTTCAGCTTTAAAAACATTTAAATACTATTATTTTTATTTATTCTTTCTAAAACACCTCTAAGAACCTAATATGTGACAGGTATTGAGCAAATTACAGCCAAGATTTATGCTAAATGTTAAATAGAATTCATTGCTTTGGTTTTTCATAGCTGCAGACTACAGCATAATTTAGCAAATGCACTGTATACTTTCTTCCCACAATTAACACCTGGTTGAAGACTGGAGAGATGGTCCAGTGGTTAAAAGCATGTCTGAACCCAGGATTGATTCCCAACATCCACATGATGGCTCACAATCATCTATAATTCCAGTCCCAGCCAATCCAATGCCCTTTTCTGACTGATGGCACCAAGCACACTCACAGTGTGTGCCAAGGGCCAGCCTTGACTTGATTAGGGGGATCCTGAGGAAGGGGTGTATGAAAGTGGTGGAAGAATAACTCAAAAGTCAGTGATTGGTGTAAGCTGACAGCTCTGTAGTCTGCTCAAGACAGCTCTCTGCTCTAGACAGCTCTCTCTTGCTAGGAAAAATTCTAAACACACTCTGGATAGTTCATTGGTTTTTCTGACCCATGTCAGAAAAGCTGATGGAAAAAAATTCTTAGATTTACTGAACAAAATCAGAAAACCTGCTAGGAAAATTCTAAAAGAGCGATGTTAGCTCTCTAATTAGCTTTTTGGTTTTCCAAAAAGGAACTACTATAGCTCTCCATACAGCTCATATCTTATAGACCAAAGCCGAGACTTTGATTTACATATCAATACAGTATTTGCCCTAGGTTCCCTTTTGATTATCCCATGAATCAGCATTTTATGACCTTAACTCCTGGATTCTAAAAAAGACAACAAATACATTGTTTTTAACTTAGCAAATGAATTCAGAGATCTGCTGCCTTCTTAAGCATAGACAATAAGCTAGCTGAGTGGGATCCTGTACTAAGATCACCACTTCCATCATTCCTGGACCTAAATTTGCTGTGTCCCAGGCTGACCTTGAACTCATAAATCTGTCTGCTTTTGTAAACATAAACACTAAGTTTAGCTGGGTGGGATCTTGGCCTGAGGTCACGGTTATCTAAGTCTCCTTATCTCCTTCCTTAAAATCTGTCTAACAAGCTGGCTTGTTAGTGTAGCTGTCTCTGTTCTTTTAGGTCTATGAACACCCTCATAAATTCATATTGCTTCCATATATTTTGCATAGGTGAGAAATTATATATTCCCGAACCTATGTTTTCAGAGTTCTTTGCCACAGTCTTAAGGGCTATCTTGAAGGTCTCAGTGTGACAGAGACAGATTCTCATTTCCAGGAATTATCCTGTTTTAATTATTATGGAGTCACTAACCTTGGCAGAGAGAATATTTCCCCGGCAGAGGAATTTATATGTGTGTGTGCGTGTGTGTACATATATATGTAAATACTGTATAGTATACATATTTATATATGTATATAAGGTAAAATATATGCATTATTTTACTATACAAACAAGTCTTACACCTAGCAACCATCAACACTCATGGAGGCCCATTCCCTGCTGGCTCTGCTCCAGCAGGAACCTTGCGATGCCATCCCTTCCACAGACAAGCAGGACTCGGCAAGTGTGTATGCATACATTCAGGCTAAACACTCATACACAATAAAATAATAAAATAGAAAAACTTGGTTTGAAATCATGTAGATTAGGATATAAGGCTGATTGTAATAATAAATTAAATCTTCTATGCATCCTGGATACAATAGTGGGTTGTTTTTTTTTTTTTTTGAAAACTAGATGTGTTCAGATTTTCTTAATAAGAAAAAAATTCACTGATTACATAAGTCTAAATTAATAGGAAATGGAATTTGTAATGTCATACAATAAAAGGAAAACAAAGATTCTATTTTAATAGCAATGCAAATTTATACTGGAATTTCTGGGCTTCATAAAGAAATATCTATATTTTGGTTTTGTGAATATGTTTAAACATGCTTTAAGAATGTACTTTATTACTTTTTAAAGTTTCCAGGCATATAGGAGAGGCTGGAGGTACAGGGTATATGTTTAGTGAGAGCATCAACAGCATGCCAGATGGTAACAGAAAATACATAGATGCCCAGATAGATGTGATGATGGATACATACACGGTAGAATTGTCTAATAATGCAGATGATGCAAGATCGGCTCCTATTTTTTTTTTTCCAGTCGTTGAAAGCATTGGAAAGAGTTGACCACAAATAAAGAAAGCAATTTATCAGAAAGCTTAGAAACAAATGGAAGAAATACGAGTTATAGACACACTAGTGTAATTGAAGTTTTAATGAGGTCCAAACGCAGCTTATTAAACTTAATCAGGCTTATTAATTGATCCTCGATATTATGAGCGAACAACCTCCTGTCCAAGTAGGGACTCGTTATTTATCTTTATCTTTCTATCACTCATTCAGCCAATTCATTAACGACTGTTTCTCTCTCAGTGCCTCAACGAGTTTCATTGTTTGGTTTCTTGTGCATGTTGGCTCATAGTCTCTTTCACAATTTTCATTGGTTTCTAAATGCTCTTTAAGTACCAGTTATGATCAGCCCATATGCAGCTAGCTAGTGCTTTCATAAGCATGCCTCTGAATAAGTGAAAAAGGGGGTAGAAGATGGGACAGGGTGATAGGGGAGAAGATAGGGGGACAGAATAATTCACCAGGTACCTGTGCTCCCTCAAAGAACCAGTAGGTGGTAGCAACACTTCGTGCGAAGGCTGCAGCCCTGCTCCGCGGGACCTAAACAATAGACCCCCAAACCAGTACTCCAGTTTAGAATGGTAGAAAGGTTTCTCTCTAGTAGCAAGCTCGCTCTTTTCCGCCCCTGCCTCCAGGCACCAAATGAGTGGACCTTCCATGGCCTCTCATCACTGTGGGGAGGTACTCTGATGAGCGCGCGCCAGGGAGGTTGCACCCAGAGGTGCAGCGACTTGTCCAAGCCAGGTCTGCGACTCCGCCCCAAGCTTCCCTGCCTTTGAGGCGGTTGAAGGGTCAATTCAGAGGCCCCATCGCTGACCCAGATTCAGGCACAGAAACAGATACAAGTCTAAAGCTAGCAGGGGGACGTTTTCCTTCCCAGACGCCTGCACTGTCTCTGGCTGTTCTGCCCTCCCGTGCTCCCAAGATGTTCCTCCCTCCACCCCCCCCCCTTTTTTTTCTTATTTCTGCTCACGCCCACCTCAGTTCAACCCGGAGTAGAAGCCCCACTGGTTTAGTTCCTAGAGTTAAAGAAGAGGGAGGGAGGAGCCAGGGGCGCTGCGCTTGGGCTTCAGCCTGGCCATCAGCTACCAGCCAGTAGCGCTTAGCTCCGCTGATGCTCCGGTGCGAGCTACAGGGTTTTAAACACGCCTCGCAGCAGCGCCCACTGGCCACCTCCTCCCGGACCCTAACTCGCGCAGTCCTCTTGCCCACATCCCCTCTGCCTGACAGGACCTGCGGGAGGAGGCCGACCCTCCTCAGCACACGGGCGGACCCAGGGCGCGTCCAGCGTCTCCACTACACGCCCCGCTGGGGATCGGGCGCCGCGCACTTGGGTCCTAGGCCCAGAGGGCGGGCTCGGCTCCCGGAAGAGGAGAGCGAGAGCGGCTGAAGGGGCCGGAGAGGGGCGGGCCAGGCTGGGAGGGACGAGAGGGGGCGGGCCCGGCTGCATTCGCCCAGACAGCGCTTTGGAGCAGCGGGCGTCCGAACCCAAGACCAGAGCTCAGCGACTCTGATCGTGACACCGGCCCCCGCACGATTCCCCAGGGCCCCGCCTAGGGAGCAGTCCTTGCTTGCAGCCTCGGGTCCTCTCCCAGAATCCCAGAGACTCCAAGCTGCGAACAGACGCGGGCCGCTGGGAAGCGAGATCCCCAGACCAGAGAGGACACGCGCGACGCCAAGAATGTTCTGCTAGGTGCAGATCCACCGCGGGGGCCTCGGGGGCGCAGACCTGCAGAGCTGGAGGCCGGCGGGAAGGTGAGCCTGGGATTTGGGAGGTCGGAGGATACTGTGTCTAGAGAGTAAGGGATTAAGGTTTGTAAAGTAGAGGATCTCTCTAGCCTGGGCCTATGCAAACCCTGAAGGGGAGTGGGAGTACTGAGTATACCTCTCCAAGGCGAGAGTAGGTTCCTGAGAGACTGCCCCTTCTCTAGCCTTCATCGATGCTCTCTAGTCTGTGTATCCTGGGTGTTACAATTCTTCAGTCACGTTTCCAGCGACCCTCTTGTGCCTATGGCTTGGGGTGTGTGTGGGGGGGGGCTCACAAAGGTCAGGCTCCCACCATTCAGAAAAGGTTTGTCCATGCCTCTCTGACTCCTGTGGCATCTCTCCAACCCCCTCGCTGCTGGGTGGAGCCGGCGGGGGGGCAATCGACATCTACACCCCCCTTAAGCCTGGAAATAGAGGCTTGGATCTTGAGCCCCAACCGTAAGCACGCCCCCTCCAATTGCAAACAAAGTCTCTTGCTTGCTCCTGCCCCAGCTCCACCCCCTCTTTGCATCTGGGTGATTGGCCCAGCCTGCCTCTGCCCCTGCCCACTGATCTTGGCCGTCTGGCACCCTCTCTCCTCCCATCCCTGGGGGAGCTGGCAGGGGACCAGCATAGCTGATGTTGTAATGTCCCTGGCAGTGCCCATGTAGAAGTGCTGCCCAGCCTGTTCCCAATCAGTTAACCCAGGCCCTCCACCCTTCAGGGGAACTTGACTCAGGTGGCTCTGGAAGGGAAGATGATGCTTCTCAACAGAGAGACCAGTGGGAGTGACTAGTAGGGCTGTTGAGAGTCCTTGGAGACTGAGCTAGTAATAGGATATTTAGGGACTGAATCTTGCTCATAGCAGCTATGGATCTTTGAAAGCTGTGAGCCTTTTGTCTTGAAGGAAGATCATCATGAGTGCCCCAGTGTACCTATCTAATGACATATGGAAGAGTCTTCTCCAGTCTATTGGCACATTCATCTTACAAGTAGATGATTGGTAAAGACCAGGGAGTTATCAGCATGCTGGGAATAACAGGCCATGATGGCTGAGCATGGGAAAGGCAGGGTCATCCTCTGGGATAGTATTTTTTAAAGCTCTTCACAGACTCATGTCCATATGGTTTCCTATCATTCTCCCATGCCTCTCTGCAGGTAGGGGGACTATGGTAACATCTGAAGATGCAGGAAGCCTTGGTTCCCCTCCTTCTACCCACTGCTCACCCAGTGCTTCAACAGAAGCATCTTATAGAGAGCAGCTCACAGCCAGTGGGGAGAGAGCAGGGCCCATGGCAAGAACAGCATTTCCTAAGACCCCTGCAACTCATTCCTCTGCTCTTTGCTGCTGTCTACTGGATCTCATGTACATTTCCTTATACTCTACCACCCATTTGTGGATACAGGAACCACTCCTGGCCCCCAGGGCTTTCTCCAATCACCCTTCAGGATTCATTGCTCCCATATATTTGCTCCTAAACCCTCCCTTATCCTCTTTCCCAGCACTATTATGACCCCAGTCAGTGAACAGCCAAAGTGATTCATTTTCTATGGCTGTCTGGCTAGACCTAGACATTGCTTGCATCTTTAAAAAAAAAAAATGTGTATTTTTTTTGATATTTTATTTACATGTCAAATGTTTCCATCTTTCCGAGTCTTCCCTTTGCAATCCCTCATCCCCTCCCCCATCCTCCTGCCTCTATGAGGGTATTCCCCTACCCACCCACCTACCCACCTCTCGTCTTCCCTCCTTGTCATTCCCCTATACTGGGGCATCTAACACCCTCAGGCCCAAGGGCCTCTCCTCCCCCTGATGGCTAACAAGGCCCTTCTCTGCCACATATGTGGCCAGCACCATGGGTCCCTCCATGTGTATTCTTTGGTTGGTGATCTAGTCTCTGGGAGCATCAAGGGGGTGGGGAGTCAGGCCAGTTGACACTGTTGCTCTCTCCATGGGGCTCATTGCTTGCATCTTAAATGCCTCTCCTGTCTGCAAAGACTGGGAGTGGGAGGTACAAGTGCTTGAGCCAGCATGCTTCTGGACTACATTCTTGGAGGCTAGAGATCTCCAGGGACATAGAACTGTCCTTGGGTAGGTAATCCACAAATTGGCTTCTCCAACTTGGTCAGCAGAAGATCAAGAGTCAGATGATGGCTACCTCCTCTGTCTGTCCTGAAGGCTGCCTTGAAGCCTCATGGGATCCTTTTCAAGGCACATGGCCAGAGCACGGAGAGAGCTCACCAGAGGATCTCCAGGGTGCAGATTAAAGGGTAGAGACTGCAGCAGTCAGCTGAACAAGGATTATATTGGAATTTCCTGGGTGTTCAACAGCTGCAGAACAGGACAGAGGACTAGCCTATAGTACTGACCCCTCCCACGCTGACCCTGCAGCTAACAGGTGCGAAAACCAGCTCAGCAACCACAAGAGACCTAAAGCCACTGGTCCCTTGCTTTGGGAACACTTCTCATCCCTGCTGGACAGCAGCTAACCATATCTCATGAAAATCTCTCTCCCAAGCCTCCCTCTGTTGCCAGAGAGGCCCCTCCAGACATGACATGTTACAAGTAGCCAGTTCCCCCTCTTCCCCATTGTAGACAGAGTCCTTAGCCCATCATGGAGACAGAGAAGCATGCTGATAACTTAAACTTCGTGGGAGAGAAGCTTAAAGAACACCCAAGCACAAAAGTTACTTCGCCTTTGTTGCTGACATCCTTTTGCTCCATCACTCCCGGTTTTGCCCCTTGTGTCTTATAGTTAAAAATTCCTAGTTGTTTGCAAAACTAACAGGGAAAGGGGGGAAAGAGATTAAACATACGAACATATGCTCTCTATCTAGATGTGTGGTTTCTCAAGTATCCTTTCATATATCCGTGCTTTGTTTAGACTTTAATTTTGAAAATAAGGCGTGCTTATTATAATAAGAGCAAAACAGTTGAGACATCTGTAGGGTTAACTGTCCTCACGAGGCATCTTCCACCACTAGCACCCTCCTACAGTAACCAGTTTGAATGATCCAATATATTTCTCTCATACCTTGCTTTAAGCTGATTTGGCTTCCATCTTCTTTTTTTTAAATTTAGAGCAAGGTGCATTAATTATCAAATAAGGGGGGTTTGTTCTTGGAGCTATCGCATTTAGCATTTCATTTAAGCACAGTTAATTTCTAAAGCTCTTGGCTGATTTAATTTCTTTCAGATCTTTCATTCTTCTAGAAAACAAAATTCACAATCTATATCTGATGAGCTAAAATGTTACATATCTCTGGGTTTTGGCAGTTTCTAAAACCAGATACAGTCTCAATGCCTAAGACCCTGCCTTATTTTATAAAATAAAGCAAATAATGCATTAGCCTTGTCATCTAGTGTCTCCATCACGCCAAAAAGGCAAAAAATGATAGATCGAGAAAAGGAGTTGAAAAGAAAAATGCAAAATCACAGAATATGTGATTTTTATCACATGAAACTGTCCTTATGGTTATAACTGATATATGAATGTTTCCCTGGTTGAGATCTACAATAGCCCTTGCTCAAGTCTAAGGACTTACAAATCCTGGCCAGTTCCCTTTGTGAGCTGCAGCAGAAATGGTGATCTTAGACAAGTGAAGAGGGAGGGGCTCACAGAGGCTCCTGGTTGATCCCTTCTCCTTTGGTGACAGGATGCTTGGCTGAGCCCAAGACATTCCTCCTGGACCAAATGAGGGGGATGCAGTGGCTACAAGCTGCAAAGCAACCTTGAAAGTCAGGTGCTAAGCCCTGCCTTCTTAGTATTCCAGGCATGAGGAGCACTCCTGTCTTGTCTCTTGTTGCTCTCAGTTTGGAACTTGCTTCAGAAGAATCTGCAGTGCTATGACACAGTTGACAGCAATTACTTCATATCTCAAGGTTCCCCTTTTTCTTTGTTTTTATTCTGGCAATGGAGATACACTGTGAGTCTTTTAATATATAAAAAATAGGAGCCTTGGATGGTTGGATTAGCAAGAATTGATCTAACTTCCTCCTCTGACTCAGCAACATTTCCCCCCTTGAATACACTTATTTTTAATCTTCAATATTCTGAGTCTGAATCTGAAGATTTACTTCACACATTAAAATATACTGCTGAATATTTTAAGATCATCTGGGTTTGTTTTTTTTTAATTTTTTTTTCACTAAAATAAAATACCCAACTACTCAAATAACCATCCACATCTTCTGCATTGCTGATGACAGGACCTGTGCAGCTCTAACCTATTTCATCATTGCTTTCGTTATTTCCTGGTCTTCTGGAGCTAGGCCAGCTTTGTGTTGTCATCAAGCTGCATGCTAAGACTATACTAGTAGACCTTATCCAGGCAAATATTTATGTCATTCATCATCTTCTAGAATGTTCCATATTGCACAACTGATGCTATCTGTTATGTTTTTTCTGCCTTGCTTTTCTTTTCCAAACAAATAGTCTTATTAACAATCTTAATGTGACATTATTTCTTCTCCATGATTGTCCAGTTGTAAGTGGGAGAAGGCTCAGTCTTTACTGTTTCTTCTTTGTACAGAATCAGAACCCACTCACGTTCTGTCTGAAAGAGACTATTTTGAGGGATATCCTTAGGGCACATAGTAAAGTAGCCTTCACTCTTTCAAAGCCTGCCGCTGGCATCTTCTGTCCTTGATAACAATGTACCTAAGACTGTGGCTGTGGATTGAACCCGGGTGGGTTGTTCTGCCATTAAGGCCTTGGGATTTGGGGTGGGGCTGTTACACCTCCAGCGTATATTACTTTGTGGTATTTATGGGATGACTATTGATTCTGGAGCCAGAAGAACAGAATTTCACACAGCTACATAAGCTCTGACGTTTTTCTCTGAGCATTTACTTGATCTGTGAATGATCCCAACGTCATTTAGAACAGTGTTTTCAGTGAACATATGCTTCTTACCAGCTTTTTTCTACACTGAACTGCTTAGTACTTCCCTCTCTATACAGGCCATGAATTGTCTACTTCATAGACAGGACACAAGTGGTAACGAGGGAAGAATTCACTGGCTACTTGGTTGCTACTCATCAGCCCTCAGGTTTTTTCAAAAAGTATCCCCCTAGGATGGCTTCATGGGGTGACACTAAAGACTTTATATTATCACACGCATAACACTTTTCCCAGAAAAGAAAAGCAGATGAGCAGGCATAATAATGCTTCTGTTGACCAAGTACAGTTTCAGTTTAACTTCACTTTCATTGGGAAATGTGTCTTTCGCTATCATTGGACAACCAGGACATCCATAGGTAGGGTGAGGCTGCCTTTCCAGTTGGCTTCTAGTTTTGATTTTTGTTTTGCTTCTTTGCTTCCCTTTTAAGTTCTCTCAGGATTGTGAGCAATGTGCCTCTCGTTTTTTCTCCTCAACAGAAAGAGATAAACGAATCCTGCTAATCTTTTCCATGTGCCACATGAACGTTTGAGACCAAGTTACAGAGAAAGGCAAGAGCACCTCCAATAGTGGATGTGATCTTCACTGTGGCCCTGGAAGCATCCATTCCTTTGCAGGCGATTGGGCGTAGAACTATATGTACTAATGGTTATGAAGGTTTCCTGTAGGGATGGCTCTGGAAATTACTCAGACGACTATTTTTATTATATTTTTATTTACACTATTTTTATTCATTTTACTAAGCAGGTGTTAGCTGCAGTTTTTAAAGGTAGTCTTAATTCATTATTAAGTTCAAAAGATAATTAATAGTTGTGAAGGATTATTTTTACTATAAAAATTAAGACAATGAAAATACCTCCCCAGCCTGTCATTTTCTTTATTCCCAAATTTAGTGTATCACTCCATAATTTCCTTTTACATACATATGTATTCATTTACTTTGTATTTGTAGTTCTGGGATTGAATGCAGGGCCTCACATGTTAGAGAAATGTTCTACCAGGAGCTAAATACCCAGCTCGATAGCTATTCCTTTTAAGTTAACATGTAAGAGCTTACTTAATACCATTCTGCATATCTTGCTTTCACTTGGAAAGCGTTTTCATATCCTTACATAAACAGCTCACGTTGTTGCTTAGGATGTGCCATAATTTCTCGCCCATCTTCCTACTGATGTTCAGTTACTTTACAGATTTTTGTCCCTTTCAAACAATTCACAGTGGCTAAGGACAAAACTTGGTCATAGAAATCTGTCAAATCCCCTGCATTGCGCTATCCCCATTATGAATGTCACTGTTTAAGCAAATATTATGCAAGTCCGTGATACCCAAAGGACTTCTAGATGTCAAGTTACTAGAGGTTGACAGTTGTTTTCCACATGCATATATAATATGAATTTAACAGCACAATATAGACAAGGGACCCTTACCATATCTTGTTCAACATTGTGTTCTCAATCTCATAGGTTGAAATAATAAGTTAATTATTTCAACTTACAATAGCAAAGGTCCATCAATTTGGCAATGACAGCTACTAAGAAATACAAGTGTGTTCCTCACCATTCAAAGGATGTTTAGAGATCAGGGTACCAACATGGCTGGATTCTGGCGAGGATCATCTTCTTTTGTTGCAGACTGTCCTCTATTCATTGAGCCTTCACAGCATGGAAAGAAAGCTAGAGAGAGTGCTTTGGGGTCTCTTCTGAGAATACTAATCCAATCATGTAAATCTTCCATGCAAAATTACCTCCCAAAGGCTCCACCTCCTAAAACCATCACACTGGGGAATAATATTGTAACATATGCATTCATGACAAAGGCACAAACATCCTTACAAATGGCATGTCACTGTTGTTTCAACATGCCTTCTTTCGGTTATGAGCAAGTAAGAAGCATCTTTTCATGTATTTATGCTATATGCTTAGTTTTCTGTAGCTTCAAGAGAAAACATGCCCCTTGGGGAAGAGAACCTTTGTTCAGAACGAGCGCCAGACCTACATATTTCTCTCTTCTCTTAATACAGCCTCATTTGTCTTTCAGAGTCCCTATGTCTGTGTTCTTTTTACATCTGTTCTCCCACCTCCCTGCCTTTCATACACCCAAAGCCAATTTCCTTTGTCCCTTTTGCCTCACTGTCTCTATGGAATGTCTAGAGTATTCAGGGCGCAATTGCTGGGTCCCAGTGAGAACACATGCGTCCATAAGAATGAACTGTTTTTTGCATACCTGTTTTTAATGAGAAGAGACCTCTAACTACCATACAGGTTGGCTGCTGGAGGAAAAGTGCAGAGTAAATGAAGAGAACAAACTGGAATAACTCCTTCCAGACAAGAAGGGTAAGACTGAATCAGCACTCTGTTGTGCTTCCTCTTCAAGAGTGAGGGCCTTGAGACACCGTCACATAAAGAGTTAAGATGGAGGCTTGGCATATGTCTCTACAGCAGTGGTTCTCAACCTTCTTAATGCTGTGACCTCTTAATGCAGTTCTTCATATTGTGGTGACCCTGGCCATAAAATCATTTTCACTGTTACTTTATAACTGTAATTTTGCTACTGTAATGAATCGTAATGTAAATATCTGCTATGCAGGGTATCAAATATGCGACCCCTGTGAAAGGGTCCTTCAATCCCTAAAGGGGTCAGGATCTACAGATTGAGAACTGCTGCTCCACAAGAAAGTGGAATTTGCATAACAGACCCAGATGAATCAACCCTTACTGACTTCTGCCCAAGGTTTGATCAGGGGCAGTTTGAGAGTTTAGAGCAGGTGCCTCTACAGTGTGTGAAAATGACTTCTCTCTGCATCTTCATCTTATGTCCGTCCTCCCAAGGAAGCAAGCTTGGCTGTAGACACCAGGTCTTCTGAAAGCCATAGCTACGCCTCAGAACAGGGCAGTGGCCTAGGCAATGGTGCGATTGCCAAAGATACCACATTCGCATGGCTACTGAGGACACGGCTGGGTCAGGGAGCAGAGTGGCGGGCATGGTGTGCAGTCTGTGGCTCCTGGTTCTGGGGCCCTCAGTTCTAGCTCTGGAAGGTAAGAAGGGGGGGGAGGCAAGAGAGTCCCATCAGCCAATGGAGTTGGATGCCGGGAGGGGTGTGTTGGGGGGAAAGGAGAAGGTGGGACAGGTGGGGGTCTAAGAGGGGGAGATGGGATACATGACTCAAAAAGCAGAAAAAAGTGAAGATGTTAAGGAAGCAAAACTGTGGGGAGAGTTGAGAACAGAACTTGTATCAAGTGTTTTAGCCTCAAGATCCTCATAAATACTGAGCTCCTGCGGGCAAATTAAATGGATCTGGGAGAGACAGTATTTGGTTTTCCGTGGAATGGAGTGGGAGTAGCCTTGCCAGCTGGAGGCTTTACACAGTGTGTCCCACTATGTCTGAACAGAGGTGCTGCTGGATACCACAGGAGAGACCTCTGAGATTGGCTGGCTCACCTACCCACCAGGTGGGGTGAGTGCAACCCCTCATTCTGAACCCATCCTCTGGCCCACATTGTACTCCAGAAAGGGGAACGGAGGGAGGAAATCCTGGACAAAAGATGTGAGATAAGACTCCATCCATTGTAGAGAACAGAATTTCAGTGTATCTTCCCTGTGCTTTGCTTGCCATGAATGGTAAATCTCACTGTAACAGATACAGCTGCACAATGACCCACTGTCACCTCTCTGCAAACTCTGAGCAGTTATTGTTTTTCCTGGTCCTTTTGCAGTGGGATGAGGTGAGTGTTCTAGATGACCAGCGCCGGCTGACTCGGACCTTTGAAGCATGCCATGTTGCAGGGGTCCCTCCTGGTTCTGGCCAAGACAATTGGCTGCAGACACACTTTGTGGAGCGTCGAGGGGCCCAGAGAGCACACATCCGCCTTCATTTCTCTGTACGAGCCTGTTCCAGTCTGGGTGTGAGTGGGGGTACCTGCCGAGAGACCTTCACCCTTTACTACCGGCAGGCTGATGAGCCAGACAGCCCTGACAATATTTCAGCCTGGCACCTCAAACGCTGGACCAAAGTGGACACAATTGCAGCAGATGAGAGCTTCCCTGCCTCATCTTCCTCTTCCTCATGGGCTGTGGGTCCCCACAGGACTGGTCAGCGAGTAGGACTGCAGCTGAATGTCAAAGAGCGCAGCTTTGGTCCTCTCACTCAACGTGGCTTTTATGTGGCCTTCCAGGACACAGGGGCCTGCCTGGCCCTAGTGGCAGTCAAGCTCTTCTCCTACACCTGTCCCTCCGTCCTGCGTGCCTTTGCCTCTTTCCCCGAGACACAGGCCAGTGGAGCTGGAGGGGCCTCCTTGGTGGCAGCTATGGGCACCTGTGTAGCTCACGCAGAACCAGAGGAGGATGGCGTAGGAGGCCAGGCAGGAGGCAGCCCTCCAAGGTTACATTGTAATGGGGAAGGCAGGTGGATGGTAGCTGTGGGAGGCTGCCGCTGCCAGCCTGGATACCAGCCTGCTCGCGGAGACAAGCTCTGCCAAGGTGAGACACTTTCCCATATGTACTTGGCCTTGATTTCTCTCCTGACCACTCCAAATCTGGCTTTGTCCACAAAATATCTGAACTAAGCCACCCCAGGAAAGGTCCCATTTTCCCAATTGTACTTTCTATAGTGTACAGACTTGCTCACTGTGTACTATTCTCAAATTTCTATAGTTTTCCATGTTTTGTGCACTGATACCATGGGCCCAAGAAGTGACAGAGAGCAAAAATTGCTCCATTCTTGGGCTATTTTATATGGGCTCCTCTGTGCCATAATCCACCTGGCTAAGAAAGATTCATTATAAGCTGGTGGCTGTGAGGCAGGTAGGCAATCGTAGCAGACAGGATAAGA
>JADRCH010000064.1:5330912-5393274 GCA_019843965.1 Rhynchomys soricoides | reverse complement strand
GCTGGTGGCTGTGAGGCAGGTAGGCAATCGTAGCAGACAGGATAAGAAGACTACAGAGAGTTTATGTATCCTGACCAGTAACGCCTACTTCTGGGCTTGCCCTGCCCACAACCCCCAGCACACCCAACAATTCATGAGTGGAAATGAATTCTGTCCCCTGGCTGACTAAATAGATCTATGCTGCACAAAACAGGAGGTGGAGACTGGGTCTCAGGACAAAGAATCAGCTCTGGAAAACAAAAGACACCTTATACAGATGACTAGATACTCAGGGTGAGTGGTTGAAGTAAGCATGACACTTATTCTTCCTTTGCCTCTTTAGCCTGTCCTGAGGGATCCTATAAGGCCCTGGCTGGGAATGTTCTCTGCTCACCATGTCCAGCTCGAAGCCACTCCCCTGACCCAGCAGCCCCAGTTTGCCCATGTCTCCAGGGCTTCTACAGAGCCAGTTCAGACCCACCAGAGGCTCCCTGCACTGGTGAGTGTCAGTTCAGTTCAACACATTAAGTCAGGGCCTTAGTGAAGATTTAGGGGACCTAATTTAACACTGGGGGTGAAATGTCTTTGGAGTTCACTTGAATGACTTTGTATTCTCTTCTTGGTCCCCTCCGCTTATGACCTACACTTCCCTATTTCTCTATGCCCCTTTCTGGCCCCACTTTCTGCCCTCTTGGTCATACCTTCTGTCCTCTTTCATTCATAAATCACCTTTGCCTCACAATACCCACCCCAATACACCCCTTCCAGGTCCTCCATCGGCTCCCCGGGAGCTTTGGTTTGAGGTGCAAGGCTCAGCACTTATGCTGCACTGGCGCCTGCCTCAGGAGCTGGGTGGACGAGGGGACCTGCTCTTCAATGTTGTATGCAAGGAGTGTGGAGGTCACCGAGAGCCCAGCAGTGGGGGGGCATGTCGACGCTGCAGGGATGAGGTGCATTTCGACCCCCGCCAGAGGGGCCTGACCGAGAGTCGAGTGTTAGTTGGGGGGCTCCGAGCACATGTGCCATACATCTTGGAAGTGCAGGCTGTCAATGGGGTGTCTGAGCTCAGCCCTGACCCTCCCCAGGCAGCAGCCATCAATGTCAGCACCAGCCATGAAGGTGAGCTCTTTTCCTTCTCTTTAAGGACAGCTTGCTTCAGCTCCTCGGATCCCCTCTTCCCTATGCCTGCTTTCCAGCCAGCCTGCATTAGACATCACATTCTGAACACTATCCCCTCCACCCTTGGGTGCTGCTGCTCACAGAGACTCCAGACCCCCCCAACAATAATCCTCCACCCTGCACTTTAGTCCCTTCTGCAGTCCCTGTGATGCACCAGGTGAGCCGGGCAGCCAACAGCATCACAGTGTCCTGGCCACAGCCTGAGCAAACAAATGGGAACATCCTCGACTACCAGCTGCGCTACTATGACCAGGTGGGCAGGGAGTCGGGGAATCTCAGCAGAACCAGTGAAAGCTCTCAACCACTACAACCCCAACCCTGCAAGGGCATGGCTGTGGAGGAGGGAAAGAGGTGCCAAGAACCTGAGGCACCAGGGATATCTCAGAGGAAGATATGGGATAAAACAGAGACAAAATGAGTGAGTGATTGTTGTCCCTAGGCAGAAGATGAATCCCACTCCTTCACCATGACCAGTGAAACTAACACTGCCACTGTGACACGATTGAGCCCTGGCCACATCTATGGCTTCCAGGTGCGGGCACGGACTGCAGCTGGCCATGGCCCCTATGGGGGCAAAGTCTATTTTCAGACACTGCCTCAAGGTGAGAGGAAGCCTAGATGGGCATTTGGGTCCTGAGAAACTCAAAGCCACAGATCTTGTCCCGGCGTCCTCCAGACCAGAGTGTCTGGGAAAGGAGGATCCTGTGGGTGACCCCTGACTTTAGAGTATGGATAAGTAGAGTGGGAGGCTGTGAATTCATATGAGTGGGGTTGTAGGTATGAATGCACGTAGTGTGGACAGTTCTTGAACATGGAGAACTAGAAGGATGTACAAATGGATGAAGGTACACGTGATATGTATGCATGTGGTGCTGTGGATGTCCAGGGGCATCAGAGGCATGTGGACACAAAGCCTGGCTCCTCCCTGTGACCCTACCACTGATCCCTCAGGTGAGCTGTCTTCCCAGCTTCCAGAGAAGCTGTCCTTGGTGATTGGTTCCATCCTGGGGGCCTTGGCCTTCCTTCTACTGGCAGCCATCACTGTACTGGCTGTCATCTTCCAGCGGTGAGGCCCCTGTCACTCCTATCCAACCTACCCCAGTACCATTCAAGTCCTGACAAACCCAGGAACCCCTGCAGCACTTCGCACATCCTTCTACTAGTTCATTGCAAAGGTGGGAAGGAGGGGCCTAGTAGAGTCCCCTCAATCTTTAGACCCCATGGGCTGAAAAGCTGTCTGCTTGGCCAGGGTGGTTGGGGCCAATGCAAGCGGATAGAAGCAAGTGTCATTCTAGGCTATTGGTTTGCCTCTCAGGAAGCGGCGTGGGACCGGCTACACAGAACAACTGCAACAATACAGCAGCCCAGGTTGGGAAGGGGAGAGGGACTGTGACTGGGATTGTGGGTAGAGTTAGGCACATGCCTGGTGAGGAAGGGGCTCTTCCTCACCGTCTTCCAGAGGTAGAAGGGTGTGTCTTGGATATTTGGGTACTCATGCTTGCAACATAACTTCATAGCACATTGTACTCTTCAGGACTTGGAGTGAAGTATTACATTGACCCTTCTACATATGACGATCCCTGCCAGGCCATCAGAGAGCTTGCTCGAGAGGTTGACCCTACATATATCAAAATTGAAGAAGTCATTGGGGCAGGTATTTAAGGGGAAAGAGGCATCTGGGAAGGCCTAGCGATCCCTTCTTAGCACAGCTGAACACGTCAATACTTTTATCCGTACTGGTATTAATTCTTCCAGGTTCCTTCGGAGAAGTGCGTCGCGGCCGACTACAACCCCGGGGAAGGCGGGAACAAGCTGTGGCTATCCAGGCCCTGTGGGCAGGGGGTGCTGAGAGCCTGAAGATGACCTTTCTGGGTCGGGCAGCACTGCTGGGCCAGTTCCAGCACCCCAATATCCTGAGGCTGGAAGGTGTAGTCACTAAGAGTCGACCTGTCATGGTGCTGACAGAACTCATGGAGCTTGGTCCCCTGGACAGCTTTCTTAGGGTCAGTTCTGCTCTAGTGAAGCAAGATCCATGGGTTGAGGAAAGTTTGGAGTGCTCATATTTCCCAGAAGACAGAGCCTTGTGTCTCTGTCCCATCTTCCATCGTGGAATGGACCATTGTCCATCCTTGTCTTTCTATCCCTTCCTCTATCATGACCTTCATCCTTCATTCACAGGCCATTTTGATTCCCAATTTTGCCCCAAACTGCCCTCTTTTTGCTGATGTGTGTGTTGCAGTGTGTCTACCCTTCTGGTGACCCCTATTCTCTGCTCTTCAGCAGCGAGAGGGCCAGTTCAGTAGCCTGCAACTGGTGGCCATGCAACGGGGTGTGGCTGCTGCCATGCAGTACCTGTCCAGTTTTGCCTTTGTTCACCGAGCTCTCTCGGCCCGAAGTGTCCTAGTGAATAGCCACCTGGTGTGTAAGGTGGCCCATCTCGGCCACAGTCCTCAGGTGAGCTCAGGGTCTTGGAGAGTTTGGTGCCCTTCAGCAGGTGTTGGGGAGAAAGCTAGAATGTGGGATGGTGCTGCAGGTGGGATATTACAGTTCCTGGGGGTTAGGGACTTGGTCAGGCGATGAGGAGAGTGATGCTTGGACCAAGAGCAACTGAGGGACTTAAGACAAGAAAAAAAGGGGGGGGGGAGCACAGGAGACTGGTAGAAGTAGTACCAGTTCCTCCTTGCTGTCAATGCAGAGGTCATGCAGACTGCAGAGTCAGAATAGTGATATTAACAATCCGAATGCCCCACTCAAGCCCCATGACCTTGTGCAAGTTTTATACTCTCAAAGCCTTGATTCTACATCTTGATGTGTATCTACTCTTCAGGATGGCTAATGGACTTGATCGAGATGCTGACGGGTGACTTCCAAGACATCTAAGCATCTAAGTTACCCAATGAATGTGACGCTCACTGTGGTTATTATTAGTTTACCTCTGGTTCTGCTCTATAGGGTTCAAGTTCCTTGCTTCGCTGGGCAGCCCCAGAGGTCATTACACATGGGAAGTATACAACATCCAGCGATGTCTGGAGCTTTGGGATACTCATGTGGGAAGTGATGAGCTATGGAGAACGGCCCTACTGGGACATGAATGAGCAGGAGGTGAATTTGACATATACGTTTACTGCTTTCCCACTCTGGTCTCCTCCTATCCTAAGCCCACCCTTTTAGGAGCCATTCTATTCTGAGGTCTTGTGACTGGAGCATCCCATATTTTGTAATTCCCTTTCTACCTCAGCTTCAATGCTGTAGCCCGTCCTCTGCTTTTCCAACACTCCTACCAGCAATAGCTTCTCAACACATGTTCCTCTTGACCTGCAGGTACTCAATGCAATAGAGCAAGAGTTCCGACTGCCCCCACCTCCAGGGTGCCCTCCTGGACTACATCTACTGATGCTAGACACTTGGCAGAAGGACCGTGCCCGTCGGCCCCACTTTGACCAGTTGGTAGCTGCATTTGACAAGATGATACGCAAGCCTGATACCCTCCAGGCTGAAGGGGGATCCGGGGACAGGTCTGAAGCTTGGGGCAGGAGCCTGGGAAAGGCAGGGAGGGTGGACAGAAACCAAAAGGAAAATTGAGCAGAGAGAATAAGATGAAGAGGAAACCTGACTTGCTTGCTCCTCCCCACCTTAGGCCTTCCCAGGCTCTTCTGAACCCTGTGACCTTGGACTTTCCTTGCCTGGACTCTCCCCAGGCCTGGCTTTCAGCCATTGGACTAGAGTGCTACCAGGACAACTTCTCCAAGTTTGGTCTTTCCACCTTCAGTGATGTGGCTCAGCTCAGCCTGGAGTAAGCAGGGTTGGTGAGGAGGGAGGGTGAACACTCTGGGCTTCAGGCAAGGGGGTACATCTGGGATATTAAAGATGCTGGCCCAAGTCTGATCCACTCCTTCCCCACCAGAGACCTGCCAGGCCTGGGCATTACCCTAGCTGGCCACCAGAAGAAACTACTGCACAACATCCAGCTCCTCCAGCAGCACCTGAGGCAGCCAGGCTCAGTGGAGGTGTAAAGCCTGGTTGGAAATCTGTGAGCTGCTGATGCCCCAACCCAGTCCTGGCCACATAGGATGGAGGAGGGACATGTGAGACTGAGCCAGGCTCTATTCCGGCCTCCATGCCTGCCACATTAAACCCAGCCCTCTGGACATTGCACCCCCAAATCCTGCTCTTCCAACAGTCTCCCCCATATTAAAGGGAAAGAAGGGAATTTACAAGTTGAGGTGTGTCCGTGCCTCAGTCTGTAAAAGCCCTGGAGGAGGAGCAGAGCGGCATGACAGGGTGGGCCAGTGCTTAAGTTCACTGAAACAGAAAGGGAGCTGGGTGGGGATCAGGAAATGACTTTATTGGAAGGTGGCAAGGCTCAGCCTAGCTTCCCCACCCTTAGACTGGTGCCTGTATTTCTCCATCACAAACCTTCCCACAATCTCAGTGTTCTCCATCAGTTTGGAGTACTCTGGGAAGAGTTCTATGCCCTCCCACTTATTAGACCTGGGTGGAGACAGGTGCCTGCTATAGGAAGCCTGTCTTTAAAGTGCTCTGGTGTGCAGGGGAGCTTCCATAAGAGAACAAGGAATGCTTGGTTGAGGCAAGGATCAGAATCTTCTTCCTTTTGCCCCAAGATGAAGGACTTTTGGAGACCTGGAGCCTTTATTCCAGTGTACATTCCTTGGCATGTTTCTCCCCTTTCTCCCTTGGATGACTTCTAGTTTTATACTGTCTTTCTTGTATTCTGTTTTGGTGCTTGGTGAGAGCCAACATTCAGATCTGGTACTCCCAGCCCTCCCCATCTTCCAGGCCCCGGTTGATTATCCCTCGAAGGTCCTTCCTTAGGGCCTCTTGTCGAAGCCTTTCCCAATTGGTGCTGCTTCGGGAGGTACTTCGAGACACTGAGGGTGTAGGAAAGGATAGATAGGCACCAAAGGGACGTGCTAGCTCCAGTTTTTCTCCTGAGTCTTTTTCCAAGTCCTCAGAGTAGAGGCCATCTTGTTGCTGGAAGGCCTGTGCATAGCGTCGGATGCGTTGTCTGTTGAGATCTTGCCTATCTTCCACCCTAGGAAGAGTGGAAGGAAGGATTACTGAAAAGAAGATCCAAGTTCAACACTTGCCATCCAGCCCCACCAATGTTGAAGGTTCTGTGCAGCCAGTGTGGGGACACAGCACCAACCCCTCAGCACCAGGCCTCAGAGAGCTGCAGGCTTTGCCCTGATAATACTTAAGGGCCCAAGCTCAAAATGGAGTCTCATCGTCAGTGGCCACACTTAAGACGATGAGCATGAGGTCTAGGAAGCTTACACACATCCATAGAGCCTCTAGAAACAAAAGAAACCATCTAAAGTGACTGCTTAAAGAATTCTACATCACTTACCTCAAGAACCAGCGGTCTCCAAGCCCGTACTCTCGCCCACATATCCCAGAGCGAGGCCACAGGCAGCGAGGCAGCTTCCGCTCTAGCATCACAGTGGTGGCCACAACCTTTAAGTATAGAAAGGGAAGTCAGAGAGGTCAGGTGTTGACTGACAAGGGCAGGGAGGGGAACAGAGGCCAGGCAGAGGGAAGACAATTTAGTAATGGAGAAACTCAGGGACTTGTGGCTTTCTAGAAATGGAAGCAAGTCCCCAAACCAAGATGGCAATATGAACTTAATAGAGTCTCTTCTGTGGAAGAAAATGGATGGGACTTGAACCCCTCAATTCTTTATCGTATGACTTGAAAGCTATGGTAAAGCCAAGTAAGATACAAGTGGTGTATAAAAGGTTCTCAGGACAGACCTTGATCTCAGGTACAGGCAAGAATATGGAAGGCATAAAGGAATTTCACAGGTTTCTGAATGTTTTGACCCTGCATGCATAAAGTGATTTAAAAATATAAACATCCTACCTGGAATCCCAATATCCACATATTTTCAAAAGATTTCTTCCAGCAAACCCTCTTAGCCAGCTTACGATTTTACTCCATTTCCACACATCACAGTTAAATGCTTTCCAGAGTTTTATAGTTTCATTTTTATTTTCTTAAATTAATTTTGGTGATATAAATCCCTTTCCAGGTATATTTTAAAATGGTGACTTGATTCATCTCATTGTCTTTTATGTATGCCCATCATAATTATCTAACTGAAGATAGCTTCTGCTGCTAAAGACAACGTTTTTTATGTCATTATTTATAACACTTTCAATTTTTCTAGGTCAAATTTTGCAGGCTTCAGGGTGTTGAAGAAGACTAGATAGTTCCATTCGTACTTGGGAGCAAAACTGACCAAATATAGTATTAGCCATTTGTTCACTGTATTTCTAGGAAAGACCAAGGATTTAATTGTTGAGAAAACTATACAGAATCCTTCCCAAAGTTTCCAGAAGTGCTCTTTGTTGCCAGTTAAACCCCCTTGGACATGTTTCATTATTTTGCAACTTGTGCAAAAACCTATCCAAACACACATGGAGTACAAATGGCTCCTTTTATCTGAGCATGGCCAGTTTCTGGAGATAGATGCAGTAACCCACCTAGCCACCAGAGGGCTCACCTGTGCTCTCCAGAGCTCATCCCGCTCATGGGCAACTCTCCAGTGAGTGTCACCCATCATGGCAATGAGGAGGTTGAGCATGAGCAATGTGGCAATGATGGCAAAGGCAGCATAGGTGATGCTGTACATGAAGGGCAGATCCACGTCATAGTTGGCAGGGCCATCGATGATGGTGAGGAAGAGTTCAAAGGTGCTGAACAGTGCCATGGGGTAGTCATAGAAATGGCCCAGTTCATCAGGGTCCTCTGTCTGGAAGATGATATAGAAGGCTGCTCCACCCAAGGGGTGAGAGTTGCCATGGCAACTGTTATCATGAATAGCCCACCACTTGTTGTCCATTTACATTCTATTCCCTTCATCTTATATTGTGGTCTCAACTCTAAACAACACATTTTAAACTATTTCTTTCATTTTCTGAGATGACAATAAAAATACTTTATTCCCTCCCTTCCTTTTCCTTCTTCCAATATACTCCTTCTTAACAATTTCATGGCCTCTTTTTCATTAATTGTTTATATATATATATCATAAATCCTTAATATGACCAGCTCAGTCTTAAAATGTTACTTGTAGATAGGTTACCCTTTGGTATCAGCTAACAAATTGGTATATTCTTTCCTTGGGGAGAATATTTCTTCTCTCAGCATTCCTTGGTTGTCTGTAGGTTTTTTGTGTAGGACTGAGGCCCCCTGAGCTTTCCCCTGTCCACATTAGTAGGTTTATTGCAGTTGTCCTTTATCAGCTCAAAACTGATACATTTTAAGTTATTTTGCTCCACTATTTTCTACAAGACTCCTGTTCCTAAATCTTCTGTCCCTGACACTACTGTCCTCTTCTGAGCAACATTCCATCTTTAGACATTTCCTGGCCTCCTGTCATGTCTGGTCTCCTTCCAAGTTCAGTGTGAAGATTTCTCTATCCCCTAAGCTTCTCGCAGCCCTTTCTGCCCACAGATTCCATCCTGGTGACTTACCTGAAGCAAATCCCAGGATTACCACAGCCATCAGCCAGCAGAATCGCATCAAATCACCAAAAATCATCTACAAAGTGGAGGAGGCAGAGAACACTACCTTCAGAGCAATTACCCACCTGAAACCAGCAAGTCTAACCCCAAACATCTACTGGCTCCATATGCCAGGATGGGTTGGCAAACTACAGCCTGCAAGCTAAGTCAGCCTGCACTGTCTTGGTGAGGTTCTTAAACTAAGAATGATTTAAAAGCTAAGAGGATTTTAAACTTTTCCAAAGACAGACAATAAGGAAAACACAAAAAAACCTATGTCAGAGTCACAACACCTGAAATATGTACTTCTCAGCCTTCTGGAAAAGTGTTTGCTTAACCTTGGTCTGAGGCTCTTTATTAGGAAGCATGGGGGAGGAACTGACCTTCTGGATCATGATGGTGAAGGGACCCAGCATTTGGAATCCTCTGGCAAAGTACATGACATTGCACCAGCCCAACACCAGAGCAAAGGACATGGGCACCACCTCTCCATCTGCATTAGTGAGCCTCATCACCATGGTCACCAGCACCATGAAGGCATAAGTGATACTGGGGGGAAGAAAAGTAGGTGTAATGAGGAAGAATCCATGCTCATCCTGGGGACCTAGTAACAAGAGTGCAGCTGAAACACACCTAAGACTATCAGACTTAGCCTTGACACATTCAGTATTCTGGGGTTACACATCACAGACAGAACTCAGAGATAAGGGAAGGTGGGAATGCTCTAAAGAGATGAAGGATGGAAATGAAATGAAGGAGACACTCACATGATGACATGGAATGGCCCCCCAAGAATGGTCTGCCCAAAGAATCGAGTGACCCCCAACCTGAAGATGTCTGGAATCTGGAAAGAAGTCAAAGGGACACAAAGGCACTTGTAGACCAGAATGCAGACTGGGCCCCTGGGTCATATAGCCTTCATCAGGATTCAGTCCACACCTCACCTCCACCAGAAGGATGATCACAGCCCCAACGATGCTCACCAGCTCCCCCACCAGCCGGAGATCATCCTTGGGGGTCACATAGGCCTCCTAGGGAGGACAAATGTTAATAAATCACCTGTCTCTGTCTGACATAATATAGTTTCCAAGGTCCCTGGCTCTTTCAGATTCTTTCTAGCCCATCAGATTCAGCTAGTCTAGTACTCTGTTCCCAGAGTAAGAATGTATGTGTGTCTCTGTGTGTGCATGCAGACTCTGTGCCCTCTTAAGAGAGATCTGGGTGAGAGGGGAAATGCTGGTGTGGAGTCAAGAAAGTGGGACAGTGCTGTGAAAAACAGATTCCTGGTGTACTATCTGTCACCACCAGGGTGTCACCTGAAGGAGCTTCTGCTGCAGAAGAGTGTTGTCCCGGGGGTTGGTGCGGTTAGTGATCCTGGGCTTGAGCGGGCGGTAGACACAGCACATGGTAAAGCAGATGATGTACAGCACATAGATGGCACCCAGCACACAGAAGTAGGGCCGCCCATACCTCTTCCACTTGAGGCTCACCAGTTCCTTCACAGGTGTCTGGTCCAGGATCTGGCGAGCCTGCAACAGACGGAATAGAAAAGTATCTCACGACCCTATCACCTCTCACCAAGGTCTGTGCTGTGAAAGACTGTACCTCCCGCTTCTTAGTAGTAACAATAAGTTCCAGTAGGGATTGATCATCTCCTGAGGAGTCGATCTCAGTGAGGTCATAAAGTGTGGAGGTCAATGGCCCATATGTCCACTGGATGTGTTTCCGCTTCTGCATTAGGTGTTGGAACATCTGAAAGAGAGTTGAGATCATCAGGACTCACAACTGAATGGAATAGTACAGCCTAGAAGGAAAGGACTAGAGAAGGTGTTGGCCTTCTCTTAAAGACTGCAGCCTTTGGAAGACCAAAGAACTCATGTCACACAGAATCTTAGATTTATCTTGCCCCAGGAGTCATTCCAGAGCCTGGAGATATGAGGGGATTGTCAGGTCTCTGTTCTGAAAAGGTCAAATTGGTTTGGGCATTGCAGTATCACAGCATGGGGTCTAGACTACATGAATTCTCAGTACTTCAATTAGAGTAAACAGGCAGAAAAAAAAAAAAAAAAGGACCAGGGACATGAAAGACAGAGGTTGAAACAGATCCTAATTAAAGCTGAGAATGGGATCTCAGGTGTGTTTTCAGTTCTCTTTCTTCCCATCAATGTAAACCAAGGGTCATTAAAGACACCCTTAGGGTATGGTCTCACCACAGTGTTGCCTTCCACCCCAGCCAACTTGAAAGGGGTGAGTCCCTGGTTATTGGGCACAAGTTCCAGCGACTTCAGGTGGTCTCCCCCATCATAGGACAGCAGCAGGTTGTACATCTGGCAGGCAAAGGTTTTGTTGGGCTGCAGGATGAGTATGTGTAGTACTGTATTTCCTGGGGAGAACGGAGACTGCCATCAGGTGATGACTCATTCTTCATCCAGGTGTTTCTCTCTCCCCTGACTTCACACACACACACACACACACACACACACACACACAGGCGCGCACACACAGGCGCACGCACACACACACACACACACAGGCGCACACACACAAGCACACACACACACACACACACACACATATACACACGCACGCGCACGCATACACACACACACAGACCGAGAGAATCCAGCACTTTCTCCTCATCCCCACTCTTACCTAGGGAGTCCTGGGCCCGGATGTCAGCTCCATGCTCAATGAGCAGCCTAACTATCTCCTCACTACCCACACAGGCAGCAAAGGACAAAGGATGCTCTCCTGTGAACACAAAGAAATCCATGGTAGGAGGCAGTAGCATTAGAAGACGAGAGTGACATCTGCTCTCCAGGCCCACAACTGCCTTCTCACTCCCATATCTCAGCTTGTGGCTTGGGATCATTTGACCAATATAAACCTCTAGAAAGAACAATAAAGAGGGTTGTGGGGGAAACTGGCCTCTGGCTCTAAGTTTTACAAACACTGCTCTCCCAGCCTCCCAGAAGATATAACCAAGGCAAGGGTCTTCTTTAGCCTTCCCTCCTTAGCCTCTGCCTCACTCTCCACCTCTAAGCCTGGTCCTGGCTCTTACCATAGTAAATGAGGTTGTGAGGCCTGTAGTGGAAGACAGAGCCTGTAGCTCTGGCAGAAACACTGGCCCCTCGGGCAAGCAGAGCACGGACCAAGTTCACATTCTGGTTTATTACTGCAATGTGCAGTGCAGTCTGACCTGGTCAAGAGAGAATTATGAGATGCATATCTGTTCCCAGGACCCTGAAGGAACCCCTTCCATGTGGCCCCATAGTTTCCTTTGTGCTGTGATTTGGGATGGATGAGAGAGACCTTGTGGGTATTAGAGGTTCCAAGGAGATCCGTTTGTTCCCTCTATCCAATTCTGCTCCTTCTTAGGACCTCTGAAAGGTCATGGACCAGATGTAATTAATGACTTGTCATCAGGACTTAGCAAAAGGACAGCATGGTGATTAATAATAAAGATTAAGAATCTTCAGAAAACTTCTCAGGTTCCCCAAGTTATCTACTTGGAATTGTTGGAAAACAGCTTAGCATCTTTCCCTGGGCCTTACCTTCATATAGCTCCGAAGTCATGGGCTCAAAGACGAGTTCTGGGGCAGCCTCCATTAGCACCATGGCAGCCTCCAGGTTATCATAGAGGGCTGCTATGTGAAGTGCAGTTTCCCCCATGGCTCCTAGCAGTAGAGAGTGTGAAAGAACATATAATGTCTTAAGGGCAGTCAATGGAGAAACCAGACTCTAGGTCTTGGGCTCTCTTAGGGTAGTGTAGGATGGGGACTAACCTACAGACCAATGCTAGACCTCTGCTGCTTACCTCTCTGGTGCACCTCACATCCTTCAAACTTGAGCAGCTTGCTCAGAGCCTGGACATCGTTTTCTTTGGCAGCTAGAAGAAGAGGCGACTCCCAGATCCTACCAGGAAATGGGACAAGCAAGGTGATAACAATGAACATACCGAGCTGCAGGACACGTTTTAAAGGCTTCACTTAGAGGTGTGTGTCTCAACAACAATGGATGGTAAGGTTCCTGACCCAGGCAGGTGGGTCCACTACAGTATAAGGGTTACCAACTATCTTCTCCCAATTATTCAGTTCACCTAAACTGACTTTTCCCATTTAGCCTGTGTAAGAGAACGCCCTAACTAGTATTCTATCCCCTAGTACTGGAATAAGAAAATACAGGATATAATACAGGATATATTACTATGTAATATAATATAATATAATATAAATTATATATATAATAACATAACATAGTAATATAATGCTATACTATATATAATACAGTTATTATATAATATATATAGTAATATATAGTATACAATTATAATGTATAATGAATGCATATTATATGATATATACAATAATATATAACATAATTACAATGTATATATTTCATAAATATATGAATATAATATATGAATATATAAATATATAATTAATTGTATGTATTTTATATTTATTATGTATATATATATATACATACATACACACACATATATAAAAATATATAAAGTCTATGCACATGGGACCATGCAAGGAGCAGTTTTGTTTAGGTATACATTCACCCCATGACCTCATCATGCCTGGAGTGGTCTTATTCTGAACTCAGAAGTGCCCTAGGATTGCCCTGCATGATAAGCATTGTCTTCTATGTACTAGAGGTATAAGAGGTTCCTCCCTCATATTTGTGGAGGAAGTCGACATGCAGAGACTGGTGGGATTTCTTCTGTTACAAAATGTCTTGCAATTTTACCTTCAGTGTGGGACATTTGATTCCTCCACTTTCCCCTGTTCTCTGGCAGTATCTTTAGGATTCAATTTAAAAACAGCAATGGCCCTTGTGAGAAATCTTGGCTCCAGGCAGCGGTCATCATGTCTATTACTCTCTCTTCTCACATCTTAATTTCTATTCTACATTTTTTTTCTTTTGTAAATCAGGAATCCTATGGGTGATCAGCATTTTATGCAAATTAATATGAAATTTCAACTGTCAGACTACCCTTTGGCCTGTATATGTCCAGGACTGCAGATTAGGAAGAGTCCCAATGGATTCTTATGAAAATGAAAGTTCAGGAAGCCTTTCTCAAGTCAAGACTCATTGAGTGTGGTCCATGCATGTGAAATTGAAGTAATAAATCCAAGGAATGCCTTGGAATCCCAGCCTCTAAAGAACATATTTTAAACCTTTGGAAGTCAAGCCATCTATCTTTCTCAGACTCTGTCTATAGGGCCTTAGGTGCTACTTTATTTCTACCATTAGTACCTGTGAAGATATAAATGGTGGCCAACAGTGGTAGATGAGTGGGAAGTAAAGAATCTACTTTCGAGAATCCATTTCTTGAATTTCATGTGGATGTGACTGTTCTCTTTTCCCCCTCCCATTCCTTCTTTGAGTGCATCTAATTTTGAATTCAGCTCCTCTCTCAACCCCCAGTCTCCATGATTTCCTTGCTTATTATCTTACTTGTATGTGTTTTAGGCAAAAGTATGTCCTTTGGCTCTGCAAATCACCTCTGTAGTCTCACTCCAACTAAAACGCATGGCTCTGATTTCACTGAATTTTTATTTCAGCTTGGAGCAATTTGGTCTCTCCATGGGAGTAAAAGCAATTATTATATTTATCCATAGATAGCCAATTACATGGCATACAAAGGATCTGTACAAGAGCAACCATTCCAAAGTGTTGGCAGTGGCAAGTAGCTTACTGCAAAGCTAGGGGTGGAAAAGCCATAAAGAGTAGAAGATGACTTCTATTTCCCCCAACCATAACTCCCAGCTCCATCATAGGCCCATGGGCAGCAACCAGATTCAATTAATCATTTTAGATTCTGTCTCCATTTAGTTCTTCCTCTTTTGTTGCTACTAAAGTTCATTAATTCATGTCTTTATTCTCTGGCACAGGATTAACAAGCCGTGCAGTTGGTTTGCCTGTGCCCTACTTACCTCTAGTCCATCTTTTTTATGCTGTTAAGATAGTATTTCTAAATGGCAATGCAGTCACAGCTTACAAAAAGCTGACAGGTCGTTCAATGCCCAAGGATAAGGAACACAGAGGCCCTTCATGGTCTTTGTGCAACTATTTTTCCATTCTGTGATCCTCCCCCTCACTCCTTACACCTGCCATTTCAGTCTCACCACAGCTCAGCCCCACAGAGCACACTGTTCTTGCTGGGCCTGTGCTCACAGGACTGCTTCTTCCTGAATCCACTCCCCTCACCCAGTGATTGTCCATTGTGTGTTCTGCACCTCTGTGCCCAGCAAAATCGCCTAGTGTGCTGTGGGTGCTCACTACGATCCTTTGCGAATGGATGAATCAGAGGTGGTGCCAAGGTGGCTTTACTCCCCCTCCTTGTTGACTTTATGTACCACCCCCTAAGTCAACCTTAAATAAACACAGAATCGAGATGAGAAACAGGATTTGACTTGAAAACACTGCTTCAAGTTTTCTATACTCTTCACCACAATCATGACTCCAGCCATTTTCCCAAAGCTCTCTTAACGTATTTTAGAGTCAGTGCTAGAATAGAGAGGAAACAATGCTTCCTCCAACCCCCTCCCACCACCACCCCTAGAATGTATTTTACTCTTTCCATTGGTATTATTTTTATTGTAATATATTGTACTTTGTGTTGTAAATAAAATGTTTCTCTCTCTACACTTGGAAATCACACAGTTTTGTTTTGTGCATGACACATCTGAGAAGCTGGTAACTGTCCCCCATGAGCATCTCTACTGCCTATGTAATCCTGTCCATTGCTATTCTAATAGTCCTGGGAAAGGGTAAAGGCTGCTACATATACTGGGAAGAGTTATATGATGCTCAATTAAGATTGAAGCTTAGTTGTACAACTATTTCAGTATTTATGTGTATTCTTTGAAAATATAAAGCATTTACATAATGTATTTTGATCATACCCATTCACACTACTTCCCTCCAACTCTATAAATATATCCTATGAAATATTTTGAGACATTTCTATAGTAACAAGTTCTCCATTATCCATCAGAAAGTCAGATGAAAAGAAGTGCCCCATGTCTTATCTCGCAACTTAGTCAAACCACACCTCTAGTAAAGAAACAGTTTATAATCAAACTCAACAATGGTTGTAAGAAATGACCTTCTCTGGTTGCAAACTCCAGAATTCAGTAAAATGAAGGAGGAATGGTCACGGAGCATGTCCCAGATGACTTTATTTCTTGTAGTAACTATGTAGGGCCACAAGGTGATAGCAGAGAAAGCCCTAATTTCCTGTTTTGCCTCACAATTCCTGAGCTCCAAAAGAAGTGCAAGATATACCAAAGAATCCGGTAGATTCTCTAACAGTAATCCATCATAGAAGGTTAGAGGACAACTAAGGGACAACGGATAAAGAGAAGAGACAATGCTGAACATGCCACACAGGACCATCTACAAAGAATTATCCTGCCCAGGGTGTTAACCATGCCAAGATAGACAAACCCTGATTTACAGGTGTAATTGTTCATAACTTATTAAGAGAAAAAATTCTTCACATGAAGAATTAAACTTCCATGCATAGTATTTCTTAGTAACATACAAAATATTTTTTAGTAATTAAAATAAGTAAGAAAGAAACAAAACTGTGGAATCACATACATTGTAGTGGCAGAGTAACTAAAGAAATGGAAACTATTAAAAACACGAAAGATATTTCAAGGTTTTTCAATACTTTGTTTTACTTGACAGTTGAGTTAAAATTGAACAGTCCAGTTTCTTGATGGCTTGGGGAAAACACAGTTAATGGGGTTCTTGACACAAAACCTAGCATGTTGTTGTTGTTGTTGTTGTTGTTGTTGACATAAATTAGTGTTCTCTTGTTCAAATCCAACTCTGTGCCTCCAAAGTAAGAGTCATTGGCTTTCCTTCTTTATGATTTCTGCTTCCCAAACCCTTAGGCACATATAAGTCTATGCGTGCCATGTACATGAGTCACATTCTGTCGTCTATTCTAGGAAACAAAGATCCACTGAGTTTTAAGAAATGTCTAAATCAGAAGAGCAGCAATTTGCAGAAATGCAATCTAATCTGTTCATGTAACAGAGGGAGCCTCAGGGTGAGTACTCTGAAGTGCTTCGTCCAAGCAGGTCAGAGTTTGAGCTAAGCTGAGTGCCTTCTTAGCTATTTTTCTGCCCTTCTTCTTGGTGTTAATTAGGGCTAGAAGTAAGGGTCTGTGAGGATATACATGAATTTTTCTACAAATACCATTACAGATGAATGTAGGCACCAGTAGACCATGAGGGCTAATACTATGTGGTTGCCAGGAACATACATTTTCATTCTGACTGGATTCATTTCTGTTAGGAGTAGGTCGTTCATAGCCCCACTGGTTTTTTTCATCTTCAGTTGTTGCCTTTTTAATAATATATTGTCTTTGTCGTGATCTCATTTGTTCAATGTGCCTTTCAGCTTCCAAAGCAACATCACTTAATCCCATATTTGCTGTCCACAGCCATACCACACCAGCTGAGTAATACTTTCATTGTTTTTAATGAAAAGGAAACTGAGGCAGCAAGGTTAAATAGTCACCAGAAGATCACACAGGGTTAAAAGGCAGACTTGATTACCAAGAACATAGCCCTAGGCAGGTTCCACTAAATTATGTAGTTCTTCTAGTTTTTATGGCTCTTCCTGATTTTTCTTGGAAGGTGGGGGTCAGGCCCAGAGCAATGACCACAGATGAGAAAGATCAGTCAAGTGTGGTAACATGGCATACACTGGGCACTCATGGGCCACCTCCCTCCAGCTGAGATAAGATGAGGAAGTCAAATCTGGAGAACATGGTTCTTTCAAGATTTGGAACCAAGCTGTTTCTTAACTGCCACAACTCCTTTCCTTGGTCATGTAAACACGTATGTATATAAATGTGTGTTGACAAATGCAAGAACTGAGGCCTACAGAAGAGTGTCAGAGCTTAGCTTGCACAGAAACTTCACCTCATATGTATTATTTATACAGATATCTATGTAACCCAACTCAAACATCTAGCATGACTCCCTGTCCTCCCAGGGACTGAAAATGTCAGCACAGTAGGGGTGGGAAGTCAGGTTGGGCAGCCTCCCTCCATGAAGTCCTCAGCACACCCCACACTAGCAGAAATCAGATACCAGATAGGGCAGTTTCTTTCTGTACTCCCTCAACACTTGTTTAAACCTTTGCATGACCTTCACCCATGCTTACTTTTTAACCTAAGTATGCTTATTTTTCCAGAATCTGCAGGACAGTGGTTCTAAGAGATCCCACTCTGAACCAAACTTCATACAAACCCAAGTCCCCTCCATACAGTGATATAAGATTTGCATATAGTTTTTACACTCATTGTGCATTTTAAGATTAATGACTATACTCTGTGGCCCAGGCTGGCCTAGAACTCACTGTGTAGTTCATGGTCAACTTGTGGCAACACTCCTGCCTCAGTCTCCCAAGTCCTGGGGTTACAAGTGAAAGCCACAATATTCATCTTATTTGTTAACTTTTGGATTTTTTGGAGACAAGTTTTTACTGTGCTATTTAGGCTTGCTTTGAGGTTATCAGTCCCCCATTTCAATATTTTAAGTACTGAGAATATAGGCATGCACCATTTCCGTGACTTCCACCTATGTACTTGAAATCATCTCTAGGTAATCAATAATGCCAAAAGGGATATAAATGCTCTATAAATTTCTATTGTACCATATTTTTTAGGAATGGTGACACAGAAAAAATGTTCTACACGTTAAGTACTGATGTAACCACCACGAACCGATCTACATAGCACACGTAAGCAACAAAATAACTTTGTCTTAATATTTTCTTTCTGAGCTTGATTTAATCTGAAGATATGTAGGGACAACATGCACTTTGGTACATTTTGCTCATCAGAACACAAGCTCCTTGAGAAGCACGAACTATATCAGGTTAATTTCCCACAAACCTAGTGGTCTATGAGTTAATGCTCAACTGATGTTTAATGTATTGGATATACAGAAATGAGAAACTTCAGGCCAGAAAAAATAGTTTAGAAGAAATCAGAAAGAGTTGAGAATTCAGCTAATATGGGATTAAACTATATTCAGCTAATATGGGATTAAATTCAGCTAATCATGGGAGCTGTGTGATTAAGACCCAAGAGAAGTGGATCACACAGAGAAAGGCTGACTTCCCTCTGCTCACCTTACATAGTTCTTTAAAAAGCTTTGCCTTCTGGTGAGACCATCCTTCGTGAAACCCTACCTGGTCCTATCCTAGAATTTCTCTTTGCCCCCCCCCCCCCCTCTGAGCTCTAACTTGCTTTTTTGTGGATGACAGAATCTCCTTCCCTCCAAAGCCCAAGTTTGACTTTATATTAGATAAACTAGGTGATGGTACTTATAGAGGCTGATATTCTTTCACAGTCCATGGTGCTCATTTAAGTGCTCTCCCCCAGCTTGCCTAATTTCTGCCATATCTTCCTGTGTATATCTGACCTATCAGGTCAAGAAACTCCTAGGAAATTTCAGTTCCTTCTTGGAAATACTCTCCAAAGAAGGCCACTACTAGGAACGCCAACTGTCTGGTAAGAAGAGGGTTAAGAAACTCTGGAAGCAGCTGTGGTGATCAGAAAAATGGGGAGATGAATCCTCTTACTGCCTAACACACAGAGAAGGCCCATCAGAAGGTAGGAAGAAATGGATGCAGGTTAGGTGCATACAAATGGCATATGCTTTGCTAGGCTGCCTGCTTAGGCTCAACTCCTTTACTTTGTTCTTCCTGCATATGAGGTGTAGGAACCTCACCTGCCCCTTTCAAAGCCCATGAACTTTCTGCAATCTGTGTCTGATGCCCCCAGCGACAGGGTCCTGAGAGTGGGAAGAGGAGAAGTGAAACCAATGAGGAATTATTCTCTAACAACAATGCCATTCTATGGTCCTAAGATGTCATCAGCCAGACATGTGCCCTACCCCCCACTCTCCCAGGCCTGGGGGAGAGAGGTGGGTGGCTGCTATGGGAGACAGGAAAGCCACAGCTCCAAGAAGGAGCACATCCCAGCTGGGAATGTTTAATCAAAAGAATAGGAAATCCCAGGCAGCCTTCAGGCCAGGCTAAGACAAGCCCTGCATTCAGAGATGGAGAAAAACCTGTAGACAAAAACTCAGCCTTTCCTCTGTGAATACACATGTTACCTGTCACTGAGTTGCCTTGGAGGGAGATCACAAAAGCAGGACTTCCTTTTAGCAAGTCACCAAATGGGTGGTGAACCCCACTGGCAATGTCAGAGACAAGACTGCTCACAGGTTGGGTCTAAGATCCAGTGGATCACCTATTTTCCTGCTATCAAATCCAACTCTAAGATGCCATGAGTCAGGAGTGGGTATCCAGTGAATGGAGGGAAATTATTTTTAGCAGATAGAATTAAAATATGAGATTTTCTAAGGGCGTAAACTCCAGACTCTCTCCCAGACCCCTTAGCCTGAAAGATAGCATGGTGAACATCTTTGGCATGGAGCCCAGGAATCCATGCCAACCCATGAATAGAGAGGGAGACACTCCAGGTTGCAACTGAGCATGCTGTTGGGTCTTTAAACTCCTCAAGTAGCTGAAACAAATGCACAAGAATGATATATTTGTTCACATTTTTTGCTATATTTTATTATTGCTTTATTTGTTCAATCACTCATTCATTTCCACATGCATGCTTATATATAAAATGTGCTTCTCTCATAGTCTTCTGTAGGGGCATGGAGTGCAGATACATAAGACATTACGCTGCCATTTTCGCCTTTTGGGGAGAGGGTACACAAGGGGCAGTGAGGTGCCTGGCCACTGGGGAAGTACTCACAAGAAGCCTGAAGAAATGAATGAGACCTTAAAGGAAACTAACAACTGTGCCCAGGTAATCTCCCACCTGACATCCTGGCCAGCTAGCCTCAAAGGCCAAGTCTCAGGACTAAGTGCTAACAAGGGGCACAGACTGTCTAGACAGGGTGACAAGAGAAGACTCAAGCAAGCCAGGAGGGTGTGGGGTGTAAGCTCTGCTGCTGCAGAAGTAGATGACACAGAAGTACATGGCAAACTTACCTCTTCTGCTGTAGCAGGTTCTGCTCGTCTCGGCTCTGAGCCCAGGACTCCTGTCTGTGGAACCATCTGCAGAACTTGTTCCATAGGCAGAGTATTAACCCCTTCTCTTTGGGCAGTGACCACCCCATGGGGTGGAAGGCTGGTTCCTTGTGGGGCTGAGGCTGATGCCAGACCCCAATTGGGCTCGACCCTGGGGCCACATTGGCACCCCCAAGAGCCGGCCTGCCCTCTCTCTGTAGAGGTCCCGTCTCCTGTCTTCTGACTCCTAATTCACCTGCGGAGCTGGTGAGGCTTCCCGTGGCTGCCCCTATGAGTCTGAAGAGGACTCCTGCTTTGTTCCACTTGGCAGAGCTGGAAATCTGCTGGGCTTGTATATCTGTAGCTCCTGTTGGGAGTGAGCAGGAGCTGTGTGGACACTCCCTCCCTCCTCCCAAATTACCTGAGATTTAAAGAGACAGGCCCCAAAGTCCTGCTTACGGAGGCCATGCGTCAGCTGTAACTCTCTCCACCCTAGACCTCTTCCCTTGTTCTTAGGTCTTCAAAGAGATTAAAGAGCTGGCCCCTGGACTTTGGGATACTCAGTGACCTTTCTCTAGGAAGGCCTGGACAGGTCAGGCTCACTTGAGGGACTCTTGGCAGTGAGGAAAAAGAAAGCAAGAAAGGACCTTTTGCCGGATGGAGGAGCTTCTGTTTGTTTTTACTGAAGTTCTGGGGATTTAAGTTCTCTTGACTCTCAGGGTTAAATATATCATCTAGCCCTGAATGCATATGTGTGTGTGTGTGTGTGTGTGTGTGTGTGTGTGTATGTGTGTGTGTGTATAATCTCAAAGATTCTAAGTACTCACCCACTTTGAGTTGGCACTGGTTTCTGTAAAGGACCAGACAGTACATGTAGGTATTTTAGGCATTATCAGCCCAGTACAGTCTCTGAGGAACACTTTTTGTCTTTGGATATGGCTTATCTCCATTACCACCATGTAAGGATGTAATATTCATCCCCAAGCAGTGAGTCAGGGTACAAAGTCTAGTGGGGGAAGATCCAGCTTCTAGTGGTAGGTGGGTTTCCAAATAAGACATAGGTTGGTTCCTAATCTCAGCCCTGTACACGTAGAGCCAGAAAATGGAAAGTTGGAGGGCAGCTTGTGCTACACAGTGAGACTTTGTCTGGAAATAAAAGCTGTAAGAATGTCTAGATAAATTTATTTTTTTAATAAATATAAATATTTTACATGCTCTATTTTATCTAGAAACTTCCCCATAAAGACATTGGGTCATTGCCACTGGCACTAGATGCTACAATTGAGTGTGTCTACACAAACTCACAGTGAATATAAGGCAGTTATTAATCATATTGTGTCCATGGAGATAACAGAGGTTCCAAGAGCTAAAGTGAATCCCAAAGGTCACAGAAGTGACAAGTGAAGCCCAAACTTACCCGATACTCTACCTTGGTATTCTACCTTGTTTTGGCTTCCCCATGTTCTCACTCTAATAGGCAAAATGATTTCTGCAGAGTTAAGACTTCCCCAGATAGAGTCACAGGCATTCTGAGCAGCAGCAGCAGCAAACAGGGGCCCAGAGAAGCAGATAAATCTGGCTTATTTTCCATATGTGGAAGAAACCAAAGAAGCTCTGCCTTATTCAAAATCTTGCTGCCTTCCAGGGACTCAGTTATCTGGGATGGCAGCTGTCGAAAATCTCAGGTGTCTGTATATCACTTCAGCTTCAGGTTGTTGTTTTATATGTCTGATTCAATGACCAAGAAGGCTCAACTGGAGAAGCATGTGTGTGTGTGTGTGTGTGTGTGTGTGTGTGTGTTACAGTTAGTGTCTTACGGGCAAGTGCTATGTATGCATGCTTGTGTGGTGTGCCTGTGCTCTGGGTGCTATACTGTGCATATGACATGTGTTTGACATACGGTATGTATATCTTACATATGCCTTTGATCTGTCTGTGGTGCTTCTTGTGTGCAAACTTTGTGTTGACTATGATACTGTATGGTATGTATAGGGGTCTTGTGTATGTGTATGTAGGATATGCAATGTATATATTGTGTGTTTGTTGGCATTGTATGTATTTCATGTTTAATAAATGATATATACATGTAATACGTGCTTTTCATGTAATGTGCATGGCACATGAAGCATGTGTGTATATTTTATGCTTAATATGCATGTAATAATCATATGTGGTGTGTGACTAGTGTCTAGGTGTGATATGCATGATGTAGTATGTGTTTGCTCGGTGGAGTCTGCCATATGTGTTATGTGTGGGTAAGTTTGTAAGACTATACTCAAGCACGTGTGTGGAGGTGGTTCTTGGGAGCAAAAATGAAGCATCTCTGTAGGTGGCGTATGGGAAGGCCACCTTCAAATGGGAAGCTGCTTGTGTCCCTGCTCTTGGGCCTAAGGCCAGGCCATACAGCCCTGAGCAAACAACGCGCTTCGATTAGCTGTCTTCCCCACCCACCTTGGGGTCAGTGAGTTCAAGCTGGGTGGGGGGAAGGCTAGAATCCAAACCTTGAACCCAGGACCTTTGTGCCCATTAAGCCAGGTGTTTGTCTGACGCTGACCAACTCCACCTTCTCTGTCCTCTTCAGCTCCTGGAAATTCACTAGTCCCCGTTAAGTCACTAGTGGGAAAGTGCATAACGTCGCCAGGGGTGTATCATGCTGTGGAGTGAAATAATAGAAAGTCAGAAGGAAGAAGTAATTTTCTAATACAGTTTCCCATTTTTCTTGGCTTCCTTCACTTGGCTTTGTTGTCGGATTGATAGTACTACAGATGGGACACTGATGACAGTACCACAGTGAGTGGAGATACAATTGCAGTAACTTGGCACTCACAAATTTAGACATCAAAGTTCTCTTTCTTTGTACCCCACATCATGTTCTTAGGACAGGGTGAAGCTGTAGACTCAGGTCTTTATCCAAGGTCTGATAATGGCATCCCCATCAGGCATTTCCAGTCCTGCACTTGACAGGTATGTCCCCCTATACCTCCTGGACTGCTGGTTCTGAAGGGACAGAAATCAGTCTGAAGATCATGTAGCTTTGTCCCCATGCCACTACTGAGAGAGGAATTGTTTTGGCAGCCTAGAGCCAAGGGATGTTCTCATGTCGCATGCTGTCTGTGTTGGAATGAGGGCAGCTCACAGGCTGCCACATGGATTGGCCTCAAGTTAAGAAACTTGTAATCTCACTATCTCTAAATCGATTCCCCTAATGACAAACCTCAGGAGACTTGTGACCCTGAGCCGGTGATTTAGCTTCCTCTGTGGTGGTCAGCAGACAAGGAGTCTAGAACAGGCCAAGGTGCTGCACAGGAGCAGTTCATTCTATCTGTTTCTTCTTGCTTTGGGCTTCACCTCCTCTCCAATAATAAGCTGGCATGATGGGGGACATCAAAATATTAATGGCCCCCTCTAGGGGTTACATGCAGTGGAGCTAGAGATGTTGATAAGATTATATGTATATGTCTGGACTTATGTCTGAGAATGGGCATGAGATGCCAGTTTCAACATTTGGCATGGTTGCTGAACCTGGGTATTGTGCATATTGGAGTCATTTGTTTTTCTGTAGGACCTGATGCATGCATCTTCCAATGTTTAGCAACTTCTGAACCTCTAGTCCCTAAGTGACAATAGTCTTCCTTGCCAACATCTTCAAGGGGCAAAATCAACTTTCATTGAGACCCACTGATAGAGTATAAAGTGGTATGTGTGTGTGTGTGTGTGTGTGTGTGTGTGTTTATACTTGGCTAGTGGGTAGGCAAAAATGCTTTGTATATATGCTATGATTATACATATATATGTATATATATGTATATATGTGTGTGTGTAACATATGTGTGTGTGTGTGTGTATCATAGAAGCAATGTGTACTTCTCTATATGTGTGTTGTGTATGCCATAGTGTATGAAGTATACATGTAAGTTGAATGAAGTGTATGTGGGGGTGATGCATAGTATGTTTGGGGTGTATAGTATGTAGAATTTGTAGTATGTGCAGTGTATATATGTGTGGGGTATGTAGTATTATGTGCTATGTATGTATTTAGCATATGCTTGTTAATATGTATATGTGCTGTATCTATGATGTATTAGGGCATGCATGGCATATGTTGTATGCATGTTTATTATAGGTAGTATATACATGTGTATGTGGTACAGTTGGCATATATATATATTTACTATTATGTAATGTGTGATTTGTATGCAAATATGCTTTATATGTGTATGTATTGTTTGCTGAGTATGTATGTGTTGTGTTGTATTATATGCATAAGTAGCAGATAGCTTGTTCATATGTGTGGGTTGTACATATGTGGTATGTGGGCATGTGTATCCATGTTTAAAGCTCTGTGTAGTCTCTGCAGAACTATGGATTTCTGGCTTCATAGTCCTCTCATGCTCTTCCTCTCTCTCGTTCTAGTGACTCTCTGCCCACACTTCTTATTCTGGGCCTTCCAGGAAAATGTCTGTAGGCAATTTGGTCAGCAGAAAATTTGCCCTGCTGATGGGTGGCAGGCAGTGGGGTCTTCAGGGAGGAAGCTAGGGCAGGGCAGGGAGGACAGAGAGGTCAGAACCAGTGCTCACTGAGAGTGGAGTTTGTTCCAGTCACTGGGTTCAAAAGCCCTGAGTGCCAACTCATAAAGCCAGTGGAAGAGCTTGACAGGTTAGCAGGTGAACGGGCACATACCACACGCACGCACACACACACACACACACACACACACACACACACACACACAGCACCACCCAGGGGCCACCATGTCTGATTGGGAGGTTGGCAAACTGGACTCTTGTGCTAGCTTTGTTGTATCCCTGTCTGTGACTGAAAGACAATTTGCGCCGAAACCCTTCAAAGTCCTTTTCAACTCAAACATCCTGTGATTCTGAAGAAATAGGAGTCAGGTACAGTTTCATGTGTACATAAAGACACTTCAGTTTTCACTGGTCAGGAGGTCTAATTTCTTGCAGAGCTTTTGTACACCTTTTCCCCAAATGTGCTTCTGTTCCCCTTCTCTTCCTCCTGTCAACTGCCATTGTAGCTCCATTAATTTTCCCCACAGTAAATTAATGCTGTGATCATTTCCTGCTACTTCCTGCTCAGGCCCCACTGAGCTTTACAACACGAGAAACTGCTCTGGAGATTCACACTCTGTGTTTCTTTGCAAAGTTCTAGAGAAGAGCCAAAAGGAGGATGGCTGAAAGGCCAAGGTTCTGACTACTGGCCCCTGCGGAGGCAGAGGCCAGGCTGAGCAGTACCAGGAAGCTACTTCTACTTTCCGAGAAGTATGTGTGCATATTTTTGACAGTCATTGATGCATATTTGTCTGAAAATGTATTATTGTGTTGGAGCAATGCTTTTTGTTGTTTGGTTGGCTGGGTTTTTTGTTTTGTTTTAGCATGGAGCACTATATAAGTGTAAGCATGTCTATTTTCTCATGTTCTCTGACTAGTCTGTACACTTCAAACTCTACATTGCCCTATGCTTTGCAGGACTCACCCAGGTCATATATGGGTATATGGATGGAAGCATCCACCCTCTTACTGTCCTCTTTCTTCCTCTGACTTCCTGGATCTGACTCCGCCACCTTCCTAGTCACATTACTAGTGGGAGACTGTTTGGCTCCACCTTGATGAGATTGGGTACACTCATTCGGGTGCAACAGCCGTAGACTAGTTTCACCTTGAGAATACTCATGCTGATGGTAGCGCCTGCCTACCCAGTCAATGAGTCAGGCACTTGTTCCTCAGTACCCAACTCAGAAGATATCTGGGGAGGGTCAGAGCTTTGTTTTTTGAGGAATTTGGTGATAGCTATCAGGGTTTTGTGAGAGAACTTTGTTACTTTAGAGGAAGCTCGTGAATCCCAGGGACCCCACAAGCTCTGCCCTCCGCTCAGTCAGCACCAGGTTAGATGTCACTTAGGCCCCAGCAGGGGCCCCCTGGAGATATGATATGTAAAACAAGGTGTCAAAGTTCACAGCCTGCCTCTGGGTGAGCCACAGTTCTACAAACCTTGTTTTCCCCAGACCTGTTTTTGCTCTGTTGCTTCCTTCTTCAGCTCTCTTCCCCACCAACCATGAAGTCATCTTCCTTCCAAAAACAGGACCTCAATTTTCTTAATCTCACTCTCCGTTCCTGTAGCTCTTTGTCTGCAGAGCCAAGGAGGAGGAACACTGAAGATGTGTACACAGTCCTCCAAGCCAATGAGCTTGGTCAAGCTATGCAGAATTTGCTAAGGTTGGTTTCCTAGAAGAGAAAAGCAGAGAGAGCAATTGATTTTTAGTTGTGGCAGCTGTATTCCAGCTTCAATGCTGTCAGAAGCCTGACTTTGACTAGTCACTGACCATCAGAGTTCCTGATTTGTAAAACTAAAATCTCAGTGTCCCTGTTCCCTGCCTTTCTGTCTTTTCAGGCCACCCCCCCCCCCAACATCCCTGAGCTGGAATTAAGGCATTTTCACCTGGAAGAACATCTTAGAAATGGACCTTACCTTCTCTGGTCAACTCTACATGTCCATATATAAATAACACCAGCAGGTGCTCCACTAGGGAGGGAGATAAAAGAGAAAGCAACTGGGTAAATCAGGGAAAACAAACTTCTGATCACCTTCTAGCTCGGAGTAGGGACAGGGTGATGATATCCAACTTTGTCCATTCCTAGAATTCCATAAAACAAATCAGGGAGGGAACAAGGTGTGTAGCCCCCCCTGGTCAAACAAGAGTAAGCAGGCTTACTAGTGCAGGGCAACGTCTCTGAATTCTAGGTTCACATCCACCATCTGTTTCTATTTATCTGTTTACGTAGCCAAAGATTTGGAGAGGTGGATCAGGTACTACAACTCTAGAAGAAATAGTATTATTTAGGGCTCAGGCGATGGTCCTGAATTTCATTGTGGCTGCTCAACACCCCACCCCCCACCCCCGCCTTTGGAAAGGGTATATTTGATTCTAGCCAGAGCCTCTCAGAAGCACATTTTATCACTGATCTTTCCCCAGATTTGTTCCCACCTGCACTTATTCTTTTTCTTTCTCCACCCCAAGAAACTCAGTGAAAGGGCAGCCAGTGATAAGAACTCTTTCAAATTCTATTTATTCAACACAAGCACTCACTGAAACACCCCATCACCTCCGTCATAAAACTAAGCAAAATGCCAGACTTGTTAAAGAGTGGGGGGTGATTGTTTAATGTGTATAGACACGAGTAAAACTGTGGGCAGAAGTTACTGCTTCTCAATGATACAGGTCTAAGTGTTCTGAGCCAAAGATGTGGAGGGATAGGGAATGGATATCACAGAGCAAGAGGAAATATGCTAGGGGCTGAAGGCAGATCTGCGGTTGGGGGAAGATTCTGAGGCCTGGCATCAAGGCACAAGTCCCTGTTTCTCACAGGTAGGGGATTACAGCTCAGCCTGTGATATAAGGGAAGCTGGGGTCTACTGGTAGGATGTTCCAAGTCACAAAGTAGCACCAAGATGGGGCACAAGGGCCTGGAGAGATTCTGTGGTAGGTACCTGAGCAGGGTGTGGTGGGAGACTGAGAGAAAAGTGAAGAGGCAGCAGCCAAGGGGGCCAAGAAAAGGTGACCCAACTAGGAACAAGGCAGGGCCTGAAGCCAAACAGCACGTTCTCTAGGTAACTGTTGGGCAATTCTAGTCTAGGTAGGCAGAGAATGTGAGGTCCCTGGTCAGTCACTAAAATAACAGGAAATAGAAAGAAGGCAGGGTGTGAGGGGGGAGACCTTAGTTATTCTGCAACTCCTGCCCGTCTGTCCCCTCCCTGCCACTAGGCACAATTCCAGGACAAGGGACAAGGGACAGTCCCATCTGTAGATTTCTATGTATACTTGGATGTGGATGTCTGAACATGCTACCTGTGCTCGTTCAGCATAGGTGCACTAGAACATGCATGGAGCTCTGGGAGCTAGGAACAGAGTATGAGATGAGTGGACCTGAGCTGAGTGAAGTATGCAATGGCCTCTCGACAGGGATCTCCTTGTATAGAGCCTCATGCTCTCACTAGTAGACAATTCCCACACATGATTCCCATTTGCCTTTCTTTGCTTCCTTCCCTTCTTCTGCATCCAAGGTGCCATAGGGTCCAGGAATCATTTTGCTGTCTAGGCTGGGCCATAAGCTCTTGCATACAGATCAGAGTGCACAAGGGAGCTACCAGAACACAGGATTACCAGGGAGAGTTAACATTGAAATCACCACTGTGTGAGTTTGTGACCAAGGGCTTCTGCCCATTGTGGAGGGCATTCTCCTAAAGCATAGTGTGAGGTATGTAAGTAGCCCTGAGCTTGCCATTGCTTCAAAGTGTCACTGGGCTTCAGAATTTGTCAAGAAGCTAGTGTCCCACCTAGGTGGGTTGGTTGTCCACCTGCCCATATAGACGAAGGAGATAAGTCTTTCCAGGAGTCCATAAGCCCTGGATTATCTTCCTGCTCTGAACTACTCAGGCCTATGACCTCAACTGGACAGCCTGAGAATTGACTTCCTTGTCTGTAAAGTGGGACATTCATCCTGCCCTGTTAACTTTATAGGGCTGTTGTTAGGATTAAAGGCGATAATGGACATGAAAAGATTTTATATACTATAAAGTAAGAGAGGAATGCAAGGCGCTTACATGAGCAACCTTGTTTGGATGGTAGTATCTGAAACTGAGGAGTCTTAAGACCTAGCTTTCTGAAAGGGGATAGAGCTGTCCCATCTCAAGCTGCATATTTAATAATGGAAGCACTGGCTTTGAGGCCAAAACCAGTTGAGTTGTAAAGTCAGGTTTGGCTAATTTCTGGTTGGGTGATCTTGGGCAAATAGTCCACCTGTCTGAAAGTCAACTTCCTTGTCTACAAACTGAGCACAGTAATAGTTATTTCACCTTTGTTGAGAAACTCACCTTTCTTTGGCCTTTCATGGCCTGTTTATGAATGAATATAATAACATTTAGCTTACAGGCTTGTGGGAATTAGACATGACAGGTGTACAGGGCACCTGGCCCCTGTTAAATGTACACTAATAAATAACCTGTTTTGATCCCTTAGTCTTTGGAGACTATTTTCTGTCCTAGAGTCCTTTTGGAGACCAGGTTAACCCCATGAAACGGAAGTCCCATCCCATTTCAGAGGCAAAGAGATCCAAACTTCGATTGTTTTCTTAAAAAGATTTTATTTATTTTATGTATATGAGTACACTGTAGCTGTCTCCAGACCCACCAGAAGAGGGCATCTGATCCCACTACAGATGGATGTGAGCCACCATGTGGTTGCTGGGATTTGAACTCAGGACCTTTGGAAGAGCAGTCAGTGCTCTTAACCACTGAGCCATCTCTCCAGCCCCAAACTTTGATTGTTATCATGTATACAGGTAAGTTTCTCTAACACTCATTGTATATGTCTTACTTCATCCATCCTACAGAGTATATAAATATGATGATTAAATATGACCATAGGAAGAGGAGAAACTCTTGGCTTAAGTAGGTATAATACTTCCCTGATAGTCTCTTCAACCAGATCAGCCCTGTCCAAGCTCAAGAGGATACCCTAAGTCAATGGTTTCCTACCTTCCCAATGCTGTGACCACTTAATATAGTTCCTCATGTTGTGGTGACCCTCAACCATAAAATTATTTTCATTTCTACTTCATAGCTGTAATTTTGCTACTGTAATAAGTTGTAATGTAAGTATCTCTGTTTTTGAGGATCTGTGAAAGGGTTATTCTTTCCCTCCAAAGTGATAGTGACCCACAGATTGAGAACTGCTGCCCCAAAGTAGTCTACCCTTTAAAGAGCAGCTCATTCACTGAAGTGTGGCCCACATGCTGTGTTATGTCCTTTCCACACTTTGTAGCCACTTGCATCAGCCGAGACTCATTGGTGATTGTGTGTTCATCTCTCTTCTCATAGTGCACAGTGAGCTACAGCACGAGTGGTCTTCCTTCCTTCCTTTATCTGATTCTTCTACTTGGAAATCCTCCAAGAAACAGGCCAAACAACACTGTATTCTTAGTTCTCTCCATTAGTGCTCTTGGCATAACGTTGAACTCCGGTTTGTGGGTGGGTGGGAGAATACCCCCATAGTGGCAGGGGAGGGGGGAGGAAATGGGGAGGTTCCAAAGGGGAGATCTGGAAAGGGGGAAACATTTGAAATGTAAATAAAGTATGAAAAATAATAATTAAAAAAGAGGCAAAGAAAGAAAGAAAGAAAGAAAGAAAGAGAAAGAAAGAAAAACAAACTGTACCACGGGACTTGCAAATCATTTAGTATGCGTATTTACTTTCCCGGCTAAAGTTAGGTCAGTGCGGAAGAAAGAGACAGAAATGTGGCAAAACTAATGGGGAGAGGTGACCATGGGAGTTGGGGATGTTGGTCTATCCACAGCCCACATACAAACAAGTGCCTGGCCATCTGCTCCTGAAAGATTTATTGTCTTGAGGTGAGCAGGGTGCAGCAGGTGGGATGAAGAGGGCGGGGTGCATGTAGTAAAACCACCTGTGTCTCCAGCTACTGCCATCTTTTCTGATGTGACCTACCCCATCATAGGTACCTCTAGGACTTGTGATATAGTCATAAGAAGTAATGCTTGACCAATGGGGCTGTGGATCAAGGACTCGGTTTTTCCCCCCATGGAGGGAGAAGGGAATACTGAGAGTTTTATGAAAGAAAAAAAAGTACAAACAGCCCTCCTTTACAGAGACCTTCTCTGAAATTGTTTTATATGGGCAGAGAGGAGGGAAAATGAGAGCCTAGGAGAGGGCTGGAGTCTAAGGAGTCCCTAAGGAAGAGGAGCTGATCATCCACTGGAGGTTATAGTTTTTGACACTAGGTCTCAAGAAAGTCTTTGAAGGACACAACCATGATATGATTTTTGAATGACACAACATTTCCCTGATATTTCCTGGATTTTACTTTATTCCTATTACTTAGTGACCTTGAGTTAGGAGGCAACTGGGAGCTGAAGAACAGAAGGAATGAGAACAGACAGAGCTGGGCACAGGCCAAGACATTACAGTGCTGCCTTGCATCATACAATCTTAGCCTGCACGCTTTCACATGCATGTTGCTGTTTGTCATCACAACTGTGCCGGGTTGACAAGTCAGAAATCGAGACGATCACTGATTTCTGTCCAAGTTCCCTCGGCTAATCCCATTAGCAGAACTAGGGTTTGGAAGTAAATCTAGTTCTAAGTATATGGCTCTGGAAGGACCCAGCTCTACATAGGACTCAATTTATAGGAACAAGGAAGAAAGCAATTGCTTCTTTAGCTCGCCTTAAATATGTCTAGGACCTAGAGTGGTCGCTGACCAGAGAAATTCACAGAGGGAATAGGAGATGGAGTCATGATACTGTAATGAAAACATTGTGTGAGCCTCACAATTGACTTCCTAGTTGGGTGAGGAAGGTGTCAGGACTTCAGCTCCAGAAGGCAGTTTGACTGGATGGGTTTGTAAGAATCTCTAAGCAGAAGCCTTCTACCTGGCACTGCTTGGGTAGAACCAGACTCACATTCTATTTCCAGCTGCAGCTCAGCCTTGCATAAGCCTCTGCACCCTCAGGCCCAATTGGCTCTAATTGCCACCTCCTCAATCTTGGAATGACAAAGAAGACCTACAAGCACAGTAAAGAAGGTGTGTCTAGCCCTTCCCCAGGTGGCTCCTGGCTGGCTGCTATGCCAAGCAGAGAGAATGGACCACATGGCCTGAACCTCTCCCACCAGGGTGACTACTTAGTATCTGGGCAAAGTGTTTCTTCCCTTGGATCAGTTTTCACCTTTTCTTCATTACCCTTAAGAAACATGCCTGTAACAAAGGGGTAAATAATTCGTGACCCCTGCAGCATAGTGTTCTCTCAGCTTTTCAAAGTGTTCCCTGTAGGGCTAAAGGATCAATGCTTGGCTTTTCTCTCCAGCTCCTTTTCTGTCCATGGCCTAGGACAAGCCCACTCTACTATGGGATCTTATTAAACCAACTCCCCCTTCCCTATTTCTCCCTCAGTTTTAATTTGTATCTCTCAATTCTAATCCATCATATTTTATCTAAGTATGCCAACCCCACTGGTGATACTCTGATCCCTGGCCTTTTCTCCAAAGACTGAAGACAGAACCATTCTTCAGGGGCAGCTTACTCTTCTCACCAGAATCTTGTCAAATCAATAGCATACTTCGCAAATATCTGAGAGAGACCTTCTTCCTCTTCCTCTTCCTCTTCTTCTTGTTTTTGTTTTTTGTTTTTCGAGACAGGGTTTCTCTGTATAGCCCTGGCTGTCCTGGAACTCACTCTGTAGACCAAGCTGGCCTCGAACTGAGAAATCTGCCTGCCTCTGCCTCCCAAGTGCTGGGATTAAAGGCTTGCGCCACCACTGCCCGGCTGGGACCATCTTCTTAAATTGAGCTCTACCTGTAGGAACAAAACATTCTCACCCCACCCCTACCCCCCATCTCTGACCTGTGAGACATGCAGACCAAGCATTTTCTGCGTTCTCTCAGAAGTAACTAGGAAAAGGACAGGGCAGAAGGGGAAAATGGGAGTGTCCTGCAGCCATACTGGGACAGTTCCCTGACAAGAACAGCAGGGTATCTTGCACCTCATCCCCCTCTGTCTAGGGAGTCCATAAAGCAGACAGCACAAGAACATCCCTCCATGCTTTAACCCTTCAGTGCATGGGAGTTCACTTGCTCCATCTGCAGAGCCTTAACAGACGTCCCTTTGTATTTTCTCTTCCCTTCTTGGGCCCTTGAGGATAGACTTGGAAACTAGTAGCTCACCCAAATGCTTCTCACAGAGAGCATCATACACGAGTGGGTTCCAAAAGTTACATCCAGAGACCTGCTGTGGGACTCTTCTGACTAATATCTCTCACCTTTCTTCTTTTTCCTTTCTCCTTTCCTGTAAATCCTCTATGTTGGCATCAGGACTTCCAAACTGGTGACATCACACCCAGGCGACAACACCACCCGCACACCTGTTGCCAAGACAACAGCCACCATATTCCCAGGATTCACTTGACCCACCACCCACCTTTACCTGTGACTACATCACTCTCCATATATAAACGGAAGACCCCTCTGATTTCTCTCTCACTCCGCCTTCTCTTTTCACTGCCACCTTGACCCCCTCCTTTTCAATAAACCCCACGTGGAACTGTTTGGCCTGGTGTGGTTTCTGGAGCCGTGCGACCATCAGGACCATCACAACATTGGTGTTGAAGACTCGGGGAATTTTGCAGGGTCCGAGTGGCAACCGCTGCCTGGAGCGATCCTGAAGCCGCCACTGCTGCCAGAGGACCAACCCCGCATGGACTGCTGCCACCACCATCACCACCCGTAGCCGCTGATACATCCCATGGATTTCATCCACTGGCACCCACGTCATCCACTGTGCGGATTTCCTTTACTGCTGCAGACCATCGCTGCCACTACCACCACTGCTGCCAGATTCACAGACTTCTACCACACGAGCTGTGCTACCCCAGCCCACCACATGAAGCTACCATCTGGCTACACCAACCAAACAGTTCCACACTTCCTGCTATCTGACAACACAAGTCCGCAAACACACACCAGCTTTTTGATTGGTAAGGAGTTTCTCCAATCTGCAGGAGGACCCTGTATGCTCGGATAGTGTCTGGCCAACCCTTTCTGGGCTGAGCGGTTGACGTTTCAATGCCCCGGTCCTTATGACCGGCCTCCTGGCTAACCTATGAGCTAGGACTTAGTCCTTGGGTGACTCTCCTTCTCGAAAGCAGTTCATAGATCCTTGCAGCCGTTTTAAAATCCTAGTACTAGGTTGAATTGCTTTCTGGCAATTTTCGGGAAATTGCTAGCCATTACCCCTAGAAATTACACATGACGACCTGAATTTCTAGCTTGGCTTTTATTGTCTGGTTACTGAACTTTTCTCTGGGACACCAGCACGAATAGTTCAGTAACATCCCCAACACCCAATGGGCGCTAAATGATCTTCGGCTGTACCCCCAGACACCCCACTAGGATGTCTCCTGGAAAATCTCAAAGCTCTTAAATTAACTCCTGATTTGAGGTCCTCAAAACTGATACACCTCTGCAATAAGGTTTGGATTCAATACCCTTTAGAAAACGGTTCCAAATGTCCAGCTAATGTCACGTTAGACGTGATCATTTTAAGAGATCTCCATACATACTGTCAGCAGTCTGGTAAATGGAAGGAAATCCCATATATCCAAGCTTTCATATACCTTTGCTCTTACCCCTCTATGTGTTCTGCTTGTTCCCCATCCCAACTTTTCTTAGCCATGAAACCGCCACTAGATGACTCTACAACCCTAGACCCAGATAACGAACTGCCTCCCTTCAGCCACAGACCTGCTTCCGTGCTGCCAAAAACCCAAACTATTGCCTCAGTTTCTCCTTCTTACCAGGATACTCCTCCCCTCCTTCTGTGCCAGCTGTAGGTTGCTCCAATCGCCCTGCATTGGCGCTGACCTTCACCCATCCTATCACGAGTTCTAAGGCCACAGCTAAACCCCCAATTCCTTCTCCTCCAGAGACACCTGACCCTGCACCCGTCCTTCCTCTAAGGGAAGTGCCTGGGGTTGATGGTCTGGTCAGAGTACATGTCCTGTTCTTGCTGAGTGAACTTTCTCAAATAGAAAGCAGACTGGGTTCATATACTTCTAACTCTTCTGGCTTTATTAAGGAGTTCCAGTACATCACTCAATCTTATAACTTGACTTTGCATGATGTTCATATGATTCTTACTAATAATTTACTTCTTGATGAACGCAGGCGAGTTTGGGAAGCAGCAAAAGCACACACAGATGAAATTCACCAAACAGATATTACATATCCAATCAGATCTGAAACAGTGCCTGACCAGGATCCTCAATGGAATTACAATTGCGCAGGTGGTATCTTAGCCAAAGACAGGTTTATTACGTGCCTTCTGGCCAGCCTAAGAAAGTCAGCTTTAAAGCCAGTAAATTTTGAAAAACTCCATGAGGTTGTCCAGGACAAACAGGAGAACCCATCTCAATTTTTAGAACACTTCAAAAAGGCTCTACTGCAATACACTAAAACCCAGAAGGTAAGCAACTTCTGATGACCTACCTTTTTTCTCAGAGCTACCCTGACATAAAAGCTAAACTTAGGCAGTTGGAGAAGGGGTCCCTAACTCCACAGGCAGAAGTCTTGGTGCTGGTCTTCAAGGTGTACCATGAGAGGGATGAGAAAGCCTGAAAACAAAAATAGCACATGCTGGCAAAGGCTGTCCGACCAGCCTCAGCTGCTAACCCAGACTCCTGGTCTTGTAAGGCTCAGAGTCCACCAGGCCACTAACACTCTATTTCTATTGTCCTTTCCCTCTTCTTCCTCCCCCCCCCCAAACATGTACACATATGCACAGAGAAGTATATTTAAGTGAACAACAAAATTACTACTAGTAAGTTCCTCACCATTTTTAAAAATCCGTTCAGGATATTCCACTTATGTTATGGCATCTTTATAATAACCTCACAAGAGGAAAGGAAAAAATAAAACAAAACTGGTTCTCATATGTGGGGTGGGGCAGGAGAACTTAAAACAGGTCAATCGTTCATAGATTCAGCTAATGAATATTTATTTCATAATACATGTACCAGGAATTATACAAGGTCCTGAGAACATAATAATGAATAAAATGAATTTTGCCCCCATGCCACCTACAGTCTAATAAGAAAAATAGTTATTAAATAAGTGCAATAAAGTCCATGAGAAAATATAAGTGATCTGGAAACAAAATGGATGTGTTCTAATTTCCCTTGGGGTAAGGGATTAGACACACACACAGACAAACATACATATATACAAACACACACTCACACACACTCGTCTGATTTTGAAGTTTGCAGAAGAATGAATGCCGAGAGTAAGAAGACCTGTAAAGTCCTGTCAAAAGGGAGAAGTACTCTCCAGGAAGAGAAATCATTCATTTGATGAATTACATTAGGAAAGAGAGAGATGCCCATAGAAGCTGTGAAAGTTCAAGCAAGGAGTTGGTTTACCAAAGACCATTACTTGGAGCAGGGGTTACAGTTCACAAACAAATTTTGGACATAGTGTAGAACAGGGACTTGAGATGATCAAGATCACATGCAAACAAAGCAGGCAAGAATATGATCCTGTCATGCAGAAATAAGATATTGGCAGGCTGTTTTAGGAATGGCAACAGTTTAAAGAGATGAAAACACATTTTTTTTTTTTGAGTTTTGAGTTTTGAGTTTTGGGTTTTGAAACAGGTCTCCCTATGTAGCTCAGGCTAACTTTGAATATATGTTTCTATTGTCTCTGTCATTGTCTCCTGAGATTTGGGACTATAAGTGTATACCGTTACACTTGACTTAGGAAGGATATTTTGTAATGTTACAATGATATGAAGTAGTATTCACAACATATCTAATGATAAAAATAAAGAATTGCTTTTCAAATGTACTAAACTTTGATATTCTTAAGAGAAAAGTATAGAAACGAGTTCTTTGTCACGCTGTAGATATCTTTGGATACACACATGACAAATTTTTATTAGTAACATCACTAGAGGAAATGTATAAGTAACTAAGGCAGTGGCAGAAAAAGTCACAATTTTGATGCTTCATTGGAATTAGTTTACTTTAACCAAAAGCAATGGGCTGTCTATCCATGGGTCTTGAAAATGCTGAATCTGAGGGTTGCGATAGAGCTCTAAGGGTAATTCCCAGAACTGTGGTTTAGGGAATCTTGCCTGTTATTCTGACACTTAACATGGTTGAAAATACTGGTAGAGAAGCAGGTTTGATGATGAAGAAAAACTGAGATTGAGATGCCTATAAAACATCCAAGTAGAGCAAGTCTAATAGTGGAACATCTAAGCTATTCATGCTTGGAGCTCAGAAGACAGATGTGAGATGAAAATAGACCCTTCAAGATCATGAGCTTATATGTGGTGACCTATGGCAGTAAGTGAGGTAATAGGAAACAAAAAGCCATGTAGACAAAAATTATTATAGGTTGTGGTAAAACAAAATCAGTCAGACTGGTAGGAATGTGAAGAGTGTTGAATAGTCTCATAATCGGTAGAGTTTAACAAAAACTGAGATGACTGAGTAAGTTTACCTTCAGCGAGATAACAAGAACGGAATCTATAGCATAGAGAAGACTAGATCAAATCACAAAGGGCTGAGAAATCAGGGGAAGCCAGTAGACAGTGGAATCGACTCCTAAGATGTTTGGCTTTGATCAGGGAATAAAAGTGATGGGGCAGTTGTTGAAGGAGTTGGATTTGAAGGAGGGTGTTTAAATCATACAACATCTTTGCTGGCAAAGGTGGTAGAGAAGGAGAGGTTATAGTTGACGCAAATGAGAAAGGCCAGAAGATGCAGAGTAGGCACATTACTGGTATCCGAAAATGCAGTGGGAGCTGGATCTTAGACGGTCCAGAACACAGATGAAGTTTAACTATTCGTAAGATGTAAATGCTTCCACTATGAAAAAAAATAAAACTTAATCACGACTCAGGTCTGTTAAATTTCATGCCACCAAAGGTCTGTGATAGTAATAGTTCACTATTGGGCATACAGCTTTCAATATGTGTATTGGAATGCACCTGTCTAAAATTTCCAAAATCTTACTTATTTCTTTACTTTTCCAACAGCAACAGCATGTTTGGCTCTCTGAGGTGATGAGAGAAGGGTGTGGAGTATGGAAGTCTCAAGATAAAAGCAGGAGCCTTTGTCTTCAGTATCTAGGAAGTAAACTTGCAAAGTAGTACCTAAAAGATCGATAGTCCTATAGAAAAAAAATGGGCCACTCAAACAAAGGGAAACATGCCTCACTAATAATAAAATACGTCAGGATTCAAAAGAGATGATAACACCTCAGACTCTGAGTCTCTGGAAACCAGAAGGCAGTGCAATAATAAAGAGTAGTCCATAAATAACAGCATGAAAAGAGAGACTCAATATCCTTAGTCTTTAGGGAAAGGCAAATCAAAGCTACAACGAGATAGCATTTCATACCTACTAGCAGAAGCTGTAAAATGCTGAAGACTACTCTGGAAAAGAGTATGGTAGTTTATGCAAAGAATTAAACATGAGGTTCATGGGAGACATCAGTTCAATTTCTAGGCATATAATTCCTCCACAACAGCCAAGAATTAAACATAAGGGCCTCTATAGACATGCATACCTTTAGTTTCATAGAGGCAATGTTCACAATAACCAGAAGATAAGAAGACCCACTGATGGATGAATAAAGTAAGGTGTAGGTGTATTCAGACTTAAAGAAATGAAATTCTGGTACTGCTAGAGAATAGGAGAAACCTTGAAACTACTAGACTAATTAAAACAATGCAAGTGCAATGGAACGTGTCTTGTGCGGTCCTTCTTAGACAAAACCCCTACAGTAAATTCCTAGACAGGAAGTAAAATAATGGTTATTGTATACTTAAGAGAAGAAATAGTGGAGAGTTATTGTTCAGTGGACAGGATTTTTGGTGTCTGAGATGAAAAACGTTTGGAGATGAATACTAGTGAGAGCTATACAACAATCTGAATGCACTTTATACTGAAAATAGTAAAAATGGTGAGTTTTATGTAATATATAGTTTTTGATATAACAGAAAAAATTAAAGAAAACAGGATAAGGACATTTTTTTCCTGCATTTTTTTGGGGGGGAGGGGTGATTTGCTAGCTGAGAAGAGAGTCCCAGTAGGAAGGATGTCCGTGGTATGATGGTTCTTTCCACATTACACATAGCATCAAACAAGTCTCCTGGCTTGCTGCTGCTTTCTGGCTTCTGTTCAAGGAATAAGAAAGACCGTCCAGATGTCAACCAAAGATGCCAGTTAACCCTGATTTCACATCCTCAGTTGCCAGATTCTCAGGATATGAGCTTTAGAGGAACTTATAAGGTATGTACAACACTAGATGACCAGTGCCCATTTCTACAGATGCTGAAGTGTGAAGGGTGAAATATTGCCTCTTAGAGTATATTCTATGTATAGCCTCTAACTATTCATAACCATAGAATTCGAATTCGTGCAAAGCACCTCTCTCCTTCCTGCCCACACCCAACTACCGCTTTCTCTACCACACCTTGGTCCACCTGGAACTACGTCTAGAGAAACAGGATTCTCTTCAGAAATGGTAGATCTCTTCTCCATCCCCCTCACCAAGGTCTAGTCCAAGATTCAAATGTCCCAGGGTGTTTCGACGAAGAATTTCCCATCCACGGTGGCTATTGCTGCTTAGGGATGTAGTCCTGGACAAAGGAGGTGTTTGAAGAGCCACCGAGCCTCTAGCTAAAGTCTCAGTCTCAGTCCCAGAAGGTTGTTTCTCAGATAGCTGCTCTTGTGCTTCCACCTTGTCTGAAGATTTGAAAGCTTCCACATACCGAAGTACTCGATAAGGATTCTGCTCCTGGTGGTGTTCAACCCTGGGAGGAAACAGAAAGGACTCATGAGAGGATGGTGAAGGTGGGTCATGGAGAGAAGCAGAGGTGAGCATGGAGGACATGAGATATTAATAAACAAAAGAAAGGACCAGAACTGAAGCAAGAAGAGCATCTAGGGTGGAAGGGGCAGAAAAGAATGGACTGAAAGCTAACCTGAGAATGAGGTAAGTCAGCTCTGGAGAGTAATGGAATACAGGATGTGCTATATGTGGCAACATGATGGGAGGTGGGGGAGGAGAGAGAGAGAGAGAGAGAGAGAGAGAGAGAGAGTCATGAGCTTTCCATTAGTATTCAATTCAAGAAGTACAAATGAGGGATGAGGAAAGCCAGGTCAGGAAATAATTGTCTGTAAAGAAAGAAGTTAGAGGCAAGGCCAAAACATATTGGAAATAAGGAAGTGCCATGAGTAAACAGGAGTAAACCAAATGGGAAAACCCATATCGGCACCTGAGCACTTACATGTCTGTACACACACTGCTTCACACACCACTGCCCTGCAGTAAACACAGCTTGTTATTGTTTTCTAACCCCCCAACCACATGTCACCTCCTCTTCTCTCTTGATACCAGACTAATGCAATCCTGGTTGCTCTCACTCTCAGAAACTCCATCTCAGGTTTCACATACATACTGTCACTCACCGCAAGAACCAGCGGTCTCCCAGGCCATATTCCCTACCACAGATACCAGAGCGAGGCCACAGGAAACGAGGCATTTTCCTCTCCAGCATCACTGTGGTGGCTACAACCTGGAAGGAGATAAGGTAACAAAAGATTTTAGAAAGAGTCACGAGGAGCAGAGAGACACCAAGACTACCAACAAAGGAAACAAAAACACAAACTGATCAAGGAAGACCTTGGAGACCAGTTTTAAGGGCCGCAGTTCATCTATATCTAAGCTTGTTCTACAGCCATGCTAATCTGGCTATCTCATTAGGACAGGACAGAGGATGGTATTGATTTTAATAGAACAATGAGTTCTACATCATTATTCCTATTCATAGAGACTCATTCCAAACTAATGTGATTTCCCCTCCTCCACAGCAGGAAAACAACAGACCAATGACATTGACTTAAATATAATTATTAAAAAGAATCTGTATGATATCAGGAATGAAATGAGGCGGCTCCAAGTCAGGACCTTCCTAACAAATTAAAAATCCATATCTTAAGAAGGAAAAGGTTTGATTAATGTCTGTGTACTCGGCAAGGAAATTTCTAGTAGCATGTCCCATGTTCTGTCCTTTGCCCAGCCCTCATTAGTTAACTAGATGAAACAGACATCAAGCTTATCAAGTATGCTTGTGACACAAAGCTGGCAGGGACACATACTCTGTGGGGTGACAAAAGCAATATAAAGTGACTTCACCAAACTGGAATGCTACTCTGAAGCCAACACCACAAACTTAACAGTACAAAATGTGAAGTACTGCCCTTATCCTTAAGGAGTTTAGCTCATTCCTGTGACAGAAATCTGAGGGGTACAGTTGACTGTGTACTTAGAGAGGGCCAGATGTACATCTGGTTGAAAAACTGACTCCATCTTATATGTGATTGACAGGAAGTAGTATGTCATCCATAATAAGAAGAAGCCTCTTCTGGGACTTGACTGCTCCCACCATATCAACAAGATCATGAGCAGAGTGTGCAATCAAGATGGCTAGAGACCAAAGACTATTGATGCAAGGAGCTGTCAATCCTTAAAATCTCCATCTTTTGGTGGAATGCCCATGTCCTTCTGCTCTCCCTCATTGTCTTCGCTTCACTTGGTCCCTTGGTTGTGACAGTTTCTCTTCCACCTCAGGACTTCCAATCATGTTGTTCTCTTCTCCTGGGTAGCTGTTCTTTTCTCTGAAATGAATACTCATGGTTCTTCTTCACTTAGCCTGCCCTCGACCCTTTTGTTCTACCAGTGGACATGATGTTTTTTATCCAGATTATCACCTAGTCACTTTCAGATAAATGGTTAGAGTCAGTGGGCTTCAACTTAGTCTCTTCTTCCTAACAGACTGGAGAAGAGGGGACCTCATCTCCTTACTGTGGCTACTACCTCCACTATCCAGCCCTTGACTTTATCTTAAACTAAAAAAAAAAAAAGCCTTTCACCTAAACTTTATTACAATCCCATGGAAATTAGAATGAATTTTCTTGGGTCAAATATGCTTTTAATTTAATTTAATTCTTTTATTTTTTTGAGGTGTTGGGAATTCAACTTACAGCTGTGAACATGTTAGGCAAGCAAGCTACTATCCAGCCACATCTCTAGTCTAAAGTTGTTTTTCTAAAGCATGCCTGGTTATACAATGTCAGAAGAGTCTTAAATGGAACTTGAGTCTTCAATGCAACTTGAATGAGACCATTAGAATTGTGCAAAGTACTGTTTTCTACCTCCATTCTCTCAGATGGCCAGAGCTTCTTAGAAGATGTTTTGTCAATATAATGGGGGAGGGGGTGATTTACCTTAGAAGAGTCAGGTTCAATAGGCAGAACATAGAAACTGGTGGAGTGTGTAAGGTAAACAGATACGTAAATCTAGTTTGATTTTCTAAACTTCCCAGTTATAAGGATTAGCTCATCTACCTCAACTCTTTACAAAAAGCTGTTTAGGATTGATTGAGGTCTCTTTGTGGCCATGCACCTTCATTAATATAAACCCTGACTTGTATCTTATCCTAGTTCAGCTAGCTAGTCTTACCCATCTTTAGCATCTGTTGTCAATATTCCTCCTTTGATAAGAGAATTTCCAAACTTTCTACTTAAATCTCTCAGTCGCCTCTCTTAGTACAATGTAATCTCTGTATCAGTTTTACTTCTACAAGGGTTCAGCCTCCTGTGAAGTGATTTAGTTGGTGTCTCTATTTTCTGTGGCTTGGCACTTCAACTGGAGCACAGAGTACGTCTTTGATGGTTGTGTTTGTGTCCCAGCTCCCAGACATATAATAGGATTTTGAGGACCATTGCTACATACCCAATATATAGTTATCTGAAGGGTAAACAATATTTATATTAAAATATTTATATAGTACTTATGTGGGAAGATATGGGCTTTCTGATACATAGAAAGAAAAAGTCTGAGGCTTAAGAATAGAATTATAGCAAGATAGGTTTTAGTTCACTTCACCACGAATGCTTCTAATAATAAACTTTTCACAATATAGAAAACTCCTATTCTCTGAAATCTTACTCAAATATGCAAGATAATAAGGTCATGATTAGACTAAAGAATATGCTGAATGACTCTCACACCAATACATAATTATGCTGAGAAGCAGCTCAATTATTTCTTAGCAGTATTTGGAATGAAGCTCCTAACTCTAGTATTTGATTAGCTTATTGTGATACAAAGAAGAGATATAATAGGTATTTAGGGATTTATACAATCTAATAGAAGAAAAAGTTAAATTTAAGAGCTATATTATACTAGAACAAAATATTCTTGTTACCTGTGGATTCAAAGACTACAGCTCTGCTTCTTACCTGTAATAAATGGCCAGACTCTGCGCTTAGATCCCCCATTGTATCTTGCTTCTGTCCCTCCACTAATTCACACATACTGTATGTTTATATAAATGTAACTGAAACCATAGCCTCTTGGGGCTCTTCTGCGACTCTATGAAGAGTGGCTCACAATAAACAAATCCCACTGTAATGTTTCACACCAGTCTCTGCCCCTTTGCAGTACCAATACTAATAAACTTACCTGTGCTCTCCAGAGCTCGTCCCTCTCCTGGGCCACTCGCCAGTGAGTGTCACCCATCATGGCAATGAACAAGTTGAGCATGAGCAATGTGGCAATGATGGCAAAGGCAGCATAGGTGATGCTGTACATGAAGGGCAGATCCACGCTGTAATTGGCAGGTCCGTCGATGATGGTGAGAAACAGCTCAAAGGTGCTGAACATTGCTGTGGGGTAGTCGGAGAATTCCCCCAGATTATCTGGATCCTCTGTCTGGAAAATGATATAGAAGGCTGCTCCACCCAGAAAGAGCAGTTGGGGAATTAAATTGTCATGGTAAGTAAGGCCTTGGTCACCATTAGTTCTACTTCTGATCTATATACATTTTTCGGTTTACACACATGTACACACTACTATACATCAACAATATAATTATCTTAGAACTGGCTTATCCTAAGAATCCACTGGGTAATGATAACACTCAGCCATTTATCAAAAAGAATTACTGGTGTATATATATGCCTAGAAAGTTACCTAATAGATTATTACCTTTTGGAAAACCAAATATTTGAAAGGTACGTCATTAAAAGAATGTATTGCATTTAGAATGATTTCAAAGAACAGCGCCTATGATAAAGCTTAAAGAAGAGTACGCTTTATTCTTCATGACGTCTAGACATCCACCCATTACTCTGAGACTTGCTAGGCTAGCTTTGACTATCACATAAAAGTTATCTCTGACTAGTCTTTAGTCTGCCACACGACAGGTTATCCTGGATGCTTACAACAATAGACCTTTGACTTCTTCCTGTATGGGATACTAAAACCTATAACAAGGTGATTCCAAGCACATACTGAGAGTCTGTATGAACTAAAAGCTTCCTTAAGTAAAATCACAAGCACAGTGAGTGAACTAGCAGTGACCATTTAGGGGATCAGCAGTATAATCTTTAGGAAACAACTCCGTTGCTGGTTCTCCTAATAGCAGTCTGCATATGGCTGAGTAAATTTGAGGTAGAGAAAGGGAAGAAAAATTACATAGGCCTCACAGGAATAGAATATTCCAGATAGACTGCCAGTTTGATTCTTTCACACTTAAGGTCTCAGTATTTTTTAATTTTTATCTACCGATCTGTGGGAAACCTCAACGAACAGAGAACATTTTAGAGATAGTGATAAAGTTCTGTAATGATGGAGGACAGAGTTCATAGATCACTTTTCTTTTGCACCCTCTTCACTAGTGGGTCACCAGATACGGACATGGGAGACTTGGTTAGAATTGCAGGGTTTTCTCGAATCAGACCTGGGCCTTCCTCCCACCCACACTCTGTGCTACCTCTGTACTCTCTGCTGCCCTTTCCTTCCTGTGCTGGACTTTCTCTGTTCCTTATCACTCCCTACTGTATCTATGTGTCCCCATTCTCTCAGTCTTTCATTGTCTGGACTTCTCTTTGTTTGGACTCTCTGCCATGTCCCGAGTTCTCCAAACCCTCTGTCTGAACCTCCTTTTTTTACTATCATTTCCTTTGTCAATACTTTTAAGTGACTACATACAGAAAGAGGGCACTTTCTTTCTTATTGCATGCTTTTTAGTCCTCTTTCTGAACTGGAAAGATAGCAGAGTATAACATAGCATTGTTCCTAATTGCATAATGTTTAAAAGATCTACAACTATTCAGTGTTTCATGTCTCTCTTTTTGCAATATAACTGTAAGGGACTTGCAGTACAGTTAGCTGACATGAATCTTAACAACTCAGAACTCACAAGTCTACCTTCCAGGCCAACCTGCATGATCCTTTACTTTGGATAAAGGTGTGTTTTAGACTTACTTTCCCATAGGGAATGACAATAACGAATTCAAGTGAATGTGGAAACTGAGTCAGTTTTCTGAAGAGCTGCATCTAACAGTCTAGAAGTAGTGATGTTACCTGAGGCAAATCCCAGGATGACCATAGCCATTAGCCAGCAGAAGCGCAGTAGGTCTCCAAAAATCATCTACAGGAAACAAAGAAGAGGAAGAATGATGAATGTCTCTAGGCAGCTGTTGCTAACAGATCTAAATGTCCCCATGAAGTACCCAGCTCTGCTTTGAGAAATACTTTTTCTTTGCAACTATCGCTACCCTTCCATCTATGAAGGTTCTGTATCCAAATCAGAGAAATGTTTGGGAAATCACTGACCTTCTGAATCATGATTGTGAAGGGGCCCAGCATCTGAAATCCTCGGGAGAAGTACATGACACTACACCAACCCAGCACCAGGGCCATGGATATGGGCACCACCTCCCCATTCACATTGGTAAGCCTCATCACCATAGTCAGTAGCACAAGGGAGGCATATGTGATACTGGAGTGAGAGCAGAAAGAAAAAAGTTAGGTATGAGCTGCTAATATTCTGGGTCTACTGTATCATGATGGTGAGTTGGCTGACACCCACATATTCAGGCCAAGTCTTAACAGCTAAAAAATGCATCTAAAGATACAAATCCACTAGGCAGAAATCCCTGGAGTGTCACCTCATATCTGGAGACCTGAAACATTCTAGTAAATGAAATCAGGGCCTATGAGAAAAAGACACTCACATGATGACATGGAATGGACCCCCAAGAACTGTTTGTCCAAAGTAGCGAGAGGCACCAACTCTGAAGATGTCTGGAATCTAGGGAAAGATGATAAAGCAAAATAATAATAATAATAATAATAATAATAATAATAATAATAATGACTGCAATTCAGCATGGGACCTAGGGGGACTGCTTTATCCCAGATACCCCCTGCTTCTCACCTCTAGGAGTAGAATAATCACAGCCCCAATGACTGTCACCAGCTCTCCCACCAGCCGGATCTTATCCTGGTAAGTCACATATGCTTCCTATGGAAGGAAATCAGGACAAGAAATATTTCCTAATGTGAAGAGTTGTATGTAATGGGATTAAAACAGCTGAATTCTTTCATGGCAGAAACCATCATCACCACCCCTTAAACTCTCTTATTCATTTGGCACGCTTTGTTGTTGTTGTTTTTTTTATTTTGCTGCCTCATCAGACAAGATTTCACAGTGTAGCCCAAGCTGGCCTTGCCATTAGTGCCTACTGTCTAAAGCTGTCAAGATGTGTGTAAGACAAGGAGAAGCTCTTTTTACCACCAGGACTTTCACCCCACTATAACTTTCATTCTGGCTAACTCTGTGACCAGGACATGAGGTAGGTGTCCAAGGTTTTTATGTGCTGCCTCCTTCATATATGCTGTGGATAATATTTTCTATATATATTGAGCAATGGAGATCACATTTCATAGCACCAAAATGATCAAATGAACTACTGGGCATGGTGGTACTTGCCTGCAATTCCAGCATTCAAGAGAATGAGAGAGAACGATAGAGCACAGAGGCAAGGCCAATTTGGGCTACACTGTGAAATCTTGTCTGATGAGGCAGCAAAATAAAATAAAATAAAACAACAAAGCGTGCCAAGTGAATAAAAGAGTTTAGGAGATGGTGATGATGGTTTCTGCCACAGAAAGAATCCAACTAATCCAATCTCGTTGTGGCTCCCACTCCCTTTTAAGACATCATAAACATACCTCAGAATTCAGGGCCCACTATAGGCTACAAACTTACTCGATCTAATGAGACCTTGAAGCATTTAAGATATCTGAACTTAAGGGTCCTCATTTGTAAAATGGAAACTCTAATCCTCACCTCCTCGAGATGGTGTAAAGATTACAGTAGGTGGTGCGGTTGAAGTGCACTTTAAACCAAAAAGGGCCATAGAAGTATTTATTGTAGTTTCACTTTGATTTGGTAATGTAGAATAGAGTAAGAAAGGGCCTAGGCATGGATGTTAGTTTTCTGGAAGGGCTCTGATTATTCTGAGAAGTCAAGATAGTTCTGGGGGCAAGGTCAGAAGAAGGTTATCCTACTATTACATCATGCAAATATGATGATGGAATTCTTCATTCGTGATTCTTACCTAGTTAGAAATCAAGACCTCACTTGAGAACACAAGAAAGCTTTCTGGAAGAAAAAAATTATGGACAGACAATTTCCACATGGAACTATACATCTAAGCCTGGGAAATTAAAGTAGCTTTGGGGCTGCTCCAGAGTTTCTTGCTTGCTAGTTATGTTTTCTTTGCTTATTTTGTCCTCAGCTCTGGAAACTATATGGGCTGTCTTCTTTCCTGAAATTCAATTCACAGAAGACTTCCTCTAATTTATTTATTGCCCCTGTAGCATTTATCTCTTACTGCAAACGATGCCAATTCATTTTAAGACCTTAGGTAAGTAGAAGAGTAAATAGTAAACACATTAACTGAGAAATAACTTTAAACACAGAAAGTAGACAAGTGAATTTGTTCCTGCACAAAAATTTCAAATTATTTTTAAAACTTTGTCTTTGGTGAGTGTGTCTAGACCAGTGGTTCTCAACCTTCCTAATGTTGCAACCCTTTAATACAGTTCCTGGTGTTGTGTTGACCCCAGCCATAAACTTATTTCTCTAGCTATTTCATAACTATAATTTTGCTACCTTTAGAAATTGTAGTGTTAATATCTGTTATGCAGGATATCTGATATGCAACCTCAAGGGGTCATGACTCATAGGTTGAAAGTCTCAGATCTAGACTATGTCGTAAACTTTTTCTCCCTTCCGTCTCTCCAGAGACAGAGTCAGGAATGATAGTAAAATTATATAATCCCAGAAACCTTGAAGTGGAGGCCGAAGGATTGTGAATTCAAGGCCCAGCAATCAAAAGGTGGAGTTGGAAGGGTTGGGAGTTTAAACCCATTGTTTGACTATGTAACAAATCTGAGCCCTTCCTGGTAAATCTGAGACCTTATTTTGAAAGAAAGAAGGTGGGAGGTTGTAAACACTGGTGACCTGCGAGAGAAGTCATACGGCTCTGAAGACAAGAGTGCCCCTAGAGGCCAGTGCAGCAATGACACCATTTATGGAAAAGCAGGAATCCACTCTCTAGGTTTCCCCACTCCACCACAGCAATCACTCTTCTCCTATCCAGCAGATTTTTTTTTTTTTAAATATGGAGGCATTCGCTTCCACAAATTCAGCAGTCAGATAAGCATTCAGGGACAGCAAGCTTTTGCTTGAGCTCCAGGCTGCCCTTTCTCCAAAGGTCCTGTCTCTTAAACGTGTGTGTGTGTGTGTGTGTGTGTGTGTGTGTGAGAGAGAGAGAGACAGAGACAGAGAGACAGAGAAAGACAGAGACAAAGACAGAGACACAGAGAGACGCAGGGAGAAATATGTTATAATAATTTAATAATTGTATCAAGCAATTAAAGTATTGGCCTTTGATTGTATTTGTTTTATTACTGACATAACACTTTTTTTCATCTAGAATGAGTTTACACTGTAAAGAAAATGGTAGTGCTTTAAAAATGAGAAGAGACCTTGAATTTCAGTGATACATCTCTGATGATTCAAGAAGTGATAAGGATTCCCCTTAACTAATTATCCTAAGCTTCCCCAGAATTAAGCCCAAACAAATAATAAATTTCCCTTTTGAAATGGTAAAATTTTATTCTTTAGGGGTTGTAATCAAGATGTTCTGTTTCAGTTAAACATCTAATTCGTGGGTCTTTAGATCTGCGGTTCTTAAAATAAGGTTTGGGGATCAAGGAGCGTTTGGCAAACTATGTTTAAGTTACCACAGCCAGACAGCCTCAGCTCCTGTTTGTTCAGCCGAGCTCTTTCAGTTCTTCACTTTTTTTCATTTCAGGACCCAATGCCTTCAGGCAAATACATGGCTGGCTGTCATCTTGTTTATCCTCCATCCCTGGATTCTACTTCCCTCCGAGGTCCAAGACTAATCTTTTAGAAATGTGAACATTATCACATAACTTCTGTTTATGTCTTTCCTAGCTGTCTGATACCTTCAGGATAAAAACACGGATGGTATTAGACAGTGTTCCCTAAATACCTTTCAGAGAAGAAAGCCACTAGATACTATCTGAACACATTTAACAAATAGAGATAGAGGCGGGGACTCCTCTGAAAAAAAGGTTAAAATCTGGCTGAGCACCCTGGAATAAGAAATACCTGGGGAAGAGTGGTGGGCCAGGATGTAACTGCTATTTTGTTTTGTTTGGTTCTAGTTCTGTTTGTGTGTGTGTATGTGTCTGTCTGTCTGTCTATGTATTTATTTATTGTTGATGTTTTTTATTTGTTTCTTTGCTTGGTTTGTTTGTTTGTTCGTTTCTTTTTTGAGACAAGGTCTTACCATTTAGCCTATGGCTGGCCTGGAACACATTATATAGAGCAGGTTGGCCTCAAACTCATGGTGCTCCTTCTGTCTCTACCTCCTGAATGCTAGATTCTTAGGATGTAGAGCCCTGATTAACTATCACTACAAAACTCGTTACTCTGACCTCTCTCTGTCTTGAGTTTTTATGCTCTGTGTAGGCTGCAGAGACATTAAACAATGGAATTGTGTTAACCAGCCCTTAAAGTAGGATATACTCTTCCCTTAAGAAACCTCTGCTACCATATCTGTCTAGTTCACTCTTCCTTATGCTTCAAGATTCAGGCCAGGCCAGCATTTTGCTGAGTTCTCCTTTCATGCCCTTCTGCAACTAGCTCAGATGTGTCCCTATGGGCACCTAGTGCACTCTGGTTATAGACCTTGCCTAGAGCACTGACATGTCTGAGTACTACTTATCTCTTAGCATCTTGAGGTCATTAGCCTCTGACTCTTACCTTTTATACACAGTTTACAACATTGTGAAAGATTATTCATTAGTGCAAAAGCAAAGAAGGAAGGGGGCTATGGAAGCTGTAGAGAAACCACCTTCCCTGGAAGATGCAGACGAACGAGGGAAATAAACCAGTAAGTAGAAATGGAGAAATCTATTTGGAAGGAAACCAATGCAAAAGATGGCAGGCACTAGCATGAGTTCCAAAGACTACCAGAGTCTTTGCTCAAGGTCACCTGAAATGTAAAACAAACAAAACAAAAAACCACCCCATTCTACTCCACTCCTCTAAAATTATTTCCTGCAAATAACCAGAACTTTCTGCATTGCCCCATGGCTAAGAATTTTAGGAATTATTAACAGCTTGAAATTTTAGTAGTGATAACCTGGAATTTACTTGTTGCCAGTAACCAGATTCCTTGCAGGGACCAGTCACTCACACCTCACTAAACTATTCTTTATGAGCTTATTGTTCTGGAGAGAATGCATAGGAGAGCACAGAGTAGAGCCTGAGATACCAGTGAGCTGGAAGAGCTAGGTGCACACCCTCTAGAAGGATAAGCATACGGACCACTCTTGAGCACAAAGCAAGTTGAAAAATCCAATTCAGACTTAAGATTTTGTCCTCCAAATCACGGACCTACAACAGGCCTTGTTGCCAGTCAAAGAAGGAGTTCTCGGATTCTATAAATTGAACAGATTTCCTAAACAGTACTGTCCACAAGAATTAACTGACAAGTGTTTACCACACTACAAATGGAAAGCAGGATCCCAGGATAGTCTATGTCAACTCATTGTTTTTCTTTAAGGAATCTAAAGGTTTTTATGGTATGCATCCAAGGCAAAGATTGCTGGCCATAGGAGAGTAGGATTCTATTCCCAGGAAATATTTCTTTTTAAGAGTATATTACCCAGCCGGGCAGGGGTGGCACCCACCTTTAATCCCAGCACTTGGTGTTGGATTCAGAAGTCCAAACGCCTAGGAGGCTCACCCCACAAAGACACAGAGACTGAGAAAGATGCAATAAGCATGAGGTCTAATGGCAACCCCGGGTTAGTAAGGTACACACTTTTTATAAACTTTTTGGGGGGCAGAGCTTAGCAACAGCATGGAAGGGTGGGCCTGCATTGGTGGTTAAACTTAATTGGAGGCCCACGGTGATGACGTCCGCTTGTTACCACCCACCTGTAGCTCAGGCCTGTCCTTGGCAACAGAGAATTCTGCCTATTGTGTGGGGCCTGAGACATATCAGAACCTGGCCCTGCAGCCTTTTTTCGTAACTGTTATCTTTGGCCCTTTCGACTGTCTGGAATGTTTCCTGGCCTAGCTCATTGGCCACCTTTTGTTTCTCAAGGTCTCACACTGGGAAGCAGAGGCAGGTGGATTTCTGAGTTCGAGGCCAGCCTGGTCCAAAGAGTAAGTTCCAGGACAGCCAGGGCAACACAGAGAAACCCTGTCTAGAAAAACCAAAAAAAAAAAAAAAAAAAGAGTATATGGAATTCACTTACAAGTGTGTGTGAGAAGGGGGACTGAGGGGGGACTGTGGAAGCTGCAGAGAAGCAGCCTTCCCTGGAAGTTGTAGATGGAAGAGGGAAATAAACCAGTAAGTGGGAATGCTTTTCTCAGAAAAAATGATTGAGACATTTTGTCTCTCTTCCAAGAAGTCATTAAGTAAGAATGGCCACTCCTTTGTGAGTTATTCTTGTAAGGCTTGCACCCCCTCCCTTCTTTTGTTTTATTCTGTTCTGGTATGCTTACTTTGATTCAGTGGGGTGGGCATCTCACTATGTAGCTCAGGTTGACCGGAACATCACAATCTTGGCTCACCCTGGCAAGTGCTGGCAGGTATCACTTGCCTTTGTCCTTTTTAAGGGCATAGCTCAATTTCTTTGCTTGCCATATGAAGTTCTAAATTGAAATCACACCTAACTGGCTACATTGCTAACTGTTATAGAACCCAGAATCTCTGGTTTTCATTTGTGTTTAGCTTTGAACATCAAGTATGTGGGAACCATGGAGATTACTGATGAATTTAAATTGAAGAAAAAAAAAAGTAGTGTGTCTATCTAAAGAACTATAGGAATTAGGCCAAGAAGGTCAAAATCTATTCCAGTGTCTAAATAAGAGAAGGAAAGAAAAAGAGAGAGAGAGAGAGAGAGAGAGAGAGGTAAAGACAGAGAGAGAGGACAAAGAGAGAGACAAAGATAGAGACACAGAGAGATTTTCTGGATGATAAAGACTAAATGTAGCACAAAAATTCTACCCAACATAGTATTCTTGCCCTTCCTCCCACATAATTTCATAAAACTCAGCATGATCCTGAGCCCTCCAGAGAGGGCTGTTTGATTAATGGCCCCCTTATCTTCTAAGGATTCTGGGAACACTGAATAGAAGCAGTTCTCTACTTTGATCTAAGAACAATTACCTATTCCCAAAGAAGTGCGATTTATATTATATCTAATAGGCTAAGGACATAAGATGATAGTTATGATTATGAAAACTGGAGAATAGCGAGTAGCTCAGCAGCAGGGAGCAGGAGATATTTCATATCTGATACCCTTCCATCACTCAGGGTCTGCTCACCTTTCCAAGGATTTCTCCTTAAAAGGAGATGGTAGTGGACCCCAGCTAGGCCAAAGTCTGGGAACATTAAGTTGCCAAGTAACGCACATACAATGGAAAATGACTAGGATATGATTCTTGAGGGAGAAATCACTTGTCTCTATATTTATAATTCAAGGTTTTAAGGTGATGGACACTTGAAGTCTAACACCTACACTGCCTTTGCTAACTAAATGTCTTTGTCAAAGTGCTTAGTATCTTTTAGCTTTGTAGCTGCCACTGTTTCAATGGTGCTTATTTTATTTATGAGTAAGAAAAATATTGAATGATATGATGCTTTGTTATATAAAAATTGATCTAAAGAATCCCATCATCTTCACCTGGTAGCTTATTTGAAATGCAACATCTTGATCCTACTCTAGATCTACTAATAGAAACTTCAGATTAGCCTAACCAGGACTCCAAAGCTTGACAAGTATATCCAGGATGCACAGGGTAAGGACTCAATAGACGTTATTTTTATCTCCAGGCTCCTTGCTTCTTATATATCCTTTACTTGGCTTTAATTGGGATGCTTGTTCCACAGGGAGCTGATTAGAAGCTTTGAACAGGGATTGTACAAAATTGGAGATCGGATGGGTGTTAAAGAGCTATGGTGCCTGGGGTTGTCTGGAATTTACGAGAGAGAAGGGCATATGGAATCATCATTTATTATGCCAAAAAAGTTGATTTCAAATGGATAGGACACAATGTGTAATTCCTGGAATTGTCTTCCCCTTCACTGTCTACATTCATCACAAAGAAATATTGATTTTACCTTCATTAAGTCTCTTGATGCCAACTCTTCTCAACACCTCCCCATGAAATCACTATGCCAAGTCACCATATTCTTTTGCCTAGAAAACTATAATAGGCACTTGATTGGTATCTCCATAGCTTCTTAATCCTTTATAGTCTGTTTTGTAACCTGGCACACTATTTGGCATAAGGATTTGTATTAATGTACATCATTAGATCCAGGTGGGGTGGTACAATGCTATAATCATATCACTCAGGAGGCTGAGACAAGAGGCTTGTCAAGAGTTTGAGGCCTCCCTAGCCCATGTAGAAAGTAGTACTCCACTTTGGCCAGGCTAATTTCACATTTAAAATTCTAAGCATTATGCAACTCTGAAGATGAAGATTAACCCTGAATGTGGCCTGGAGCACCCTGCACAGTTTGGAAAGGATCTGCCTTCACAGCCTCATCTGTGGTACGCTGCTCAGTTCTGTTTCAGACAATTTTCTCATCTAGACACTGAAGAGGAATTTCCTGCCTTAGGCTTTGTGGATATGCATTCTTCTTGCCTAAAATTCTCTTTTCCCCTGCAGTTCATCTTGACCTAAGTTCAAGACACAAGATTCTTCACAATCCTTTTTTGCCCTCCACAGGAACCATGCTTGTCCTACATGCCATCTATCTTACCCCCCCCCTTTATTTTTACTCTGTGTAAAATTTTAATGATAATCAATTTGCAATAAAACCTATATTCATATGCTAACTTGGATACTGTACATCAATTTATAAAATTTTAGGCAAAACTACTAGCTTTATTATGCTTTGCACAGATCAAGGTTGTTGAATTTCTAATATCTACACTACTATTGAGCATTATTTTTTCATGAATAGAGTATTGAAATGTTCCTAAGAAAAGAAGAAAGCAGCAAAGAAGAATTTGAGAGAATCTTTTCTAAAAGACAACAGTGGTAGATTGATGATAGATAGGTAGATGACAGACAGACAGATATATACATACATACGTACATATATACATACATACATACATACATACATATATACATACATACATAGGTACATAGATAGATACATAGATATTTTGTTATATAGCCCTGGCTAGACTGCTACCCTCTATATACATTCAAGCAAGCCATTTGAGTTCTAGGTTAAGGGCATGCATAACCATGCCCAGTTTTAATGATGGGTATAAATCAATGCTCTCATGGCAAATAGTCCACTAAAACTTTAAGTGACTCTGTGATGAGAAAGTTAGAAACAAATCTACAGGATGGAATCTGGTAGTTCTCGTTACTAGTTGAATATTAGTCACTTGAGTTCATTTAACATACCAAGACTAGGGTTCTGCTTCATACATTCTCAATTTGTAGGTCTGATTTGTAGCATGAGGACCAGTCTTTTTACTAGCTTCCCAAGTCTATACCATGTAGTCTTGTTTAAAATATACAGATCTAGAAAGCGATAAGATTTGTTACTGGCCACACAACTATTTAATTTCAGAGTTAGTATTAAAATCTAAAGAATCTGGCTCCCAGGCCTTAAACTTCTCAATTACTGGAAAACTCTATGGCCAACCAATAAAGCACATAGTCACTCTGACATCTCTAACTTTGAGTGAAGATAAATTGACTCCACCCTTATATGGCTTAGTGTTTATGTACTTTGTGCTGTCTCTGGCAAAATAGAAGATTTCTCCCCTTTCCTTCCAAATGTCCAGTATGGAGCTGCTGGACTGTTCTTATAAAATCCCACACATGAAGCAAGAATAATTTTTGTAAGATCCTGGAGCCCAGTGGTTTCCACAGACCATAAAAGATCCACAAAGCAGTTCCAGAGTGCTCCAAATCCCTGGGTTCCCAAGTCCTATTAGTATCATGGACTGTTAAAGTCATTTATTTAAGCAAATTCAAATTCATTTATTTAATTAAAAGCTCCCTAGGGTAACTACATGGTCAACAGCTGAATTTATGTCTCAACAGCAGTATTTTTATACCTTTGTATTTCTGAGACTTTCAAATAATAAAAAAGTAGAAAAAAGAGAATTTCCTACTATTCAAGCAATTTGGTATAATGTGACAGCAGAATATTCCAAATTATGTTGAAAAGTTCAGGAGCTCCTCACATTATCCAAACTGACTTTGAACCAGAACATTCTAGAAACTCAGGGTGAATGCTTAAAGATTAACCAAAGTATAGGAAGCATTCATTGATGTTCTTTGCTATCTAAATCTCTTATTACTGTATCTTTGACCTTCTTACTCCTTGCCCCATTGCCACGGAAAGAATATTTAATAAGAGTCCTCTATTTTGTCCAGGATAACTGACTGAAGCAAAACGAAGGGACTAAAGATATTAAGGAGAAAGAAAGAAGGATGGCTGGGGCATTTAGCTGTCATTATGCTATATAACAGTTTTGAGGCAAAGAAAAAGGAAATTTTATACATAATTTAGACTATCTGGGTCAAAGAAATATGTTTATGCATAATTCTTGAATTATCTTGTCCCAGTGAGAAAAACACATGTGGGACTTAGTCTTATTTAATTGCTCCTGATCACCAAAGTGCAGTGAGGGTGGAACCTCATCTGTATTGCCAGTGTGTAATTTCTGTGTTAGTGTGAGACAGAAGTTGGGAAAGAATACGCAGGAGGACTGGGCGGCAAAGATAATGGGAAAGGCCATCTACTCTCAGCTTGTTCGTGGTTATATTACTTCTCTATTACTAATCATTTCCTTCAACCTTCTATTACCATTAGTGTCACTCTTCTTTCCTAGCTGTCCCTTTGCCTATACTTGGTCTGAACTTTCATGCCCAGATAGAGCTACAGGAAGAAAATTTCTCTAAGCACCTGTGTCTACTTCTGACATGCTGGCAATGTCATCCTTTTACGTTGAGCTTTGTGATGAAACAATATCTCTCCTTCTCTCCCCTCATTCTGCTCTTTCCTGTCTGTCTGCTGTTTGTCTGTCTTCTGTCTGTCTGTCTGTCTCTCACTCTCTCCATCTTCTCTCTCAGAATAAGTTTTACAGTTGAATAATAAGCCATACTAAAGCCATGTTAATTATACATGTATCTTATGTATAATATGTAATATATAGTAAAACCATAAATATAACTCATGTATATGTATGCTCTGTACACATATACACACAAGTGTGTATGGGCATGTCTAGGAAAAGAAAAGTGAAAGGAAAATATAAAAAAACATAGAAACAAAGGTGGAATATCTTCATCTAGTTGGGGTTCTCGTCTATGTGTACTACTTTTATCTAACCCAACAAATTCAAGGTTTTGCTGCTTGATTGCAGGAAATTTATCTTCTCCTTAGACAAGACAACCCTATTCCCTGACCCATGTTGAATTCTCCCCTTAGCTAGTTTCTGTATTGAACATAAATCTTCAGTAATCAGCTCTTAGCTTTCACATTTCTTCTTTCTTTTATTTTTCCTTTTGTCCATGTCTCTCTTTTCTTTTGCAGAATATTTTTAAGCATTTAGTGTTTTCATAAATAAAACTCTCAGATGTTCTACTGGTTGAATACCTGTGTCCAAAACTACTCATCAGAATCTAGTCTCTTTGTTACAACAAAAGGGGAATTTGCTCTTTTTGATATCAATTTTATTCTATTTCACACTTTTACTTGTCAATTTTTACCACCCCAGCCCTCTGCAAGACATAAAATGGCAGGTCCTACAGAGGTGATTCACACTCAACTGCTGCCCATTTTGAGTATCTTTCTGTAGAGTCTCCAACAGAGACATAGATAAGTCACTATAGAGAGGAACTCTTTTTCACAAATGAACAAGGTTGACAATACCAAACCTTTAAAGAAGCTTTTGTGAGAAAATTTGTAGCTTCCTGCACAAACACTTTTACTGATGAGGCTCCAACTATGGCCCCATACCTCCTGTTTAATACCTACATTACGGATGAGGTGTTGGCAACTTCTTGGGCCTGTGAACAGTCTTTCCTGGAGAGGATCAGTATGGTCTCAAGACAACATCATCATTCCCTTTCATCCCTTTGAAGAAGAATTACCTGTAGTGGTTTCTGTCCCATGATGGTGTTATCTCGAACATGTGTACGGTTGGCATCACGGAACTTGAGGGGGCGGTAAACACAGCATGTGGTGAAGCAGATCATGTAGAAGATGTACAGAGCACCCAGGAGGCAGAAATAGGGTTGTCCATATTTCTTCCACTTCAGGCTCACCAGCTCTTTCACTGGGGTCTGTTCTAGAATCTGTCGAGCCTGTCAGAAAGAAAGTACAACATAGAATGACCAACACGATGAGCAGTGTTGTCTTTTGAACTACATTCCAGGTGACAGGGCAGCAACTGTCATCACTATCATCCAGTCACTCATTTCTTGGATAGTCAACTGGTAATTTCTATTATATGCTAGGTTTTGTGCTAGTGCTACAGAAGTATTACAGAAGTAAACACAGTGCATACAACAACATTGAGGCTGTAATAGATAAGTCATAGTAAGGTGACTAAACTATGGTGGGAAAGTCTGAGAAGCCATTGCTCAATTGCACATAAGATGTGGGAGAATCTGCTGAGATAAGTGACAGAAATTACATGGCAGAAATAAGTGATAACAAAGATCATTGTGCAGATGCACTGTCGATTTCACAACAGCGAGTTTGATTTTCTTTTCTGAATGAAATAGAAAACAATTGGGAACTCCTAGCAAGAGATAGTCCAATTTGCATTGGAAGTATGGTTAGACTGGTGAAAAGCAGTATAGGAGATAGCAGAATGGATGGTTCTCTGAGAAAAGTAAACAGCAAGGTGCAAAGGAGAGAAGATAATGGATGGGGCAAAGGATCTGAAAAGAGGCAAATTCAAAGTAAGGCAGACAGGATTAGGCAGGAAAAAATATTCCCTTGAGGGTGGAAGGAGGAAGACAGTTTCTAGATATGTTGAACCCTCCAGGGAAGAAATTTGAAGAATTTCCCCCAACCAGAGAATCTATTTTTGCCATAAAATAGAAAAATCTTATTTTTAAGATGGCACTATGAGTATCAATTGCTAGAACTATAAATGGAAGCAAGATAGGAGGTGTTAAAGAAAAGTGCTTGGTACAGGTAGTATAAAGCCCATAGAACAATGCAAATAATTTATACCTGATATGAAAGAGCATGGGAGAGATTGAGGGAATGGCCAACCAATGATTGGCTCAACTTGAGACCCATCCTGTGGGAGAGAGCCAACCCCGGGTATTATTAATGATAGTCTGCTATGCTTGCAGACAGGAGCCTAGTATAACTGTCCTCTGAGAGGCTTCATCCAGTAGCTAATGGAAACAGATGCAGAGACCCATAGACAAACACTGGAGGGAGATTGGGAAGTCTTGTAGAAGGGCCAGAGATAGAATTGAGTAAGCCAGAGGTATCAAGGACATCACAACAAAGACCTACAGCCTCAATTAATCTGGACCCATGGGGGATCATAGAGACTGAACCACCAGCCAAAGATTATGCATGGGTAGAACTAAGCCCCCTATACATATATAGCAGATGTGCAGCATGGTGTCCATGTGGGTCCACTAACAAATGGAGAGAGGGCTGACTCAAACTCTTTTGGCTACCTTTGGATCCTGTTGCCTGGTGCTGTTTTGTCTGGTCTCAGTGGTGGAGGATGTGCCTAGTTCTTCTGTGAGTTGATGTCAGGACAGGCTGGTACCCATGGGGCTGGAAGTCAGGCTTCCCTTCTCAGAAGAAAGGGAAAGGGTAAAGGGGAAGGGGGGTGAAAATGGGACTGGGAGGAGAGGGGGCCTTTGATCAGTGTGAAGAATTAATAAATAAATAAATTAAGGGGGAAAAAGAAATAAACTCCAAGGTTTAGATGAAAAAGAAAGGAAGGAAGGAAGGAAGAAAAGAAGAGCACAGGAGTGAGGTTGTTGAATCTACATAGTAGGGTGGGGGTTTGTACTCCTAAGAAAACCTGCTCAAACTTTAGGTGTTTCTAAGATTGTTCCAGAATCATACAAAGTGACTGTTCAGTTTTTCTGCTGCTCACTAGTTATAATAATCTTTCATGCTCTGTGATTCTATAAGAGTTCTTAGGAAATTGTTATATAGCAGATAGTTACCAGAAACTCAGTTCTATACCAATATCTATAGATTCCTGAAGGATGGAGCTGTTTTCTCCATTCCAGTGTCTTCCTTTCTCTATGCCATTCAGTCCATTGTGTCTGAATTTTCTTTATGTTGTTCCATCCCTGAAAACTTTTATGTGAAAGTCTTAGCGTTTTTCATTTGGTTTTGGACTTTTTGGCTTCCCTTTCCTCAGTGATGTATACCTCCTGGGGTGGGGGTGGGGGAACACTTCCTTTCTGGAGGCTCCTTCACCTTTCTGCCCTGGATTGTCAAGCATGTCTGGAAAGTCTTCCTCCACCTTAAAATAATTTTTTGGTTTTGTGTATGGCTAAACCTCCCTGCTTAATTTGAATCTGCCTCCTCCTACCTTTTCAGATGTCTCTTCATCTCATCCATTATCCTCTCCCCTTTGTATCTTTCTGTAGATGTTTTATCACATCTATCCAAATTCTTCCCACGTCCGTTTTCCTGCCCCTCTACACAGTGTGCACCACCAGCACAGTACAGATCAAACTGTACGGCAGTTTATGAGGATATCAATCCAAAACTGAAGAAATCTGCTGAAAGGATGTGTGCTGCCTCTATCTCTTTGGTTTCTGGTGTACTGTCTGTGACAAAATAGACACTCGGTATGCTGAAGGATGGAAGGAAGGAAGGAAGGAAGGGAGGAAGGAAGGAAGGAAGCCCAAGTTAGAAAGTTTTTTATCTGAAAAACTAGAATGACATATGTAAAGAGAGAAACTAGAGGCAAGCAGGAGGAAAGTAGTCTCAGAAGATAAATGTTGGATGATATTTGCACCTAAAGGAAATAGTCCTAGAGACTATTCTCTATTGTAAAGCTCTGAAGTGTCTTGGGATCAAAGTGTCTCAGCAGATGGAAAAACAACATCTCAACATGTTATGAAATTTCTGGACCAGTTATGACATCTATACCTCTTTCTTCTTGGAGGAAACCACAAGCTCAAGAAATGACAACTCCTCACCCCAGGAGTCAATCTCTGTGAGGTCATAGAGGGTAGATGTTAAGGGCCCACATGACCACTGGATATGCTTCCGTTTCTGCATCAAGTGTTGAAACATCTGGTGAAGCAAGAGAAGGTTTGAATGGTTAGTGTGTTGGAAGATATCTGGAGAACATCCATGGACCAAGTCATTTACCCATGCTAGTTATGCAAAAGATCATTAAGGAGAAACCTTAGGGATGGTTTCTCACCACAGTGTTGCCTTCCACCCCAGCCAACTTGAAGGGCGTGAGTCCCTGGTTATTGGGCACAAGTTCTAGCGACTTCAGGTGGTCTCCCCCATCATAGGACAGCAGCAGGTTGTACATCTGGCAGGCAAAGGTTTTGTTGGGCTGCAGGATGAGTATGTGTAGTACTGTGTTTCCTGGGGAAGATAGAGGCTGCCATGTGACCGTAGTACTAGAGTTGGTGAAGATTTCATCCTCTATCCTAAGGCGCTCTCTCTCTCTCTCTCTCTCTCTCTCTCTCTCTCTCTCTCTCTCTCATTCACTCACTCCCTCTCCATCCCCCTCTCAGCATCCAGAATCCCTTCATTCCTCCTCATCCTGGCTCCTTACCTAGGGAGTCCTGGGCCCGGATGTCAGCTCCATGCTCAATGAGCAGTCTAACTATCTCCTCACTACCTACACAGGCAGCAAAGGACAAAGGGTGCTCTCCTGTGGACATAACGAAATCCATGGCAGATGATGAGAGGGACTTTTACCCTCCAGTCCCACAACGGTCTCCTGCTCCCACATCTCAGCTTTGGGTTTGGGATCTCTTTCCCAGCACAATCCAAGTTAAAAAATGTGACAGTGTTATGGAGGGATTGCCTCTGGTTTTAAGTCCTAGAAGGATTGATCCCTCCCAACTTCTCAAAAGATGAAACCAATACAGGTTTCTTCACAGCCTTTTTCCCCCAGGCCAGCTTTCCACCTCCCCATTCTCTGAGCCTGCCCCTGGATCTTACCATAGTAGATGAGGTTGTGGGAACTTCGATGGAAGGCGGACCCAGTAGCTCTGGCAGAAGTACTGGCCCCTCGGGCTAGCAGGGCACGTACCAGGTTCACATTCTGGTTCATGACTGCGATGTGCAGTGCAGTCTGACCTGGTCCAAAGAGAACTATGAACAACAGTCTGTCTAGAAGATAACACCCCAGCACCCCTTACCAAAGTTCCCTGACAGCTCTTCAGACAAATTTCTGCTGCAGACTGGAGAATAGTCAGGAACTATGTCTCCATCCACACTTCCTTTATGTAGGGGTTGCTGTGCATGTAATCAGGAGAGAGAGAGAGAGAGAGAGAGAGAGAGAGAGAGAGAGAGAGAGAG